>OX465275.1:105705878-106318065 GCA_949987645.1 Tachina grossa
ATTGTGCGCAGCGCTATTATTGTGCCGAACTTGGGAAAAAATTAAACACAAATTTGAATCATATAATTATAGAAGGTTTTTTTGGTCAGATTCTAAAATTGTTCTAAATTGGTTAAAACATAATTTTTCGTCCTTTATGTGTTTCGTGGCAAACCGAGTGTCAGAAATTCAAAACATTTCACATAACACCTTGGAGGCATGTTCCGTCAAAGCAAAATCCCGCAGACGTTGTTTCTCGTGGGTGCCTGGCAAATGAAATAATGTCTACAATGTGCTTTATTGGTCCCGATTTTTTAAGATGATGAAAATTGGCCACAAACTTCTAGTATAGATGCTATACTGCCACAAAATGAAATTAGAAAATCGTCGTTTACAACTACTGTGCCACAGTCAATAATCTCGAAAATAATTTCTAATCAATCATCATATCTTCGCATTTTACATATCGTATACATTCATCGGCTATTTCATAAATCAAAACGAGATTCGTTTATATCATCAGACGAATTGCAACTTGCCTTTTGGAAAGTAGTGCATGACGTCCAATTAACAGCATTTCAAGATGAGATCAACCTTCTTCGCAAACAACAAACTTTAAAGCCAAGTTTTCAAAAACTATTACCATTTATCGACACAATTCATAGTTACAAAACGACGTTAGAGTCAGCGGCCGTTTAGCAAATTCATCGCTTTCTTATGAAACCAAGTTTCCTGCGCTCCTTCCAAAAGATCACCGCCTTACAATATTATATATAAAATATCTTCATCATTCATTGGAATTATTCGTCAAAGGGTCTGGGTAATAAACGCCAGGGACATCGTTAGAAAAGTGGTTCGTAACTTTGTCCATTGCTTCAAATACAAACCTCGACTCATGCAGCAAGTAATGGGAGATCTTCCCGCTGACCGTCTAAAACCTCAACGCGCTTTTTTGTTTGTGGGGTTGATTTTTGTGGACCGTTCTACACTTCCTATCGAATTAGAGGAAAGTCACCATACAAAAATTATGTAGCCATTTTTATCTGTTTCGCCTCTAAGGCTGTTCATATAGAACTAGTCTCAGACCTATCAACTAATACTTTTCTCCTCTGTCTAAAACGATTTATAGGTAGACGTGGCATACCTCAGCGCTTGTACTACGATAACGCCACAAACTTTGTTGGCGCAAACGCTAAACTGAAGGAATTCAAACAATGATTTTTCAAAGATGAATCTGTCAAATCTCTCATGCACTACACTGAAGTTACAGGGTTCAAATTTGTATTTATCATACAATCACCGATCACCCCATTTTGGGGGACTTTGGTAGTCAGCTGTCAAGTCTGCAAAAGCTATCCTCGTTAAAAACGTATCAAAAGCCAGTATCACATATGAAGAACTACAAACCATTCTCATTGAAGTGGAAGCGATTTTAAATTCGCGTCCATTCGCACCTAGATCTGATGATCCAAATGATGACGAAGCCCTAACGCCAGCTCATATGCTCATTGGCTCATCGTTATTGGCAGTACCTGATGAAAACGAAAATCATTACGCAAATATAAATAATTTAAAAAGATTTCAACTCATTTGAAACAACAATTCTGGATAAAATGGGTTCGAGAGTATGTTTTAATTCTCCAACAAAAATCAAAATGGTTTAAACCATGCATCAACATAGAAGGACAGCTAGTAATTATACATGAAGACAATTTACCACCGCAGCATTGGCTCCTCGCACGTGTCATAAAAACAATAACTGGACGTGATGGAAAAATCCGAGTAGTAGATGTCAAAACTTCTAAAGGTGTTTATCGAAGGTCAATACACAAAATTGTTCCCCTTCCAAAAGATGAAGTTGATTGAAAGTACCCTTTCAACAGGGGCAGTATCCCAGCAAAAAATTTCAAAATGCTTAGTTTGGAATTAAGCATTTTTGGTGGAAGCACTAAAATAATCGATTCTTGAGAAGTACTTACATTTTTTTTATTTGTCAACATTTCACGTAATCTATTGTGTCTAAAAAAATCATTCTCTTCATTTAGCAACTTTCACGTCGTTTTTTTAAATTTTAGGTAATGTGATTTGTAAGCGAGTAATGAAAATTGGCAATTAGAAAAGTAAGTCATTATATGGCAAGTAGTTCTAATGGTAATGTGTAATTTTTTGCTGGGATGTTGGATCACAATCAAGTTTGCTTATTGTCATTATTTTTAATATTATTCAGAAGTTACTTTTATTAAAATAACACTCCTTTATATACCTGAATACATTTTATTGCACTTATTCTCTCTTTCTTTGCTGAATTTATAACAGTAATATGTTATGTACTTTGTTCTAAATATTAATTTTAGTCGAGTCAGTAATGTAAAATTCATTGCAAAAAGATCATTAAAGCGACAAACATCAAACACTTATTTCAAAGATACATACATACATACATAAATATACCAGATCAAATTTCCGATGGAAAAATTATCGTTTAATCTCCCTTTTTTACAATTTTACTGGATAATAAAAGTGAAAAATAATATGTAAAAAGTGAAAAATAAAATACATATGTATATAAAAGAAAAAAAGTGTAAAGATAAAGAGGAGAACAATTATTGTTGTTTTCATACACTTACATTTGTACATACATGATTGATCGCTTTACAATAATAGTACAAGGCATATTTGTGTTGAAAACGCCATCTGGCTTTCAAATATCCTTGCTAAATTGTTAATTGTGACGTTGGCTTTGATTTATTTTCGCTTTCTATTAGGGAATTCACAATAGCGTTTTAAAATGTGTCTTAATATTGCAACGTTTCAATTTTAACACTTTTATATGGTCTGGCAAGTTTGTTGTTTTTGTTTTGTATGTAAATCAAATTAGTTACCATGTGGGAAATTAAACAGTATAAAAAGCATGTAATTTTCAATATGACAATATGATAATGTTAAGCTAAACATGTTAAAACTGTCAACACAGATGTAGTTGATGAAAAAATATTTTAGTATTTTTCGTAGAACAAAAGTTATTTTAATAAATTTATCCAATAATAATTTATAATTAAAAAGTTTTTGTTATTTTAATACGTACGGAAGAAAATAATTCAGTCTCTCAGAAGCATTCGTACCAGTGTTCGAAAATAAACATTATTTAATGTACTTTAATGTACAACCTCACATAAACAAGCGCTAATAATGTAGGCATACCGAATACATTAAAATTATAAGTACTTATAATTTTAGTTAACTTCTGCACAACAAGAATAATTATGTTAACCTACTCAAAATGATGATGATCAACACTTCGTTTCGTAAGGTTAAAGACATTATTATTAAAGTATATTTAATGCATATAGGCACACTCAAAAAAGTTTTACAATAACTGAATGTACAAGAAATTTCTGTTAACTAAAATTAAAGTAAATTTTATACATAGGTATAGTTTTACCAAGGTATTTGTATGTGAAGTCTTTGTGTTTATTGTTTAGTAAGCAAACCACAATATATTAATGACTTACTGTGCACTCAATATAATAAATTATTTGAAATATGTGTTTAGTGAAACTGAAACAATTTCATCTGAAATTATTTTTCGTACAATTTTTACTTAAGCGATTAGTACACGACATGTAAAATGACACATACGAATGTGGCTGTGTTTTGACGACAATTTTCAGATTGTTGGTTTAATTTTTTTTTTAAATAAGTAGTAGAGGGCAATTATAAATAAAATTTCGCGAGAAATTTTTCCCGGGGAATAATTCCAACTAATAGTAAATAATAGGGAAAACAAAAAATTCTAATTGGAAAAGGGAGAAATTTCCCGCGGAATTTTATTCATAATTGCCCTGATAGTATTTTTGTTCCAAAATCTAAATGTAAAACATTTAGACTTAGTCGGGCACATTTTCAGAAGCAGTACGTGTGTAAAGACGTGAATTTCTACATTAAAATGTGCTACTAGTACACCGCATGTAGCCAATTTAGCTTCATGGTGACGTCAAAATTATATCGGAACCATGAGCGAATGTGAAATTCTCTCATACCGTATACTATTTGCTTTATATTATTTTCTTTCACTGTAAAATTCAAAAATATTTTAATAACAACTTATCGATATGTTAAAAAATTAGATTTAAACTTAAGTGTATACGAGTAGTTTAAATAATTAAAATAGTTTTGCGTAAATTTAAACATAGATATGTACATATGTGCATACATATTTACATACATATGTATATGGATGTAAAAAATTCATTACTGTCGAATATAAAAGTATTAAAGTGGTAAGCTACATATGTACATGAAATTGGTATGTATCATGTTGTGGCATATGCATGTAAGTATGTATGTATTTAAGTATGAACATATGTGCATGTATACATATGCGTGTGCATATGTACGTAAGTTTCGTAGAAAACGAGTAATGGGAAATACGCCTTTTTTCGATTAAATCGTAAACGACAAAAACGAAAGTTTTTAGGAGAATTTTTTTTAATCGGGCCTTATTTTCGGTTTTATCGTAAGCGACAAAAATTAAAGTTTTCAGGAGAAGGATAGGCACATTTTCGATAACATGTCGCTTGCGGTAGAATCGCAAATATGGCTCGATAGTCAAATATGTTTCACATGCCTGAATTGTCCCTTACAATACAATTTTACAGCATGAATGTTAAAAGTTATCAGGAGTTTTGGCAATTTGATAACTCTAAACAATGGATTGGCCCCTAAAATCTCAATTTCAATAAAAATGTTAATTTTTTACTACATGTCGTTTATTATTAAATCGAAAATAGAGCTCGATATGTACGTACATAAAAAACTTAAAACGTTAAATTTGATAAGACAAAAAACATGGAAATAGAGGGTTGAAGTTTTGTTACATGATATTTAACATCTAAGGGCTCTGTTTTGACGAAGATGAGGAAAGAGCATCTGTTTTCCTATTATTTTGTACGAATATAAAAAAATTATGTCATTAGATTACTTACAGATATTTTTTTCCATATTACCTAATTATCTCAGCAATATGTACTTTACATATTTATAAACAATAAAAATGATTTATAAAAACAATCTTTAAAACTATATTTATTTAATTTACAAGCCTTGTTGTGTTGTATTTGAAAAGAAAGTTTAATTAAAATGCTTCTAAATGAAAACAAGTTATTTCTATTTTATTTGAAGTCGTGTTTTCAAATTCGAATCAAGCAATTGTAATTGTATTAACATGTGTTTCAATTGGTCAGGTAGGTAATTTGTTGTCCGTTAAAATAACTGTAAAACAATTTTTATAGTTTTATATACGGTATGTGATAGCTTCCGAGTCGTTTCACGTGTTGTCTTGATGTGAATTCTGCTGTTAAAAGATATGCCACACCTGCTTAAGTTGAAATTTTGAATACACAAATTAATAGTATGTATTCCAAATTAGAAGAAAAATATTTTGAAACACGGTTTAAAATCAGTAGTTTTAAATATGTGTGTGTTGGTCTTAAAAATAAAAAACATTTTTACTTAAGTTTGAAATTAAAATAACTAATATTCAAAAATAACTAAAAAATCATTCGCTTCACATGAAAAATAAAGCCTGTGCGCATGTAACTTGGGCGTAATATTGACGTCACTATGATGCTGCATATGGTACATACCACGTAGTAGTGCCGATTTCAGCCCTTAAAATTTAACCAATTTACATAAGGCTGTTAATTTGTAAGTGCAAAGTAAATCAAAATGTTCACATCTACAACAAAACGTAGGTAAATTTGTATTCAACTCACAAGGGTGGTTGAATTTTAAGGGCCCATGTACATATATATAAATTTTAAGTGCTGCTTATAAAAATATTTGTTACATTTGTAGCCGCTACTGCTTACTTAACAAAATGCAACCAACATGCTGGAAATTCTCCTAACATCATTATGTGTGTTTCTACTACATGTCATGTACCATATTGTTTGAAATGATGTTTCATTTGAATTTACTAACAGCATATTTTGCGTGTAACACAAGGCGCATTTATTAGGTGTCAGCACTACACCAGGTGACTAATGTCATTATACCAATCTAAATGTCAAATTTGGATTGTTAGGCTTAAGCCTAAAAGCATGCTTTTATTTGGGTATACATAAATTCCTTTCGAATATTCAGTTTTGTATGGTGTTTTACATTTCTTATAAGAAACATGCAATCTGACGATGCTACCCTGTTTTGAAAAGTAAGAAGGTAATTTATACCAACAAAGTACATGTGGTTGTTGCTGTAGTAATATTTGTTGTAGATTCGCTAGTACTGATTGATGTGCCTTGGCGTATTTTATTCTTTAGTAGTGTATGTGCTTCGTGAGTATCATACACAGCGTACGTGTGTTGATGTTAAAAAGTAACAGATTATACTCGCCTTGCAATGCTGTCACCTCTTGAAATTTTAAACGCGGAAAAATGTGAAGATAGTGCTTTTTAAATAATTTTTTTTTTCGTGGAAGTGCACTAAACCCAAAGTTTCGAATCCATTTTATTTCGAGCAATCCTGTCATTTAAAAACTTAAATTGAGCATTTCAAGATATTTGTTTGTATTATTAGAAGACTGATTCAAGGAATACGCGCTCTATCAAACTCTAACTTTAATATTTAATTTAATTCAAGTAAAAAGTGTTTTCTTACGACAGAGAATCATAATATCATAAACATTCCAAATAGAGTCGAATACCGAAATTTGGTCTATTATAGACAATAGATGGAAAATGATTCACTTAATGCAATTGAGAAACATTGAGTCGTATATGGATTCAGTTGATATAAAACTATTTGAGATATTAGCAAAAATTGCCATACAAGTTCTGTCACATCCAAATAAAGCTTTAACGCTTTGCTTCATATAACAACGGTCTGAAACGATAAAATTTTTTGTTGTGAAATCAATGAAATACAAAATGATGTAGATTTTCATATATATAGCAATGTCCTGTATATAACTTTAAAGTTTAAAATAAAAACTAAGTTATACTCAGATGGTCGGGTATATTCCGTAAACCGAATCATTTTTCAAAACAAGAAATTTTCAAAAACAAGTACATAAATGTTTATTTGGTGTTTTACAAATTACTCGAGATGGTGACATTCGAAATTAAGTTGAATAAAATATTTGAACGTCAAAGTCAGTTGTTAATAAAAGAAATCACATTTTAAATAAAAAATACGCATTTAAAATGTTCGGCTTTAAATATTTGACAGAAAAAGTGATTTTAAATGTATCAAACTGCAAGGAATTTCTTCAGTGATTTATTGGAATAATACCATATTCGATTTACTTTTGACAAGGTATCTTTACTCGATTTAAAAACGAATAAAACTATGTGAATATGATTCAGAGAACACCAAAACTTTCATTTCGTTTTGAAATTTGCTCGCATTCGGCTTACATAACAGGGCAGGATAACAATGTTGGAAAGGCTATTTATTGAAATATATCTATTTGATATATTCGTACATACACATGTATATAAAAAAAATGTATCTTCATTTAAATTTTATATGGTTTTGAATGCTACTTAAATAGTTGAAAAAATGATATTAAAAATATAATAGAAAAATACTATATGATAGATGCAAAACCACCTAAGCTTTGTTCTTGTGGAATATGATATTTACGTGGTAGATTTATACATATAGTCTGAAACCCTTTAAATAATAGCATGTGATATTTTTCAGTGCAAACATCAATTTTGATATAGAGCGTCTGACATCAGCTGGTTTTAAATAAAAAAACTAAGTTAAATCTTAAAATAAAACAAAATTATTCAATAGATTAAGAACTAAAATGGTGGTAAATACTGAGAAGGCATTAGCAAAATTAAGCATTTGTGTAGCTTTATAGGTTATGTCAAATATACATAACATGCCAATGTGTGAAAACAAAAACTATAAACCGTATATAAAACTATAAACCGTATATATAACCGTATATAAAAGATTTTGCCATATAAATAAAATATCATGTGTATAAAAAGTGGCATTCCATGAGATAGATGCATAAAATGTGAACACACTTTATATCTTTATATTACTTCACATTTATATCACACGATAACATTTATGAACTCTTAACATATGAACTCGAACACGATAACTTATGAACTCGAACGGTGTAGAAAAGAGAGAGGGGTAGAAAAAATTACTCGATTTCTGTTTTAATTTTTTTCTTTACACTGTTCTTGTTGTTACTTTTTAATGCTACTCTTCCAGCTTATTGTTACTTCTTATTGTTACTCTTCTAGCTTAGAAGAGAGAAGTAAAATTAGACTTGCAAAAAACTATCGTATGAGTCCAAGGAATTTTTGATAGCAACTTAAATGGACGTCATAAATTTCATCGTGTGTACATATTCACATTTAGTAAATTTTAATGTTTATTTTTATTTATTGTGTGTCAAAATAAATACGAATCTAAAAAAGCTTGTTTGTTTTTGGTTAAGCACAATTAATTTCATGAAATTGTAAATAAATGCTTACTTCTTTCAAATGCGTGCTGGTCTTTGTTGTTTCAAACTAAAAATAAAGTTGTAAATATGTATATAACTGAGACACATGAAATCTAAAAAAATCGATGCACAACTTATTGAAAGTATGCCATCGATATCTACATATATGTACTATATAACTGCAATTTACTAAACATGTACATATGTGACCTTAATTATGTGCATTTTTGTTAAGAAATATTAAATGCATCTTAAAAACTTCAATAAATATTTAATAAATACTATATATTTCCATATTAACCGAGACTATAACAACTGTAAATTAAAATATTGCATATTTTTTGATTTGTTCAAATGTAATATACTAAATATCTCTACCAAAGAAATATAAAACTTTTTGGGCGAACTAAAAACCATGTAGTCTTTTCATTGTATTTTTTCATTGTTTTTGTAATCCTGATATTACCTGGAAATAAATGTGCCTTGTGTATGCATATTAAAAATAATTAACACATTTTAGGCAGTTATTTGTACATATCGTCGTTGCTCTGGCGTGATCGGTTGTGTGTATATTTTTGAAATTTTTTTATTTCACCATTATAAAACTTGATTTGTCATACATTCACCCACCATACATTTGCAGCCATAACCACCCTAATGTGTACCTTTTATTGCTTTGTATAGTTGTAGTACTTTCCGTTGCCGATAAATTTAAAAAATTCTAAAAAAATAATTGCTGGGTGGAGCACTATTGCTTAAGAGTAGCTCCCAAAAGTATTAGAAAAATATTATAAATTATTAAAACCCGAAAAAAACATAGTGTTAATTTTGGTGTAGATTTGCGAGTAATAGAAAGTTTAAATTTTTAATCTTATGTTTTAGAAAGCATCATAGCACTAATAAAAATAATATTGATCCATTCTACTCTTTAACGCCCTTAGACCGAGAAGTAGAACAAACTAAAACAATTTGCGAGGAACACAACTTGCTACTTGAAGAAAATTTAATTCCAAAACACTGCAATAAGTGCGTAGTTTAAAAACTCGCTCCTGCTACACATGTTTTAAACTGCTGTACATATGTTTTAAGTAAAATATTTCTTCTTCTGCAAAAATTTACTATGTGATTATCCAACAAAATAACGAAAGGACGTAAACTGTATATGGCACACTTACTTTATTAAACGTTTTTTAACGTTGCATGTAGCTATGTAGTTTTGAAATTCAATTCTACGTACCGATATGTAAAGGGTGTCCCAACAAGAACGCAAGATTTAAATTTGGCGCCATTCGAAGTGTCATTGTTTGACATTTGAACAATTGTTATTGTTTGCTAGTAGAAGGTACGAGGTTAGTAAAAATGGAGCGCTACACGAATGAACAACACATTCGCATTGTGAAATTGTCTTATCAAAATGGTGAAAGTTTTGCGGCTACAGTTCGCAAATTTGCGATCAGTTTGGGGTCACAATAATGCTCCAAAAGAGTCAACTGTAAAGAGATTAATGGATAAATTTGCCGAAACTGAGTCTGTTAATGATGTAAAGACAACAACGCGCCTTCGACCAGGTCGATCGGCCGAAAATGTCGCAGCTGTACGTGATGATGTCGCTCAAACGCAGGTCAAGCGCAAACAGTCAATGGTGTTCGGTATCGTGAAATGATAACCAGTTTTTTCGTGCCTAGAATTGAAGAAATGAATGTGGAGGGCATGTGGTTTCAACAAGACGGCGCCATATGTCATACAGCCATAGAAACAATTCAATTGCTACATCAGTCATTTCCCGGTCGTGTTATTTCGCGTTTTGGATTGAATTGGCCGCCTAGATCGTGCGATTTAACACCATTAGACTTTTTTCTTTGGGGTTTTTTGAAGTCGATGGTTTACGCGAATAAGCCGACGACGACTCAAGCCTTAAAAGAGGAAATTGGACGCTGCATTAAAAAAATTCCGCAGCATTTATGCAAAACGGCCATTGAAAATTTCATTAAAAGATCGCGTGTGTGCCAGCAAAGCCGCGGCGGCCATCTGGCCGATTTGTTGTTCCATACATAACCTCATTTTGTCTAAATACCTGTGTTTTATTTAAAATTTAAATCTTGCGTTCTTGTTGGGACACCCTTTATAAGATAAACAATTATTCAAATACATAATAAACATGTACATATAATAACTTTATTTGGACGTCATTCTCCCAATGATCTATCTTACGGTCAATATTATTTAAAGAATAAAAAGAAAATGAAAAAAGTTATGACCCCAATGTACATGCACATGTATACACGTGCATTATTAAACTAATTAATTGTGTATATTCTCATGCATGCATGAATGGATGTACATCAGTGATGGGAATTGGAAATTTTGATTTCGTGCCAAATCTGCTTTTAAATAGTGCCAAAATCACTTGAATAGTGCCAAACTAATTTTTGTATAATTTTAATGTTGGCACTTGATGTTTATTTAAACTATAGTGCTTGAATGATAATTTGTTCTATTTATAACTAGAAAAATTTACGCATATCAAAAAAACACGGTATAAAATTAGTTGTATATACACATTAATACATTTCGATTCCTATTTTCGATATAATCGTGAGCGACATGTAGTAAAAAAATTAACCTTTTTATTATCAAAATTGTTGATAACTTTTAAAATATATGCTGTAAAATTTATCGTGAGCGACAATTTAAGTATGTACTCGTAAAACATATTTGAATATTATAAGAAAACCTTCTTCTAAATCGAAAATAATCACCCTTTTTCCAGTTGTCGACATCGACGTGACCTTAACACAATACCAAAAAATTGGAACTTATTTACTCGCTCTCTAGAACAATTTTGTGCTACTGACAATCTATTTAATTACATAAGGTGTAGAAAATAGCATAAACCTGGAGTCAGTTAGTTTCGACAGCGGAGTGTTGTGTTAAAGTGACATCGATGTCGCCAACTGGAATAAGGGTGAATGCTCCATATATATGATTCATATATTAGTAATTTGTACTTATTTAGAAGAAATACAAATATAAAAACATTTTTTACGTTATAGTAATGATTCTAAAGGACATATATACTTATAGACTATAATAAATGATAAAATAAAGTCTTCTTACTAGATGTATATACTTACGGTCTAATTCATAAAAAATATTTTAGGTTTATTACAGGTTTATTTGACAAATTTCCCATAGAAATATGTCAAATAAGCGCTCAATAAACCTCAAATATTTTTTATGAATAAGGCACTTGGTGTGTCGAGTTGTAAAAATTCGTGCACGTTAAAAATAATAATAATTGTTAGCTATTTATTTTAATCAAACAAAGGTTCTGTCGGAATAGTAGAATTTGTATTGCTTTTTTGGTTCATAATTTTATATGTATTACGATTATAACAAGATTTATTGTTAGACTTCAAAAATATTTACCATGTTTTAAAGATGTTAAAATTTATAAATTTAAAAATATACTTCCCACGCTTGATGAAGAGTAGAAAATAAAAAGAATACCTTGAAAGATTCGACAAATATTACTTTATAATTTTTCATTGAAACTTGTTTGGGTCTCCATGTCTTTCAAAAACTCACTCACACTTAAGCTCTTGAATTTTTTTAATCTTCAAAGTCTAATATGTATCTATTCATTTTTAATTTTTTCGCGTATTTTATTTCGTTTAGAAGCATTTTTTTTTTTATCAAAATGAACAGTAAAAGTATTATTTGAGTCTCCACTTAGAACATATTCCGGTGCACAAATTCAATTCAAATAATAGTCCTCGAAGTTATATTTACTTTTCAAACATGACACAAAAGAAATATAAGAAGACTAATTCTATTTTTGAATTCTACAACTTTATGCTCGGAAAATTAGCCTTTGATTATTAACAGTTCAATTTCAGTGCCGCAATAATTTTCTTCCGTTGGAAGATGGTGAGAATTTCGATCTATATTGTCAACATGAAGATCATCAATCAATATATTTCATAAATTTCAGAGTTGAAATGTTTCTAAAAATTTATAAAATCATCTCTACGACATGAGCTGTTACAAATTTATATATTCATTTTAATAGATCGTCAATGCCTCTGTGCAAACCATTACTTTTAACTATAATATCCGAACAGTTGTCAACCTCAAATACTACTATGTTTTCATTACTTAAAAACGTAAAAAGTACAAAAAGAGTACTTGTTATTGCAATAAGAAAAGCTTCCGTATTTAATGGACAAAAAGTGCCAAAAAAGGAGCGAGAGTGCCACAGTGCCAGGCAACATACAATAGTGCCAAAAATGGCACAATTGTGCCACATTTCCCATCACTGATGTACATATATTTACAGTCTTTGCTTAACCCTAGACACATAACCTTCGTCGAAACGACGAACACCGGACGAAAAAATAGCTATTTCTTTTTAACACGTGCACCGATCGCCGCTAAATTTCTTGCCAACTTAGTTTTCGCTGAGCTTTTGCAGGAGACAACCAAACTCGGCGCGTAAGCACGTAATTATTGAGATATGATAAACTTGTTCGTCGCTTCGACGAGTGTTGGCGAGCATAAAGTTGATTTCTGCACACAATGCGCTTCAAAAAATTAATTTTTTATATTTTTTTAAATGACAATAGTGTTATAGTTAAGTTTTGCCAAAGACAAAAAGGCTTTTTTGTTTTGTTTGTTTATATAAATTTTATAACAATGTGATCTCAAAAAAAAGTGCTTTTTGGAAAAATGGATTATAATAAATATCCTTGTAACAGAATAGAAATATATAGTTGTATTTACTAACAAAGTACTTGCTAAAGGTATGTATGTGTTGCAAGTACAAAAATATATATGTTTAGAACCGATATTATACGCCCCAAAACGTGCTCGTCGAAACGACGAATGGTTAGGTTTAGAGGGATACGTTCGAGGGTTACGTGTGCAGGGTTAAGAAGCACTAACACTTTGACAAAGAACACTAAAATATAGTGTATTTACACATAGTTTTACACCAGAATTTTAATTTCAATGCTATAGGCCGTCAAGCAGAGTGCTTTATAAGGTACATATATTACTTGAGTTGAAAAATCATTGTGATTCTTATCGTGTAGTGTATATGTAAACATACACAAAGTAGATACATAGATGTCATATCTAACCCCGTGTAAATTACATTAAATAATGTACAATTTATTTTCGTACACTGATTCGTACAAACATGCATTTTACTCTCTCTCTCTCTCTCTCTCTCTCGTATTATACACTAATATATAAATAATATAAAGATGTATGTGTGTTTGCCTAACTTTAATATACACAGTATGTGTATTTATATCAGTGCTGAAAACTTTTTTTAAATCAAAAAGCACTATTCGGTCATGAAAAAAGAACTAAAAAGCACCAAATGCAATAAATAAATAAAACTCTTATATATTAAATTAAATCATCCACTATAGTCGAAATATCAAAACACTGGAATAAAATTTATGTGGAAATGTTTTGAAATGTTGGTCCTTATCGATTGTCTTAATTATACTTTTAAAATAATTTATAGCGATAAAATTAATTTTCCATTTATGTAGTCTTAAATTTTTAATGCTTCGTTCTTTTGTATTTCTTCAACTTCACCGCATTTGTTATTATATTCTTTTATAACTTCTATGTGTCCTCTGTAATTTCTATAAATATGTTCTTAACGATACATAAAGTTTTTTTTTTAATTTTGAAATTATGTAGCGATTTAGCTTTAAAACCAATTGCTTTTTTCGTGATAGCCATTTCTGTCCACTGTGAATTAGAAAGTATGTAGTTCTCTATCTGTATTTCCGTACCAAAAAAGGGTCTAATCCATGGGTGAACATCATGTAGCAAATTTTTGCAAATCGAATTCACACGTATTCTTATTCTCTTTCATTTAGTCTTATCTGAGACAAATTTTTCCTTATCTTTTAACTAATTTTTCTCAAACGCACTGCGAGAAATTTATTATGTATGCTGTTTATGTTAAAAAATGTTTTTTCTACATGAAAATTCAAAATTATTTTTTCTTACAAATTTGTTTTTAGTAGCTTTAAACTAAACGGTTTTCTAGAAAAAAAATTCTTTCATAAAAAAAATCATATAAGAATTACTTTTATTAATTGTTTCTGCCTGTGTGTTTATCTTCTTCGCTCACTTACACAACCTTAAATTTATCTTGGACACCCATGGTATAATCAGATATTTTTGACATAAAAAATTTATATTATTATATAATGCATCAAACTTCATATTCTTATAAAGTTTTCTCAGTATTTTTATAGGAAATTTGATAATTAGGAAGGAACGCAAAGAAGCAAGTACAGTCAAAGTGGAAATTGTTTTGAAACATAAAAATAGACGAACTCATCACTTCAGCGGAAAACTGTGGCCGTTCTGCTCGGAAACCGGTGATAAGCTATAACATAAAATGTAACTATTAAAATTTAGAAACAGAACGGCACAGTACAGAACATCATTTAGTAATGATGATGCACATAGAGTAATACCTACATGTGTTAAAGTCGCATGTGTGGAAAGATGCGTAGGACGACCGTCGTTTAATATATATAAATTAGAGTCTCCGACTATTATTTTTGGAATCGTTTTCGAGTCAAAAATGCCTGGTAGATCTTGCGCAGAAAAGGTTTGAGTAGGTGGTATATATAATGATACGATAGCAAATTTAATGTTGAGATGAACTTCCGTAATTATTGTTTGTAATGTTGAGTTTATTTGGATTTGTTAATGTGGAATGTTATTTTTTTATCAGCACACATTTGCCTTGCTTAGAAGTTGTATTGTATTGGGAATTGTGAAAATAAGCTTTATAGCCCTTAGGGTGTATTAGGTTGAAATTGTGTTTACAATGGGTTTCTTGTATTGATCTTAAATCAGGATTGTGCTCTTTTATTAAAAGTTGCAGTTCATTGAAATTGGTGATGAAACCATTGATTTTCCATTGCAATATCTTAAAGCCTGCCATTTTCATCACTTTCATAACAAATTGTAAACTTATATTTACAACTGATAGAAAGGAGCACGATCCATATTTGCTACCGTTTTAGCTGTCTGAATACGTGTCCATTACGGACGTTGATAAATAGTATTCGTTTTTTGAGATTAATTCTTGGGCCAAAAGACCAAGAGGAGAATTAGAGTTAGAAGTATTTTGTACTGATGAGTTTTTCTGTAAGTCGTTCTTATATATTTCTATGTTCTCTTTCTATTTTTTAGGTTTATTTTGTTTTTTATTTTTTGGATTTGTTGTTTCTGATAGTGGGAGAGGGGGTCGATCCTGGTTCTGTGATAATGTGAAATGAAACCTTTTTTCATCTTTTCATAATGTTTCTGATTCTAGTTCAGTGAAAAAATGAAAACAACATTGAAATGATTTCATATGAAAAAAACGGAATGAAACATAACGTTTTCACAGTTAGTCCCTATTTACACTATGCAAGTCTTATTGCTAAGCTGATTAGTTTATTAGGAGAGTGAGACGGGGGGAAAAGAAACGTTGCTGTTCCCCTCGTCTCTCTCTCCCTGAAACTAATCAGCTTAGCAATAAGAATGGCACTGTGATTTGGGACTTACACATCATTACTGATTCTCGTTTTACGAAAAAGTGTAAACAAGTGTCAAAACCTTTTCATATAAAAAGTTTTTTTACACACACAATTCATTAATGAAAAAGCATGGAAACCTATGAAAAATCTATTCAAATACTACTACTACACTTTTAAAATTTTTAATTCACTTATCCTTAGCCAATCAAAACATTTTATCCAGACATTTTCTATTTTTATTCATGTTCATATTTGCATAATTTGGAATTGATCAGAAGCCAAGGGAGGCATAAGTTGAGTTATTATCGGCGGCAAAAAAATAATAATTTGGCGACGAGTGAAAGTTAATTTGAAATGGTATTTATAATAGTTTTTATTATGAAATGTTTTAGTAATTAATAATATAATAATATATATCAAAATGCCGAAAAGTGTCAAACTCCATTTGCAAAAGAAAATATGTAGCTTTCTAGTTCTGAAAAGAGAAATCAATTCAACAATTCCACAGTCTTTAAAAACAATTTTTATTTGTGAAGCGCTATAAGGAACTTTGAAGAACAATGTCAATTTCTACATGAAAAATATGTTTATTTACATAAATGTGTACATATGTACGTATGCTAATTTATGGGTGTTAAGCCTACAGTACACGGCATGTAAAAAACCACATGCGCATGTGGTTCTGACGTAATTTTGACGTCATCACTATGCACATTTGCTACATGCCGTGTACTAGCGACATATGTACATGTATATATTAACATGCTTACAGATGAGCTGCCCCAGAAAATTACTTCTATTGGGCTACATGTACCACATAAGTATTTTGGAACAAAAGTACTATAAAAATTTTACGGCATGTAGCCATTACTAGTATTTTTAAAAAATGGAACGAACATGCTGAAAATTCTCGTGACGTCATCGCCACATACGAATGTGGCTTTTTACATGCCGTGTACTGTAGGCTTTTGTACATTCATATGTACATATACATACATATGTATATAAATGTTCCTATGCACATTCTTAAAAAAATAGGTAAAAAAAACGTATTTTGTTTAGCTTGTTTATCCTTTTTTTGAAATCCTGGTTTATCATGGTATTTTACAGTTTTCTCTACCTGCCAGAAACATGCACACTAGGATAAAATACGTAACATACATATATATGCATGTACATGAGTATGTATGAAAAAAAGCAAATCAACTGTTTGTGTCGTTTGAACTTAACTTTTCCTTGTGTATTTAAATTACGTATGTCATTTAAATTCATGGTAGTAGTTGCAAAAACAATTACTACCCTATCGGAAATTACGTTAACTTTAAATTAACTTTAAGATAACTATTTCGCAATTAGCACTGACTGACACTGGGATTACTTTTAATGTAATCAACTGACTATTTTAACATTGCGATGTCCTAGGCGGTAGTCAATAGTCTCACTCTGCATTACTTTCAGCTAACTTAAAGTTGATTATTTTAAATCACCTGGTAGTCAGTAAATTTAAAAAAAAATTCTGGGGTTTGAACATATATCATCACACGTTGTATACTCAACACGCTACCACTCAGCTAAGGTACCATCTAAAATAACAACAGAAAAACTAAACTGAAATGAGTTTCAAAGCAGCTGAGAATAAATTTGTTGGCTCTCATAAAATTCCATTACGTACTCAGTTTAAGAATTAATTTTGGGTTTGTTCTGGATGATATTGCAGTTAGCTTTTAGTCAGTCTAGGAAAAGTTAACTATAAGTTAACTATTTTTTAGTCAACCACAAATTCTTCGACAGGGTATTTCTTATTATTTATATATTTGCTTTTTAGTAAATAAATCAGACTCAAAACATAAGCCAGATTATATATTTCAATCATAAATATATACGCAGCGGCAGCGGCTCAAGAAATAATAAAAAATTACATGCGGCTTAGCGCTGCATCGTAACTGCAAAACTTAGATCTCTGCATTTGACAATTAAAGTTAAATAACATGAATACAAACTTTTCACAGTTACACTGGAATAAAACATTTTTTCATTACTTGAACCAGAATCGCAATCTGTGAAACTGTGAAAAGTTGCTATGAAAACGAAAATGAAACGTTTTTTTTTTACTTCACATTATCACAGAACCAGAGTGGACCGCCAGGTGATGCTTATTTATATTTGTTTGCAAATGTATTCTGTTGCTTTAATTCTTGTTGGTAGGGTATATTGTTTTTTGATTAAGGCAGGAACTATAAGACTTAGCAATAAGTTGCCTTATATTGAAAGGAGTATAGTGCTATGATGACTAAAGATATCTCAGCTTTGAGTAACTCTGACCTACAACTGCGTTAACATGGTGTGACCAGGTAAGGTTGTTATTAAAAAGTATTCCAAGATTTTTGGCTGTATTTACAATAGTAATTTTTTCTCTGTTTATCAAGACCTCAACATCAGCAATATTATTGATTGTTTTCTTACGTACTATAACACATTTTGATTTGTGCGGGTTCAAACAAAGTCTATTTGCTGTTGCCCAAAAATAAATTCTATTTAGATTGTCATTTAAGTCTTAAAATATTATCAGCAACTGAATTGGCTGGACTACTTAAATACAACTGCACATCATCTGCATATATATGAATTTTGCAGTGCAAAAGTTGTTTAGGTAAATCATTTGCGTATATAGAAAAAAGTAGTGGTCCAAGGATTGACTATTGAGGCACTCTCTTTGATAAATTTAATGCTGACGATCGGAGGTTGTTCTCGTAAACAAATTGCCTACGGTTAGAGAGATATGATGATAGCAGTCTAGTTGACGTATAAGAAAAATTAAAGAATTATTGAAGTTTCATGCAAAGCGTACTATAGTCAACAGTGTCAATGGCCCTAGAATGATCTAAAAGAATCAAAAAATTGATTTTTCCTCCGTCAAGTTCACGTCGTATGTTTTCAGTTACATTCATTAAAGCGGAGACACAACTATGATTTTGGTGAAAACCTGGCTTCAAATCGTTACATACGTGATCGCATCGGCAATCGTACGAAAACAAATTAAATGAGTCAATCGTATAAACTGAATGGGATTTCAATACGTTCACGTATGTCATAATCCGAAAATTGTGTTTTTACGTGACGAGTTGTACGTTCACGGATGTAACGATTTGACCCCTGATTGCTTATTAGACAACAAATTATTATTTTTTTAAAGAAAATTTATTATTTGACATATTGTCAGAAGTGTACATAAAATAATTGAAATTTATTTGCTGGTAGTTTAGCATGTCTATATACGTATTTCATTGGCGCTTGAACCAAATCATCAGTAGACTTTAACCACAAATTTTAAACAGTCACAAACCTCTTACTTTATGCATAGACTTTCAAAAACTATATGAGAATTCATAAAATAATAATACTTTTGAAAATCACAAAAGAAAAAATAAGCTTAGTAGGCTTTGAAACTGATACAAAACCCAGCAAATAATTTATATCCAGTTGAACTCATTTTATTTTCCTACATCCTTATACAATTAGAAATCCATTGGATAACAATAAAAGTATTTACAAAGCTAAATGAAAAATAAAACATTAATTGAACTTTAAAGAAAATTTATTATTTGACATTTTGTCAGAAGTGTACATAAAATAATTGAAATTTATTTGCTGGTAGTTTAGCATGTCTATATACGTATTTCATTGGCGCTTGAACCAAATCATCAGTAGACTTTAACCACAAATTTTAAACAGTCACAAACCTCTTACTTTATGCATAGACTTTCAAAAACTATATGAGAATTCATAAAATAATAATACTTTTGAAAATCACAAAAGAAAAAATAAGCTTAAGGTACGGTCACATTGGTGAAATATTTTATGAAAAGTTACGAATATTTGTTTGCTTTAATGTGACCATAAAATATTTTAGAGTGAAAAATAGGAAAACAGCTATTTGAAATGAAACAAAATTATTTGCCATCTAACAAATATGTTTTCAATGTGAACGAAGTGTGACCACTCAGCGTCAAATATTTTATTCTCATTTGAACTAATATTTATTAGTTCTTGCAAAGCTTTTGTAAGAACAAACAACAAGAAATAACAGATGTTGCAATTAGTGTTGTCAGCTTTTGCGATAAAATCACTATAATTGAAATAACACCACTACATATTAAAAAAAATTAAGACAAATAATTATTTACTTCTCAGAAAATAGTACTCTTTGAAGATGGTACTTTCTGAAGAAGGTACTTTTTTGAAAAAGGTACTTTTGAAGAAAGTAATTTTTGGAGAATGTACTTTTTAGAAAATAGTACTTTTTGGGAAAAGTGCTTTTTAATAAACGTACTTTTAAGGAAAAGCACTTTCTAAAAAAATGTACGTCTTTGGAAAAGCGCTTTTTTAGAAAATGGTAGTTTTTGAATAAAGTACTTTCTGGAAAAAGTACTTGTTAGAAAATAGTACTTTTTGAAGATAGTAATTTCTGGAGAAGGTACTTTTTAGAAAAAGGTACTTTTTGGGAAAAGCGTTTTTTAGCAAAAAGGTACCATGAAAAAGTACTTTTTAAAAATTGTACTTTTTGAAGAAAAAATTTTTTAGAGAAAGTATTTTTAAAAAGGTACTTTTTGAAGAAAGTACTTTTTGGAGAAGAAACTTTTTTGAAAAAGGTACTTTTTGGGAAAAGCACTTTTTGGAAAAGGTACATATTAGAAAATGGTTATTTTTAAGATAAGTACTTTGTAAAAAAGTACTTTTCCCAAGAAGTACCTTTTTTTAAAAGTGCTTTTTCTAAAAAGTACCTTTATTAAAAAGCGCTTTTCCCAAAAAGTAAAATTTTCTAAAAAGTACATTCTCCAGAAATTGCTTTCTTCAGAAGTACCTTTTTCAAAAAAGTACCTTCTCCAGAAAGTACTATCTTCAAAAAGTACTATTTTCTAAACGTAATTTTTCCTAGAATTACCCTTTTGCTAAAAAATGCTTTTCCAAAAAAGAACCTTTTTTTAAAAAGTGCTTTTTCCCAAAAAGTACCTTTTTCTATAAAGTTCATTCTCCAGAAAGTACTCTCTTCAATTTTATAAAATAAATAAATGAATTCAAAACCTCAAATGAAATTACAATAGAGAAAGTCTGCATTTTTATTTCTTTGTTGTCTCGTAGCGTTTTACGTGTTTTATTTAAAGAAAAGTTGGCTACACTCTTACACTTAAAACAGATGTGTCAGTTGGTTGTCACACACATTTCTGCACATTAAATAAAAAATTTCATATATTACTAAAAAGCTAATAAATTATAAAAATAATGGAAAAAATGTGTGATGTAGATATGTAAATACTTCCAGAATTGTATGGAGCAGTCATTACAACATGTTCCATCCAATGATCCAATACAATTCGGAAAATTCCATAATTTCAGAAATCCTTCGGAAATAGCCTTCCAATCTTCTTCAGTTGATGGTATCTGTAAACAGTTGCATACTTTTAAAGCAAACACAGAGAAAGCTGTAATATGTTTTATCTTCAAATAGTCCGGCTGTAATACTGTATAAATGGCATTGCACACTTCAGGAACAATACCTGAGATAGTATTATGGGGAATACGAAATATATACTGAAGAGATCTGAAACTCTCCCCTGTCGCCAAGTAACGAAGGGTAACTGCTAGACGATCGCAAGGGGGAATTGGCTCGCGGAGTCTTGTTGTGTTCTTTGATATAAGCGGTGCCACTAATTTCAGCTATAATCAGATTAAAAATACGTACATACATACATATGTATGGTACATGTATAAACTAATTTTCATTCTCAAAAAGTTTTTATACAATGATTGAGTTTCTGACCGCAGCTCCTTCAACAGTTTTGCACAACATCCATCATCTTTTCGCCGTTGAACCCACTTTCTGACCCATTGTCTCCTTTTTTTCGGAATATTATTCTCTTCTTCTAAAACTAATAGAGATGATGCTCCACAGGACAGCACAACAAATTCTTCAATACTATACATGAACAACTTTTTACACATTAAATTCCTTGAGCAAACAAAATTATGTTTTTTGACAGTTCTACGAAATAACAAAACAAATACAATTTTTTTTGAATAAAAATTAAGGCAAATATGGAAAAACATGTTTCATGCAAATGTTTCACCAATGTGACCATACCTTTAGTAGGCTTTGAAACTGATACAAAACCCAGCAAATAATTTATATCCAGGTTCAATTAATGTTTTATTTTTCATTTAGCCTTGTAAATACTTTTATTGTTATCCAATGGATTTCTAATTGTATAAGGATGTAGAAGAATAAAATGAGTTCACCTGGATATAAATTATTTGCTGGGTTTTGTATCAGTTTCAAAGCCTACTAAGCTTATTTTTTCTTTTGTGATTTTCAAAAGTATTATTATTTTATGAATTCTCATATAGTTTTTGAAAGTCTATGCATAAAGTAAGAGGTTTGTGACTGTTTAAAATTTGTGGTTAAAGTCTACTGATGATTTGGTACAAGCGCCAATGAAATACGTATATAGACATGCTAAACTACCAGCAAATAAATTTCAATTATTTTATTATTTTTTTTTGTAAAGCGACATTTGATTGTGAAGAATTTTTTCAAGAGCCTTAGATAGAAAGCACAGTATGACAATTGGCCTGAACTCTGAGTCTTTTTTAGGTTTAGGCACTATTTTCGTATTTCCATTTCAACGGAAAAGTGCTAGTCATTATAATAGTGTTGTATAAATGTGTGATATATGGCAAGAGTAGAGGTAACAATATCATAATAAATTTCGGGTGAATGTTATCGGAGCCCACCGCATTCGACTTAATTAAATTGAAGCTAAAATATACATCAGATTGGCTCATACGAGCGAATTGAAACATGTTACTATTGCTATTGTGAAGATTAGAAGTTATACTTGTAAAGTTGTAGAAAGTGTTGTCTACTGGAAGAAGCGGTATACTTGTGAAAGTTCTATTAAGCTCGACGACATCGACTTGACAACTGCTTGAACTCTCTGATCTGCCAACCCCAATCTAACGAATATACTTCCAAGTTTGTCTAGAGCCTATTGCAGAGCCAAAACGTCTAGCGTAATACTCAGTTTTTGCAACTCTGATAGTAATGTTAACGTTACGTCTAGCAGTTTTAAATTCGTTTTTTAGCTCTGGAGTTCTAAATCGATTCCATCTTAAATAAGCACAGTCTCTTTTAGCGATTAGAGATTTAATATGAGCAGAAAACCAAGGATTATCCCTACAAGAGGTTATTTTAGATCATGTTTTGAAAAACACGGTGCTGAAACTTGGTCATACAACAATACACTTTCTGGACTCGCAACAAAAATAACGTCAGCAATGTACGGTTAGTTGCGGCATGATGAATTGGATTAACTGTGTTTGTAGAAGTTAGACCAAAATATAACATATTGTCAGTTAATTCTGATTCCAAAAGTATGTTTGTATTAAAGTCTTCTGAAATAATAATATCATCATAAGCAGTGGCAAGTGTTTCCATCGCATTGAAAAAATTTGAAAAAGATAATATCTTCAACATCAACATCTTCTTCCCGTATGTGATTATCTCGATAAAAATGATCATCTCGATGAAAACCCCTAAACCCATTTCAGTCGGCCAACTGAGCCTTTAGCCGCCTTTTTGTACTGGCCGTGTAATTGTCGGCTGAAAGCCGAATTTGAGCCGCCGCCGGCGATTTTCGTGTCAGCCGCCGCCGCCGATGAAAACCGCAGGTCTCTGGTAACTAGGGTTATCGACTGGTCTTCCAACCGGATTTTTTACAATACGGTTGTCGATTTTATTTTTCTTCAAAATGTTGATTTTTCGAATGTCGAATAGTTGGGTTTTTTTTATAATTAAAAACCGGCTAAGTCGAATTCTTTTTGATTTGCATATCTTGCATTAAAATATGTTTTACTATGTTAAAAGTTAGACCGACGTGTTCTGTTGATCACCTATGTAGGTAATTTTAAAGCATGGCAACACATACTGAAACATGAAAGATTTGGGCCTCGCTGGCATTTTAGCATTTTCTCAGGCTCATAACTTGCAAACCGTTCGGAATTTTGATTTACTCTGTGAGCCAAAGTTGTAGATCTTGTCATAAAAAACAAAAACATATAAAATCAAAAAAACTATCTTCAAGATAAAAATCGCAAACAAAATAAAAAAAATCGATTTTTTTACCTTTTTCCCCTGTTCAGAGCTATAGGTAGCAAATAGGGCTCATTTTCGACTTAGCCGATTTTTAATCTGCATTTTTTTTTTTTTGCAAATTATGTGTTAGCTTCTGTCAGTAATGATAATTTACTAATTTTGCTTTGAAAATAGTGATTTTTACTATAAATAAACGATTTGATATCACTGAAAAATAAAGCTTCCAGATATCGTCCCTACCACGTCAAACTCTCTAAAACTCTGCAAAATTGGTTTTTGGTACCCTAATTTTAACGAATGCCTCGTTTCAAAATGCTGAAATTCTCACGGATGATAGTGAAGTCAATAAAAAATATTTTAAGCCTGGCACTTTTAGGAATACGATGACTTTAAATTCATAATTGACGGGTTTCGCGCTCTTCTGAAAAGTTCAAATTTGCATATTGGATAGTTTGACATGGTAGGGACGATATCATTGAAAAATGAAAGAGGGCTGCCAGATGTGGCGATGTCTCGCCAACTTGGCGATTGGTTATTGGTTTGCTGTGCACATAATTAATATATTTTGAATATACTGTGCCGCAAACCAATAACCAACCGACGATTTGTATATCAAACGTTGTTCAAAACTATTTTTCCTATGTAAAACTACATAATTTAATTCAAAACCGGCCCTTTGGAAACATACTATAATATGAACTATAAAAATGTTTTTCTTTATTGCTTTACTTAATCTATTAGCTATTTTATAATAAAAATTTTGCTGTTTGTTTGTATTCACCAATCATTTGTGCTTTGTTTTAAATAGACATTAAATAAAATATATATATTGGAAAATTTTAATGATTCGTATAAAATTTACTTTTTAAAATAAAAATATAATAATATTTAAACTACGTCCTGATCCAGACTTGCAATTTCTGTTGCAGCAACTTTCTATTTTTTAGTGACAAAGAGTGAGAGAGGAATACAAATATATATATATATTTCTATTTCAAATCCCCCTCAAAAATTGCAAGTCTGGACCGGGACTACATCAAGTCAAATCTTGAAAATTTTACAGGAGACTGCTAAAACATTTTTAAAATGGCTAAAGCGGCCCATCCATTATACAATATTATTGCATATGCTATTGTACATATAATTTTTGTTTTGCCCTACAATATGCAATAAATGGCACAATATTTTCAAAGAAAATTTTGCCCAATTTTCCTTTCAGTGAATAAGCAAACAAAACTGAACAATGCTGCCACCGTATTAGATAATTCTCTTGATTGTACAATAAAAATCAAGTCTTTTGATATTTACTAATATATTGCGTCACCTTCGAATATGACATACACATTGGCGATATTATTGTACAATGCGAAAAACTTCACAATTATATTGCAAGTGGGTGGCCCTTTGCAAAATATTTTCCAAATATATCTTTATTTTGCATTACTACATGATGTAAATACTTAAATCACCGTTTATACGTAGATATCATACATTACTATCTGTGAATTATGTTGCCACACATTGTTAAATGTGTATTACATTTCTTACAAAATAAAAATAATTGGCAACATTTTACGCCTTATTTGCACTTAGTGCATTATTTGCAAATAGTTTTTATTTATTTATTTATTAATATCAATACAAAGGAAGCCTTGTTGACAATTATATATATGTATTGTACAGTAAGTATCTATATATGTATGTAGGACTTAAACATAAGTTATTTAAACGAAAAAAGAAGAGAAAAATAAACTAAACAAGCAGTTAATTAATTAGTGATCCCCAGCTGTATAAACATTGCAAAATAATAAAAAAAAATAAGTATTTAAAAGAAAGTAGTTGTTTTCTATACCCAGCAGATAATAATTAGAGCAAAAACTTTATGACACAGCTAATTGATTATTCAAGTACTCAAGAATCATTTTTTTAATGTTGAAATTGAGTAGCAGATAGTTCAAGATCATTCGGAAGGTAATTTCAAACGCGATAGATTCTTACTAAGAAGGATCGACCAAACATCGAAAGATGTCTACGTGGTACATTTATCTGGACATTGTGTGTTGAACCTATAAATGAGAATTCGCTTACAAGAGTTTGAGGTTGTTTAGTTATCATGATTTTATAAAGGTGCAACAGGATGCGAAATTTAAGTATTTATGAAAATGACAACCTAGGAATATAGATACTAGCTCTGAAACTACATTATGTTCTAATATTATAAATATAACGGACAACTTTTCTCAAATTTTTTTCTATCCTACACAAATTGTATGCGAGAGTCCACAAATAGACTTCTAAACAGTAGTTTACTTGAGACATTATAAGAGAAACTGCTTAGTGTTTCCTTACATGTCTCGGTGTATGTATATGCTTTTAATGAATACAGTTTACGTAACGTCAGGCAAGTTTTATTTGTTAGAGTATTAATGTGACTATCAAATTTCAGGGATAAATCCAAAATCACGCCAGGACATTTCAAAGAATCTACAAAGTCTATATCATGTCCATTTATGATACTCCTAGGGTAAACTGCATTTGCACTCGGAATACGAAAAAGCATTGCTATAGTTTTATTTGGGTTTATTTCCAAGCGATTTAAATTCATCCAAGTAGATAAGGAGTTTAAATACTTGTTGTGCTATGTTTCAGAAAGACAGGGCGGTCTAGAACCAGTGGTATGTAATAAGATGTCGTCAGCAAAAACAAATAGTTGACAAAAACTATTTTCCATCAGTGAAATGTAGTCTTTAAATAAATTAAAAAAAGTATGGGTCCTAATAAAGATCCCTGCGGTACGCCAGATCTAATGGAAATTGATTGGGATGCAAAAGAGAAAATCGTTCAAAATGGAATAAGATTTGCATTTTAATAATATTTTCAATAATCTTTGAGATATATGGTAAAATCTTTATAGGTCTCAAATTGTCTATACTGTAATTGCCGCGACTCATATTAATAGTTACAACGCGACCTAGTTTCCAAGCTTTAGGGATCTTGGATGTAGTGAAAATTTTATTCACTAGGTGGAGAATTTCTGAGGAAATTAGAGGATATATAATTTTAATAAATTTAATAGGAATTTTGTCATATCCTTTGGCGTTGGTTTTTATGGAATATAATGCAATGAAATATCACATTCAGTTATGCAACTGAAAGAGAAAGATTCTGGAGTTTCTACAAAAGAATTTAAGTCTAAGACTTCACAGTTTGGACTCATGTTACATAAAAATTTACATGAAAATTTCGCAAGACAGTAATTTGCGTAGCTTACTCCACATTTGAGAGGTATCTGCATGTAAGAATAAGCGTGTACCATATTCATGTCTACATTTCCTTATGGCAGATTTAGCTTTATTCCTGAGTTTACAGTATAATTTCCAATTGGCTTTACTACGATTTGTGAGAAAAGTTTTATAAGCCTTATCTCGTTACGATCTAGCTAATACAATTTGACTAGATTTCATCCATTTACAATCTATGCCTGCAGATTTAGATATGGCAGTGGGTACAAGGTTATGAAGATCATTTACTAAGTTATTTATTATGTACAGTTGCAAATCAACATCACTAGTGGTACGTCTGGTATACGTATCGACATTATCGATATATTGCAAAAACTTGTAATCAACTTTATTGTAATCTTTAAATTCAATCCAATCAGTCTGCAATTCCGTTGGAAAATTTATTGAGGCATAAATGAAACTGTGGTAAGAAGAAAAGAATGGAAATTGGATTTGATCCCTAAAAGCAACAGAAGAGGGATGACTGAAGAGAAAATAGTCGAGCAAGGAGGTTGTTTTATTTGATACATGTAAGTGAGTTGGAAGGCAATTATGGACACAACCTAGACCGCATCTAGATAGTAGTGATCGAAAGTTCCTCGCCTTAGTAGCGTCAAACAGGTTGCAGTTAAAATCACTTATGACAGTGATATATTGAAATCTCTCAAACAGGTTTTCAAATCACCATTTGGTGATATAAGCCAGTAGTTTTCGTGAGTTATTAACTTACAATAAAAAATTTATACGAAAACGCTTTCCACTTTCATTTGCAAAGAAAAAGTGCGTATAAACGGGATAATAGACTATTCTCTGGTGGTAGTTTGCTTATACAAATTATTGACATTAGCCGGCTCTCAGCCGATTTGTACTAGCCGCCGACGATTTTATTTTTTAACCGCCGCCGAGATTTATTCGCCGCTAGTCGTCTTTTATATATTTGGTCAGCCGCCGAAAATCAGCGTCGGCTTCGTTCCTTGGTAGAAAACCATTCGAAATTCAAAGAAACAATCAACTGCAGAAATATACCTAATACCATGTTCACACTTATGGTCTTAAACGTGTTTAAGGCAAGTGTTTTAAAAAACTAAACACAACCGTTCACATTACATTTTTGAGATGTTTAAGGTTGACGTTTTGTCAATGAATTATTGTATTTGTAAGAAATTACGAACAATTATGCTTTTTTATTGGTTAATTATTTTCAAACCACAAATGTTCTTGTAAATATTTTAGTATTCTTTAACTAATTACTTGTTTACCAAATAATTTTTGACGTGACGCCATTTAATAACAACACAAAGTTGCCAGAGTTATCAAAAAACGGACTGAACATACTCCATTATCGTGTTTAAGGAAGTGTTTTAATCTTAAACACTTCATTTGAGATGTTTAACAAAACAAGTCAATGTATTGTAAAACATCTCAAAATCGTCGTGTTTAAGCTCTTAAACACGAATGAGGCGTTAAACACGTTTAAAACCATAAGTGTGAACAAGGTATTAGGTATATTTCTGTATATATATATTTCGAATGGTTTGTTATATATATATATATTCGTGAATAATGAAAAGAAATTTTGTGTAATATACGAAATTTTGTATAAGCCTAAAATCTGTAAAATATAAAAACCTGCAAAAAAATTAAAAAATTATTTTGTGGAATAACCCAGTAAAAAAAGACACTCCAGAGAAGTCATGCAAATGTAAAGTTTGCAGTCTGGAAGTAGTTCAAATTTCGATCCGATCTAATGATTTTTACATAGGGTTGTCATTGCAAGAAGTTCTCTTTTTCGATGCCTAGTCACCGAATTAGAAGCAATTTTAAGAAAAATTTCCTTTTTTGTGTTCTATGGTAATATTTTCATCTAGGAAAAATTTTAAAAAGTTACATATTTTAACAATTCGTTTCTTTTTATACGAATTTAAACGCGAAACAGTATTTTCATGTAAATTTAAGCTAATAACTTCTAAATTTAAAGCGAAAATTAGTTCATAAATTTCTTTCAAAAAATCGATTTTTTGAACATTTCGGTGAGTATTTACTAAAACTATGGAAGAACTACAAGGTTTTGTGTGATTAAAATAAACTTCTACTTGGTTTTTCGCTAACTATCGGCAAATTAAAAATATCGATTTTTTGGAAGCAATGAAAATGTGGTTCCTTCAGAATGACTTCCATTTTTTTTTTGCTGGGAATCTGTAATTCTTGCAGTTGAAGGTCGTAATAATTATGGAAAGAATAATATAATTTAAGGGGAATTGTTGCAGCCTCTGCCTCCTTCATACATCACATACATACATGCATATTTTGCACTGAAACTTACGAATTAAACTGGTAAAGCCCACAGTACACGGCATGTAAAAAATGTGGTTCTGACGTAATTTTGACGTCATCATGATGCTACATTTGCTACATGCCGTGTACTAGCAACATATGTACATGTAGATATTAACATGCTTACATATATATATATATATATATATATATATATATATATATATATATATATATATATATATATATATATATATATTTCTTTTCATTATTCACGAATTTCTTTTGTAACATAAGCATTACGTTTCGTAAAATTACAAACAAATTTGTACAACTACAAAATTTTGTTATTTGCAGACAAAAAGTATTTCGTAAAATAAACAAATATCATTTCTACTATCTACGAAGCATTTCGTACCGTAAAAACAACGAATATTTTCGTGAAATGAACCACGTTTTTCTTTTATTTCACCTATGAAATATTTTGAGTGTATATATACATATATATGTTTATATGAGAATGATTCTTTTAAAGGCAGCAAGGCAACAGGGCGACTCGCTTACTACAACTAATAAAAACCAAGCCAGTCGCAAGAACCGCGTCACACATATATAAACACTGCTTTAAGTATTTATATACAAACAGTTTCTAGTTTATATTGTCCTAAATATAATTTTGTGCATAATTAATATATTTTTTAAATAAAACAACTTTAGTGTTATCAATTTACTTCGAAAATTATAATTTTTCAAAAAAATTTAATTCATTTTATTAATAATAATATAAAAGATCTTTTTCTATTTTGGGATATTCAGAAACTCTCATAATTCTACGCTTACCCGGTCCTGATTCGGCATTTGCCACAAATCTTCTCAATGCAGAATTATTTTTTTATTCGGCTAATTGTAGACTTAGGGATATTGTATTCCCTGCATATCACTCATGTAGGCGAATTTTTGTCTAGTTTTTTTGAGAATATCACTTTTTTCTTTAATTTAAGTAACTCTTTTATTAACCACTGGCATCTTTATGTTTCAAAAGAAGAACTATTCGGAAAGAAAATCACTTCTAGACTAAATACAATTTAGAAATGCACGCGCAAGCAACATACATATACATACACAATATGTATTTGTATATTCTGAGAAAAAACGGTAAAAAATAGTTTTAAAAAATCAAACAACCTGACGGCAAAATTTAAAAGTTGCGTTTATTGAGTCACAAATTTTTGTCAAGTTGAATACACTGAGTCTATAATGTAAATATTTCAGTTGTTGCAATAATCGAGGAGTTGCGCTCATCGAGGGTTGTAGTAACCGAGGTTATACTGTAATTTCTATTTCTTTGGCTGCAATGAGAAAATTCAGTGTTGCCTGTTAGAGACCTGCGTAAACAGTCTTTAAATGTAAATACGTCATGATTTTTAAATGTATTCACGTCGCATGTACTATTCTAACCCAATAATAAATGCTGTCGTACTATAAGCGAAGCACGATGGATGTATTGGTGTACGTGTATATCAGTGTTAACAAGCGATGTCGCCAAGACAGCTTGTTTGTAACAAACACTCAAAAGGAGTACTGTTGATTAGTGTATACTTATTTTTCATATTGTACGTTTGAGTGTGTGTGTAATATGTAGATGGTAAGCTATTATATGATTAACCGCATACAAGTAATGTTAATGCATGTGTGTGCCTTTGCATGTGCGTAGAAAAATAAAAGATCATACACACATACATGCATGATGTTTGTACACGTGCTCATTCGTAGAAAGAGGCAAGTATCACAAATTCTTCCGTCACGAAGTGTTTTCTTCTTTACTCGTATACCTACAATACTCAAACAAATTTCTTGCGAACAGTGTTGTTAACGTTTGTTTTAGAAGATTTCGCTGTAGTAAAGCATTTGAAAAATCTCTCATGTCTTGAAAGTTGTTATAAGATATCTTGTGCAGGACACTACTGTATAATACAAAATGTTGAATGAATGATTTTGTGGAGTTATTTCATATTATTTAACAGAAACAATATTTAAAAATTGATGTAAAGAATAAATTGATTAGTTTTTATACTTTTACGTGAAATAAGTACATTTTAAAAGAGTAATTAATTTTTTATAAATGCGAAATATATGAAAGTGGCAATACTGAACTATGTATTTGTACTTGAATATCAGGTGCAGATGGTGCTGCTGTCGTCTCCAAAATAATTAAGTAGCGGGCTACGAGGCGACAAACGCTGCTAGCGGCATTTGAAGTCGTGTGTTCGTGTAGCCTGCTGTAGTGAATGTGTTTAATGCATGAGATCTCAATAAACAATTTTTTAGAACATATTAAGTTCCTAGGAATGATTCTTAACACCGTTTAGTTACCCGCAAAAGTGAAAATTTCCCGAAAATTTTTTAATATCCTTCGTTTGAAAATTTTTCAATTTTGCATGAGAAAATGCAAAAATGACAGCAAGGCCCCGAATTTTTGGAGGAGTAGATCACTTGGGGCAAAACTGGGAGACATGGGTCTCTTTTTTTTTTGTCTTTTATCACGTAGTGATATCCGTATGCGGTTATATTTCCGTGACTTAAAAAATTACACACAATGTTATATATGTATGTATGTATATATACTATACATAAGTATATGTGACGCGCAAAATAGAGGGACCTAAGGGTAAAACCCGGTTTTGTTTTTGGTGTACCATCACATCATAAAACGCGCATATCTCTGGGAGGGAACACTTTTGGGGCATGGGGTCGGTCTCATTCGATGCTCAGATGTTGTCCACATCAAAAAAAAAAAGGGAAAATTGATTTTTTTTTATCCTTAGGTCCCTTTCTCTATGCGCTGTCACATATGAAGTTAATTTTTAAAATCAAAATTTTGTATAATAATTTTCTTACTTAAAAAACTGGTTGGCCGGTCTTTTCTGAATTGCAAAATCCGAAACCGGATTTTTTATAATTTCAAATATTCGAACTATTCAAAAACCGGTTTCTGGAAAAAGTCGAATAATCGACCACCCTACTGGTAACCACTAATTACTAATGAAAAAATGTTTGATTCAAAAATGTATTTATTGATTCAAACAGTTTCCAGTCGTGTTTGATTCTATGAAGCTGTTTAACTTAATAAATACGTGTCTGAATCAAACAGTTTTGCATTACTAATTAGTGGTTACCCTTTTTTGGGAACATGGCACACATGAAATGCCAGATGTAAACTCAGCCTAAGTTCAATATTTTTTACAGTATTGTAATTATATAATAATTACATGGTAGGTAAGTACATATGTATATGAAAATTTTATAGTTGTATTCATATATTAAAAGCCTGACCCATGATAACGACAACGTCCGACTTGTCGCACACTTACATTTGAAACAACAACAAAATACTAATATTTAAGCCTGACCCACGATATCGAAACGTTCGACTTGTCGTACACTTACATACATTTGAAACAACAAAATATTAAAATTTGTTTTTGTTTTGAATGTAAGTTTGCGAAAAGTCGAACGTTGTCGCCATCGTGGGTTGGCCCCTTGTTTTTGTTTTGAATGTAAGTGTGCGACAAGTCGAACGTTGTCGGCATCGTGGGTTTGGCCCTAATTGTTTAACATCAATAGTTTAATTCGATCCATTGCTAATATTACCGAAAATAAAATCCAAGACGCGCTCGTATTTATTATTTCGCATAGCTGAACACCAAACATAGAAAATTTGTTGGTTTGTATGCTGTATGCAAAAAGGTGCAAATAATATTTTGTAATCCCAATAGGTGATATACTCGTATCAATTTATCATACGAAGGCAACAGAACCCTGGAATAACATGGTATTCTATATATTTGAGTCCATGGGAGATTTCTCACTTGTCAGATAATACAATAAAACGATTTTTTAAAAACGGAACGGTTAGCGAACACACAGCAAGTAGAAATTCGATTTTTTTTTAATAAACACGACATTCGGAGTACCGTTGCTTTGTTTTGATTCACATTTCTCAACTTTGATATGCATTTATTTATTATTTGGACAATTGTCTCTCATACTGAATTCAAACTTAAGCAAAAAAATTGGAGTTTAATCCCCCTAAATTCGTAGAATCTGGCACTGTGCGACTCACCAAAAGTACAACTTTAATTATAAAACCCATTCTATTTGGATGCAAATGCCATTTTGTATGTTGCTTACTAGGTTTTGGAAACGGCTTTAATTTTTTGATGTGTAAACATCTATACGCTAGGGTGTAAAAATCTTTTTCACAAATTTTGAGTAAGATGTGCGATGTAATCATTAACCAATCGTAAAGCGTTATCAAATCGGTGTGAGCTATGTATGAGTGTATTAGTGTAATCATACGGACAACAAGAAGTACAGAAAAACTTAACAGCTACATAGGAATACACTCAACACCATCTAGTGTGCAATTGTAGCTACTAATTTTCACTAATTGTCTTACATTATGTTATCGTAGGCAAATAAAAACAAATAAATAAAATGAATACAAAAACATTTAATTTCAATAATTTTTAAAAAGATTTTTTAATTTACTAAAACAAAGCAAACTAAGGAAAACAAAAAACTAAACTTGTCAAACTAAAAGTGTTCTTCGTCTTTGAGATTGTCATTCATATGGACAACAAGAAGTACAATATTAACTCTTTGTACTTAAGGCATTTACCATAGATGGGCACTTTGCATTACTACTAAAATTTTAGTAAAAATAATTTTTTAACCAGTAAATTTTTACTGATTACTAAAATTTTTTTTGCAACTTTCATAAAGTGCCTAAATGATTTATTACATGATGGGGTGCATTGAATTTTCAGTAATCAGTAATGCCCGTATTCATAATGAAATTGTACCAAGTTTTTTTTAAGACGTTTTTTTTATTTATTGTATCGTCAAATATGAACTAACAATAAGTATTCAAATCTTAATCTAAAGTATAACTATAAGGCCTAACCAATGTCGGACATAAACTAAGTAATAGTTATTAATAATACATAAGTAGTGATAAGCACAAAAAAAATTATTTTTAAGCAGCTGCATCTGGAGTGTTGTTTATTAGACCCCTTGTATCGCTATTTTTTAAGCGGATGTGTCCAGTAAAGTTCAAAATATTACGAGCAAGCGGATTAGGATGTGACTCGAGTTTTGTTAGATATTTGCCTGCGTATTTTACAATTTCTTCAGTCACTAGTGGCATATTCAAATGTGTGGGATGTATATTTGAATTTTTCATGTACCATGGAGCCGATGTTATCATGCGTAAAATTTTATTTTGCCTTCGTTGAATTTTCTCTACATTTGAAGCTGAAGCAGTGCCCCATAGTTGAATTCCGTAACACCATATTGGCTTTAAAAGCGACTTGTATATTAAAAGTTTGCAGTCTAGGCTAAGTGTTGAATTTCTACCAATCAGCCAATGTACCTGAGTTAATTTAAGTTTCATTTGAGTTAACTTAGAGTCAATGTGATGTTTCCATGTAAGTCGTCGATCAAGGTGTATACCAAGATATTTCACATGTGAATGTTGAGGAACAACTTGATTGTTAATCCGAATGGGGGAACAAGTAGCTCTTCGTAAGGTAAATGTTACTTGAACACACTTTTGTTCATTTACCTTAATTCTCCATAAGTTTAACCATAACTCCATCTGGCTAATATGTTCCTGGAGTTTGCGGGATGCCTCATCAGGGTTTTCGTGCATACTAAGGCAGGCTGTATCGTCGGCAAATGTGGAAGTATGGATACTACTGCTCACAGGCATATCACAAGTCTAAATCAAATATAAAACTGGCCCCAGTATACTCCCCTGTGGCACACCGGATGAGATACTTTCAGGCATACTCGTAAAGTCTCCTTCCACAACAGTGAACTTACGGGAATTAATGTAACTTTCCAAAAGATTTAAAATGTTTATTGGTAAGTAAGTCTTCAATTTTAAAATTAGGCCTTCATGCCACACTTTATCAAATGCGTGGGAAATGTCAATAAACAGCGCAGAACAATACTTTTTTTCTTAAAAAGTTGTTCTTATAAATTGAACCAATCTATGAGTTTGTTCAATGGTGCTATGCTGACTTCTAAAACCAAATTGATGGTCTGGTATGCACCCACTACTAATTAGAATTGGGGACAATTTTGTTTTGAGCAGTTTTTCGAAAAGCTTTGACATTGTTGATAGTAGACTTATTGGCCTATATGACTCAGCCTTGGTTAGATCTTTGCCCGGCTTTGTAATTATTTTAACCTTGGCAAGCTTCCAGCTGTGTGGGTAGTACTCCAGTCGTAAAATGGCATTAAAAATGAATAACAGGATTCTCACTGCAATACGAGGCAACTTCATCAGCATCTGGTTACTAATTCCATCAATACCCGGAGCTTTCTTCGGGTTGAGTTCGGCAATTAATTTTTGTAAATCACGCATCTTAAACTTTATGTGTTGAGGAGGTAGAGGGACTACATTCGGCAAACCAGCAACACCAGTACATATGTTTGGCGTAAAAACGGATTTTAAGTGCTCAGCAAATATTTTACCTTTTTCAGTATCGCTTCTTGCCCAACCTCCAGTAGATGTGCGTAGAGGTGGCTTATACTCAATGGGTGTTTTAAGCTTTCTAGCAGCGCGCCACAAAGAGTAATTAGACGCTGGTGTGACATCAAGACCTTCCAGGTAATTTTTAAGAGCTGCAGTTTTTTCAGATGCAAGCAACTCTTGTAGTTGTTTAGTGCACTCTTTAAATCTGATTTTATTTTGGGGTGATCTGTGTTGTTGCCATTCCCTTCTAGCTCTTCTCTTTTCACGTACGAGACGTTCAATGTCTGTAGAGTAAATTCTATTAAAACCAGTCTGCGAATGGGAGGTAGTGGCATGTTCAGCAGCCTGTTTAATATTTTTGTTAAGATTGACAATGCTAGATTCAATATCATTGGAGGCCAATTCACAATCTGGTGCAAATGGTCTTGCATCGTAGCATATGCAAAATAGTGTGGTATATTGATACTCACCATTTAACAATTCTTAGTGGTGGGTATAAATATACTACACCATATTGCACATGCAACGATGCAAGACCATTTGCACAAGGCTGTGAATTGGGCTTGGGTGTTCTTAGCGTAATATTTTCCGTTCAATGACTACTTAGATATTTTTTGAACCCCATCCAATTAACACGATTGATCATCTTCACATATGGGTCAGGTAAGTTACTTCTTAATGGGAAGCAAATTGTAATAATCGTTTGGGAGTGATCGGAAGAGAGAATAAGAGAAGCTTGAACCTGAATTAAATCCCTAGAGATATTTTTTATGACGCCAAAATCTATAACATCCGGAATTTTTTGTATGTCAGTAGGCCAATAAGTGGGCTCCCTACTCGAAATGACATCCACGACTATTTTTGAAATTGTGTTGAACAATGCTCGACCTCTGGGTGTAGTAAGACGCGAACCCCAGAACGTATGTTTTACCTTGTAGTCGCCAGCTGCTACAAAACGAGGTCCAAGAGATTTGTAGAAATTTTCGAATTGATCTTCAGTGATTGAAAATCTGGGAGGGGAGTAAATTGATGATATCACGAAGTTTGTACAAAAACTTTCAATGCCAATATTTGTCTTGACTTTACTAGAATCGCTGATCCACCGCATGCTCTTCCTCTCGGGTCCTTTGAATCATATAAGGTGTAGCCATAAATTTTAAAAATGCTTCTCGAAGTCAAATGAGTCTCAGAGACTAGCATAACATCAATATTTTTTTCCGTGAGGAAGTGCTCAAGTTCATTTTTATGTTGGCGAATGCCGTTTGCGTTCCAGAAACATATTTTTAACGTGTTGATGGCTTGTTAATTAATGCATGAAGCAGTTTATTCTGCATTCGAAGCATTTCTTGCATCATGCTAGTCATATTAGTTGTAAAATTGTTTATAGTTTGCACCAGATTATCAATAGTAGCTTCAAGGCGATTGAAATTAAAGCTTGAATTTGTATTTGTTGAATTATTTGCCGGTGAAACATTTTGTTTGGGAATAGAACTAGCCCTAGCAGCATCTGCATACGATACACGGGAAGTAACTGGTTGGCTCATTTGCGCAGAAGTGGCGGAGGAAGCGTTTGCTGTTTGAACTGGAACTAATTTAGGTGTTTGCACCATAGCCTGCTTGACGAAAGAGTACACAGGACATCCTCTGTAGTTAGCGGTGTGGTTACCTCCACAATTACTGCATTTTTTTTCTGCTTGATCTTTTGGTTTAGTGCCACTAGCAGTACCGTGCAATTCGCCTCAGATAACACAAACTGGGTAATTTGCAGTAAGTTTTTGTGTGACCATATTCTTGGCAATTATGGCACTGTACGGGACCTTATCGCTTATGTGACTCTTCAACTGTGATTTTTAGATATAAGAGGTATTTTTGGTTATAAATTGGATGTGTCTCAAATTTTTTTAACTTTATATCATTCGGCTCCAGTTCAACACGAAATAGAGGCTGGGGGATTTTCTCCCTATTGAATATATTAGTAACATGTTTTACCTTAAATCCTTGTATGATGAGTGCATCTTTTACTTCTTCGGGATTAACATAAGAATCAATGCCCTTCAATACGATTTGCATACCTTTAGCACTCTTAAGCATGCACGTATAAAAACTTGTTTTATTTTTTTCGAATTCTGTTACTATTTTGTGGAAATCTTTTTTTTCATACAAAAATTTCAAAATTTGAATGAAAAAAACTTTGCCACTTGCTACAATTTTATTATGAATACGGTCCTAGGATTTTACACGTCTCCCCTGTTTCATATAAGTTTTTATCAAATATGTACTTAATAATTTTTTAAAATATTCCAAACAAATTAAGAATACTTTTTTCACAAAATATGAAAAATTTTCAAAAATCCAAATTGCAAAATTATTCCTTGCTACAATTTTTGGGGTATAAAAAATTAGGGCAAAAATTAAAAAAAAAACTGAAACTGTAAGAGATAAAATGGTGCTCTAAGCATGTGTTTTTTTTATGGGAATTGTTAAAATTTAAGTTTAAAATTTTTTAAACTCACTAATAATCCCAAATTAGTATTTTACTTATTAAGTAAAATATTTTTTTATTAAAAATACATTAAAATTGATTATAGAGGGGTTTAGCTGGATCCTATGCGCATCTTACTGTTGCTAATGCAGATCATCAGGGAACCTTTACCCAAAGTTTCTTAGAACAACTAGAGTTATTATGTTATAAACTTTCATTTAAACAAATGAGAAGCTCAACATCAAATAGCAAAGTTGAAACAAGATTTCAATAATAGGGAACGAAGCCGATCGGCTGTGAGGCGGCTAGCAGCCGCCGCCGGCAATTTTCATAGAGCCTTAGCCGCCGCCGACCCATGCGGCTCATATTCGGCCTCGGCTGAGCTGTTTTTTTAATCACCATTTATTTGTTCAAATTATGTGTTATGTGATAATTTTGCTTTGAAAATATTGATTTTTACTATATATAAACTTCAAATAAAGCTACCAGATATCATTCAAAAATTAAGGAGGTCTGCCAGATGTAGCGATATCTCGAAAACTTGACCATTGGTTATTGGTAGGGAAAGGATTTTCATGTAAATACATGTTTTCTGTCGTTGGTCTTAGATCAACGTAAATAACATATCTTTGCGAATCAACAAATTTGTGACAAAATGGCATGGATTTGTTAGTGCATATTTTTGCATATTTTACAATAAATACATATTTTTGAATATTTTACTATAAATGTATATTTTTAATACATTTTTTAGTTTTTATATGTTATAAATCTAATTTTGTTTTTTTTTTTTTTATTACTTGAAAAGTATTTAAAAGCTGCAGTTTTTACGACTGTGTAAGAAGAAAAAAATAGGAAAACGAGAAAAATTTACGATCGTATTTTTTGTGATATTATTCGATATACCTTGGGTTAAGTCAGCCTTTAATGAAAAATATCAAGTGGTATGATACGAATACATCCTACATAGATGGGGAACGTGGCAGAAGGCTGTCAGATACTTAATTTATCTATATAATTAATAGGCGAACATGTTTTTTGTAATCCCTTTTACGCTGGTATCACTACACCGATTTTAAAAAGATTTATATGGTTTTAAAGGATTTTCTGTACAGATGTGCAGAATCTATATTTTATTGAAATCGGTTTAGTATTTTGGGAGCAATAAGCGTTTAAAGTTGCTACTACTACATGCACACATTTTACACACGCATTTATTAGCTTACAAGTAAAAAAGAAACAAAACATGAGTGTGTGTGTGTGTGTGTGTGTTTGTAGTATTTCTCTTGATCTAACTTTTTTTTTCTCTTATTTGTTGTTGTAGGAAAGCCATAATTGTTTTGTTTGTTTTTTTAATTTCATGTATTATTTAATTATGCTTGCATATGTATGTAAGTTTGTGTGTGGCTGGGTTTTAATGAATTTTTTATGACGTTTAGATACATTTTCTTTGAATCTTAAATTATTTACATTTTGATTCTAGAATACGGACGAGTGTGTCGTCCGTTTGGTATATCTAGTATTAATAAAATTAAAGAAATTTTAGAGTCAAAAACCGTTCCCTGATATGCAAAAAAATAACGTGTGCTCGAAGTGTACGTTAAACTAAAATTTCCATACTAAAACTGGTTTTAACGTACACTTGATGCTTAAATGTTGAAAAAAAGTTGATAAATGCATATTTTATTAGTTTTAAATGCATATATTTATATTTTACTGCATATTTTATGTACATAAAACATGATTTTAAATGCATGAAAATCCTTTCCCTAGTTATTGGTTTGCTGCGGACATAATGTATTTTGAATATACTGTGCCGCAAACCAATAACCAGCCGACAATGTGTATATCAAACGTTGTTCATAACAATTTTTCTATTATTTTTTCTATGTAAAACTAAATATTTAATTCAAACCCGGTCCTGTGGAAACATACTAAAATATTAACTATAAAAATGATTTTTTTATTGCTTTAATTAATCTATTAACTATTTTATAACAAAAATTTTGCCTTTTGTATTTACCAATCATTTGTGATTTGTTTTAAATAAACATTAAATAAAATATATATTTTGGAAAATTTTAATGATTCAGTTAAAATTTACTTTTAATTATTTCTATTTAGGTTGGAGGTAAACTACATCCTCATACAGATTGCAATTTTTGTTGCAGCAACTTTCTAGTTCTTATTGAAAAAGAGTGAGGAGGAATACAAAATATTTATATTTCTATTTCAACACCCCCACTTATTCAAAAATTGCAAGTCTGGACTGGGACTACACCAAGTCACATCTTGAAAACCTTACAGGAAACTGCTAATATATTTGTAAAATGGCTAAAGCGGAGCATCCATTATACAATATTATTACATATGCTATTGTGCATATAATTTTTGTTTTGACCTATAATATGCATATATATATTTTCAAAAAAAAATTTGCCCAATTTTCCTTTCAAACAACACTGAACAATGCTGCCACCATATTGGATAATTCTTTTGATTGTAGAATATTATTTTTGAAATTTACCATTATATTGCGATATTATTGTACAATACGAAAAATTGCACAATTATGTTGCAAGTGGGTGGGCCGCTTTACAAAATATTTTCCAAAAATATCTTTATTTTTCATTACTACGTGATGTAAATACTTAACTCACCGTTTATACGTATATAGCATACATTAGTATCTGTGAATTATATTGCCACACATTGTTAAATGTGTATTATGTTTCTTACAAAACAAAAATAATTGGCAATATTTTACGCCTTATTTGCAAATAGTTTTCGTGAGTTATTAACTTACAATAACAGTTTTATACGGCAACCCACTTTTATTTGCACTTTTATTTGCAAATAAGAAGTACGTATAAACGGGATAATTAACGGGATAATAGACTATGTGGTTGGTAGTTTGTTTAAATTATATATTTATTTTGAGAAAATTGTAAAGCATGTATAATGAAGTTCGTAAATCAGAACTTATGAGCAAGTATGAAAAACAATACAAATTATGGCAAATCAATCTTTTGATAGGAAACTTTTTCTAGGACGAAGTATATTTCTACTTTCTTAATTTATTCTTTATTTAATTTTTTATCCTTATCTGATTAATTTATATCATAATGAATGATAAAGTTCATATAAAAACAGTCTTTTATTATACGAAGTTTCAATGAAATGTCCCGTTTTATTGATTTTTCATCTAATTTGAATGTTATAAAACGTAATATTATTGTTCACTTAAATAGCTAATTTATTCTAATTTATGTTTTACTAAATTGTATATCCTATATCAGTCTGAAAGGAATTTTTCTATAGACTTGTAATAATAATAAATAAATAAAAAGTTGTTCATTCATCATGATATAAATCAGTGTCCACCATCCCATTGCCCTAAGGGCTCTGCTATAATTAGAACAGCACAACTACTAACAATAAATTCAGTAAAGTGCGACTCTGACTCGCGCACGAAGGGTTCCTTACGAACACTAGATATGTAATTTAATACAAACTTCATCCTATATAATATATAGTTTTGGCATTTTTTTTCGTTTTTGGGATCTTTTCGGTTTTTTGTTTTGGCGATTTTTTCGATTTTTGGCGTTTTTTTTCATTTTGGCGATTTTTTCGAATTTGGCGATTTATTTTAGTGTTAGAATTTTTTTTTTTTTTTTAATTTTGGCGATTTTTTTTCGTTTTGGCGATTTTTTTTTAATTTTTGGTGGTTTTTTTTTTTTTTTGGCTTGGCGATTTTATAATTTTCGGTTTTTTTAGTTTTACCGCTTTTGAAAATTTCAAGTTTTTGGCGATTTTTTTAAGTTTTGGCTCGTTTTTTAGTTTTGACACTTTATTTTCTTGTTTTGGCGATTTTTTTCGGTTTTTGGCGTTTTTTCATTTTGGCGATTTTTTTTTATTTTTGGCGATTTTTGCGATTTTTTTTTATTTAAATTTTATTTTATTTAAATTTTTTTTTAGTTTTGGCGAGATTTTCGCGTTTTGGCGATTTTTTTTCGATTTTTTTTTTCATTTTGGCGATTTTTTCGAATTTGGCGATTTATTTTAGTGTTAGCAATTTTTTTTTTTTTAATTTTAGCGACTTTTTTCGTTTTGGCGATTTTTTTAATTTTTGGCGATTTTTTTTTTGGTTTGGCGATTTTTTTTTTGGTTTGGCGATTTTATAATTTTCGGTTTTTTTAATTTTACCGTTTTTGAAAATTTCAAGTGTTTGCTTCTTACGGTTTCCAAGATATAGCAAACTGTCAAAATTACATAGTCAAAATTTTAATTTTTTTAAATTTTAGTGTTAATTGTTGTAGTCTGTATAAAAATACACTAATTTTACAAATTTCAAGTTTCAATATACAATTGTATGTATATTACATGGGATTTTAACATTTTTCGTTGCTCGTTTTGGAACATCCTTTAATTTTTAATTCTCATGTATTTGTTGTTGTAGCGGCCAAGGTTCTACATACTGTGTCCAAATTTCAGGTCCGTAGCTCCTACGGTTCCTGAGAAAATACCGCGTGACGGACAGACGGACAGCGTAGTGAAAACAATAGGGTTCATTTTCACCTTTGGTGTACGGAACCCTAAAAATCTAAAGCAAGATCATAAAAACAAAGAATATAAATTGTATGGAATGCGCATCTGAGCTAAAAAATTAAACATTTTTTGCTTACGCTTTACAGTGAGATTACACAAGACATAAGTTTTGAAATTTTTGTGTTGGCAATTGTCAAAATCTGTTGCTAACACAAAAAATGACTGTGTAAACCGTAAATGTTAGTGTTCAAACACATGTTTGGAAACAATTGCTCAAACACAAGTCTGAGCAAATTTATCTTTTTCGTAGAAAATAATGGCGGAAAACTAGAAATAATAAGTTTATTACAAAAAAAAAAAATCAAGCAGAAGCACAAAATATATGCTCTACTGCAGAAGTATTAAAAAATCAAAACGTAAAACGCGCACTTTGTATGCATACGACAACCTAAATTTTGAGTTTTAACATTATACGTCTAGCCACCCCTTAAAATAAGTTTAAACACAAACTTTTTTGTGACGTCATTCTGCCGACGTTATTTTCTCGTCTATTCGTACTGTTGGATGCGGGGGGAAAGCATAAAGCGCAAGCAAACACACTGAGATGATTATATTATTTGCTCTTATCACCAGCGTTGCCGTTGTGCGACTTAAGTCGCATTTTGCTACTTTTTCAACAGCAAAACATGCGGCCAATTGCAAAAAAAACTGTGTAAAAATATACGAGTTTTACCACAAAAATACCGATTTTCGGATGAAAGTTGCTGTTGCTGAAATAAAGCTTGTTTTAAGGATGATAAGTTTCCAAATTCTGCAGTTGTAAAGTCAGTGAATTACACCTTATTTCTTCATCTTTATAAAATATAATTTACAAAAAAAAAACAAAGTATAAACATAAATTAGCGTTACTAAACAATTGTCAAATAGACTTAAAGTAGACACTTGTCAAAGATTAGATTCCAAGTGAAGAACTTATTAAGAAATACAGGATGTTCAGTAAAGAACTACATATGCATAATGCCTTGAAAGAATAGTATAACTATATTATCCGCTTCAGAATCGAATTTTAAAAATTTCTACAAGTAGTAGGGAACTGGCGGTTCTGGATCAATTAAAATTGTTAAATTGTGGCTGAAATTGTTAAATTGTTGCTGAAATTGTTAAATTTGGGTAATTAAAATTTGAAAATTTTAAAATTCTTGAAATTTGATACCTACGAGGGTGGTTCGATAAGTCCTTTAAATATTTTTCGAGGGTGGTTCAATAAGTCTGTCTTTTTCCTAATGCCTACGGCATGCATGATAATTTTTCCTAATGCCTACGGCAATACATAATTATTTTCAAATGCCGACGGGAAAATCATGAAAATGATTTTTTCTAATACCAATGTTGAAATAGTGATTATTAATTTTTCCTAATGTCTACGGCAAAACATGTTTATTAATTTTTCCTAATGCTGACGGCAAAACATGATTATTTTTTTCAAATGCCGACGGCAATACATACTTATTTTTCCTAATGCCTACGGCAATACATACTTATTTTTCCTAATGCCTACGGCAATACATAATTATTTTCAAATGCCGACGGCAAAACATGATTATTTTTTTCAAATGCCGACGGCAATACATGATTATTTTTTTTGTTTCCTAATGCCGACGGCAATACATACTTATTTTTCCTAATGCCTACGACAATACATAATTATTTCCTAATGCCTACGGCAATACATAATTATTTTCAAATGCCGACGGCAATACATGATAATTTTTCCTAATGCCTACGTCAATGCATGATAATTTTTCCTAATGCCGACGGCAAAACATGATTATTATTTTTTTCAAATGCCGACGGCAAAACATGATTATTATTTTCTAATGCTCCCAGTGTTGCCATACTGTAGAAATTTGTTATCGTAATACTATATCAGTAATATCAGAGAAAGAAGGTTTGATGACTACTAGGTCATATGGTTTCATATGAATCATGGGAATGTGCTTGTGTGATTTCCTCACGCTAATAAATTCTTATAAAATAAAATAATTAAATAATTAAATAAATGAATAAAATAATTACATAAATTATTTTATTTATTTATAAAACGTTCTCATGTATGTGAACACCCCTAATGCTTGTGTGTGGGGGTCCAGCTTGTTTGTCGCTGGTAAGCTTATATTCTGTTTATTTGTTTAAGAAATATATTTGTATGTAGGTATGTATGTGTGTATGATGCATGCATGTATGTATGTATGTATGTATGTGTGTATGATGTTTGTATGTATGTATGTATGTATGTGCGATCGAAAGAACTTGTGCGTGGAATATTTTGTGGCTGTGTAGAATATATTTATATTTTGCAACATAATCATTTTCTTTGTCTACGATTATTTTAAAGCAGCAAAGTTTCAACTAAGTACAGTCATCAGCAGAGAAACAAAAAGTTAAAAATATCGACATATGGTACTATAAAATACTATCATATATCTGGACTTCCCTAATCCTAGTATGCTTTTATACTTACGATTGCTTTATATTTTCTCATGCTTAAATTTGTCTCGCGTTGAAGTCAGTCTGTGTGAAATTTGTTTATATTACAGATTTTGTTTATTTAACTACATTCGTCTTCTTTGACTGAAAGAGTTATCTACACACAGAGAAAAACCAACTTGAAATCAGTAAGAACCATGCTGAATTAATAAGAACCATTAGCGAAGGTTTAGTCATATTGAAATTTCTTATTTCAATATAGACAAAATATTAATTTACAGTATTCATTTATTAAACTCATTAGTTTGTAGATATCTCAATATACATTTTCTATTATATTAAAAATTATTGAATTAATGTGATGAATTCTTATTTTTAAGCTGCAGATTTCCCCTGAGTGTATTGATTGTTTATATTTGCATTGTGCTTTAACTAAACGACGCTTCATATATTTTCATGATGTAGGTCTAATAAATACTTAAGCATTGATAAGAAATTTGATATGTATACATACATATCTACAAATTGATTTTATGTATGTATGTATGTATGTATGTATGTACATATATATGTACATACAAATAAGTGTTCAATTCAATCTTTGAATACATTTTTTATTTTATTTTTTGTCATGTGATGTCTGTTGTTGATGAAATTAAAAACATTTTAATTTTTATCTGCGTTTACTTAAAAGTTTGTGAGGATTTTCTGTTGTAAGTAAAACTGAATTCTTGAAGATATGTGCTTACATACTCTATAGTAATAGTAACTATAATAGAAATATTTCTTATACTTAATTTACAGTTTTTTAAAGTATAGGGTATAAAATTTTTTCTAGCTATAGCCTTCTACATTTATTTTGGAAAGCTTGCTTTGCTTTTTGAAAATGTATAAACATTTTTAAATGAAACTGATCCGGCACTCCAGCTTAGGTACTGATAGTTTTTTTTGTTGTTAGTTAACTTACTTATTTTTTATTTTTTATTGATAAACATTGGAAATCAAAAGGGAGTTTTATATTGTAATTATTATTTTCATAATTGTTGAAAACAATCGCTGCTTTTTGTTTGTTTTTTGCGATGAAATCATTTGAATTACTTTTGCAACTTTACGCGTTTATAAAAATTATGTTATTTTCTATATTTCTTAATTTATAAGACTTTTAGACTTTGTCCTTTAGGGGTTATATATTCTATTATACGATTATGAATAAGAATGCAGTAAGCTGATGTATTTGCTTACTGCTTCAAATTAAAATTTTGTTAAATTGAATAAAAGGAGTTTTTTTTTTCTTAAACTCTGATGCAGTTAGAAGCGCTGGAGATTCTTTCATATAACAGCTTTTTTGAAATTTTTGATACATAGTATAATATAGAATTGGATAACATTTATTTTTAATTTTTATGTTAAGAAGTACGGGTATGAGACTGAATTTAAATGTACTTTTAAATTAGTTAAATCATAATGAACAAACATATTTTCTTCTTTAATAGCGATCAACAGAAAACGAACTCGTTTTCATATAATTTAGGTATACCCTATCGACGGCTCCTCTAGGATACAAGATGACTTTGTATGACGAAATTTCTGTTGCTTTATACTGATAATATGTTTACATTAATAAGATACATATACATATGTTTATTTTATGAACGGTGAGCACCTATGGCTTTTATTTAATGTTCTATATAACTTTTTTTTTCATTTTCTTTAATAATTTTCTCCCCATAATAGCATTCTAAATATTTCAAGGGCTCAAATGCTGTGTAGTCTTCTTCTGCAAACTTAACTAAACGTCTAACTTCTTCCAATGCTTCTTTATAAGAAGATATTTTGTTATGGTCTTCTTCTACGATACGTGCCCATCGGGCAGAGTGTACGTATTAGTTGGTCAGTCAGTCTCTATTTTTATTTATTTTTTTTTTCTTCTAATGTGCCACTCCTTTTTTTAGATTTTACTACTTGGAATAGAGAATTTTTGTCTAATTTTTTGGTGGGTATATACATTAGGTATGTAGAAATTAGTTTAGATACAAAGAAATGCATGTTTAATATACAACTATTGTATCAAATCGATCTCAAATAACTCAGTTACCTCTACCAGCAATTCACCGTTGGTGTATTCATAAAGTGTTAGAAACAATGAAATATCTATGTTTTGAGAGAATTTTTCCCCTCAAGTATTTCTACATGAGGTTTGAGGGGTCAATCACTGTCGCATTCATATGTAATGATTATTCACTTAAAAAACGTCATCATCACCATCAATCATCTCCGTATAAAATACATTCATGAGTTGGGTTGATCCAGATACAATTGCTGTTTCATCACCTTCTAACAGCTTTATATATTTTGCTAGTATGCATGCCTTAGCATGCTTCTATCGATAGTGACGTAAGAGTCCGAGATGTAGAGTGTTACAATTAAAAATCTTTACTATTAGAATATACCAGTTCGCTCTTTTGAATTTTTACAAAGTAGATACATATGTATGTATTTCATTGACCACAAAATCATAAAATTTCTTTGCTTACAAAATTGTATGACGTGAGGATTTTTTTTTTTTTTTTTTTTTTAAATTATACATGCTTCGGCATGCTTTCATTTTTTTTTTCTATAAATTTATGTAATACTCATACAGATACAGATATAAAGTAAGATCTGTTTACTGTACATTTTAAAATTTATGCATGCTTCAGCATGATTCTAGTTGAAGCGTATATTCATTCACTAAGTTTTTTTGATACTTATTCATACACATGTACATTCTTAAAGATTGGATATCAAAGTCCAATTTCCGTAGTTTATCTATATTTTCTAAAGATCTGATAGCTAAAGAAATAAATAGAGTGAAGATCTTCTATAATAATCCCATTTTCATATTGTAAAATTTTGCGTGCTAGCGCTTTCGATGGGAAAATATACATACAACTTTATAAAAAGTGATAATATGATGTGCTGCTGAATATTGCACTATGTTATAGTTCATTTTAAACACTGAAGTTTTAGCAATATTTCATTCCGACCAGAATTCCACTACATTTAGTTAATTATCTTTCTTAAGACTCATCATTCCTAATCAATCCTGCAAAAACAACACAAACTAGATTTTTCGTTTTAATTTTATTTTTTTTAAATTCAACATTCATTCTTCAAATTACTTTATACTATATTAAGTAGCTTTTCCTCATTTGTTGAATTGACTTTAATAGGAGACATTTTAATGGTACGATGAACTTTTCTATTGCATGCATTGAGTAAATCTTTATACATACCAATCCACTTATATGAACCATTAAAGCTAATTCTTTTCACATCATACCTTTCAATGATCTATTAAATCATTCTAATATTGATGCTTTCATATTAAGTAATCTTTAATCTTCTATTTATGTATGAGTTTTCCCAAGTATTTATTAAAAAATTCTTTAGAATCATCTGTTTGTAAGTTTTTTGGTACCCGTACCACTTCAAAAATATTTTCCATTGCCTTGGTTTTTAGAGTGCAGCTTTTATTTTCAGCTGTACTTTGAGAATGTGTCAATTACAGTCTTCAAAAATCAACAATTTCTATTTTCTGTAGAATAGTTCTACATTTCACCTAACTTAGCTCCATAAAACATCATATATTCCTGTCATTACATCTCTACAAGCACAAACAGTTGTTGAAATTTAATATGGACTTCGTTAACTAAATTCCTTTTTAAAGACATTGAATTGTTTCACAGATTTTTTCGAAAGTGTTGTGATCTACATCTTGCACTTTCAGCTATTTATACTAACATGTAGTTAATTTTCTAATCTATATATTTAACCGTAAACTCTTCAATTTGTTTTTAATTATTTACTTTTTAGAATTGCTTTTTCAATTTTATAACTGTCTTCTTTCTCTAATTTTATTTCACGTTGTTGTTCCTCAATTTGCATTTAAATATATTCTTGAATATTAATGCTTTAAGCTATATTATTAATTTGTCTTGTATTTTATCTTCATTCAGTTTAATGTAGCTATCAACAATAGTTTATATCTAATTCATTTATGCCTTCCAATACTGATAAGTCAGTATAAATGTCTTCAGAATTGGAAGTATATGAGTAAAATCATCGTCATCATCATTCTCAGTATTAGCATCATTAAATATGATGGTATTATCAAATATTGTTCCTTCTACTAGTTTCTTTTGGGGTACTTGTCTATATCTTGAGTGAAGGTTTCTCAGGCTTTAAACTTGTATATTTTCAACTTCTGTCTTGATTTTACTTTATTCTTTCATAAGAATTCTTTTAATATTTTTAGAACTATTTATGAATTCTTCTGCTATAGGTTTAAATGTATCTTTTAGTTGTTCACTTGTATCTATTTCACCAGTTTTTATACTACGAAGCTTTTTCTTCAACACATTTCTTGTCAACACCAACTGTTTTAAAATTTTCTCATCCAGGGCAAATAACAGGTATCAGCAATCATATCAGCTTTTCAGGAGCTGGTCTGGTTTTCAGATCAGCTTTTCAGGACCTGGTCTGGTTTTCAGATCAGCTTATCAGGACCTGGTCTGGTTTTCAGATCAGCTTTTCAGGACCTGGTCTGGTTTTCAGATCAGCTTTTCAGGACCTGGTCTGGTTTTCAGATCAGCTTTTCAGGACCTGGTCTGGTTTTCAGATCAGCTTATCAGGACCTGGTCTGGTTTTCAGATCAGCTTATCAGGAGCTGGTCTGGTTTTCAGATCAGCTTATCAGGAGCTGGTCTGGTTATCAGATCAGCTTATCAGGAGCTGGTCTGGTTTTCAGATCAGCTTATCAGGAGCTGATCTGATTTTTAGATCAGCTTATCAGGTAACAGATCAGGCTATCAGGAGTTGTTCAGATTTTCATTTCAAGATATCTGAGTTAGATTTAGTTATCAGTGTACAAGTAGCTAGCCATTTATAACATTTATATACATGAAGTTTAAAGTCAGATGAAATACGAAAAAGTAAAGTTTTATCTAGTAAAATTATTTTCTATAACGATCATCGTTTAATTCACTATCTTTACTTATAATCAAAAATCCATATTTATCCTTTCAACATGCTTTTTATTTTTCTCACCTAACTTAAACATTAAATATACATTATGATGATCTCTTATTAAATGTTTGGTGATTCTGGTGTAAGTTTTACATAAGTAGAATGAATCAACATTCTTATCTCTCCCCATACAAAAATATGCTTCCCACACGCATCATCGTTAAATATCATATTGGAATTACTTTGGACTGAAATAACAGATTCACTATCGGTAAATTTTGTAATATATTATTATTTTAATTGATGTAATTAATTTCTTCAGATATTTATATCTGGGGTGATATAAAGATTTTGAGTATAAATAAATGTTCTCAAAATTTAAGTCCATTAGGACTTTCTAGCAAGCCAATCATAGCGTTTTTTTTTTCGTAATTTGACAGGTCAACTATTGTTGCACGAATATAATTTGATATAAAGGAACTATGATTTATTTTTGAACTATCGTTCGATGATTCATCAATATTTCGTACCAAGAATTATTTATGTTGTTTTGACTAAGGGTATGAGTCAATATTTATAAAATCCATTTCATAAATATCAGCTCATGCTCATAGTCAAACCAAAGTATGCTTTAAGTGTTTAAAACCGGTATTACCATAAAATGGTGGTCTTAAACACTTAAAATATACTTTGTTTTACTAACCGCATTTTATAACTAAATGCATTTCATAAATATTGACGCATACTCATAATCAAAACAGCATATAAATATCCTTTGTTTTGACTATGAGTATGAGTCATTATCTCTTATTATAGAAAAATAAAATAGTATGATTATATGATATCAGAAATCATGTTTTCTAATATCATATAACCATACTATTTGATTCTTTCTATAATAATAGATAATATTTATGAAATGCATTTATTTACAAAATGCGATTAGTAAAACAACATAAATATAGGATGGTATGAAATTTTGATGATTCATCAATATTTCGTACCAAGGTATTTTTAGGTTGTTTTTACTATGAGTATGCGCCAATATTTATGAAATGTATTTCATAAATATTATCTCTTATTATAGAAAAATTAAAAATGTAGCTATACGATATCAGAAAATATTTTCTGAAATCGTATAGCTATATTATTTTATTTGTCCTATAATAAGAGATAATGGCCCCCTGCTCACAGTCAAAACAAAGAATATTTTAAGAGTTTCAAATCAGTATTATCATAAAAAATACTGATTTTAAACTCTTACAGCCTTATTTATAATACTTATTAAGGCTTTGGAAAGGCTTTTTAAAACAAATTTTTTATAAAAATTTTTTCTTAAAAAGTCTTTATAAAGCCCTAATAAGTGTTATAAATAAGGCTGTTAAAATATACTTTGTTTTACTAACCACATTTTTGTAACTAAACGCATTTCATAAATATTGATGCATACTCATAGTCAAAAAAAGGATATTTTTATGCTGTTTTGATTATGAGTGTGGATCATTATCTCTTATTATAGAAAAAATAAACTAATGCAGCTATACGATTTCAGAAAATATTTTCTGATATGGTATAGCTGTATTAGTTTATTTTTTTATAATAAGAGATAATATTTATAAAATGTATTTAGCTACATAAATGCGGTTAGTAAAACAACCTAAAATACCTTGGTACGAAATATTGATGAATCATCAAAATTTCATACCATCCTATATTTATGTTGTTTTACTAATCGCATTTTGTAAATAAATGCATTTCATAAATATTATCTATTATTATAGAAAGAATCAAATAGTATGGTTATATGATATTAGAAAACATGATTTCTGATATCATATAATCATACTATTTTATTTTTCTATAATAAGAGATAATGCCTCATACTCATAGTCAAAACAAAGGATATTTATATGCTGTTTTGATTATGAGTATGCGTCAATATTTATGAAATGCATTTAGTTATAAAATGCGGTTAGTAAAACAAAGTATATTTTAAGTGTTTAAGACCACCATTTTATGGTAATACCGGTTTTAAACACTTAAAGCATACTTTGGTTTGACTATGAGCATGAGCTGATATTTATGAAATGGATTTTATAAATATTGACTCATACCCTTAGTCAAAACAACATAAATAATTCTTGGTACGAAATATTGATGAATCATCGAACGATAGTTCAAAAATAAATCATAGTTCCTTTATATCAAATTATATTCGTGCAACAATAGTTGACCTGTCAAATTACGAAAAAAAAAACGCTATGATTGGCTTGCTAGAAAGTCCTAATGGACTTAAATTTTGAGAACATTTATTTATACTCAAAATCTTTATATCACCCCAGATATAAATATCTGAAGAAATTAATTACATCAATTAAAATAATAATATATTACAAAATTTACCGATAGTGAATCTGTTATTTCAGTCCAAAGTAATTCCAATATGATATTTAACGATGATGCGTGTGGGAAGCATATTTTTGTATGGGGAGAGATAAGAATGTTGATTCATTCTACTTATGTAAAACTTACACCAGAATCACCAAACATTTAATAAGAGATCATCATAATGTATATTTAATGTTTAAGTTAGGTGAGAAAAATAAAAAGCATGTTGAAAGGATAAATATGGATTTTTGATTATAAGCAAAGATAGTGAATTAAACGATGATCGTTATAGAAAATAATTTTACTAGATAAAACTTTACTTTTTCGTATTTCATCTGACTTTAAACTTCATGTATATAAATGTCATAAATGGCTAGCTACTTGTACACTGATAACTAAATCTAACTCAGATATCTTGAAATGAAAATCTGAACAACTCCTGATAGCCTGATCTGTTACCTGATAAGCTGATATAAAAATCAGATCAGCTCCTGATAAGCTGATCTGATAACCAGACCAGCTCCTGATAAGCTGATCTGAAAACCAGACCAGCTCCTGATAAGCTGATCTGAAAACCAGACCAGGTCCTGATAAGCTGATCTGAAAACCAGACCAGGTCCTGAAAAGCTGATCTGAAAACCAGACCAGGTCCTGAAAAGCTGATCTGAAAACCAGACCAGGTCCTGAAAAGCTGATCTGAAAACCAGACCAGGTCCTGATAAGCTGATCTGAAAACCAGACCAGGTCCTGAAAAGCTGATCTGAAAACCAGACCAGCTCCTGAAAAGCTGATATGATTGCTGATACCTGTTATTTGCCCTGGATGAGAAAATTTTAAAACAGTTGGTGTTGACAAGAAATGTGTTGAAGAAAAAGCTTCGTAGTATAAAAACTGGTGAAATAGATACAAGTGAACAACTAAAAGATACATTTAAACCTATAGCAGAAGAATTCATAAATAGTTCTAAAAATATTAAAAGAATTCTTATGAAAGAATAAAGTAAAATCAAGACAGAAGTTGAAAATATACAAGTTTAAAGCCTGAGAAACCTTCACTCAAGATATAGACAAGTACCCCAAAAGAAACTAGTAGAAGGAACAATATTTGATAATACCATCATATTTAATGATGCTAATACTGAGAATGATGATGACGATGATTTTACTCATATACTTCCAATTCTGAAGACATTTATACTGACTTATCAGTATTGGAAGGCATAAATGAATTAGATATAAACTATTGTTGATAGTTACATTAAACTGAATGAAGATAAAATACAAGACAAATTAATAATATAGCTTAAAGCATTAATATTCAAGAATATATTTAAATGCAAATTGAGGAACAACAACGTGAAATAAAATTAGAGAAAGAAGACAGTTATAAAATTGAAAAAGCAATTCTAAAAAGTAAATAATTAAAAACAAATTGAAGAGTTTACGGTTAAATATATAGATTAGAAAATTAACTACATGTTAGTATAAATAGCTGAAAGTGCAAGATGTAGATCACAACACTTTCGAAAAAATCTGTGAAACAATTCAATGTCTTTAAAAAGGAATTTAGTTAACGAAGTCCATATTAAATTTCAACAACTGTTTGTGCTTGTAGAGATGTAATGACAGGAATATATGATGTTTTATGGAGCTAAGTTAGGTGAAATGTAGAACTATTCTACAGAAAATAGAAATTGTTGATTTTTGAAGACTGTAATTGACACATTCTCAAAGTACAGCTGAAAATAAAAGCTGCACTCTAAAAACCAAGGCAATGGAAAATATTTTTGAAGTGGTACGGGTACCAAAAAACTTACAAACAGATGATTCTAAAGAATTTTTTAATAAATACTTGGGAAAACTCATACATAAATAGAAGATTAAAGATTACTTAATATGAAAGCATCAATATTAGAATGATTTAATAGATCATTGAAAGGTATGATGTGAAAAGAATTAGCTTTAATGGTTCATATAAGTGGATTGGTATGTATAAAGATTTACTCAATGCATGCAATAGAAAAGTTCATCGTACCATTAAAATGTCTCCTATTAAAGTCAATTCAACAAATGAGGAAAAGCTACTTAATATAGTATAAAGTAATTTGAAGAATGAATGTTGAATTTAAAAAAAATAAAATTAAAACGAAAAATCTAGTTTGTGTTGTTTTTGCAGGATTGATTAGGAATGATGAGTCTTAAGAAAGATAATTAACTAAATGTAGTGGAATTCTGGTCGGAATGAAATATTGCTAAAACTTCAGTGTTTAAAATGAACTATAACATAGTGCAATATTCAGCAGCACATCATATTATCACTTTTTATAAAGTTGTATGTATATTTTCCCATCGAAAGCGCTAGCACGCAAAATTTTACAATATGAAAATGGGATTATTATAGAAGATCTTCACTCTATTTATTTCTTTAGCTATCAGATCTTTAGAAAATATAGATAAACTACGGAAATTGGACTTTGATATCCAATCTTTAAGAATGTACATGTGTATGAATAAGTATCAAAAAAACTTAGTGAATGAATATACGCTTCAACTAGAATCATGCTGAAGCATGCATAAATTTTAAAATGTACAGTAAACAGATCTTACTTTATATCTGTATCTGTATGAGTATTACATAAATTTATAGAAAAAAAAAATGAAAGCATGCCGAAGCATGTATAATTTAAAAAAAAAAAAAAAAAAAAATCCTCACGTCATACAATTTTGTAAGCAAAGAAATTTTATGATTTTGTGGTCAATGAAATACATACATATGTATCTACTTTGTAAAAATTCAAAAGAGCGAACTGGTATATTCTAATAGTAAAGATTTTTAATTGTAACACTCTACATCTCGGACTCTTACGTCACTATCGACAGAAGCATGCTAAGGCATGCATACTAGCAAAATATATAAAGCTGTTAGAAGGTGATGAAACAGCAATTGTATCTGGATCAACCCAACTCATGAATGTATTTTATACGGAGATGATTGATGGTGATGATGACGTTTTTTAAGTGAATAATCATTACATATGAATGCGACAGTGATTGACCCCTCAAACCTCATGTAGAAATACTTGAGGGGAAAAATTCTCTCAAAACATAGATATTTCATTGTTTCTAACACTTTATGAATACACCAACGGTGAATTGCTGGTAGAGGTAACTGAGTTATTTGAGATCGATTTGATACAATAGTTGTATATTAAACATGCATTTCTTTGTATCTAAACTAATTTCTACATACCTAATGTATATACCCACCAAAAAATTAGACAAAAATTCTCTATTCCAAGTAGTAAAATCTAAAAAAAGGAGTGGCACATTAGAAGAAAAAAAAATAAATAAAAATAGAGACTGACTGACCAACTAATACGTACACTCTGCCCGATGGGCACGTATCGTAGAAGAAGACCATAACAAAATATCTTCTTATAAAGAAGCATTGGAAGAAGTTAGACGTTTAGTTAAGTTTGCAGAAGAAGACTACACAGCATTTGAGCCCTTGAAATATTTAGAATGCTATTATGGGGAGAAAATTATTAAAGAAAATGAAAAAAAAAGTTATATAGAACATTAAATAAAAGCCATAGGTGCTCACCGTTCATAAAATAAACATATGTATATGTATCTTATTAATGTAAACATATTATCAGTATAAAGCAACAGAAATTTCGTCATACAAAGTCATCTTGTATCCTAGAGGAGCCGTCGATAGGGTATACCTAAATTATATGAAAACGAGTTCGTTTTCTGTTGATCGCTATTAAAGAAGAAAATATGTTTGTTCATTATGATTTAACTAATTTAAAAGTACATTTAAATTCAGTCTCATGCCCGTACTTCTTAACATAAAAATTAAAAATAAATGTTATCCAATTCTATATTATACTATGTATCAAAAATTTCAAAAAAGCTGTTATATGAAAGAATCTCCAGCGCTTCTAACTGCATCAGAAAAAAACTCCTTTTATTCAATTTAATAAAATTTTAATTTGAAGCAGTAAGCAAATACATCAGCTTACTGCATTCTTATTCATAATCGTATAATAGAATATATAACCCCTAAAGGACAAAGTCTAAAAGTCTTATAAATTAAGAAATATAGAAAATAACATAATTTTTATAAACGCGTAAAGTTGCAAAAGTAATTCAAATGATTTCATCGCAAAAAACAAACAAAAAGCAGCGATTGTTTTCAACAATTATGAAAATAATAATTACAATATAAAACTCCCTTTTGATTTCCAATGTTTATCAATAAAAAATAAAAAATAAGTAAGTTAACTAACAACAAAAAAAACTATCAGTACCTAAGCTGGAGTGCCGGATCAGTTTCATTTAAAAATGTTTATACATTTTCAAAAAGCAAAGCAAGCTTTCCAAAATAAATGTAGAAGGCTATAGCTAGAAAAAATTTTATACCCTATACTTTAAAAAACTGTAAATTAAGTATAAGAAATATTTCTATTATAGTTACTATTACTATAGAGTATGTAAGCACATATCTTCAAGAATTCAGTTTTACTTACAACAGAAAATCCTCACAAACTTTTAAGTAAACGCAGATAAAAATTAAAATGTTTTTAATTTCATCAACAACAGACATCACATGACAAAAAATAAAATAAAAAATGTATTCAAAGATTGAATTGAACACTTATTTGTATGTACATATATATGTACATACATACATACATACATACATACATAAAATCAATTTGTAGATATGTATGTATACATATCAAATTTCTTATCAATGCTTAAGTATTTATTAGACCTACATCATGAAAATATATGAAGCGTCGTTTAGTTAAAGCACAATGCAAATATAAACAATCAATACACTCAGGGGAAATCTGCAGCTTAAAAATAAGAATTCATCACATTAATTCAATAATTTTTAATATAATAGAAAATGTATATTGAGATATCTACAAACTAATGAGTTTAATAAATGAATACTGTAAATTAATATTTTGTCTATATTGAAATAAGAAATTTCAATATGACTAAACCTTCGCTAATGGTTCTTATTAATTCAGCATGGTTCTTACTGATTTCAAGTTGGTTTTTCTCTGTGTGTAGATAACTCTTTCAGTCAAAGAAGACGAATGTAGTTAAATAAACAAAATCTGTAATATAAACAAATTTCACACAGACTGACTTCAACGCGAGACAAATTTAAGCATGAGAAAATATAAAGCAATCGTAAGTATAAAAGCATACTAGGATTAGGGAAGTCCAGATATATGATAGTATTTTATAGTACCATATGTCGATATTTTTAACTTTTTGTTTCTCTGCTGATGACTGTACTTAGTTGAAACTTTGCTGCTTTAAAATAATCGTAGACAAAGAAAATGATTATGTTGCAAAATATAAATATATTCTACACAGCCACAAAATATTCCACGCACAAGTTCTTTCGATCGCACATACATACATACATACATACAAACATCATACACACATACATACATACATACATACATACATACATACATGCATGCATCATACACACATACATACCTACATACAAATATATTTCTTAAACAAATAAACAGAATATAAGCTTACCAGCGACAAACAAGCTGGACCCCCCACACACAAGCATTAGGGGGTTCACATACATGAGAACGTTTTATAAATAAATAAAATAATTTATGTAATTATTTTATTCATTTATTTAATTATTTAATTATTTTATTTTATAAGAATTTATTAGCGTGAGGAAATCACACAAGCACATTCCCATGATTCATATGAAACCATATGACCTAGTAGTCATCAAACCTTCTTTCTCTGATATTACTGATATAGTATTACGATAACAAATTTCTACAGTATGGCAACACTGGGAGCATTAGAAAATAATAATCATGTTTTGCCGTCGGCATTTGAAAAAAATAATAATCATGTTTTGCCGTCGGCATTAGGAAAAATTATCATGCATTGACGTAGGCATTAGGAAAAATTATCATGTATTGCCGTCGGCATTTGAAAATAATTATGTATTGCCGTAGGCATTAGGAAATAATTATGTATTGTCGTAGGCATTAGGAAAAATAAGTATGTATTGCCGTCGGCATTAGGAAACAAAAAAAATAATCATGTATTGCCGTCGGCATTTGAAAAAAATAATCATGTTTTGCCGTCGGCATTTGAAAATAATTATGTATTGCCGTAGGCATTAGGAAAAATAAGTATGTATTGCCGTAGGCATTAGGAAAAATAAGTATGTATTGCCGTCGGCATTTGAAAAAAATAATCATGTTTTGCCGTCGGCATTAGGAAAAATTAATAAACATGTTTTGCCGTAGACATTAGGAAAAATTAATAATCACTATTTCAACATTGGTATTAGAAAAAATCATTTTCATGATTTTCCCGTCGGCATTTGAAAATAATTATGTATTGCCGTAGGCATTAGGAAAAATTATCATGCATGCCGTAGGCATTAGGAAAAAGACAGACTTATTGAACCACCCTCGAAAAATATTTAAAGGACTTATCGAACCACCCTCGTAGGTATCAAATTTCAAGAATTTTAAAATTTTCAAATTTTAATTACCCAAATTTAACAATTTCAGCAACAATTTAACAATTTCAGCCACAATTTAACAATTTTAATTGATCCAGAACCGCCAGTTCCCTACTACTTCTACAAAACTTTAAATGGTTTTTCCTCAAAGTAAATTTTTTGATTTATGCTGGTTTTTAAGTAAATAAGTGAACCATGCACGGCGGCGGCTAAAAATCAACTTTAATCGGCTTGTCATATTGTATCATATATGTATGTCCGATGAATTTTTATTTGAAATATTAGAAAAAGGGTTTTTTATATTCTTTTAAGATATGCTCCCGAAATATATTCACCTTAACTTATTTTTACACATTTTATATGTTTGACACATCTTAGAATGACGCGTGTAATATATACCGGAATAGTCTAGAAGTGCTACGAAACACTGATACCAGCTTCGTCCATTAAGTACTATTTTTTTGGCTTTTTAAATTTTAAAGTTGTATATCATAGCCGGCCAAAGTGGCCCCAGAGTAGAGCCGCTCACAAAAAAAAAACATCGATGTTTTTCCTTATTCGATTCATTACTAATTCAAATCGATATTATTTGATGTATCGATTTTAAAAAACATCAATGATTACGATGCATCGTATTGCTTAATTGGAACCAAGAAAATTTATTAAATAAATGAAAGTCGATTTTAAAATTTCATATGGATTAAGAAAAGCATGTGTGCAAAGCGCGGTATGTGCTTCTTTTTTCAAAGGCCAGTTCTACAATTTTGCAAATCGGACCAAATGTCAGTTGTTAAAGTAATATTTTGAAAGTAAAACTTTCACTAAATGTCTAAAACCTTCTGTAACAGTAATTTTTAGCCAAATATATTATTGATTTTTACATCAGATATGGAAAAATAACTTACATTGCTGATTATTAGCATACAATACCAAGAAAATTTTAATAATTTTTTTACAATAAAAATGTATATATGTATGGATGCTGTAAAATAACGATGTTGCTTCGATGACGCTTTCTAAATTGACAAAAAATACCTTTGGTATTGTGTTGTTACATCAAGCGATTTAAAAACAATTTAAGAATTTAAAAAACGTTTCAAAAGTAATTCTTGGAGGGGTTTGTTTTATCACTACATTAAATGAGTTGCAAGCACCAATATATACAAAAAGTCGTCTTTTCGATACATCGAATAAAAACATCGATGTATCAATTAACATCGTATGATACGATACATCGGCATTTATTCGATGTATCACAACCAAAACATCGATGTTTACGATTCATGTATTAAAAAAGTGGCTCAATTTTTAGCCGAAAGCAGCCCGCGGCGGCTGAGATATCGGCAAATAAATCGGCGGCAGCTTAGCCGCGGCTGAAAACCAGTCGGCTTCGTTCTCTGCTCAAAAACCACCAAAATGATATATTAAGGTAAAACAAACTGCACCTGTCTGCCAACCGAATGAAAAATATTTGTATCAATCTTAACATTTTTTAGATATTACGACGATTTTTAAATAAAATTGGAATAATTTAATAAAATAAAATAATAAATTTAATAAGTGCTTGATTTGGTTTTTAATTATCGTTTTGTCTTATAATACTTTTATTGTATTAAGGGGTATGAAAATAAAATAGATGCACATGGATTATAAATCGTTGCTTGTGTTTTGCAGAAGTTTCTGAGCCTACTTGCTTGTTCTATTGGAATTTCTAAAAAGCTTATGTAAATTTTCGAATGATTTTTGAAAGTATGGTTGAATTCTAATGATGGTTTGTTAAAGCGCGAATGAAATGCAAACATATAGACATGTGTATTCCAAATGTGTATACAGGGAACGAAGCCGATCAGCTGTGAGCAGAGACCTTCGCCGACCGGCTAAGCCGAGCCGCCGAAGGCTTTATGTCAGCCGCCGCCGCCGAATTGTTCGCGGCTCAAAATCGGCTAAGATTAGCCTCCGATTGATGATTTTTTTTATATTTTACTTTAGTTTTTTAGGTTTTTTCACTAATCCATTCACACTTTTAAATTTTTATACAAATTAGTTATCAAATGTTCTTTCCAATTGACATACCGTCGGTTGGTTATTGGTTTGCTGCAGACATGGTGAATTTTGAATATACTGTGCCGCAAACCAACAACCACCCGACAATATGTATATCCCGTTTATAAGCACTTCTTATTTGCAAATAAAAGTGGAAAACGTTATCGTATATAATATACAAAAATGTAAATCTGAACCGGGACTTAACGACTAAATTTCAGAGAAAACCTGCTGTAGTCCGAGTTGCCACATTCTGATTTTGTACCACAAACAAAGGGAAAAAGATTGCTAGAAAATTATTATATAACAAAAACAAATTCAATTTTACAATGATTTAATGTGTAATAAGAAGTGGTTCTTTTTTGATATATGACAATTTTCTAACCATTTTTTCCGCTTTGTTTGTGGTACAAAATAAAAAGAACGTGGCAACGCTGATTAAATCACTTTTCCCCTGAAATTTAGCTGGTAAAAATAAATCATTTTTAAAAATTTTGTGAATTTACTTTGACAAACATTGTGAAGCCGATTTTCAGCCGCCGTGGCTGTGAGTCGGCTAACAGCCGGCAATTTTCAAAGACCCTCAGCCGCCACCGATTTACGCGGCTCATTTTCGGCTTCGGCTTAGCCGTTCTGTTAATCAGAATTTTTTTTTTTTGCAATTTATGTGTTAGCTTCTGTCAGTAATGATATCTAACTAATTGTGCTTTGAAAAATAGTGATTTTTATCATAAACAATTTGATATCACTGAAAAATAAAGCATTTGGTAGCTTAACCATTGAAAAATGAAGGAGGGCTACCAGATGTGGCGATATCACGCCGTACAATACGAAAAATTGCTAAATTATATTGCAAGTGGCTGGACCTCTTGATGATTCAATCTCGGTAGTATTAACAGTTTGACTTACCCCAAATATTTTATATAAATCTAATATCTTTTTATATCTAATATTTCGGTAATAAAATTACGTAGTATAGTATTACCGTTACTTATTAAGATGGACTTCTTCTATCCTTCCAGATAGTTTTCATCAGTACCAATGTCCTCTGAAACATATGACTTACTGGATTTCAGCTATCGATAGAGGAAAAATTTTGATACCAACAATATAGAAAAAAGTATTTTCATAAAATGTGGCTTGGCGTAGCCTATCTCCCACGTACAGATCTATAAAAAAAAATTTTTCTTAACGATTTTTTACATAGAATTTAACGAAAAACGTCAAAATAATTATTACAACCCTAGACCTATCATGAAATGCCTAATTATAAGAGTAACATGTTAGTGCTATATATATTTTCACTTAGAATATATTTTTCTCTAAAAAAAATAGTTTTATTTTGAATTAAAACATGAAGTGATGGCATAGACTATTCTGTGGTAGTGGTTTGCTTATACAAATTGTTGACATTAGCCGGCTATCAGCCAATTTGCACTAGCCGCCGACGATTTTAATTTTTAGCCGCCGACGCCGAGATTTCTTCGGCGCAAGTCGACTTTTAGTCGTTGATATTTTTGGTCTGCCGCCGCCGCCGACAAATCAGCATCGGCTTCGTTCCCTGCTCAATAATCAATATGTTTTTTATTTTCTTACTTTACCATTGCTGCATTGGCTGATTTTTTTCAGTTCAAATTGTAGTCGTAAGAGTATGTAAAAAGAAATTAAATGTAAATAACAACAGCTATTTAAGAATATTATTCAGCCCAATCATGAATATTCCCTCGGAATGTATTTCTCACGGAAAATAATTTTCTCGAGAAAACATTCCTCCAATCATAAATTCCTTGGGAACAAAAAAGAGTAATATGTGGCATCACCGCATTACGAAGCTCGTTGTTTTGCTTGTTTGTTGACATTTTGTTTCTCCCTTTTTTTTGAGTGAGAGAGTAGTCAAAATTATTAAAATTCACCGACTGGAAAAAATAAGTAAAAATAAGTTTATAAATGATTTATTTGGGCATAATTTTTGTTAATCCAAATAAAAGAACTATAAAATACAAGTTTATGTATATAAATTTTGCTTTAATGGAGTATTAAATATGTTTTTATGTAAATGCCCTTCTGTTTAGCCAGGGAAAGATTTTAAGTGAAAAAAGCAAATTCAATTGCGTTCATAATACCTACTTTTTTCCCCAGGGAGTTTTTTTATTCCCACATTTGGTAAAAAAAGGGGAAAAACAGATTCATAATAGGAGAAAAGGGAAAAGTGAAAAAACTCGCGCGGAATTTTTGTTTATGGATGGGCTGATTATTTTCTTTTGGCATACTCGTACGACTACAATTTGAAGCTTAAAAAAAGTCAGCCAATGTAGCAATGATAAAGTAAGAAAAAAAAAACATGTTGATATTTGAGTTCTTGTTTCAACTTTTTTATTTGTTGTTGAGCTTCTCAAATAAATAAAATATTAATTTGGGATTGTTATTGCGTTTAAAAAATTGTAAACTTAAATTTTAACAATTCCCATAAAAAAACACTAATTATTAAATGGACTGCACCCGGTCAGAAAAATGATTGTGTGGCAACACTCTATTCTTAAATAGCTGTTGCTGTTATTTACATTTAGTCCCAATAATTGACTTCTCAATTATGTGTCATTATCTTTAAGTGTCTCCTAAGTACCGAATTAATTTTTTTTCAGTATAAAGTTGATAGCCATTTAAATGCCCAACCTTGCCTATTTAAATCACACTTAAGTCTTACGAGCTTGTGTGTGTTTATTGAAAACATGTACATGAACATCATGTGGTCGTATTAAAAAAATTTCGTTTAATTTTCATAAAAATATAACCTAACTTTCTTATTTACATTAAACATCTGTTTTCTTTTAGAACTATCAACATTTCACAGTGCTACCACACTTTCATAGTATTTAAGTGATCATCTAATTTTACGACAGAAAAAATGAAACTGCAATTAAGTGCAACTTAAAATTAAGTGGCTATTAGCTAAATGACACTTAATTGAGAAGTCGATAATTGGGCCTTATTTTCTTTTTACATACTCTTACGACTACAATTTGAAGCTGAAAAAAGTGAGCCAATGTAGCAATTAGAGATGGGCGCGTGTCGTTTTTTTCGTAACACGAACACGCACGATTCAACACGTAGTGTTCGTGTCAGAAAACCTGTGCTCAAATCGTCACATCCGTGATCGTATCGGCAATCGTACGAAAACAAATCAAGTAATACGTCAATCGTATAAATTGAATAGTATTTCAGTACGTTCACGTGTGTCATAATCCGAAAATTGTGTTTTTACGTGACGAGTTGTACGTTCACGGATGTGACGATTCGACCCCTGATTTCGTGCGTGTTCGATTCATATCGTGTTCAGCAACATTGACACGAAAAACACGAAACAAAATCGTAGTAACAGAAAAATGCGCATAGGACTCAGCGCATCAATGTATTATTAATAAAAAAAATATTTTACCTAATAAGTAAAATATTAATATTGGATTATTAGTGCGTTGAAAAAATTTTTTAACTTAAATTGTGACAATTCACATTAAAAAACACTGAGTAAAAACGATTTTTGGTTATTGTATTTGATTTCGTGCGTGGTGTGCAGTTTCGCGTTTGGAAAATTTTTGGCGTACGTGTTCCGTACGTGTTGAATATCATGGTATTCGTAATCGACACGCACGTTGGAAAAATTCGACACGCGGCCATCTCTAGTAGCAATGATAACGTAAGAAAATATAAAACGTTGATTATTGAGTTCTTGTTTCAACTTTGTTATTTTTTGTTGAGCTTATCAATTGTTTAAATGAAAGTTTATAACATAATAACTCTAGTTGTTCTAAGAAACTTTGTGTAAAGGTTCCCTGATAATCTGCATTAGCAACAGTGAAATGCGCATAGGATCCAGCTAAACCTCTCAATAATCAATTTCAATTACCCAATTCACAACCTACTGTAGATCGTAGATTGTATTAGCTACAACTATGGTAGTTGTGAACTGTCTGTTGTAAGTGTTGTTAGACTTTTAAAAATGTCGAACATTTAAAAAGAATAAGAGAAAAAATAAAAATAACTAAATTAGTTTGACATTAGTACTGACATTAGTCAGTTCTCGTTGAACCTTCATAGTGAAGAGACATTAAAGCGGATTTTTTTTTACATACATACATACGAAACAAATATAAAAAACAACAAAATCAAAAATTATACAAAAAATATTCGTAATACATATTCACCTTGATAAATAAGCTTATTGGCTTTACTAATATTTTTTACATAGCAAGAAATAGCAAAAACAAAAAAAAACCGTAAACACAAAGTTCCCTTGAGGAATAATACTCTGTATGAGTACCTCAAAGGAAAAAAATTTTGAAGTGAGTTCTAACGGCAGAAATGCTTATTTTACTGTGAGTTCTGAAACTCTTAATGAAAAAAATATAAATAATAAATCTGATGAAAATCTTTTTTTAACGGCAAAGCCAATTTTTCGTCAGCGATCAACTTCGCTTTGTCCAATGCCAAGTAGTGAATCGTTAATATTACCATTGCCTAGTACTTCTTCATTTAAGTCTGCGATATCATCCGCATCGGACTCGCCTTCATCACTAAACCAAGTTATCACTACAGATAACAGTAGCTCAAAACCCAAGGTACAAGTGGGAATGGACAGATATATAACAGTGGTAAAGCGTGGGCGAAGCCCAAATTCTTCAAAAATTTCATCTGCTCCAAAGATGTCTAGGGATAACAGCGCATCATCTACCAATCGTCAAAATCGTTTTTCATTATTGCAAGACACCAACGACAAGCCCTCTACATCATCGCAAAAGTCTTTTAAGCCACCACCTATTTATCTGAGAGAAAAAAATTCTAACGCGCTTATAAAAAAACTACTGTCGACCATTGGTGAAAATACTTTTCACATCATTCCAATTAAACGAGGTAATATTGATGAAACTAAAATCCAAATATATAATGAAAAAGATTTCCGAAAAATTGTTAGTGAATTCGAAAAAAATAAAACAAATTTTTACACATACCAACTTAAGAGTGCTAAAGGCCTACAGATAGTATTAAAGGGCATAGATTCATATGTTGAACCCGAAGAAGTAAAATGTGCACTTGTCGACCAAGGATTCAAGGTAAAAAATGTTACCAACATATTTAATAGAGAAAAGGTCCCCCAACCCCTATTTCGGGTTGAACTGGAGCCGAATGACATACAATTAAAAAAAAATGAAGCCCATCCAGTTTATAACGTAAAGTATCTCTTACATCGAAAAATCACAGTTGAAGAGCCACGTAAGCGTTCAGGTCCCGTACAGTGCCATAATTGCCAAGAATATGGCCATACGAAAACTTACTGCAAATTACCTACAGTGTGTGTTATCTGCGGTGAATTGCATGGTACTGCTAGCTGCACTAAGCCAAAAGATCAAGCAGAAAAAAAATGTAGTAATTGTGGAGGTAATCACACAGCTAACTATAGAGGGTGCCCTGTATTTTCTTTCGTTAAACAGGCTATGGGTCAAAAACCCAAGCTAACTCCAGCTCTACAAGTAAACGCGAACTCCGACACTTTTGCTCAAATCAGCCAACCAGTTACTTCACGTGTATCGTATGCTGATGCTGCTAAGACTAGTTCAATTCCCACGCAAAATGTTCCACCGCCAAATAATTCAACGAATTCAAACTCAAGCTTTAACTTTAGTCGCCTTGAAGCTACTATTGAGAATCGGGTGCTAACTATAAACAACTTTACTACAAATATGACAAGTATGATGCAAGAAATGCTGCGAATGCAGAATACACTGCTTCAAGCATTAGTTAATAAACCATGAACACGTTAAAAATATGTTTCTGGAACGCAAACGGCATTCGCCAACATAAAAATGAACTTGAGCACTTCCTCATGGAAAAAAATATTGATATAATGTTGGTTTCTGAGACTCATTTGACCTCAAGAAGCTTATTTAAAATAAATGGTTACATTTTATATGATACAAAGGACCCGAGAGGGAGAGCATGTGGTGGATCAGCAATTCTGATTAAGTCAAGACTCAAGCACTATGTCCTTGACAACGTTAGTGAAGAATATTTGCAAGCAACGAATATTTTTGTAGAAAATTTTTGTGCGAATTTCGTGATATCATCAATTTACTCACCTCCCAGATTTTCAGTTACCGAAGATCAGTATGAGAAGTTCTACAAATCGCTTGGATCTTGTTTCGTGGCAGCTGGTGACTACAATGCAAAACATACGTACTGGGGATCGCGTCTTGTTACACCTAGAGGTCGAGCCTTGTTCAATACAATTTCAAAAATGGGCTTAGATGTCATTTCGAGTGGGGAGCCTACTTACTGGCCTACTGACGTAAGAAAAATTCCAGATGTTATAGATTTTGCCGTCACGAAAAATATTCATAGGGACTTAATTCATGTAGAGGCCTCTCTAGATCTGTCCTCCGATCACTCTCCAACAATAGTTACAATTTTCAACCCACTAAGGAGTGATTTAACTAACTCATATGTGAAGATGATTAATGGAATCAACTGGCTGGTATTCAAAAAATATCTTAGTAGTCACTGCGTAGAAAACATTCAGCTTAGATCATGCGATGATATTGAATTTAATATTGCCAATCTTAACGAAAATATTAAACAGGCTGCTGAACACGCCACTACCTCCTATCCGCAGACCGGCTTTAACAGAATTTATTCTACGGAAATTGAACGTCTTGTATGTGAAAAAAGGAGAGCTAGAAGAGAATGGCAACAACACAGATCACCCCTAAATAAAATCAGACTTAAAGAATGTACTAAACGACTCAAAGAGCTGCTATCATCGGAAAAAACTGCACTACTGGAAAAGTATTTAGAAGGTCTTGATGTAACGTCCGCATCTAATTACTCTTTATGGCGCGCTACTAGAAATCTCAAACGACCCGTTGATCTTAAATCACCATTGCGTACTGCGACCGGAGGCTGGGCAAGAAGTGATAGTGAGAAAGGTAACTTATTTTCTAAGCATTTAAAATCTGTATTCACTCCCAATTCATGTACGGGTGCTGCTGATTTACCGAGTGTAGTTTCTCTACCCCCTCGTCCCTTAAGGTTTAAGATGCGTGAAGTACAAAAAGTAATTGCTGAACTCAACCCGAAGAAAGCTCCAGGTATTGATGGCATTAGTAACAAAATGCTCATGAACTTGCCTCATATTGCAATAAGAATCCTGCTATTTACTTTTAATGCTATTTTAAGAATGCAGTATTTTCCACATAACTGGAAACTGGCCAAGATCAAAATGATTCCAAAGGCGGGCAAAGATCTTACCAAGACTGAGTCATATAGGCCTATAAGCTTACTATCTACAATCTCAAAGCTTTTCGAAAAGCTGCTCATGACTAAATTGTCCAAAATTTTAACTGATAATGGGTGCATCCCGGACCATCAATTTGGCTTTAGAAGTCAGCACAGCACGATTGAACAAACGCATAGACTGGTCCAAGTTGTAAGAAGAACATTTGAAGAAAAGAAGTATTGTTCTGCTCTCTTTATTGATGTTTCTCAGGCGTTTGATAAAGTATGGCACGAAGGCCTAGTTTTAAAATTGAAGACATATCTGCCAATAAACATTCAAAAGCTTTTGGAAAGTTATATTATTGATAGGAAGTTCACTGTTGTGGAAGGAGAGTTCACGAGTGTGCCCGAAACTATATCTTCTGGTGTGCCCTGTATGAGTGTGCACGAAAACCCTTATGAGGCATCCCGCAATCTCCAGGAACATATCACTCAGCTGGAAATATGGTTGAACTTATGGAGAATTAAAGTCAATGAACAAAAGTGTGTTCATATAACTTTCACCCTAAGAAGAGATACTTGCTCCCCCATTCGAATCAACAATCAAAATATTCCTCAACATTCCCAAGTGAAATACCTTGGTATACACCTTGATCGAAGACTTACATGGAAACATCATATTGACTCTAAATTAACTCAGATGAAACTTAAGTTAACTCAAATATATTGGTTGATTGGCAGAAACTCAACACTCAGCCTAGACTGCAAACTTTTATTATACAAGTCGCTTTTGAAGCTAATATGGCGCTAAGGAATTCAGTTATGGGGCACTGCTTCAGCTTCCAATGTCGAGAGAATCCAGCGAAGGCAAAACAAAATTTTACGGTTAATAACATCGGCTCCATGGTACATCCAAAATTCTATTATACATCGTGATTTAAATATGCCACTAGTGACTGAAGAAATTGCAAAATACGCAGGCAAATATTTAACAAAACTCGAATCACATCCTAATCCGCTTGCTCGTAATATTTTGAACTTTACTGGACACATCCGCTTAAAAAAGAGGGACACACGGGCTCTTATACCTAACACTCCAGATGGGACTACTTGAAAATACTTTCCCCCCCCCCTTTTTTTTTGATTATCACTACTAATGTATTATTTATAACTACCACTAAGTTTATGTCCGACACTGGTCGGGCCTAATAATTTTTTTTTTTATAGATTTAAGATTTGAATACTTATTGTTAGTTCACATATGAAGGAAGATACAATAAATAAATACATGCATTAAAAAAAAAAAAAAAAAAATGCGAAAAATATACTGCACAAATGTTAGTGGTGGATTCGGGTGATAAGAAAAATTACAATTTCATAAAAAATCAAAAAATTTTAGGCGATTCTGAAGATGACAACCACTCTTATTCCATCTTGCTTCCGATTTTGCAACTTCTCGTGAATTTTTGCACACTTCGCGATAAAAGCGACTTTTTGCATGCTTTCAGTTTCTTAACAGTTCTGCCGATTTTTAAAAATTATTAGACTTCGTTATCATCATGCTGTTAGTAGCTTTTTGCGAATTTTCACGATTTTTATTGAACTTTTTACATTCCTTACATTTTTGGCGATTTTTAATCAATATTATCGCTTGTTTAAAAAAAAGCGGATTTTTACATGTCCAGATTTTTGCCAGTTTTGCTGATAAAAAAAAATCCTGCTGTTAATAAGTTTTTGCAAATTTACGTAATTTTCGCGATTCTTGCCGCATTTTTTGCATTCCTTACAGTTTTAGCGATTTTTAATCTATGTAATGGCTTGTTTAAAACTTTACTAATTTTCGCGATTTTTTGCAAAGTTCGCAATAAAAACTGCTTTTTGCATGGTTTTTAGCGTCCTAACAATTTTAAAGTTTTATAACATTAATAGACTTTGTTATTATCCTGCTGTTAGTAGCTTTTTTTTTTGTCAATTTTCGTCATTTCGTATTTTTTTTAGTTGTTTTCATATATAATTGCACTAATGTTTATTAATTTAATACAGAAAAATCAAGGTAAATGTAATTGAAAAATATTAGCACTTTTATAACCTTATACATTCCTGATGTCATTCTACGACATTCAAAACTTTTCTATGGAAATTACCTACAACATTTTACAACGATTGTACAGCTTGACGACCTACAATAGGTTGTGAATTGAGCAAATGTATTTAAAAAAAATATATAACTTAATAAGTAAAATATTAATTTGGGATTATAAGTGCGTTTAAAAATTTTAAACAAATTTTAACAATTCCCATAAAAACCACTACCCAGCTAAAAAAAAAAATATGTATGGAGCATATATGATATCCCAAATATGGTTCGGATCCGAAAAATTAGGGTATATGGCCATATATGATTATATATATTCATATATGGCCATATAAAGGGAGGAGGTTGTATTTAATGAAACATTTGTTTGGACAAAATAATTAAAAACTAACCAAAAGAAATTGTATTCATCATTTCAGAGAAAATGTGAATCGACTATTAAAAAAAACAAAACTCATATTCGTACAAAAAATTTAATTTAAGAAATCAGATTAAAAACTAATGCAATTAATTATAAAAAATAGCAATGTGAGTCCGATCACAGAGGAGATGTGTAAACATCTAGTAATGAATTTTTTTTTAAGTTGGAAGTACTTATGCTTTTAGTATCTTTTTTTAAATTTATTAATTAAAAGTATCAAAACTTTCAATATTGTAAATACATATAAATTTGTTGGTTTTTGTTTGTTTTATTAAACTTATTTGGTTAGTAAATGGGCACACTGCAGTATATGTATATGTACTGCATTAAAAATTGCAGTAAGCAGTAAATTTACTGATTACTAAAAAAAATCAGTAAATTTTTACTGCTAATGAAATTTAATTTGGATTACCAGTAAACTCGTAGGGCCCGTAATCATAATGAAATTGTAGCAACCCAGCTAAAAAAAATATGTATGGAGCATATATGATATCCCATATATGGTTCGGATCCGAAAAATGAGGGTACATGGCCATATATGATAATATATATTCATACATTTTCATACATGAACGTGTATTCCTTATATAGTATGCAAAGTTCATATTGATTCAAAAAGCGCACTGCTGTGCAATAAATTAAATTATTAAAATAATTTTTTTGTAAGATTTGGTACAGAAAGGTTGTGTTTAGTGAAACATTTGTTCGAACAAAATAATTCAAAACGAACTAAAAGACATTTTATTCGACGTTTTAAGCGAAAATGTGAATCGATTATTAAAAAATACAAGGCACACATTTGTACACGACATGTAATTTAAGAAATCAAATTAAAAACTAATGCTATATAAAAGAAAAATTAATCCGTTTTGATATTAACGCTAGTTTTTGATATTATTTTTTTTGGCAGTTGTATGAATTTTGTTTCTTAAAAGTAATTGAGAATTCCGTTAATTTTTATAAAATTAATAACTGAATTATCTTTTTGATTATTTGATTTATTAAATAGGCCCACAATATATAAAATCCTACAAGAATGATTTTTTTGTTGCACGAGTTTTTATTTTTTAAATCTTGAGGGTCTACGCATATAAAATTTGCATACCATGTGTATTTTCTAACAAACTTCCAATTCACGAGTGATTAAAAAGAGAGAAAAAGATCGAATCAATAAAATGCAAGCTTTTTGATTGCAAAAATGATTTTATGTGTGATATCATATATGCATACATTTTTATATGGCTCCGTAGATTACATCTTATTTCTATGTATGGATCAACATACGAAGAACCTCATAATTAAATTTCCATATATGGCTCATGTATTATAATACGTTTAATATATTAGTCCATATATCAATTCATATATAATACTTTTCGCATGTATAATCCCATACATTTCCATACATGAATGCATACATATTCATATATAGTTATATACATTCATATATTAAAAATATATGGACCATATATAATTTTTTTAGCTGGGAAGTGGCAAAGTTTTTTCATTCAAATTTTTAAACTTTTGTATGAAAACATTTAGCCACTTGGTAGAATTTCATTATGAATACGGGCATTACTGATTACTGAAAATTCAATGCACCTCATCATGTAACAAATCATTTAGGCAATTTATAAAAATTGTAGAAAAAAATTTAGTAATCAGTAAAAATTTACTTGTTAAACATTTTTTATTGTTTTTACTGAAACTTTAGTGGTACTGCAGTGCTCATTTATGGTAAATGCCTTTACTTTTACTTTTTAATTTTTAATTCCTGTTGTTCATCGTTTAGTTGTTGCTGTTCTTGTTGTTGTGTACGCATTGCAATTAAAATAAACTCAGTAAAGTGCGACTTTGACTCGCGCACATTCGGTTTTGATAATTTTTTTTGATTTAGCTTTCTTCCTTTTTTAAGTTTTTTCAGTTTAAACGATTTTTTTCAGTTTTATCGCTTTTTTCTCGTTTTGGCGTTTTTTTTTTTCTCTCTTTGGGTTTTTTTAATTTTCGCAATTTTTTTTCATTTTGGCGATTTTTTCATATTGGCGATTGTTTTGTTTAAGGATTTTTTTCATTTTTGCGATTTTTCCGGTTTTTCGCGATTTATTTTAGTCCTAGAGATTTTTTTTAATTTGGTGCTATTTTCGTTTTGGCGATTTTTTTTTGTTTTTGGCGATTTTTTTTATATTTGGCGATTTTATATTTTATTGATTTTTTACTTTTACCGTTTTTGAAAATTTCAAGAGTTTTGTTCTTACGATTTCCAAGATTGTCAAAATTACAAAGTCAAAATTGCATTAACTGATGGAACACCCATTGATTTAAATTTTTTAAATTTAGTGTTAATTGTTGTAGTCTGTATAAAAATACACTAACTTTTAAAATTTCAAGTGTATATATGTACATACAATTGTATGTATATTACATGGGATTTTAACATTTTTCGTTGTTCGTTTTGGAACACCCTTTTGTTTTTAACTCTCATGTATTTGTTGTTGTAGTGGCCAAATGTCTACACATTGTGTCATATATAATATATATATATATATATATATATATTATAAATATATATGATATCCCATATATGGTTCGGATCCGAAAAATGAGGGTATATGGGAATATATGACTATTTATATTCATACATTTTCATACATGTACGTGTAAATATTCCCTCTACAGTTCATATTCATCCTCTCTTGATTCACAAAATCGCACTGTTGTGCAATGAATTAAATTACTAAAATTACTTTTTTTTTTAGATTTTGAACAGGGAGGTTGGATTTAATGACACATTTGTTTGGTTAAAATAATTCAAAACGAACTAAAAGTCATTTCAGTCATCATTTTAAGTCAAAAGGTGAATAAATTATTTCAAAAACACAAAACTCATATTCGTACATAAAATTTAATTTAAGAAATCAGATTAAAAACTAATGCAATTAATTATAAAAGAAAAAATAATCCGTCTAACAATATTTTTCAATATAATTTTTCCAGTAATCTGAACTTTGTTTCTTATCTAGAAAATTCTTTTTTTTTTCGATTGCATACCGTATGTATTTTCTAATGGGTTTCCAATTCACCAGTGATAAAATACCAAGCTTTTTTCATTGCAAAACCGATCTTATGTGAAATATCATGTATGCATTCAATATTATATGTCTCCATATATTAAATCTTATTTGTATATATGGATCCACATATGAAGAGCTTCATAATTAAATTTCCATATATGAGCTCATATATTATAATACATTTCATATATTAGTCCATATATTAGTTCATATATAATAGTTTTGCCATGTATAATCTCATACATTTCCATATTAATTCATACATATTCATATGTATATAGTTATATACATTCATATATTAAAAATATATGGACCATATATAATTTTTTTAGCTGGTCAGAAATATACTTGTGTGGCAACACTCTATTCTTAAATAGCTGTTGTTGTTATTTACATTTGTTTTCTTTTTACATACTCTTACGACTATAATTTGAAGCTGAAAAAAGTGACCCAATGTAGCAATGGTAAAGTAAGAAAATAAAAAACATATTGATTATTGAGTTCGTGTTTCAACTTTGTTGTTTGTTGTTAAGCTTCTCATTTGTTTAAATGAAAGTTTTCAACATAGTAACTCTAGTTGTTCCAAGAAACTTTGGGTAAAGGTTTCCTGATGATCTGCATTAGCAACAGTGAAATGCGCATAAGATCCAGCTAAACCCCTAAATAATCAATTTCAATGTTTACTTATTAAGTAAAATATTAATTTGGGATTATTAGTGCGTTTAAAATATTTTAAACTTATGTTTTAGTTTTGTTTCTTTAAGCTGATTGTTCCACTGAAAAAATTATTAAGATCGGTCGATATTTACAAAAGTTACAAGCTCCGAAAAATTTCGATACACGCAATTTCCCACTTTGAAGCTCTTTGGAGCTACCTTGTCTTACAACAGGGTGCCTCCAAATATACTTTCTCAAAAGTTCAACACTTCTTTCCAAAACAGTTAATTTCATCGAAAGCGGTTCACTATTTATAATATGTGTCATCCTTAAATCTCTATAAAGTTGGCAGATTGATCAAATAAAAAATGTACAAACTATGCTAACGCGTTGTAAGAAAAATCGACATTCCCACTTAGGAGCTCGTTGTATGTAATGTAATAGGTCTTGCTAAATTTTTGTTATAAATGAAGCTGTAAACATTTCAATGTATCTATTATTTTACAGGGAGATATCGCTGTTGAAAGAATTAAAGCATCCTAATATTGTTTGCCTTGAAGATGTGTTAATGGAAGAAAATCGATTATATTTAATATTTGAATTTTTATCCATGGATCTTAAAAAATATATGGATTCTCTACCACCTGAGAAGACATTAGATACTGAACTTGTGCGAAGTTATCTTTACCAGATTACTAGCGCAATATTATTCTGCCATCGAAGAAGAGTTCTTCATCGGGACTTAAAACCACAAAATTTATTGATTGATAAAAATGGCATAATAAAAGTTGCTGATTTTGGACTTGGTCGTTCATTTGGCATTCCTGTACGTGTTTATACTCATGAAATTGTGACGCTATGGTACAGAGCTCCTGAAGTTTTGCTGGGATCTCCACGTTACTCATGTCCGGTAGATATTTGGTCTATAGGGTGTATTTTCGCGGAAATGGCAACCAGAAAACCACTTTTTCAAGGAGATTCTGAAATTGATCAATTGTTTCGAATGTTCAGGTAAATAATTTTTTCTAATTTTTCGCATATTTTTATAACCACTGATTAATTTTTATTTTTGATAGAAATCAAAATTAATGGCCGGTTTGTCAAAACTTTAAAATTTGTTTTTGTTTTAAATGGAAGTGTGCGACAAGTCGAACGTTGTCGACATTGAGAAACAGGCCCAAGAAATTAACAACACTAGAGTTTTACTGTTAAGGAACGAACTAGTTCAGTTGAACTATTTCCCTAATTGAACAATGTGAACTAGTTCAGTCTAGTTGTTCTTTTTTGATCTTTTGGTATTTCTTCTTTAATTTGTATTTGTTTCTTCGTTCGCTTTTGCTCTTTAGTTCGTTTTGTTTATATTATTCTATGTTGCTGACCAATACAGAAGCAAAACATTCAATTAAAAGATTATAGTTTCTGATTTGCATACTGCTAAAAAGAGACATTTAGAACAATAATCAAAACAAACAACAGAAAATGTATACATAGTGAAATACTCGTATACAAGTGAGTTTTATAAAATTAAGAGAAATAATTTCTAGTGTTGAATTAATAAACGGATTGTGAAAAAGATTACTAGAATTAAAAAGTGATTAAAATTTGTTTTAAACTGATTACGGATGTCATTTTAAAAATTGTTCTTGCAAAAATATTAATTTGTACCTTTTACTTACTAAAAGCACAGCGAATGAGACTACAAAGTGCAAATGAAAATACGTATGGAAAAAGAAAATTTTTATTAAATTAAAAGAAAGAATTTGTTGTGTTGAATATGAATCAGTATTAAAAAAAGTGAATAAAATTTTGTTTTCAACTGATTAGTCTTCATTTTAAACATTTTCGATCAAAAATATTAATTTTAATCATGTATTTAAAAGAACTACGCAACGAATAAGTCCACTAAGTAAAAAAAGGAAATTACTTTAGAATAACAACACACGAAGAAAACATTAAAAAGGATTTGATGATGTGCAATCTCTGTTCTGTTGTTCACTAAACAACTGATCGGAAAAAACAACTGATCGAAAAGAACAACTGAACGAAAAGAACGAATTAGTTGTTGGGAACAAAACGGAACAATCCTCAAGAGGAACAACTATGGCCAACTCTACAACTCACACAAATATTTATTTATTTACTTTTTTATTATTGATTAGCGAAAAATACATGTCCCTACCTAACGACTCAACATTTTCAACGATATATCTTTAACGCTTAACTGATTCACATCCCAATAAGCACTAAAAAAATTTAAATTCAAGCACTTGTAATTTAACTGGAAACAAAGTTGAATTCAAGCATTTTTTGAAGAAAATATTTTGAAATAAAATATCAAACAATATACATATGTATATGTTCAAGCTTTGTCAAACACATAATTTATTTATTAATAAAATTTTAAATGTGAAAAATATCAAAGATAAATAAAAAAGTGAATTTTAAATAAAAAAAGGTGATTAACATCGTAAAAAGAATAGTAAAAAAATACTCACGCTTATCTGAAATATACTGAAATAGAATTTATATCGTTCAAAAGGTATAAGTGTCTTCTATCTAAATCCAATTATAAATTTAAAATCATTTAATATTCAACTGGAGGTGTTTGGAAAATTTCAAAGATAAATTGTTTTTATATACGACAATGCCTACCAAAAAAATAGTAACACACACCTGTTATTTCAGCATTATTAATTTTTGTCACACAGTGTAAAAATTTTTTTTTGTGTCGCCGATTTATTTTTTTTTATATAAAAGTAAACACATAGGAACCTCAAAATTCAGAAATTTAAGATTTTATTTCGATTATTTCTCTTCGAATAGGGTGATCAAAAACGCGCTTTTTTAAGAGAAGCTGAAATTTAAAATATTTTAGAAAATTTTTGAACTTCAAGTGGGCATAACTTTTTTGATTTTATATATATTTGGAAAAATTTTTTCTTCACACAATATCATTTCTTAACTTATAAAATAAATTAAAAAAATCGTGCCTTACTTTTTTTTACTCGAGTCCCAGATTTGGGGATTGCAATAGAAGTCTAAAATATAACCAAGTCTCGATGCTCAGTGGAACGCAACTTTTTTCTGCGAAAAACTTCGTAAAATGACTTATAACGTGTTATAGTACGTACTTTGAGCTGTTATTATATGCTAATTTTTTAAATTTATATTTGCATCTCTAGGAACTACAATGATTTTACTGCTTGCATGTCGGATATTTTAGGTACGGGAGTGCGGTATATCTACATGTGTTTGGGTGTGTATTGTGGGTATTTTTTTTTTCTTTTTTTTCAAAGAAGTTTTATTAATGAAAAGGGTATAATAAAAGGCTGTTATTATAATGCATTAAATGCATTTTTGTAATTTAGGCCATTAAAAAATGTATAGTTAATAATAAGCGGGGGTAGGTACATGAGTTGTTGTATTTGGACTGATATATTCGACCTTTTGTTATAGCTTTATTGTGTGATGGCTAAGTTCAGTTATAACGATCTTGCTAAAATTTATTTTGAACAAAAAAACAAAAACCATGTTATATTACACATTTTAAAAGACCCTTATTTTGAGTTGTGCGACCATTTAAAAAAAATTAATAATTTTTTAACGCGATTAAATAAACGGTATAATGAATGTTATAGAAATAAGGAAAAAATGTTTAAATGCAACAAACAATGGCTTACAAGCGAACTTGTATTTGAAAGCCAACCAAAACCAGCAAATGTGGGCCGACCTGCCAGACCAGCTCAGGAGTGTAGTGAAAGGTCCCGAAGACGAAAGCTGCAAAGCATGAATGAAGAAGTTTCTCAAGAAATAATTAGAGATACGTTTTTTCATCAATTACGACCAACAAAAAATAAAACTAAAACAATTTATATAATAGAAAATGTAATGAAAGCGAGCCCCAAGCGTGTAAAAAGGATTTTAAAGAGCATTCCAACACCAACCGAGGATAAAAAATTTACATCTGAAGAAGAATTTTCAATACTTCTGGACTTAAAGCTAACAAAATATCAGTATATGGAATTGCGAAAGCGGGCAGTTGGAAAACATTGCTCCATTTATCCAGAATATAGAGATTTGGTTTTAATTGAAAAAGATTGTTTGAAACCACAAAATTCTATAAACATTACAGAAAGTTCAGCAGAGGTGTTATTGCAAGACATATTAAATCATACTGTGGAAAGATTGCTGAATACACTGGACGCAGATAATATTAAAAAGCTTGGTGACTGTAGCCTAACATTAATTTCTAAATGGGGATGCGATGGATCTTCTGGACAAAAGCGATATAAGCGGTATAATGCAGAAAAAATATCAGATTCTGACTTATTTATAATATCTTTTGTTTTGTTTTTTAAATAACATCAATTTTGAGCCATCTACTAGCAAAGAAACCGATATTGACATATGGAAAATTGAAATACCTTCCTCAACAAAATATTGCAGACCAATTAAATTTACTTTTAAGAAGGAAACGAAGGATGTAATATTACAAGAAGTATTTAAACTTAAACAACAAATAGATAAACTTCAACCGATAACTTTGTTACTTAACGATCAAGAGATTCAAATAAATTATCAAATGTTACTTACAATGATTGATGGAAAAGTTGCACAGGCCATAACTGATAATCATCTTCGAGCTGTGTTATTTGCAAAAAAAAAACTGCAAGCAAATTAAGTCAACTTCCAACAGAAGACACTACTTTCCAAGAAGCCTATGAGTTTGTCTTGTCCCCACTCCATGCTAAAATTCGATTTATGGAACACATATTAAAGCTAAGCTATAATTTAGATTTTAAAGGAACAGTACGAAATAGTGACGAAAATAAAGCCAAAAGAGAGGCAAAAAAGAAACACGTACAAGAAAAATATTTAGAATTGGGTTTACTGATCGATCAGCCAAAGCAAGGAGAAGGAAACACAAATGATGGCAACACAGCAAGAAAATATTTTTCGGATCCTGAAAGTGCTGCAGCTATTACAGGATTAGATTTTGAATTGACAAAAGGCTACAAAATCATACTGCAAGTAATATCATGCAATAAATAGGTAAATGCAAGAAAATTTGGTCAGTATGCTAATGAAACAGCGAAACTATACAACGAAAAATATGATTGGAGGAATATGCCATCGACAGTCCATAAAATACTATATCATGGCGAAAACATTATTCAACACAATATGCTGCCGAGTGGAGATCTTTCTGAAGAAGCGCAAGAAAAAAGGAACAAAGATTATAGATATTTTCGCGAGCACAACACAAGAAAGATATATAGATATAGTACCAATGAAGACCTCTTTAATATTTTACTGTGCACTTCTGATCCATATATCTCCAGCATTCCACAAAAATGGAATTCCACCCCCATGGAATTGGACAAAGACGCCAAGCAGCTCCTTGAAGATGAACAGGAGACATACTTAGATGAAATTTTCACTAAGAGAGTTAAATGAAAAAGGTATTCTATGCAAATTAACATAAAAATTAGAGCAAAAAAGCACAATAAATATTGAAAATTTATAAAAGAAATTTTATTTTATTTAGAATAAAAATATTTGTTTAGAATTTATGGTAAAACCTTTTTACGGATATGGATCTCCTACATATCTGTTATGAATTCACGTTTAAAATATATTTAAATTGTTCATATAATAATAACATTTAAAGCTGTCGAACTTACATTTGTTAGTGAATTATGATCACCAAGGCTGTTTTACGAAATTTGACTTACAAGGGCCCTATGAGTAAATGTGGACCGATTGCCCTAAAATTTCACAGGGATATCAACGACTAAAATAAAATTCGTTTTGCTAAATATTATATCAATATTATTATATTTAAAACAATTATGAGCTTCAAAACCGTATTCTAAGTGGTCCATTGGAGAAGAGGGCTAAAGGTCAAAATAAAATGGACCCGGGTGGACGGCTTAATTAAGTATGTAATTTTTTAGTTCAGTTAACGTTATTATTTATAAAATGCAATGTTAAATCACTACATTCACAAATTAATTTTTTTAAGGCCGATAATACCTATATTTTTAAAAGTAATTTTTAAATCATATATAAGTGTACTTTAATAATGCCCGATTTTAAAGTTAATACATTAAATTGAAGCTTAAGATGTCTTCTATCCAACAAAAACATTTCAATCCAGTCAAAAGTTATAGAATTTTGACCGCCAACTCACAAAACGTGCCACTGTGCTGCGTAAGCAAATGTTGTACAATAAACTTAGCAAAGCCAAATAAAAAAACTGCCTCTTAGATACTGATTGCGCTGCTACACTTTACCATCGAGCGCTATTAATTAATAGATTTTGTTTATTGATCGTGTTCGAGATTTTTTATTGATAGTCAACTAACCATCTTCTCAAACAATCTGGAGAAAATCTATTGACCGTTATTTTGAATTTCAGGGTTAATATATAACAATTTTAATGCTGGTAAGACTGTGCAGAGTTGATTCTACCATGTTGGATTTGTGTTCGTTTCATTTGAATCCATATATGAATTTTGTAACAGTGCCGCCTACTTAAACCTGTTCGTCCCGTATAGGTACATTATCCGGCTTTCCATAGTTTGTAAATGGTTCCAAATGTCCTTTACTGCTCGGATCTGATCATAATGTGTTGAAATAACCCTTTCTGGAATAGTGCACTCGTTTTGTTGCTGAGTTCGAGTCCAGCCGACGATATACCGTAAAAATTACAGTCAGGCTTTTTAAGTTCTCACCGAAAGTCTTTCCCAATATAAATATGTAATCAAGAAACACCAAACATGTTTTACGCTACCTTTAACGCTTGTTCCATAAGCCAGTTAAATGCAGCAGATGCATTGTAGAAACCAAATAGCATAACACTAAACTGTCACAGAGCATCACTTGCGCTGAAAAAAGATTTCTTCTTATCATTCCCTGGAATCTCGGCCTGTCAACATCCGCTTTGGAGAACCAATTTGTTAAAGCTAGCGTATCAGTTAGCCAGCATTTTTAAACGGCAATTGATAAGCCAGCAGACATATAAAGATTGGGTAGCAGATTTACGAGGTTTAGACAGACAATGTAAGTTTGTATGCAATTCGAACTCTTGCGCTAGCAGCTACGTTGACGAGATAATTCGCGACCACATAATAGTAAAGGCTCAAGCTTAAATTAGACGTGACATAGCCATAACGCCATAACCAAACCAAAATTCAATTGTTTTCTATGGTGAGAGTAAGTCACGTATAATCGAATACAGTGTTGCCCATTAGTTTGGTTCGAACGGCTGCTGTCTATGGTTATGGTTATGTCACGTCTGAGTGAGCCTTTAATCAGACGTGACATAACCATAACCATAGAGAACAGCCGTTCGAACCAAACTAATGGGCAACACTGTATTTGATTATATGTAGGTGACTCGCCATAACGCCATAACTCTCACCATAGAAACCAATTGAATTTTGGTTTGGTTATGGCTATGGCGTTATGGCTATGTCACGTCTAATTTAAGCTTAAACACACCACACGACTCCGTACGTACTGCAGCTTTGAAGAAGCAGAATGCTTCCCCTGTTGATGTATTGTTGATTGCAGAATCGTTTGAAGCTACAACAAAAACTATAGCCGCAATTAAAGAAATAAATGAAAAAACCAAGGAGACGTTTAATGAACAAAAAACATCCAATAGTTCGGATTGTTTTAAAAACCATAAAAGGGAAGAATGTCGTTTTATAAATGCAGTGCGTAATAAATGTGGCAAAAAGGGCATATATCAGATGTATGTATGTCACAAACCAATGTAAATTTTAAAGCACCTGTAAGCACTAACAGTTTCAGAAAAGACAATGAAAGCAAGAAAAGAAATAAAAGCAAAAAACAAAATAATGTTAATTGTGTCTACTACAATTTTTGATGTCACAGATAAAATTAACTTAGTCAAGTCAAAAAGTTTCATCGATGTTAAAATAAATCAACAAAAAATTCAGTTTCAAATAGATTCCGGCGCTTCCATTTCGGTCATAAACTTAAAAACGTATAAACAGTTGAACAAACCTACGTTAATTAAAACCAATAGAGTTTTGTATGGGTTCGGTAAAAGAGAAATTCCCATACTTGGTGGCTTGAAAACAAACGTAAAATGTAATCAGGAAGAACACGTTACCTTAGTTGGAGTAAATACTGACACAGATTATAATTTATTTGGCTTCGACCTGTTCAAAATTTTCGGTTTCGAAATAAAACAAATAAACAATATTACTGTTACGGAGAGCAACCAAGTAGAGAAAATTTGTGAACAGTTTCAAGAAGTTTTTCAACCCGCTTTAGGAACAATAAAAAATTTTCAAGCAACAATTCAACTCAAGCAAAACGCACAACCAAAATTTTACCCCAGTAGAACAATTCCGTTCGCACAAATTCCACAGTTTAAAAAAAGAAATAAATCGTCTGGTTGAACATAAAATAATAAAACAAACAAAATTTAGCAAATGGGCTTCATCTATCGTTTTAGCGAAGAAACCAGATAACTCAATACGAGTGTGTGGCGACTTCAAATTAGCAGTTAACACACAAATAGATATCTAGCAGTATCCACTGCCAACCAGAGAGCAGTTGTTTCATGTCATACGCCACGGAAAATATTTTTCTAAAATCGATTTAAAAGATGTACATATATCTTCAAATGGAACTAGACGACGCACAGAGGGGTATTTGGCCAATCTAGCCGGACAAAATTATTTTTCATCTTATTTTACTTCTTACAAATCCCTTATTGAGTCTATATTGATAAAATTGCTTTTCACTGAATAACTTGATGATTTTTATTAAATATATCGTCAGCTAAAACCCAAAAGGGCGTAATTGCAAAAAATACAAAACAAAGGTATTTATGATAAAAAAAATCTATTTTAATGAATAATTATTTCAACATTCACATTAACAAAACTCAAAATACTACTATGATTAGAATATAAAGAAGTTATAAGGTATTCTACTGTTCTTGCTAGGAAGTAAAAGTTACAATACATTTTAAATGATAATATGGAATAAAACTACATATCTATGTACATTGTATATGCGTTTTATATAAATTTCTCTAACAATAATTCTTTTTACAAAATTAATTATTAATTTACTTATGTAGATAAAAACTACATGGTTTTAAATAATTTCTAGGAGGACCAAAGTTCTTCATCGTTGTCATCGTCTTCCGTTTTATCAAGGACATCTTCCATATCTGAATCCTCATCCGAATCAGGGGTATCGGGAATCATTAAAGAAATTGCCTCTTTAGTGAACGGTAATGTCCTTTTCTTTGGAGTTTGCCTTATGCTAGTAATCAGCGGGCCAGAAGTCAGTAAAAGCCTATTAAGAATATCTATATTGCATTGAACTCTTGAGAATTTCCTGGCAAAATTCTGCCTGTATAGCCGAAAGTGTTTATTTCGAGCCTCAGCCGCTTCTTCTGACAGTAGTCCAATGGGTAGTAATGCCTTACTTATTACTGTTGCGCCATGAATTAAAATCTTGTGCATTGTGGGTGTCATGGGATGCCAGGGATACAATGTTATATAAAGTTTTGCAGTATTGAAGCAATAATCGGCAAACTCGTGCAAATTAACCCTATGACCACTTGATATAACCTCGAGAATGACTTTTAACCGATAAATTAAATTGAAATCAACTCCAGTAATATCCGCAGCTAATTCAGGATTGGAAAAAAATCTTCTGCTCGTGTTGCCGTCATTGGTGTTTCCACATCCAGATTTCGGGGTATCCACTATTAGTCCTAATTCGCTTTTAAATTTGTCTTTAATATATTTTTCCCTCTCTTTGACAATGGATTTGTCAGTATCAGATCTTAATTGCCACTTTTTCACTGTGATTTTGTATGAAAGATGCAATATAGTCTCAAACAGACGAATTCTGGCATGCAAAGTGGATAATCCAAAAGAGAGTGAATCCTCGTCTATATCTCTTTTTAAATTTAAATTGTTGAATTCTTTCGAAGTAGCCCCACAAATATAGCACCTCATCGTTGACTTGGTTTGTGTTGCTGCATTACACACTTTTGCATCCACCATTGTAAGCATCATTGTATGCTTTACAGAATAAAACTTTTCTCCCAGTGAAACTGTTGTGTTTTTCAAATTGCTGATTGAATTTTGTACGTAGTCAATTTCCTCTTGGGTTATATCTACAGTTTCTTTAATAAATCTGATCCGAATAGGTCGACAATATCGTGGTGATGATGGAGTAGGATTTTGCCATAGAACTTTGAGTTTTTTCGTACCGTACATTAGTCGAATTGGTACAAAACTACTTTGAAAAATATGAGAGTCTATTTTACCATCTTCCATCTTTTGCTTGAATTGCGCTTGCTGTGATCCATCGCAGCCCCATTTGCTGATTAGCTCTAAGGAGTTACATTCATTTACTCTGGGGTCACATAAAATATCCTTCAAATAACTACATAATCTTGTCGCAGTATGGTTGAGCAAATCCTGAAGATGAACTTCAGCGCATGTTTCTGTTACCGTATAGGATTCCTTAGGAGGATAACATTCCTGTTTTGCTTTCTGAAGAACGCTGTAGCTAGGATATAACGTTTTATTGGTATTCCTGAATATTTCATATTGACGTCGAGAAAGATCAGCTTCTACAAATGCAGAAAGAGCCGATAAAGGTGATAACCGCTTAATGTTAGATTCTTGTACATTTTTCTGGTTTTTTTTTAGCTCTTGTCGGGGAAGCACCGATTGTTTTAAGTATAAGTGAGGCGTCCCTTTTTCCAGCTGTTTGTAGTTTTGTTTGCGCAGCGTGCAATAATATATCAGTATCCATCTCATTCCGCTGCTTTTCAGTCCTTCTTCTTTTACTTCTTTCACCCAATTCGCTGAAACATTTTTGTGGCCTCCCCGAGGGCGAACTACCAAAAAAAGGTATTGCAACAGTCCCTTCCAGCCACCTAGCATACGTTCTTAAAAATCGGTCCTCGGTTCGTTGCGATGAAAGCCAATATCTTTTGAACACATTTTTGAAATTACTTAAATTCCGCTTCACCTCTAATATATCCTCATCTCCTTGACATTTTGACATTTCGCACACCTTCTCAGTTAAAAACTGCAATTTTTTGTCAATAGTTAATGCATTTGACTCCTTTATTATTTTGAATAGGTCTGATTTTGAGTATACTTTTTCCATTTTGTCTCTCGAATTACCAAAAGATTAATGAAACCATTTTTTGCAATGACATATATATATATGTATATGGTGTTAGGCAGCTTTTTCAGGTAGATATACTACTATAACAAGTACAACACCAAGGAATGTCCCATTTTAAATTTTAGCTAGTTATAATAAGTATTTCATACAGATTGCAGCTGCGCAGGTAGGTAAACCCCCTTTTACGGTTTACGGGTTTCATAAGAATAAAAATATATATTTTTTTTTTTTTGAGTAATTTTAACTCTAAAGCAGGTGTTTATATACGTATGTACATCCAAAAACACAATAAAATAATGCCATTGTTTTATTCAAAATAATAACAATATATATTTGTATTTTTTTTCTTTCTTAAAAAAAAATGAAGTATTTTGCAATTAAAATTAAATATTTTTGAATTAATTTTCAATTAAATTTAAGTAAAAAACATTTATTATCTATAATTAAAAAATCAAAATATTTTATGACCGGCGAAGGACTTAAGAAAAATGCCAACCTAACAAAACTGTAGAAAAAGGAAAGTTTTCCAAAAAATCACCAATAATCGCGGGGCAGACATGGGCAAGGTTTTTCTCTTTTTTCTGAAATAATGAACCTGTAGCCTATTTATCACACATAATTTTTTTAGTAGAAATTAGTAGGCGATATTTAAAAACCTTTTTACTTTTTATTTTTTGGAAAAAAATGGGGTAAAGTACATATTTCCTGCTATTTCAACTAAATTTTTCAGCATGAATATATAAAATAATTCTCTTATTTCAAATATTGAAATTAGCCACTTACAGGAGCTATTAGGAGAAAAAACACTTAGTTTGAAATCTTTATTTGTTTACCCACAAAATGATATTGAAATAACCCCTCAAAGTTGGACAAATCAACAAAAATGCATGCAATTTTCTTAACTTTTCCGAATTTAACAGTGTCCCAAAACGAGAAATTTCAACGTAATGTCTTGAAAATTTACAATATGATGCAAAATTTTATAGCCTTTCGACCTGCGCATTTTGTTTTTTAGATCCGTTTAATTTGAGTTTTGCCTTTTTGTCCGGCTAGATTGGCCAAATACCCCTCTGTGCGACGACTCAAAAAAAATAAGTATTCATCAATACACCACCTCCGGTATCAGCGTCTGGCATACGGTATTGTAAGCGCTCCAGCAATATTTCAAAAATACATTGAACAATTGCTTCAAGGCATTGAAGGCGTTGGGAACTACTCAGATGACATTATTATTTCAGCACCCACAGTATATCAACATTTAGAGCGGCTAAAGACTGTACTTCAAATTTTGCAGGTAAATGGAATTAAATGTAAAGAAGAACTTTTACAGGAAAGTATTACTTACCTGGGCCGCAAATCAGTGGCAAGGGAATATGAGTCTGGAGTTGCTGCCGTTAAGAATTTAAAACAACCTAAGAACATAAAAGAGGTAGTGGCATTTATGAGCAAAGTAAACTTTTACCATAATTTTGTGCCAAATTTCTCTCAAATTGCTGCCCCATTAAATATGTTACGTCGTAAAAACACACCCTATATTTGGAAAAAACCTCAACAACAAGCGTTTGAGCAACTTAAAGCTTTTGTAGTACACGCAGCACAACTGTGCCACTTTCAAGAAATTTTACCAATCACACTTGCTAATGATGCATCTCCGTTCGGGATAGGCGCCGTGATTTCCTATATTTATCCTAACGGAACCGAAAGGCCTATAGCATTTGCATCAAAAACTTTAAATAAACATCAGGTGCGCTACAGTCAAATCGAGAAAGAAGGACTCGCAATCGTTTTTGGTGTAAAACGGTTCCATCAGTATCTCTACGGATACAAGTTTACACTAATTACCGACCACAAACCGCTTGTTAGCATTTTCAACCCAAATAAGCATTTGCCATGTATGACAGCACACCGTCTACAACGCCTATCAATTCGATATTAAATACCGCAAAACAGCCGACCATGTCAATGCCGATGCTCTGTCCTGACTTCCATTGGGAAATGATGAACGATTCGACAAAGAAGACTTATGTTTTGAAATATCTTTTGAAGACTTTCCAGTTAACATGGAACTAATACGTAAGCATGCTGAAAAATACAAAATATTGCGCAAAGTTCGTCATTTTATTCAAAAGGGATGGCCAAATAAAGTTAGTTACTGACGACAGACAGCTACAACCTTTTTTTCAACATAAAACATTTCACAATTTATAACAATGTTCTTTGTTTACAAGCAGCGTACCTCCACGTCGTAATTCCCAGTAGTTTAAAAGATATAATATTACAACTTTTGCATGATGGACATTGGGGTACTCTGCGTATGAAATAGCTCGCTCGCCAGTACGTGTGGTGGCACAGCATTGACGCTGACATTAAACAGCTAGCATCTGCCTGCGATATTTGTAAAATAGAAAATCAAGCTCCTGTAAGGGAATATCAGAGTTGGCCAAAACCAACTAAACCATGGGAACGATTACACATAAACTTTGCTGGGCCAATATTCAATTCGATGTGTTGCCAGAATTTTTAGGGATAAAATCTGCAAAATTCAACAATTTTTCAACAAAAAATCTGCAAAACCTGCATTTCATTTTTAAAATCTTCAAAAAATCTTCAAAACAATTTTTAATACAACTTTTTTATATTTTATTAAAACAAATTTATAGTTTATTAAAAAAAATATACTTAACTTAAATAAATAAAATAAATAAATAAAATAACGAAACAAGTAATAACAGAGTGGGAATTTGAGTTAACTTAGAGCTAGGTAGTTAATTATCAGCCAAAAATTAGTCAGAGGTGGTTAAAATCAGCACTCATTCTGCATGTTAAAAGCGATCAGATTTAACATTGAGTGACCGCAGGACGAGTGCATCAGTTTTGAACTAACCATGAGTTAGCTCATTATGAGTTAACTTGTTTTTTTTTAATGCATGTTTTTTATTTATTGTATCTTCAAATATGAACTAACAATAAGTATTCAAATCTTAAATCTATAAAAAAAATTATTAGGCCCGACCAATGTCGGACATAAGCTTAGTGATAGTTATTAATAATACATAAGTAGTGATAAGCAACAAAAAGAAAAAAGTGTTTTCAAGCAGCTTCATCATCTAGAGTGTTGAATATTAGAGCCCGTGTATCTCTCTTTTTTAAGCGGATGTGTCCAGTAAAGTTCAAAATATTACGAGCAAGCGGATTAGGATGTGACTCGAGTTTCGTTAGATATTTGCCTGCGTATTTTACAATTTCTTCAGTCGCTAGTAGCATATTCAAATCGCGATGTATATTTGAATTTTTGATGTACCATGGAGCCGATGTTATCATGCGTAAAATTTTATTTTGCCTTCGTTGAATTTTCTCTACATTTGAAGCTGAAGCAGTGCCCCATAGTTGAATTCCGTAACACCATATTGGCTTTAAAAGCGACTTGTATATTAAAAGTTTGCAGTCTACGCTAAGTGTTGAATTTCTACCAATCAGCCAATGTACCTGAGTTAATTTAAGTTTCATTTGAGTTAACTTAGAGTCAATGTGGTGTTTCCATGTAAGTCGTCGATCAAGGTGTATTCCAAGATATTTCACATGTGAATGTTGAGGAACAACTTGATTGTTAACTTGTGCCAAATAAAAAGAAAGTGTTATTTTTAGTTAATTATGATTTAGCATATTATTTATTAACATTTTTTAGTCAGCTTAAAGATTAAATAATTTTAAATAATTTTTTTAGGAAACGAGAACGTGAACCGTGATCAGAGTTACAAGCCGAGGCCTTTTGATCGGCGGCGGCAGCGTTTAAAACAGTGTCTCGGCGGCGGCCCATATGTCGGCTTGCTGAACATGAAATTATATTTCAAATAAACGTTTGTGTAAAATGTGCTTAACTTCTTGGAATTGTCGTAACATAGAAGTATTTGTTAATTAAAGCATAATATAATGGGTCATAGTTTAATATATATGTATATACATACATATATGTAGTACATATGTATAAATAAATTTTACTGAGACACAGATTTTGAAAAAAATTCGTATTTTGTTTTTTATTCATAACATAGAATACCGAAGTATTTTTGTTTGGTATTGCACCTTCACAAACAAACAGCCTCCCCGTCAAATAAGTTATCGAATATCGCTAACTATCGCCATATTGTACAAAAAATTTTTATTTTGTAATTGCGTTACAAATATTGATCAATTTGAATTTCTTTAGGTAATGCAAGTAGTAAAACATAAAAATGATATTGTTTAATAAAAATTAAGAAACGCGTTCACTTATGGCCCTGATTCACTATTCTACACGATCGCACGATTCATTCACAAGAAAATCTTGCAGAAATCTCACCGACTTTAAAAAATCGCTTTGGAATGGTGTTTTAGGTGCCACACCATCATACAAAAATTATTCAAAAAAACCTTCTTAGCAGTCTGACAATAAAAATAGCTCTGTTCGCATGGGTTCTATCATTTTATGGAATTTTTCATAAATATTTCTAAAATCGCACACATGTCATGTGGGGCATTTCGCACGATTATGTAGGATAGTGAATCAAGTTCTTTAGGGGCCATTCATGTATTCCGTAATGCTATTTTCGGAGCTTTCGTAACCACCCCCTTTTGTAACGTTTTTACAAAATTTTCAGCATAAATTTTGTAAACCGCAACAAATCCTTACCCCCACCTAACGGAACGTTACATAATATGTGAACAGCTCCTTAGTAACAGTACGTTTATTAAACGTAGATTGGTTAACCATATTATACAAGAATGTACTGGCGTATAAAAAAATGGTATTTAAATCTTGTGACAAAATATAATTAACATTTACTTAAACGTGTATTATGTTTATACATAGATATAAATTATTGAATAAAACATTCGTACTCAATATCATTATTGTTGTTTGTAAGGATGCTTGCACGTGCAAACCATAAGTTAATGCAAATATAAAAAAAATTAATGCTCTTACATGCACATCTGTTAAAAAACATGGTCATACACAGAGAAATTCAATGGCTCAGCTGATGATATCGGCGGCTTTCTTTGAGCCGGCTCAACTTTCGAGCCGATTTAAGGTCGGCGGCGGCGCGACTTTGAGAAATTGAGCGGCGGCTGCGGCTTTGAGAAATTGAGCCGATCGGCTTGTAACTCTGACCGTGATCACTTTGTTTGTCAGCCATCATACTTAAGACTTTGCCATCGCGCCATATAAAATATAACGGCACAGAGTTATTATAAACATGAGTTTTATGCTGACATCTTCTCTCTGAACTTTGACTGTATCAGCTTTGAGTTAGCTAAAAGTTAGCTCAAAACTTATCGAAGAAGTTAGTTGTACAAAAACAACTCACTAATCTCTGTATCAGTTTTGAGTTAGCTTAAAGTTAGTTCAATACTTATCGGGAAGAAGACAGTTGTGCAAAAAACAACTGACGCACATCTGTATCATTTATGAATTAGTTCAGAAGCTAGTTGTAAATAAGTTATTAATAATTTGAGCTAGCTAATAAAAATCCGACTGGGAAATTCAATTGTATATACCTTGTCAGGATTTGAGCTAACTTAAAAGTAACTAATGGATAATCAGAGACGAGTGACAACTGACTCAAAAGCTAACTCATTTTACATGTTAAACGCTATTCAGTTTTTCAACGTAATGTCCGCAGAACGAGTAAGTACTCACTCACGCTGCATAAGTTTCAAATAACCACAAGTTACCTTATTTCGAGTGAGTTTTTGGCTGATAAACTGCAAGTGCTCTATTAGTTAGCTGCGAACTGACTAACTAATGGTTGGATCATCATGACTTAGTTTGTGGCGCATCAAAAAAGAAGAAAAAAAGGTCTTTCTTTAGCTAACCACTATTTTCAACTTACTAATGATTAACATTTTTAGCCAACATAAATTTGAAAGAATTTAACATTTCTTAGAGACGAGAACCGGTATCGAACCGTGATCACTTTGTTTGTCAGCCATCATACTTAACACTTTGCTATTGCGCCATATAAAATAAAGATGGCACAGAGTTAACATAAACATTAATTTTACTTTGATATATTCTCGATAAACTTTGAATCATCTCTGCATCAGCTTTGAGTTAGCTTAGAGTTAGTTCAAAACTTATCGAGGAGATGTTAGTTGTACAAACACAACCACTAATCTCAGCATCAGTTTTGAGTTAGCTTAAAGTTAGCTCAATATTTATCGGGAAGAAAACAGTTCTACAAAAAGCTACTGAATCACATCTGCATCATTTATAAGTTAGTTCTGAAGCTAGTTGTAAATGGGTTAGCAAAAAGTCACCTATATTTTTAGCTAGCTAATAAAAATCCTACAGAGTACATACATATATATATATATATATATATATATATATATATATATATATATATATATATATATATATATATATATATTTATTATATGTATTTATGTTTGTAAGATACACTCATTGGAGAAAATTATTTAAAAATAAATAATATTGATTATTTAAGCATAGTTTATACTGAGAAAATCAGAATTTTTTCATTAGAGTCTTGATTTGTACTAATGCTTAATTTTATTTGCTGGTGTATTTAAAAAAAGTTCATAAATATCACTGTTCATAAAAACAAATAGAGATAAGAAATTAATTTGAAACAGTCTGCTATCATAAAATTTTCTTATTAAAGTCTACTTGGAAGTACCTTACTTAAAGCAAATACAGTAGGTATTTTTCAGCTTTAGGTAATCTTTTATAAACAAAACACCTACGAGAGATTCAGTTTCCAAACGATTTCGAACTTTTTTTTTTATTCAAGTTCACCTGGCTAAAAATTCTTTCCACAATTGCCGATGAATGTGGTAAAATCATTATTTTTTTAATTAACTTAGGATTGGAAAAGCGTGATCAGAACTACCTCGTTTTATTTCAGATATTTTTTTTTCCAGAAGCTTGCCAAAGTTACTTCTTTTTCTTTAATAATATCTTCAAAAGTTTAAAAGTTTTAACTCTCTAAACTTAAGAGTCCAAATCATGTTTTACGTTTTCTTTAATAAAGTTTGGAAAGTATTTAACAATATCGAAAATTGAGTTCACATCACCATTTATTATTAGATTAGGGCTTATATTACTTAACGATTTTATTTAGTTTTCAAAATCAAATCTTGTGAGGACCCAAAATTTATATAATTTTGGCCACACAAAGCCAAATTGGATTTAAATTTATACAAAGGGGTGGCAGATTTATATCTGCATATGTTGACATTTCGTAGGTGCCACCGGCTGGAAAGCGAACACAAAGAAATAGCTTTGATTTTAGATTTTGAAAATTATCTGTAATAGCAAGCAATAAACATAAAAACTAATTTCATTAAAAAATTTTATAAAAAAATCACTAGAATTCATTTTTTTAAGTAGTAGTGTAAATAAATTCAATAAAGTGCGACTCTGACTCGCGCACGAAGCGTTCCGTACGAACACTAGATATGTTGTTTAATACAAACTTCATCCTATATAATATATAGTTTTGGCCTTTTTTTCGTTTTTGGGGTCTTTTCGATTTTTTTGTTTTGGCGTTTTTTGCGTTTTTTTCGGTTTTGGCGATTTTTTAAGTTTTTGCTTTTCTTTTAGTTTTGACACTTTATTTTCTTGTTTTGACGATTTTTTTCGGTTTTTGGCGTTTTTTCATTTTGGCGATTTTTTTCATTTTTGCGATTTTTTTATATAAATTTTTTTTTAGTTTTGGCGACATTTTTGCGTTTTGGCGACTTTTTTCGATTTTTGCCGATTTTTTCGAATTTGGCGATTTATTTTAGTGTTAGAATTTTTTTATTTTTTTTATTTTGGCGACTTTTTTGCGTTTTGGCGATTTTTTTTCATTTTTGGCGATTTTTTTTTGGTTTGGCGATTTTATAATTTTCGGTTTTTTTAGTTTTACCGTTTTTTTAGTTTTACCGTTTTTGAAAATTTCAAGTGTTTTGCCTCTCACGGTTTCCAAGATATAGCAAGTTGTCAAAATTACATAGTCAAAATTGCATTAACTGATGGACCACCCTTTAATTAAAATTTTTTTAAATTTTAGTGTTATTTGTTTTAGTCTGTATAAAAATACACTAATTTTACAAATTAGAAGTTTCAATATATATATGTTCATATATATTACATGGGATTTTAAAACTTTTCGTTGCTCGTTTTGGAACACCCTTTAATTTTTAATTCTCATGTATTTGTTGTTGTAGCGGCCAAGGTTCTACATACTCTGTCCAAATTTCAGGTCCGTAGCTCTTACGGTTCCTGAGAAAATACCGCGTGACGGACAGACGGACAGCGTAGCGAACACAATAGGGCTCCTTTTCACCTTTGGTGTACGGAACCCTAAAAAGGAACTTTTTGTTTCAGTCTTTCAAGTTTCATGGAAATTTGTATTATTGGCAGTGTCCATAGTAGTTGCTCATCAATTGTTGGTGCAACCATTGTTTTTTTTTTAAATTTTGTTTTCGATTTTTCAATTTCAAGCTTAAGGGTTTCTATTTCTAAAAGTTGCGCTTTTATTTAATTTTTTTCTTTTAATAACTTGTGAAGTTCTTTATCGTGTTTTTTTTATATTCGAAGTAGCCTTTAAAAATATCACTAAGTCTACCCAACTTTGGCTTTTTAGTTCCTCTCTTTGTTCCTCCATTAACTTTACGATAGACTGTAAGTGATTATTTTCTTCGAAAAGAAGATTGTTTAAATCACTTTGTGGTACAGTTTTGGTGGTACATGTGCGCGTTTTCTTCCTGTTTAGTTTTGTTGATAGGGTTGAACTAAGACGTTTTGTTCTCGACAATTTGTAGTTATTGCCGCCCGATTTTTGTTCTTCAGTTTTTTTTTTCATTAAGTGAAATCAGATCGAGATGCGCGGAAGTTTCGAAAGTTTTTTCGGCTTCAAAATGCTTTAAAGCGTTGTTTGAAGTAGGTGTGCAGTGAAATAATTCAACTTCTCGCATTATTTGAGTGAACAGGTTCTTCATTAACACTTCGAAAAACTTTCTCTGCACTTTGTGTCCATGAAGATACGGGTTGTAGATTATTGGCATCATCCGAATTGTACAAAATCTCTTGCGCCCACAATGCATTCAACATTTCTATAAATCCCCACCTCCGGTTTTTTAATTTTTTTTTCTTGTTGTAGCTTAATTTATTTTTGATATATGCTTTCCAATCTGTCCATGTTTTTTTTCCATCCATTACAATCTTTGCTTGGCGGACCAGAGGCGTTTAGCTTTTCTGTTAATGATTCCCATAGGAAATCTTTTGCCACTCTGTCCCCTTTTACATATCCCCTTGCTATGTCTTGGTTGTTTTCCATGAATTCAAGGAAGATTTTTTCCTCATTTTGATTTCTATGTTTACGCCTATAAAAAATATTCACCCTTATTCCAGTTGTCGCCATCGACGTCACTTTAACACAACAGCAAAAAATTGGTGCTCGTATATCCGTTGTCGAAAACAACTGACTCATTTTGGCGGGTTTATGTTATTTTTTAGACCTTAGGGAACAGAAATAGATTATCAGTTGCGCAAAATTGTTCTAGAGAACGAGTAAACAAACCCTAATTTTTTGGTATTGTGTTAAAGTGACGTCGATGACGACAACTGGAATAAGGGTGATTTTGTGATAAAATATTGAAATATTTTTTACAAATTAGCAATACTTACATTTTTCAAAAATTGTTCAATCTTATGTGTTTTGATCTTGCTCATGATGCCACTATGTTAATATATTGAACAATGCAAATTTTTGTGGAGGAATTTACGTGGTTTTGATTAAACAATAGTGTGGCAGCATTTCATTTCAGTGTTTGCTGTTTATTAACTTTTAACATACAAATTTGTTGCAAATAATAAAAATTATATTAAAAATACTAATAAAATGTTATTAAAAGTTTAGTTTTTTTAGTTTTATATATTGAAATAAAAACGTTTTAAATTTTTTTTACTCTTTCACAAACAGAAACAACTAATTCGAGCACAAAATAAAAGGTGATTTCAATTCCGAGGAATTTGATCGATTTCAACTTTCTGATGAGTTTTTTCGGAATTGATTTTACTTTCGATCGAACTTAATTTCTGTGACAGACCTGTAAATCAACAGGGCTTAGTTTTGAGTTCACAAACTCAATTGCTTGCATATGTTGTTTGTAAATCCCCAGATCGGAATGAGGCGGAATGTAGGAACCATGTAACAAAAACATTAATGTGATCAACCTTGAATACCACTGCTACGAATTCAATATTATAAGATGACATCCGAATTTCTTCCATTGGAAAGATGTTACAGATAGCAATTAATACTTCACAACCAGTTGTAGTTGTAACTCTATCACAACGAAAAATATGAAAATTATTACATAATATCTCAGACAACAACATGGTGATTCAAATTAAAACTTTGCAGATGTAAATCAGGAAGTTTCGTCTTAGTTCACGAACATTCTGATAGACGATATTAAGTTATTTTCAGAAAAATCTACTAATTTTTTGGAACTGCTTCGAAATTATCATCATTTAACCTGGATTCAGAAGTTTCACGAATATTGTGCAATGAGCTGGTATTGGAGATAAGTAGTTCAGATTATTTGGAGACAGTAAAATATTCAGTTTTTTGAGTTAGAATTCATTGCCTTTGGAAGAATTACAATACCATCAACCCGATAAACAAACTACCTTGATATTGCATTTCTGGCCCAAAATTGTGAATTCACTATATTATCAAACATGCTCTCAGGAATAATTATTTTAAACGAATTTATTTTAACCCTAGAAAGATAATCATATTCTGACACACGTTAATGATAATCATGCGTAAAATTTACGCATACTTTTTGGAAAGCTAAATTATAGCATTTTGTTGATTAAATTAAAATAACCTAATGTTGGTTACATTTTTCTATATAACTGCAGTAAAAATAGCCGAGTTTTAAATATGTAAATATATTTTTATTATCAGAAAAAACAAAAACAAAAGAACAACTTCAGTAATTCAAAAAATTAAGAGGTCATATATCTTTGAAAACTTATCACCTGTTTTTGGATTTATAGTCATTAATTTCAATGAATATACTAAATAAACAAATTATTTTTTATAAAATATATGTATAAAGATTTTTTAAAATTAGTCAGATGTCAATATTATCAAGACCTTTCTCACTGCTGTCATTACCAAAATCCCAATTAAAACACAAATTTCAACTTCGCACGTATCCCGAAATACAGCGCTGGTAATAGACTTACAATTAAAGCGGAAATTTCAACTTCGCACGTAACCCGAAATACAGCGCTGGTCATAGATTTACTTCTTTTCAAAGATATCTCGGCATTAGTCCATTTTACGATATTCGTAATTATCTCATCAACCAAAAAATTGTTTAAGGATGAAATGGGTTCATACAGATTGCAAAACATTCGTGTAGCACCCCTTTGAGATCTAACAAAATATTAAATGCCGGCATTCGGCCGCGTCTACATGATTTTGGTGACAACCAACAATGTTTATTATTTCCTCCTTTAGCCCTATGTGGCAGAGAGATACTGATGAAGAAGCTGGTTGCTCTATGTTGACTTCGTGTATGTACTCGTCTGTGATAGGCGTCGGCTGTTCTTTGGTCTCCGCATGTTTGGAATCTTCTTCGATGTCGCTCTGTACATCATCTTCCCTCTAGCAGTTTTCTATCTCGCTATCCGTTTCTTCACAAGTGATTTCGTCATCAGTATCTAAAAAGGCGGCTAGGATAGCATCTTTATCCAAATTCCAAGATTTTGTTTTTTTTTCGAGTCAGGCTATCGACAAATTAATAGCTTCTACATAAAATTTAACAATTTATGTACAATAAGTGGTTATCAAAAAACCAAACAACACGAATGTTCATGAAAATAATAAACTTGAAAGCCACTCTAAAGATAATCATGTGTAATTTTGACTCACATACGCCTTATATATTAGAAATTGAAATACCAGCCGCCACGACGTTTGGGTCTCATTAAAGGTATCATTAACGGCTGAGATGTCTAAAGAGTACAAATGCGAATTCATTGTAAATAAAGAGAAATAACAACATATTGAAAGGGTATGCGTAAATTTTACGCAGATTATCTTTCTAGGGTTAAAAATGTCTATATCGTCGAGTTGCTCTGTGCCAAGATTAGTTTTCATACATAGTATTCAACGTCGTTTACGGAAGTATCTGTTGAAAAGCGAGTGGCAAATATAGTTATGGCCTTGCACCGGTTATTATGTATAGATGTTTATTTAGATTTCAAATTATACACACATATATATATATATATATATATATATATATATATATATATATATATAAATATATATATATATATATATATATATATATATATATATATATATATATATATATATATAAATATATATATATATATATATATATATATATATATATATATATATATATATATATATATAAGTGAACTTATAAATATCAATGCATGCATGTGTGTTTATATCATTTTTATGTTCATCATGAGATAGGTCATTGCCCTTTTTGCAGGACATTGAGCGATATATATCTAGATGCAATACTAGACCCAATAAAAATAGCAGGTGATAGCTGCTATTGATTAAAAATGTTATTGCTTACTTTTTCATTCTCTCTATAATTATTTAAATTTTCTTCCTACCTCATCCTTACGTTATCACTTATTATCCTTTCTTCTATTCACTCGCTAAAACACAGCTGTTCGTTTTGCAAGTCAAGTTGACCAGCAAAAAAAATATAAACAAAGACAAACATGTCAGACGCTACAACTAACATATGAAATATATTTACCCTTATCGGGAATAAAAGACGAACAGTTTGTTCACGTGAAATATTTCCCGTGAAAAAAATGGGGAACAAAATTAACAGAGTATACTGACATAAAAACAACCAAACATTGGTGATCACAATTTTAGGGAAAGGTAACACTTTTCACGCGAACTTTTATTGCCGATATGGGTCAGTTCTCGTGGTACCTTCATATCGAACAGTCGATTAGTGGAATTTTTCTTACTTACAAAAAATTAAACAAACAAAAAATATTCGTAGTACATATTATTCGTAATAGGTTCATACTGTCTTTAATAAATAAGCTTTATGCTTTGCTAATATTTTTACATAGTAAAAATAACAAAACAAAAACAACCGCAAACAAAAAAAATTAAACAAAGTGATATTGAGGAATACTATATATGTGTACCTCTAAACAAATAAACAATCATAAATAACAAAAACAAAAAAAGACCGCAAACAAAAAAAAAAACACAAACGAATATCCCTTGAGGAATTCTTTGTATGAGTGCCTCAAATACAAAAAAATTTGAAGTGAGTTCTAACGGCAGAAATGCTTATTTTACTGTGAGTTCTGAAACTCTTAATGAAAAAATATAAATAATAAATCTGATGAAAATCTTTTTTAACGGCAAAACCAATTTTTCGTCAGCGATCAACTTCGCTTTGTCCAATGCCAAATAGTAATGATGCATTAACATTACAGTTGCCTAGTACTTCTTCATATAAGCCAGTAATATCATCCCCTTCAGGCTCGTTTTCATCACTTAACAAAGTTATCACTACAGATAACAGCGGCTCGAAACTCAAGGTACAAGTCGGAATGGACAGATATATAACCGTGGTAAAGCGTGGGCGAATCCCGAATTCTTCAAAAATTTCATCTGCTCCAAAAATGTCTAGGGATAACAGCGCAGCCTCAACTAATCGCCAAAACCGCTTTAAAGTTTTGCAAGATGATAACGACAAACCCGAGGTATCCTCAAATAAAATATCCAAGCCGCCACCAATCTCTTTGAGTCAAAAAATTCAAATGCCCTTATTAAAAAATTAATTTCGGTCATTGGTGAGAAAAAATTTCACATTGTTCCAATAAAACGTGGAAACATAGATGAAACTAAAGTCCAAATTTATGACGAAAAAGATTTCCGCAAAATGGTTGCTGAATTTGAAAAAAATAAAACAAGCTTCTACACATACCAGCTTAAGAGCGCTAAAGGCATGCAGATCGTATTGAAGGGCATAGATTCTTATGTTGTTCCCGAAGAAATAAAAGATGCACTCGTCCTCCAGGGGTTTAAGGTAAAAAATGTGTCCAATATAATAAATAGAGAGAAGATTCCCCAACCCCTATTTCGTGTTCAACTTGAGCCTAATGATATAAAATTGAAAAAAATGAGACGCATCCAATTTATAACCAAAAATACCTCTTATATCTAAAAATCACAGTTGAAGAGTCACATAAGCGATAAGGTCCCGTACAGTGCCATAATTGCCAAGAATATGGTCACACAAAAACTTACTGCAAATTACCCAGTTTGTGTTATCTGAGGCGAATTGCACGGTACTGCTAGTGGCACTAAACCAAAAGATCAAGCAGAAAAAAAATGCAGTAATTGTGGAGGTAACCACACCGCTAACTACAGAGGATGTCCTGTGTACTCTTTCGTCAAGCAGGCTATGGTGCAAACACCCAAATTAGTTCCAGTTCAAACAGCAAACGCTTCCTCCGCCACTTCTGCGCAAATGAGCCAACCAGTTACTTCCCGTGTATCGTATGCAGATGCTGCTAGGGCTAGTTCTATTCCCAAACAAAATGTTTCACCGGCAAATAATTCAACAAATACAAATTCAAGCTTTAATTTCAATCGCCTTGAAGCTACTATTGATAATCTGGTGCAAACTATAAACAATTTTACAACAAATATGACTAGCATGATGCAAGAAATGCTGCGAATGCAGAATACTCTGCTTCAAGCATTAATTAATAAGCCATGAACACGTTAACAATATGTTTCTGGAACGCAAACGGCATTCGCCTTCATAAAAATGAACTTGAGCACTTCCTCACGGAAAAAAATATTGATATAATGTTAGTATCTGAGACTCATTTGACTTCGAGAAGTCTTTTTAAAATTTACGGCTACACTATATATGATACAAAGGACCCTGGAGGAAGGGCTTGCGGTGGATCAGCAATTCTAATAAAGTCTAGACTCAAGCACTATGTTCTTGATAACATTTGTGAAGAACACCTACAAGCAACAAATATTGGCATTGAAAGTTTTTGTACAAATTTTATTATATCATCAATTTACTCCCCTCCTAGATATTTAATCACTGAGAATCAATATGAGGATTTCTACAAATCTCTTTGACCTTGTTTTGTAGCAGCTGGCGACTACAATGCTAAGCATACGTTCTGGGGTTCGCGTCTTATTTCCCCCAGAGGTCGAGCATTGTTCAACACTATTTCAAAAATGGACTTGGATGTCATTTCGAGTGGGGAGCCCACTTATTGGCCTACTGACATACAAAAAATTCCGGATGTTATATATTTTGGCGTCATAAAAAATATCTCTAGGGATTTAATTCAAGTTCAAGCTTCTCTTGATCTCTCGTCCGAGCACTCTCCGACGATCATTACAATTTGTAGTCCATTAAGAAGTAACTTACCTGACCCATATGTGAAGATGATCAATCGTGTTAATTGGTTGGGGTTCAAAAAATATCTCAGTAGTCATTGTACGGAAAACATTACGCTTAGAACACCCGATGATATTGAATCTAACATTGCCAATTTCAGCGAGAATATTAAACAGGCTGCTGAACATGCCATTATCTCCCATCCGCAGACTGGGTGTAATAAAATTTATTCTACAGACATTGAACGTCTCGTACGTGAAAAGAGAAGAGCTAGAAGGGAATGGCAACAGCACAGATCACCACAAAATAAAATCAGATTTAAAGAGTGCACTAAACGACTACAAGAGTTGCTTGCATCTGAAAAACTGCATCTCTTAAAAATTATCTGGAAGGTCTTGATGTCACACCAGCGTCTAATTACTCTTTGTGGCGCGCTGCTAGAAAGCTTAAAACACCCGTTGAGTATAAGCCACCTCTACGCACATCTACCGGAGGTTGGGCAAGAAGCGATACTGAAAAAAGTAAAATATTTGCTGAGCACTTAAAATCCGTTTTTACGCCAAACATATGTACTGGTGTTGCTGGTTTGCCGAATGTAGTCGCTCTACCTCCCCAACACATAAAGTTTAAGACGCGTGATTTACAAAAATTAATTGCTGAACTCAACCCGAAGAAATCTACTGGTATTGATGGAATTAGTAACCAGATGCTGATGAAATTGCCTCGTATTGCAGTGAGAATCCTGTTGTTCATTTTTAATGCCATTTTACGACTGGAGTATTATCCACACAACTGGAAGCTTGCAAAGGATAAAATGATTCCAAAGCCGGGCAAAGATCTAACCAAGGCTGAGTCATATAGGCCAATAAGTCTACTATAACAATGTCAAAGCTTTTCGAAAAACTGCTCAAAACAAAATTGTCCCCAATTCTAATTAGTAGTGGGTGCATACCAGACCATCAATTTTGTTTTAGAAGTCAGCATAGCACCATTGAACAAACTCACAGATTGGTTCAATTTATAAGAAGAACTTTTGAGGAAAAAAAGTATTGTTCTGCGCTCTTTATTGACGTTTCCCAGGCATTTGATAAAGTGTGGCATGAAGGCCTAATTTTAAAATTGAAGACTTACCAGTAAACATTTTAAATCTTTTGGGAAGTTACATTATTTCCCGTAAGTTCACTGTTGTGGAAGGAGACTTTACGAGTAGGCCGGAAACTATTTCATCCGGTGTGCCACAGGGGAGCATACTGGGACCAGTTTTATATTTGATTTAGACTTGTGATATGCCTGTGCGCAGTAGTATCCATACTTCCACATTTGCCGACGATACATCCTGCCTTAGTATGCACGAAAACCCTGATGAGGCATCCCGAAAACTCCAGGAACACATTAGCCAGATGGAGCTTTGGTTAAACTTGTGGAGAATTAAAGTCAATCAACAAAAGTGTGTCCATATAACGTTCACCCTACGAAGAGATACTTGCTCCCCCATTCGGATTAACAATCAAGTTGTTCCTCAACATTCACATGTGAAATATCTTGGTATACACCTTGATCGACGACTTACATGGAAACATCACATTGACTCTAAGTTAACTCAAATGAAACGTAAATTAACTCAGGTACATTGGCTGATTGGTAGAAATTCAACACTTAGCCTAGACTGCAAACTTTTAATATACAAGTCGCTTTTAAAGCCAATATGGTGTTACGGAATTCAACTATGGGGCACTGCTTCAGCTTCAAATGTAGAGAAAATTCAACGAAGGCAAAATCAAATTTTACGCATGATAACATCGGCTCCATGGTACATGAAAAATTCAAATATACATCGCGATTTGAATATGCCACTAGTGACTGAAGAAATTGTAAAATACGCAGGAAAATATCTAACGAAACTCGAGTCACATCCTAATCCGCTTGCTCGTAATATTTTGAACTTTACTGGACACATCCGCTTAAAAAAGAGAGATACACGGGCTCTAATATTCAACACTCTAGATGATGAAGCTGCTTGAAAACACTTTTTTCTTTTTGTTGCTTATCACTACTTATGTATTATTAATAACTATCATTAAGCTTATGTCCGACATTGGTCGGGCTTAATAATTTTTTTATAGATTTAAGATTTGAATACTTATTGTTAGTTCATATTTGAAGATACAATAAATAAAAAACATGCATTAAAAAAAAAAAAAAAAAAAAGATATGGGTGATTATAATATATGAAAGCAAGAAGTGTGTTTTTAAGCCAATTTACTTTCTAACCTTAAATTTTCCCAACCTTTAGAGGTAAATCCAAACATCTACTTAAAGACACGCTTCGTGAAACACGAAATAAATACTATCCAAGCGATGCCAATAAAAAGCGGCGAGAAGTATACCACTAGCCAACCGAACTGAGGTGAAAGAACTGATCAATGAAATGGAGCGTAATGGGGTTATCGTACTATTCTTAAGTTCTTTGAGGTCGCATTTAGTATTAGTAAAGGAAAAGGACCGCAGCACTAGATTTTGCGTCGATTATAGAAAACTAAACGACGTGACAAAAAAGAACAGTTACGTTCTACCAAGAATTGACGACACCTTGTGAAATGTTCCGAGTAAAAGCACGTACACTCATTAAGTTTAACTTAAGACTCAATTCATTTTATTTTACATAGGTTTATAATTTGCTTTTAACATTTTACGTATGTACTAATGTATTTAAAAGAGGAGTAATTATGTAGATGCGTTCGACTACTTTTAACAGAATATAAAATGTTTTGAATATACTTCCTCACTCCACCTTCAAAATTTAAGAGATACAACTTTAATTAAAAAGGTTAAGATTTTTTCTTTTTGATAGAAGTTTATAATAACAAAAACTACTTCGGCGTGTTTCTCGACGGAGTTTAGAGCGTCTCCGAAGTTTTTCGTTAGAGTCGAAGTCACGACTGCTTTCGTCTTGGGGTGCTACAATATTACCTGATTCGTCCCTTTGAGTTGATGATGATTAAGATTCCTCAGTGCTGCTAGGTACTTGTAGCTCCTCACAATTCAAGTCAGGGCAATAGAATGTTGTAGCCGATGTTATTGTTTGTTGTGGACCGCGAGCTTTTATTTGATGCCGCTTTTGTGTCCTCTTTCCGTATTTAACGACGTATGTGAACTTACCAACACGATTTTGTATGGTGGCAGGAACCCATTCTTTACCTCTTGTATAATTCCTTATAAACACTGGATAATTTTTCTGGAATTTCCCTGGTTGAGGCGCACTTTCTTGTACTTGTTTTGAGGACTTGTGACCAAATTGTGCGAACAGGTCTACCACGCATTAGTTCAGCTGGAGATTTACCTTCAATGTTCTGCATAAAACGATACATTGATAAAAACTTCAAGACGGCTTCTTTTGTTGTCATTTAATATTCAATATTCTTTCGCACGGCGGTTTTGAAAGTTCTTACAAAGCTTTCCTATAATCCATTGGATGCAGGATGAAAAGTTGCTGTTGTAATATGACTTATTTCAAACTTGTGACAAATTCTTTAAATTTGTTGGGGGTTAGCTGAGGTCCATTATCACTGACAAGTGTGTTTGGGATGCCCTCAATAGAAAATATTGCAGAGAGTGTAGAAATTGTGTGCTCTGTTGTAGTGTCCGTCATGGCTGAGACATAGAAAATGCATCAACACCACGGTTGCCAGAAATGCAGATTTATCTGGATTTTGCAAATTTTTCCGCTCCAAAAAGACGATTATTGGTCCAAAAACGCATATTTTTAAGCCAAATAATATGGCAACTTTTTAAAATTGTTTCTTATGTTGCTACTACCTTTTGTTTCTTTTATGTACTTACGAAAATAACAACCGTTCATGTAAAAAAAATACAAAATAAACAATTTTAAGCAATTAAATGTTGATATTTTCGGTGCAAAATAACATTTCTGTATGTATTAATCACAAACAAATCAACCAAAATTACTTTGGAAAAAAGTTATAACGGTTGTTGATACGCAAGCCAATTGCAACAAGACATAAATGCATACATAGGTACATAATTTTCAGCAAAAAGTAAATTAATAATTGATAAAATGCTTAGATATTTACAAGGACGCGGTAAGTTTTTGTGTTATATAGTGAAAAACAGAAAGTCATGAACAATATTTTCTAAATCTTTATATGGAATTTCATTCCTACTCATGGTGTACATAATTACATACATACATATGTATATGCAGACAGCAAAGAGTCCACTGAAGATGCAACATCGGTATGTCTGCTATTTAATATATTTTGCTAAATTTTTATATTTATTTCAAGTTATCAAATTTTAGACAAATTACAGAAAAAAACCTAATTTAAGAAAAGATTGGCTGGAAGATCCGGATCTAAATTCGTGGGCGGAAAAACGTAACCTATTAATGTATTGCAAAATTTCTAATACGAACCTTAAGGCAACTGCAGGTAAACGTGATTTGATGGCACACTCTAAAACAAAAATGCCTACTGAAGCACGGAAAGCCATTGCTGATCAATCAAATCAATTTTTGAAATATTTTCATCGGAACATTCTGGGAGCAAAAAAGGGGGAAATACGGCTGGCTTTATTTATTGTAGAGCACAACTTGCTTTTGCAGTGGCGGATCATATGAGCAAGGTATGCCTAAAGTTCTTTTGAGAACGCACAAATAACATCAGAATTAAAATTGGGAAAAACCAAAGCATGTGCAATTGTGAAAAATGTAGTTGGAAGTAGTCAATTTCTAGAATTATGCCAACTATTGAAAATGAATATATTTTCGCTGTGCATAGATATTTCCAATAAAAAATTGTTGTGCATGACTGTTCGTATATGCCTGGAATACATGATTTGTTTTTTGGATTGCTAAACGTGGACCAGTGCGATCCTACTAGCTTTTATGAATTGATCGGTAGATATTTTAATGACAACGACATCGATTACGTTAGCAATATGATGGGATTTGCTTCGGATGGAGCAGCTGTCATGACAGGTAGGAAACATTCGGTTGCACAACTTTTTAAAAATTATATTCCTCATTTATTTACTATCAAATGTGTTTCTCACTCACTGACATTATGCTCATCTTATGCATGCCTCAAGCTTCCGTCTACTGTTGAAACCCTAGTTAGAGATATATATAATTATTTGTCAAACAGTCCAAAGCGTCACAACCAATTTGATAAAATTCAGAAATGATTGGATAAAAGCCCAAAAAAAATTTACATCCATGCTAGAGCCGCTCACGTAAAAAACATCGATGTTTTTCTCATACGATTCATTATTAATTCACATCGATGTTATTCGATGTATCGATTTAAAAAAACATCGATATTTTCTATGCATCGTATTGCTTAATTGAAACCAAGAAAATTTATTACATAAATAAAAGTCGATTTTAAAATTTCATAAGGATTAAGAAAAGCATGTGTGCAAAGCACGGTATGTGCTTCTTTTTTCAAAGGCCAGTTCTACAATTTTGCAAAATCGGACCAAATGTCAGTTGTCAAAGTAATATATTCCATTCTGTGTAATTTAGTTTTCAATGTTCCTTGACAAAGCATCATATTTTTGATGTGTAAACATCTATACGCTAGGGGGTAAACATCTTTTGACTTTGATTTCTTTGCTGAGATTTCTTTGCTTAGATTTCTTTGCTCAGATGCACACAGCATTGTCAAATCGGTATGAGCTATGTATGAGTGTATTAGTGTTTGAAAGAAGCAATACAAATTTATTTAAAATATTGTAAATATTTGCTGGTTTTTGTTTGTTAGGGTCGTTAGGTTTTTTGCTTTATGTGTTTCCAGTTATGTGGAAAATACTGCATTCTTAAAATAGCATTAAAAGTAAATAGCAGGATTCTTATTGCAATATGAGGCAAGTTCATGAGCATTTTGTTACTAATGCCTTCAATACCTGGAGCTTTCTTCGGGTTGAGTTCAGCAATTACTTTTTTACTTCACGCATCTTAAACCTTAAGGGGCGAGGGGGTAGAGAAACTACACTCGGTAAATCAGCAGCACCCGTACATGAATTGGGAGTGCTCAGAAAATAAGTTACCTTTCTCACTATCGCTTCTTGCCCAGCCTCTGGTCGCAGTACCCAGTGGTGATTTAAGATCAACGGGTCTTTTAAGATTTCTAGTAGCGCGCCATAAAGAGTAATTAGGTGCGGACGTTACATCAAGACCTTCTAAATACTTTTCCAGTAGTGCAGTTTTTTCCGACGATAGGAGCTCTTTGAGTCGTTTAGTACATTCTTTAAGTCTGATTTTATTTGAGGTGATCTGTGTTGTTGCTATTCTCTTCTAGCTCTCCTTTTTTCACATACAAGACGTTCAATTTCCTTAGAATAAATTCTGTTGAAGCCGGTCTGCGGATAGGAGGTAGTGGCGTGTTCAGCAGCCTGTTTAATATTTTCGTTAAGATTGGCAATGTTAAATTCAATATGAACGCATGATCTAAGCTGAATGTTTTCTACGCAGTGACTACTAAGATATTTTTTGAATTCCAGCCAGTTGATTCCATTAATCATCTTCACATATGAGTTAGTTAAATCACTCCTTAGTGGGTTGAAAATTGTAACTATTGTTGGAGAGTGATCGGAGGACAGATCTAGAGAGGCCTCTACATGAATTAAGTCCCTATGAATATTTTTAGTGACGGCAAAATCTATAAAATCTGGAATTTTTCTTACGTCAGTAGGCCAGTAAGTAGGCTCCCCACTCGAAATGACATCTAAGCCCATTTTTGAAATTGTATTGAACAAGGCTCTACCTCTAGGTGTAACAAGACGCGATCCCCAGTACGTATGTTTTGCATTGTAGTCACCAGCTGCCACGAAACAAGATCCAAGCGATTTGTAGGACTTCTCATACTGATCTTCGGTAACTGAAAATCTGGGAGGTGAGTAAATTGATGATATCACGAAATTCGCACAAAAATTTTCTACGAAAATATTCGTAGCTTGCAAATATTCTTCACTAAGGTTGTCAAGGACATAATGCTTGAGTCCTGACTTATCAAAATTGCTGATCCACCGCATGCTCTCCCTCTCGGGTTCTTTGTATCATAAAAAGTGTAACCATTTATTTAATATAAGCCTCTTGAGGTCAAATGAGTCTCAGAAACCAACATTATATCAATATTTTTTTCCATGAGGAAGTGCTCAAGTTCATTTTTATGTTGGCGAATGCCGTTTGCGTTCCAGAAACATATTTTTAACGTGTTCATGGTTTATTAACTAATGCTTGAAGCAGTGTATTCTGCATTCGCAGCATTTCTTGCATCATACTTGTCATATTTGTAGTAAAGTTGTTTATAGTTAGCCCCAGATTCTCAATAGTAACTTCAAGGCGACTAAAGTTAAAGCTTGAGTTTGAATTCGTTGAATTATTTGGCGGTGGAACATTTTGCGTGGGAATTAAACTAGTCTTAGCAGCATCAGCATGCGATACACGTGAAGTAACTGGTTGGCTCATTTGAGCAAAAGTGGCGGAGTTCGCGTTTACTGGTTGAGCTGAGTTAATTTGGGTTTTTGACCCATAGCCTGTTTAAGGAAAGAATATACAGGGCACCCTCTATAGTTCGCTGTGTGATTACCTCCACAATAATTACATTTTTTTCTTGATCTTTTGGCTTAGTGCAGCTAGCAGTACAATGCAATTCACCGCAGATAACACACAATGTAGGTAACTTGCAGTAAGTTTTCGTATGGCCATATTCTTGGCAATTATCGCACTGTACGGGACCTGAAAGCTTACGTGGCTCTTCAACTGTGATTTTTCGATGTAAGAGATACTTTACGCTATAAATTGGATGGGTTTAATTTTTTTTAATTGTAATTCATTCGGCTCCAGTTCAACCCGAAATAGGGGTTGGGGTACCTTTTCTCTATTAATTGTGTTGGTAACATTTTTTACATTAAATCCTTGGTCGACAAGTGCACATTTTACTTCTTCGGGTTCAACATATGAATCTATGCCCTTTACTACTATCTGTAGGCCTTTAGCACTCTTAAGTTGGCATGTGTAAAAATTTGTTTTATTTTTTTCGAATTCACTAACAATTTTTCGGAAATCTTTTTCATTATATATTTGGATTTTAGTTTCATCAATATTACCTCGTTTAATTGGAATGATGTGAAAAGTATTTTCACCAATGGTCGATAGCAGTTTTTTGATAAGCGCGTTAGAATTTTTTTCTCCCAGATAAATAGGTGGTGGCTTAAAAGACTTTTGCGATGATATGGAGGGCTTGTCGTCGGTGTTTTGCAAGAATGAAAAATGATTTTGGCGATTGGTAGATGATGCGCTGTTATCCCTAGACATCTTTGGAGCAGATGAAATTTTTGAAGAATTAGGGCTTCGCCCACGCTTTACCACGGTTATATATCTGTCCATTCCCACTTGTACCTTGGGTTTTGAGCTACTGTTATCTGTAGTGATAACTTGGTTTAGTGATGAACGCGAGCCCGATGCGGATGGTATCGCAGACTTAAATGAAGAAGTACTAGGCAATGGTAATGTCAACGATTCACTAGTTGGCATTGGACAAAGCGAAGTTGGTCGATGACGAAAAAGTGGCTTTTCCGTTAGAAAAAGACTTTCATTAGGTTTATTATTTATATTGTTTTCATTAAGAGTTTCAGAACTCACAGTAAAATAAGCATTTCTGCCGTTAGAACTCACTTCAAAATTTTTTTCCTTTGAGGTACTCGTATATTTATAGTATTCCTCAAGGGCACTTTATTTGTGTTTTTTTTTGTTTGCAGTTTTTGGTTTGTCTTTGTTATTTCTACTATGTAAAAAATATTAGCAAAGCATAAAGCTTATTTATTAAAGTCAGTATGTACCTATTACGAATAATATGTACTACGAATATTTTTTTGTATAATATTTTGTTTGTTTAGTAAGTATGTAAAAAAGATTCCGCTAATCGGCTGTTCTCTATAAAGGAACAACGAGGAAACACCCTCAAAAATTTGAGTTACTTTGAAGAAATTATTTTAGGATGGGTCGTAGTACTTTAGTACCATTAACTCATGAATTTTTTAACCAATTTAAAAACTTTAAACAGTTTTGAAAAGGCAAAGAACTTTTATAAAATGCATGCATTAATTGTATTGGGTAAGTTTTTATCAAACATTTCGATTTTTTTTATTTTTTGCGAAATTTTTCATTCTCAAAATTTGTTGTTTTAATTTTCTTCTATAAAAAAAGGAGATATTATTTGTTACAACCGATTTATATTTGCAATAGTTATTAAACTTTTTCTAAAGTAAAAATATTGCGATTGCAGACTTTTTTTTGGTAAGCCACTTCACACAAATAATAGTCCTGTCCTTTATGGAACATTTGATAGTGCCAAATCATTGAAAAAGATAATAGTAATGGGTGGTTTATAAACTCTTCAGACTTAATTTTCTTCAGTACACTGGAACAGCATCTACAAGTACTTTCCGGTTCATACTATTCGCTAGAACTATATGTGCACTCAAAAGCTGTTTTTAAGGCATCGTTTGCGTGGCTGCCCGTTTCGCGCAGGTATTCCAGTAGAATTCTTGTCAGCGAGTAAACCGCAAACATAAAAATTATTATGCTTATCACACATTGCATGATGATTACAAAATCTACAATTTTCCTTATTTTAAATAAAATAACAAAAATTAGAAATTTTAAAAACCCCCGACTTTTTTTAGAAAAGATGTTATATCTTTTAAACGGCTGGACCGATTTTCTTCAAACATAGCTAAGAACCCTCTCGATCAAGTCATCTTTCAAACAGAAAAAACTAAATGAAAATCGGTCCAGTCGTTTGGCCTGTACGTGGACACGGACAGACACACAGATACACAGACACACACTACAAACTTATAACACCTCTTTTTTAGTCGGGGGTTAATAAATATTTATAGGACTTCACGTGTCAATCTAGTTAAATTTTTTTACTTTTTTCGAAATGTTATTCACCAAATTATTATATTATTATTATTTTTATACATATATAACTGAAAATTGCATACAAAAACATTCTAATCTTTTTTAATGATTAAAAAAATAGGACAAAATAACTCCCATTCATCTCTATCTTCCAGTATAATTTTTTAAAATTAAGACTAATTGACAATAAAGAAGAGTGTTTCTATTTTTGCATTACCGAATGTAATATCTTTACTTATTAGCAGCCTTATACATAACGAGAAACTGGCATAAGCGACAAAACTGAATATGGACCTAACAAGTTTTGCATTAAAATTCAGGCTAGGATTTAATAGTGTGTTAAAACTACATTATGTACCGATTTCTAATGTCAAATAGTTTGGAACTCGTTAAGACCATATTCAATTTTGCCACTTATGGTAAATGGCATGAAGGTTTTTGTTATCAATAAGGCTTTAAGTCGCTGGTCACCAAGAAGAGAAAATTCATAAAAGCAGAACAGAACTAATACATGTTTAGTGCTGTTCCACTGAAAAAATCGCTCTTGTAAATGTTTGATTGGTTATATGAAAAATATTTTATGGGTAAATTTTATATGAATGAACGTTTCTATGTAGTGGTGCCTAAGACTGTATGTACTAGTTTTTTTCAATTTCTGGATACATACTCGGTACTCAACATCTACAAAAATATTTAAGCCAAATAAAAACTTATTTTTGATGTGTAAACATCTATACGCTAGGGGGTAAAATTCTTTTTCGCAATACAATCACAAATTTTGCTGAGATTCACACCGCGTTGTCAAATCGGTGTGATCTACATATGTATGAGTGTATTAGTGTTTGAAAGAAGCAATACAAACTTATTTAAAATATTGTAAATATATATATAGGAATTTGCTGGTTTTTGTTTGTTTTATTTAACTTGATAATTGCTTTATTAGGGTTCCGTACACCAAAGGTGAATATGAACCGTAAGAGCTACGGACCTGAAATTTGGACACAGTGTGTAGACATTTGGCCACTACAACAACAAATACATGAGAGTTAAAAATTAAAGGGTGTTCCAAAACGAGCAACGAAAAATTTTAAAATCGCATGTAATATACATGGGTGTTCAATCAGTTAATGCAATTTTGACTTTGTAATTTTGACAACTTGCTGTATCTTGGAAACCGTAAGAGCAAAACTCTTGAAATTTTCAAAAACGGTAAAACTAAAAAACCAAATAAATTTAAAATCGCCAAATCTAAAAAAATCGCCAAAAACAAAAACAAATCGCCAAAACGAAAAAAAGCACCAAATTAAAAAAAATTTCTAGGACTAAAATAAATAGCGAAAAACCGGAAAAATCGCCAAAATGAAAAAAATCCTTAAACAAAAAAAATCACCAAAATGAAAAAATCGCCTAAATAAAAAAACCAAAATCAGAAAAAATCGCCAAAATGAAAAAAATAGCCAAAATGAAAAAAATCCCAAAAACAGAAAAAAATCGTCAAAATGAAAATAATCGCCAAAATGAAAAAAATTTCGAAAATTAAAAAAACCCTCTTTTTGGGAAGAAAAAAAACGCCAAAACGAGAAAAAAGCGATAAAACTAAAAAAAAATCGTTTAAACTGAAAAAACTTAAAAAATTAAGAAAGCTAAATAAAAAAAATGATCAAAACCTAATGTGCGCGAGTCAAAGTCGCACTTTACTGAATTTATTTTAATTGCAATGCGTACACAACAACAAGAACAGCAACAACTAAGCGATGAACAACGGGAATTAAAAATTAAAAAGTAAAAGTAAAGGCATTAGCACTGCAGTACCACTAAAGTTTCAGTAAAAATAATAAAAAATTTTAACAAGTAAATTTTTACTGATTACTAAAATTTTTTTCTACAATTTTCATAAAGTGCCTAAATGATTTATTATATGATGAAGTTCATTGAATTTTCAGTAATCAGTAATGCCCGTATTCATAATAAAATTCCACCAAGTGGCTAAGGACCATTATTACAACTTAAAGTTAGTTAAATTAGGATTTTATCGGACGTATAAAAAACTTTCCATTATTGCAAATTGGATTTAACTTACCAGGTAGGATAAACTTGCCTGTAATTTATCGCTCAGCTTGCTTAAAGTAAAATTTTGCAAATGATAAAGTTTTTATATTTCCGACAAAATCCTACTTTTAACTAACTTTAAGTTGTAATAATGGCCCTAAATGTTTTTCGTACAAAAGTTTCAAAATTTTAATGAAAAAAACTTTGATACTTGCTACAATTTTATTATGAATACGGCCCTACGATTTTACTGGTAATGCAAATTAAATATCATTAGCAGTAAAAATTTACTGAATTTTTTCAGTAATCAGTAAATTTACTGCTTACTGCAATTTTTAATGCAGTACATATATACTGCAGTGTGCCCATTTACTAACCAAATAAGTTTAATAAAACACACAAAATCCAACGAATTCCTATGTATTTACAATATTGAAAGTTTTGATACTTTTAATTAATTAATTTAAAAAAATATACTAAAAGCATAAGTACTTCCAACTTAAAAAAAAAATTCATTACTAGATGTTTACACATCTCCCCTGTGATCGGGATCACATTGCTATTTTTAACTCTATATTCCACATATTTTGTATATTTTTGGAATAAAAAGTGCTGCTATAAAAAAAATTTAAATTAGATAATTTATTTATGTATATAAATAATATAGAAAAAGGAAATTAAATCATTTTGGTGGTATTTGAATATTCTCGGTGTATTTTTTTTTTTTCATAAAAAATGCGACAGAAATCTGCTCTTTTTGTGTGTTTTATGCTCTTGCTTTAGATTTTTGTTAGTAGTTGTGCTGTGTACGTATGCAAAGCAGAATGCTAGCAGAGCCCGCAGGGCAATGGGATGGTGGACACTGCTTTAAGTACATAAAAAAACTAATAATTTGCATAATTAAGGTGATGGATTTATTTCTTTCGTTAATTGTGTTTTTATTCATTTGTTGCGATGGGGGAGAAAATGCTAAAAAAGTGTGTTAATGAAAAATTGAACAACTTTTACAGTTTTTATCCGATTTGAAAAAATAAAGCCATATTTTGTTAAGAACTAAAGTTGCTTTATAAAGGGTGTCCCAACAAGAACGCAAGATTTAAATTTGGCGCCATTCGAAGTGTCATTGTTTGACATTTGAACAATTGTTATTGTTTGCTAGTAGAAGGTACGAGGTTAGTAAAAATGGAGCGCTACACGAATGAACAACGCATTCTCATTGTGAAATTGTTTTACCAAAACGGTGAAAGTTTTGCGGCTACAGTTCGCAAATTTGCGATCAATTTGGGGTCACAATAATGCTCCAAAAGAGTCAACTGTAAAGAGATTAATGGATAAATTTGCCGAAACTGAGTCTGTTAATGATGTAAAGACAACAACGCGCCTTCGACCATTTCGATCGACCGAAAATGTCGCAGCTATATGTGATGATGTAGCTCAAACGCAGGTCAAGCGCAAACAGTCAATGGTGTTCGGTATCGTGAAATGATAACCAGTTTTTTCGTGCCTAGAATTGAAGAAATGAATGCGGAGGGCATGTGGTTTCAACAAGACGGCGCCACATGTCATACAGCCAGTGAAACAATTCAATTGCTACATCAGTCATTTCCCGGTCGTGTTATTTCGCGTTTTGGAGACCAGAATTGCCCGCCTAGATCGTGCGATTTAACACCATTAGACTTTTTTCTTTGGGGTTTTTTGAAGTCGATGGTTTACGCGAATAAGCCGACGACGACTCAACCCTTAACAGAGGAAATTGGACGCTGCATTAATGAAATACCGCAGCATTTATGCAAAACGGCCATTGAAAATTTCATTAAAAGATCGCGTGTGTGCAAGCAAAGCCGCGGCGGCCATCTGCCCGATTTGTTGCTCCACACATAATCTCATTTTGTCTACTTTACGATATAATAAAGTTTCACGATTGTTTTTTAAATATCTGTGTTTTATTTAAAATTTAAATCTTGCGTTCTTGTTGGGACACCCTTTATAATCATATACCCTCATTTTTCGGATCCGAACCATATATGGGATATCATATATGCTCCATATATATTTTTTTTAGCTGGGTGTATAAAAAAACTTAAGTCTGCCACTTTTAGTGGACCTGACGGCATTCCTAGTTGTATTTTAAAAAATTGCGCATCTGCTTTGGTGACAGCTTTATCCATTATCTTTAATGCATCTCTAAATTATGGTTACTTTCCGAAATTATGGAAAGATTTATATCTTATATCTGTTTAAGTCCGGAAATAAATCTGATATTAGCAATTATAGGGGCATAGCTAAACTAAGTGATATACAGAAGCTTTTTGAAAAATTTGTGATGGATTGCCTTATTCGCCAAGCTTCCTCCTTACTAACTCCACAACAACATGGATTTCGGAAAGGACATTCCTCCATGACTAACATCATTCAGCTAACAACATTAGTAAATAGATCTTTTTTCAACGGATACCACACTGACGTTATTTATACTGATTTCAGTAATTCGTTTGACAAAGTAAATCACACTTTATTACTGAAGAAACTGGACCTAATGATATTCAATAACAGCTACCTGAGTTGGTTTAAGTCATATCTTTCACGTAGAACTCAGTCTGTTAAAATTAACGCTACTATTTCAAGAAAAATTCTTGTAAGTTCTAGTGTGCCGCAAGGAAGTCATCTTCGACCAATACTATTTATATTTTTTATAAATGATTTACCAGAAGCTATTAAAAACTTAATATGTAGACGATGTTAAAATATTTCGTAGTATTGAACTTGCATCTGATCAGCTACAAAACGACTTAAATAACTTTAATAGTTGGTGCAAATTTAATTTGATGTGTCTGAATTTAAAGAAATGCACACACATTCAATTTTCAAGAACACGAAATACTGTTTGTTCCTACATTCTTGATGACTGCAATTTGCAATCGGTTGACTCAATTATGGATTTGGGTCTTTTTTTAGATGCAAAATTAAGGTTTGTTCAACATATAACGATTACTACCAATGAGTCCCGTAGTATGTTGGCTTTTATTAAAAGGTGGTCAAAGGAATTTAATGATCCCGTAACAACTAAAGTCGGTTTCAGACTATAATACAAGTATTAATACTTTTCACGAAAATGTTTCCCTGATCTAATTTCTGTTTAAAAAATTTCAAAAAACAATTACAACTCAACATGTCAGAGTTGCATTTTCCACAAAAGTATTAATATTTGTATTATAGTCTGAAACGGCTTTAAGAGATTATACTTATCGCTCGTGAGGCCAATTTTAGAATACGATTGCATAATATGGGACCCGCATTATAATATATATAGTGACCGTATCGAGTCTGTTCAAAAACAATTCCTTATTTTCTGTTTAAGAATTGTTTATAGATGCCAGTTGACGCTTCCATCATACAGAATAAGATTAGCCGAGCTTAACCTACCAACTCCAAAAAGCCAGAGAGTTATGCTTTGTGTTTCTTTTATGGTCAATCTCATAAATGGTAACGTCCAATCAGAGTTTTTGCTGAGTAATGTAATTTTTAATATACTTCAACGCTCATTACGATCGTTCAACCCACTATATATTAGAGCTTGTCGTTCTAACTTCGCTATGGCGGATCCGCTTAGAAGATTATGCTGTTGCTACAATGAATTTTATAGACTTTTCCATGTCAGAGTCCATGTCAGAGTCATTAAAAGAAATATTTAATTTTTAAATCAATTAAATTAATAAATTATTTTTCATTATGCATTATTTTTAAATCAGTTATTTTAATAAATATATTATTTTTCATTATGCATGTATACATTATATATAACTATGTAACTATATTTAAATAGTCTGTAAGGAATTTTTTCTAGACTTAAATCAAATAAATAAATAAATAAAAACTGCTTCTATCTATTGCATATGTGGGTGTATGGGCATATACAGATACAAATGCAATTGTATTTTGATCGGGGAAGCGAGAAAGAAAAGGTAACATTTACATGGGATATAAGAAGGCCAAGCTAGAGTAGTTATGTTTGTATTTAGGGGCGAATTCGATTATTGGGGATCAATAAATGGCGGTAAGAATTATTAAAATCATTATGTATAGAGCAAGATTACAGAAAAGACATAAATGATTGAAGGGCAAATCAACGTCTTTGGATTTTTCTATTGTGATAAAAAAAATTTAAAGTATTTAATTAAAGTAAATGTAAAAAAAGGATAAAAAAGGTAAGACGGAACATAGATAAGCCTAATTGGAACATTTAAAGAAAGGAAAAATAAAAGAAACCAAAAGTGGGCTGGGCGACAAAATTAAAAATTTTGTGGTTAGCTAAGGCGCCAGAAGAAGTTTGGTGAGTCCGCTCCAATTATAAGTGCAATTTGACTTGTTAAGTTAAGAGATAGTGCATATTAAAAAGTTAACTCCATATAAAACAAAAGTATTAGAAAAAGAAGAGAAAGGTTTGCCCTTCGAAAATAAAAAAAGGAAAAAACATTTTTATACTGAAGATGAACAAAACGAAAAGAAGTAAATTGTTAAAATAGAAAATAATGCAAAAAAGTTAAGGAATATCAATAGAAACTAAATAATCTGCTATTGTTTAAAAGTCGGTTAGGATAGTCGTATACATAAGTATAATCAAATAATTGTAACTGCTAAGTTTCTTTCTTTGTTCTCAGTATATTAGTGTTAAATTAAGTTAATGAGTGTTAGCCCAAAACTACCAATACGCGCTTTATTTTGTGAGTTTAAATTCTGCTTAATACAGAGAAATTTATAATTAGACCTTTTTAGAGAGCTCTTTAAAATAGGAAAAGAAAATAGTGTTATCTATGCGTTAGCCAGTTAGAACAAAAATGTTACATTGAAGTATTTTTGGGACAGTGAAAACCAAAGTAATGTTATAGTGATAAGTATGGTATTTTAAAGTGTGATTAATTAATTAGCTTTTGTTTGTTTGTTCGTACAACATTAAATAAATAGGATTTGTAAGAAAATAGGCAACTGAATATAAATAAAACTCTGTTTATAACGTTTTTTTTTTATTAATTTAAAATTTTGAATCTTACGCATTATTCTGTTTATAAAAAGGGAGACAAATAATGTCTGGCTAAATTTGTTTGTGTTGATGTGCAATGTAAGAGTAAGTATGTAGTGCAAGACGAACTCTGCTATAGGTTTATTTATATATATATATGTTATGCCGACGAACGACCAAAAACAATTTTGTCTCTCCATTTGGACAAACAACAACCAATTATCCAATTATCAATTATAAGATCCGTTACTTATTCGTCGTTGGTGTGCCGTGGACGAGATTTGTAGTTCGTTCCAGTTGTCTTCCTAGCATAAGGCGAAAAATAATTTTTTATTATAATAATTTTTTATTTTAATTGAAATTTGTTGAATAATTTTTTATGGAATATATACAATGACAAAAGAATAAATGGGGAAAATATAAAAAAAAACAAAACAACAGTTTTTGTTTTTATATTTTAAAATTTTCTTTTTTTTTCTTTGGCTAAATTCACGAAACTTGTTTAAATTTAAGAATAATTTTGTACTGTAAACAAAATGATAACAAAACAAAATTTGTTTATTTTACGAAATTTCCAATTTTATAAAAATGTTTTTTTTTTCTACCAAATTCAATTCACATTCGTAAAATTACAAAATCTGTTTTCCTGCATAATCCACAAATATTTTCGTAAAATGTAAAAAATTTGCGTTTATTGCTCAAAAATTAAAATACAAAAAAATATTTCGTATTTTTAAACATGGAATATTTTGACTGTACTTCGCCATCAACTGTTGGTCTGCTTTCTACCCAATTACTGAGTTCTTTATAGTAATGACCTATCTGTAATTTTACCGATCTGTCCGACATTCCCTCATCTAACGCTGACCCTATTCTTGCCAGCTCATCGGCAATTTCATTTCCCTCAACACTGCTGTTGCCAGGAACCCAATATAGTATGACACTATAGTTATCCATAAGCAAGTTGAGGGCTTTCCTATAGTCACTAACAAGTTTCGATTTGACATTGGGCAGATCATCTAGCCATATAAAGTTATGAAGTTCATGTTAATTCCCACATTTGCTCTTTTGCTAACTATTTGTATGGTACTTCAAAGGCATGTGGAGTACTTTATATGATTGCGTGTCGAATACTAGGGTCAAGAACCACGAATATCAGCTCAGAACTCGTCGGGAAAACACCTTTCATGCCCTTTTGCTTCTGGATTCATGTGGTCGTCGTTAAGAAGATTTAAAACTATACTTTTTATCATTCGAAGGTGACCGACGCGTAACATATACGACATTGTGTCAAATCGAAACAGCGCTGTCGGCGTAGGAGCTTACCTTCTCACCTTCAGCTACATTCCTGGCCACTACATCGCCAAGATCTCAGCCTAGAAACCATTACATTCATTCGGCAGTCTGAAAGAACAACGAATGTTCGTTCCCAATAGCCAAATTAAAGAGGTCATAAAAAATGTGGGTTTGTTTGTATAGCAGAAAAAAACACGTAAATTTTTACGTTAACACCCAGAAAGGGTTAGTTATTGAATTTATTTTATTTTTTGAAAATGATTTATCTGGTAAAACCAATAGCATTATATCGCTTTGAATAAAAATGTTTCCCAGCGAAAAGCAAAATTTTGAAAATATTAACAATCAATATAGAGCATTGGCTGATTTGGAAGAATTAAAACTATTAACAACAGAAAATATCGGGCTTGTTCTAAAAATCATGGTGATTTAAATCACGGTGGTGCTAAAAACAAACAACTAATAGCTGACTTGTTCGTGGGTATTTATTGTATTTTAAGTTATAGTCATATATAAGCCATAAATCGTGAAATTTACAAAAGCAATAATTTAGCTTTTATTAATTTTTTGAAATCGCCGTGATTTGACATATCATGATTTGCAGAACAGGCCTTTATATGCAGTTTTTGGCCTACCGATGCTAAAACTAAAAACGCATTAGATGAATACATGTTTCCAGGTAAATCGACAGTAGCTTACCGAATTTTGTCTATACCTCACTCCTCTGTAAATGTCGAAAGTATTTTCTCTTACAAAATGTCATGAAAACAAAACAAAGGAACATACTTTATGTTCCAACAGTATCAAGTCTTATCCAGGCCTAAGATTTATTGAAATCTTAAAACACTTCTTGTTATAACTTAAGCACTTGTACCTATGAACGAGTACATACATACATATGTGTGTATGCATATTAGGGTGATTCTAAAAAAAATCAATTCAATTTTCTACAAAAGCGTACCAAGAAGTTTATTGTAGGACATTCCGTTCTTTACTTATGATAATCAGAATAAATAAAATCAACTTATACCATGTAAATCGTATGGGAAATCGAACGGACCATCTCACCATTAATATAATGAGCTGTGATATTTTAACAGGCCTATTTTTTACCTAACAAAAGTTTGAAACCTGGTTCTGAGAAAAACAAACGATTTTTTTAGAATCATCCTATCCATATGCTTTGTGTTTCATTTTTATTTCTTTGTAAATTAATTTTATATAATTTTTTGTTAAAAAAAAGTACTCAAAAAAATTGTATTTGATACCGAAATGCAAATCTCATTTCCCATCACTGCTTCTGAGTGTTTACGGAGTTGCCAAGCCAAATTCAATTTAGTTAATTTTGAGTTTTTTGTTGTAATTTTTTAGCAAATTAAGAGAGAAAGAGAGATCATGGCTTAGATACAAAAATGTAGAAGAAAAAATACATTCTGCACTGCTCCTATTGACAATCTATCAACCAAAAAATCAAGCGAATACGTTGAGTTTAAGTCAGTTAAAATGGTTCTTAACTTTTTTCACTTGCCTATTTATATATAGATTAATTTTAATTAGTATATAAGATGTGAATAAAACCAAATTAGTTCAGTAATAAATCATCGTTATTGTGTTTTTTATTGAACTTAGCGTTCTTCTGGTTAAAGTGCTTGAAAAACAGTGGCAAAGAAAAATAGTATTAATCCAGATTTATGTGCTTGGATTGAAGTCTACTATAGCCTGTTAGGAATTAACATTTTTTGGTGACGCCTAAATTTTGAAAAATACGCAACCAGCTTTGAAGGCAGATCAGCATCAAGGACACATATGTCATCATCAAGGACGTCGTGGTAATCATTAAAGGATATATTCCTGATCATAAAGGACATCTTCATCATCAAGGACATCTTACTAGTCATCGAAGACATCGTGTTTATCATCAAGGCAATACAGTTTGCTTCATTTGCTTTGAGTCAAAGAAGTGATCCATCAAGACAGTTTGCTTATCCTACATCATCAACAAGTTCGGCGATAAAGTTTCTTCAATTTCACTCAGCGCAAGAAGATTCAACATGTGAAGCTTGGAAAGTCTAATGTCTCAACAGGAGGTGAGAGCAATTGAGATTGAACGGATAGTCTCTAATATCAAAAAGGCCCCTCAAGATCGAAGAACGCTAGAGTTTCATGAAACTAAATACGAGGAATTAAGAGAATTGTGGAAAGTCTTTGAGAAAACAGAAAACACTATAAGAAGAGATCTAACATTGGCAGATAATGATCCATATATGAGACACAAATACACCAGATAAAAGACAACACGAAGCCTGTGCCAACAACAAGAGAAAAGCAAATAGAGCCTGGTACAAGTGACCAATATGTGTTAAATTGCAACATGTGGTTAGTGAGGATGCTAAAGGCCCGTATGACGGCTTTGACACGCTTCGTTAACGGATTATCACCAGTAAAGAATGACCAACCATCACAATTTCATCAAATAAAAAGGAAGGTATAAAAAACTTGTGGTCTCGAGTACAAAAATTAACTGAGGACATATTGCAGAAGGTAGAGGATCACTGAACATTGGCATTTGATCAGGATGAATAATACATTTTGGAAGATTTAACCCAACAATCGTTAGTGGTATTGGCCGTAATGGGAGATCAAGCCAAGCAGCTTGAGAAGGAAGCACCACAGTTACCAAGCAATTCATCAGTATATGGCTCGCTGTCTCTTCCGAAAGTGACAATTCCGCAGTTCAATGGGGATTATTTAAAATGGTGTCAATTCTATGAACTGTACCCAAATGGTCGATAAACAACCACTACAAAAGATGTGGTACCTTAAATCAAACTTATCGGGAGAAGCAGCAAGACTCAACTTATTTACCACTAACCGAAGAAAATTACAAAACGGCCTGGACACTGTTACAAGAGAGATTCAATAACAAAAGAGTCAGTGGCAACTTTGGTAGATAAGATTCAGAACCAACCAACAGGAACGTTGTCTAGTGCATCAATAAAGGCTCTTCATGACACCACTAAAGAATGTCTGTTGGCGCTAAACAACCTACACGTCAACACGACATCCTGATCCAGCTAATGATTAAAAAATTGGATCGATCTCTCTACATCCGATTCATACAATCACTAGCTAAACCAAATGATCTTTCAAACATATGTATTTGCCTTTAATTGTGAAAGTAGTATAAGTTATATATTTCTTTGGTTGAGATATTTATTAGATAACATTTGAACAAATCCAAAAATATTCTTTATTATGCAACAGTTTAATTTAGAGTTGTACTAGTCTCGATTAATATAAATTTATTTACTATCAAAAATGCGTATTACTTAGACCACTTTCATAATTAAGGGCACATGTATGTATATTATGTATGTACGAATTTATTAGTTTTTTTTGGTTAAGTTTTTTTAATTATGTACATATGTATATTGTATGGATAAATGTATTAAACTTCTGTTAAATGTTTTTTTAAATATTTGAATAAAATAATAAATACTAAACTTTTATTAGTTTTGGTTCCTTACTATTAATCGTTGATCTTTCTCGTTGTGAAATTAAAAAAAATATCTATATATTATTTTTTTAACCATGAACTGTAAAAGCCAGTTTAAGTGTTAATTTTTTAACACAAAAAAATAATATACTTTTTATGCATAATTAATTCAATAAACATTTTAAACTAAAAAAAGAAATTCTAAGCTTGGCGCGTTTTCTTGTAAATGTCGCGTTTTTTTTCTCCATTTTGGTGCGTTTTTAAATTTCAAAGTTGACTACGCTGAGTATACATCATCATGCAGTGATCTGCACATTAATTTTGGTCATAATTTTGTTGCTTTCTCTCTCCATAGTTAGACTACATTAAAGATCTCAGAAAACCATTACCAAAGAAGGAACTCAATCTCCTCCTACGCCGTTAAAAAGAAGCGCACCAGTTGAATCAACATTAGAGATTCACTGTTGTCCAGACCAAAAGCCAATCATCATTAGACTTTGCGATTTGTCCAGACCACAATCCATCACTACCTAGGCGAAATATGTTGAATGCTGTGCAACGTCGGGGAGAATGTTAAGATCCAGAATGGGTTAATTATTGAATTTATTTTAATATTATTTTTATTTATTAACTTGCCAAAACAAAAGTTTTAATAGGTCATTTAAACATGCATTTAAATATTCATTTAACTAAATATGCATTGAATTGCAAATAATACTACAGTTTTAATGTTAATTATGTTTCTGTTCTTTTTCTTTGATTTGTTAACACATGTATTTAATTATTATTTAACTAAATATAAAAAGGTAATTGGGCCATTAAATTGCAGCTTTCGCTATTCTATACTTCAGTACCTGGATTCAGTAACTTTTTTAACGATAATCGTATCGCTATAATAAATATAACGAAAACTTATCGACTTTGCTATTCAGTAACATATTTTAACGATATTCGCTGTTGGTTGGATAAAAAGAAATGCAGTCACAATATCAAATTGATTGTGTTTTTCTATATTATTTTTTGTGCTTTTCGCTTATTTTCACATTTTCTATACAGAGATACCACATAATATTGATTTAAATGGTGAGTAAGATAAAACTGGAGACTATCGTTAAAAAGAAATTACGGAATCACATTATCGTTACCCCAAGCGAATAAATATGTCGATATATATAACGATTTTCGGTTCGCGAAAAGTTACAGAATTCAGCTACAGGTATTTTTCGATATACTTAAGAGGTAACTGTTACAGTTTTGTGTTAATTGCTTACTCATGTATAGGGAAAGGATTTTCATGCATTAAAAATCAGGCGTTTTATGTACATAAAATATGCAGTAAAAATATAAAAATGTGCATTTAAAACTAACAAAATATGCATTTTTCAAATTTTTTTCAACATTTAACATTAAAAACTTAAAAAAATCACCATAATTACTTTCTTAATACACATTTTGTCATTAAAAACATAAAAAGCTCAGTTTCAATGCTTTCTTAATAAATATTTGGCAAATCATATGGAATACAAAATAAAGTTCCGTTGACTTTTTGTTTACGTACATGAATGAAAAAATGTTTCTTTTTAATTGTCAAAGATAAATTTTTGAAGATTTTTTTCTGAAAAAATTTTATGTAATAAAAAATCAATGCAAAATGCTGCATTGATCGTTTGTGGAATATTCAGTTTCTAAATTTTCGTTCTTATAACTATAAACTATTGATCCAATTTGTTGCATATATTTTAAGTTCATAATTTTTTTGAACAACTATTTCTAATTGATGTGTTAAAGTTAAGAAAGCCTCTAATTGGCCTATAGTGAGAACAAGAAAGAAATACCCAAATATCAATTAGGCAGAAGGCTGTCGGATACTATATTTGTATTAATAAAATTAAAGAAATTTTAAAGCCTAAAAAGTTGAACCCATATGCAAAAAATAACGTGTGCTTCAATTGTACCTTAAAACCAGATTTTGTATGGAAATTTTAATTTAACGTACACTTCAAGCACAAGTTATTTTTTTCATATGGGGGAAAGTTTTTTGACCTTAAAATTTCTTTAATTTTATTAACAGAAATTTAGTACAGCCTTACCATCTAGTTACTATTGGATGTATCCTTTTCATATCACTTGATATTTTTCATTAAAGGCTGAAACACGCAAAATTAATGCGGAACCAGTAGAGAGCGCTGAAAAAAATTACACAAAGATTTTTGGGTTTAAAATCAGTGCTGCCAGAAAAATTTTGACTCTTGTCCCCAATTTAAAACGTCATGTCCCCAAAAAATCCCCATTTCAACAGAAAAATCCTAACTTTTGTCCCCAAAAATATATCATTCATAAAACACGATTATTAAGTCCCATGCGCAGGGATGCGAAATAAGATTTTCACAAAGTTACAAGAAAAATTTTACTTTTTTCGGTACGATTGACCAAATTCTTTATTTTTATTTTTTTTAATGTTTTTATTAACTTAAAACGTACATAAAATTCAATTGTACATGCATATATTTACATATGTATGGGTGTTAAAACTTAACAATTAACACTCAAGTTTATTTATTACAATATTATTAATTAATACTATCAATTATTATTAATGTTTAATTTTAGAAGGTAAATAAAAGAGCATTAGTTTTTGATATCAGAATATAAAACTAAAATTTAGGATTTACTTTTCCATCCATTGTTTTGATTCGATTGGAGTCAGTCGAAGTAAACAATCTGAAGAAAATAATAGCAAAATAAATAATCACCCCTATTGTGAACAGTTTTTCCTTCGAAATATTTCCCTGTTCCCCAAATTGCAATCGTGAATAATTTTCCCCTGAAATGTGTTCCCTTGATTCCCCTTATCGTGAATAATATTTTTCACATGGATTTTTTCACTTTTCCATGAATCTCTTTGGTTTACATGCCGTAAATTTTATGGCTGTGGTACACTAAAAAAAATTTTTGCACGGCGCCTAAAACAATTAAAAAATTCAACTTTACACTATTTAACATTTCATTTGAAACCCAAAATATGTGTATCTCTTATTATTAAACTTAATTTGTTTGATTTTCAATTAATTTTGAAGCTTTACAAGTCTTCTTCCCGTTTTTTTTATATTCACTATGCATTAATAGCGGGAACAAACGTTCCCATGAAATTCAAGATTGCAAATTTCCCTTCATGGGGAATGAAAATTTCATGGGAACAAAAATTTCACATTTTATTCACGATATGGGTGAATACGAATTTATGAAGATATTACATACATACATACATTCTTGCAATCGAAATATTCTAAATAATTACCCAATCCAAAACTTCATAGACATCAAGTTCGTCTCCGTCCTCTACAACTCGCTTGGACATATTTTCCAATCTGAACTTTTTTATCATTTCAAATTTATTGCAGCAGATCTTATAAATATTTAAATTTGATTTTATTCTTATTAAAGATTCTAACATTTCATATTGCAGATTATTCCTTAATTTGGTTTTGATAGTCTTCATGCATGAAAATATTCTCCGCACAAACGCATTACTTATTGGCACTATCAACAGGTTGAACACAGCAGCTGCAATTTCACGAAAGAAGTAATTTCCGGATTATCTTCATACTGATATACTATTGCCGAAAATCCAAATATGTCTTTGGCAATACTTTGTTTTGTTTGTTTCCGCCAGTCGATATAAGCAATTTTATTCCATTGGTTTACATATACGCTATATGCCACTTTTGGATCTATAACATTTTTAAAAATTCCATGCTCCGAATCAAATCTATGTTTTGTAATGTGCTTAAATTGCAAATTTTTAAAAAGTTCAAAGTTTTTCATATTTTCTGGGAATCACACATACATAGTTTTTTATGCGTGACACAATAACTAAGGTAGAACCGTGCGTAGAACAATTGACAATCAAAATTTTCAACAGTCATTTTTCTTTTTCAAAAGAAAAAATGTTAATTGACAAAGAGCTGGTTCTGCAGCTATGTACATATATATGTTCGCCGTATTACCATGATGGTAATATCATCTTCACTATAAAGTATGATTGCAACACTACTCCAAGAGATTTTTAAAAACTGAAATGTTACCAGTACTAAAATATTATGTCAGCATCCACGATTATTTTCCTGACATATACAAGTTGCTAGAGCTCAAAATGAAAAGTCCCCAAATCCCTCCCCACGAAATTCTGTCCCAAATTAGAGGCGAAATCCCCATTTTGAGGACATATCCCCTAATCTGGTGGCACTGCTTAAAAGGGCTATTGTCCCATGCTACTTTTTTTTAATTTTCAATAGTATTGGTATTTTTGACTTAACCCAAGGTATATCGAATAATATCACAAAAAATAAGATCGTAAATTTTTCTCGGTTTCCTCTTTTTTTGTTCTTACACAGTCGTAAAAACTGCAGCTTTAAATACTTTGCAACTAATGAAAAAAAATTAGATTTATAACATGAAAAAAACTAAAAAATTTATTAAAAATATACATTTATTGTAAAATATGCAAAAATATGTATTTATTATAAAGAATGCAAAAATATGCACTAACGAATCGATACCATTTTGTCACAAATTTTTTGATTCGCAAAGATATTTTATTTACGTTGATCTAAGACCAACGACAGAAAACATGTATTTACATGAAAATCCTTTCCCTACTCATATATTTAGTGTATTACTTATGATTAATTGATTATAATCAATTAATAATAATTATTATTAATTTTAATTTAGTATATAAGATGTGAATACAACCAAATTATCAGTTCAGTAGTAAATCATCTCTATTGTGTTTTTTATTGAACTTAGCGTTCTTCTGGTTAAAGTGTTTGAAGAACAGTTTCAAAGAAAAATAGTATTAATCCTGATTTATGTGTTTGGATTAAAGTCTACTATAGCTAGTTAGGAATTAACACATTTTAAGGGCCATTATTACAACTTAAAGTTAGTTAAAAGTAGGATTTTATCAGACGTATAAAAAGCTTTCCATTATTGCAAATTGGATTTAACTTACCAGGTAGGATAAACTTACCTGTAATTTATCGCTCACTTTAAGTTAAAGTAAAATTTTGCAAATGATAAAGTTTTTATACGTCCGATAAAATCCTACTTTTAACTAACTTTAAGTTGTAATAATGGCCCTCAGACTGATATAATATCAAGGGTATACATTTTATATACCGTTGAATAGACAATTATGTCTACTATTGTGATAATATAAAAAAATTAAGAAGCATTTGAAGTAAAGAAAATGAGAATGTAGAAAATTTAATTTTGTAATAAAAATTATATTATGAATATTTCGAAAAGTATTGAAAGTATGAGAATAATTTTTTTTTTCGGTTTACAAAACTAAATGTATACTATTGAACTAAATTAAAACGTTTCCCAATGTAAAATTTAATACATTTTTTTAATGGGAAAAATTGTGTTAGAAAAATATTAGCATTATTAGAAAATCTCTTCTCCTGCCTACATTTATGTGTAGGATGTCAAGAGTTTCTTACAAGTTACTTAAAACAAGTTTATTTATAATAAAAAAAAACAAACAAAAAATACAAAAAAGAGCGTGCAATTTTTTCGCCATATCCAAAAATTAAATATTTTGCAAAAAAAAAATTTCTAATTTTCGACCAATGTTGGATGTAGGGTACACTATCAAAAATCTCTAAAATTTAATTCACAGTCTTTCTTAATGCCTTTTTCCTTAGAAACAATCAACGATTTTATGAAATACTAAATAATTTTTTAAAATATTCCAAAAAATTAACCATACTTTTTTTACAAAATATAAAAATTTTCTCATAATTTTCAAAAATCCAAATTGCAAAATTATTTCTTGGTACAATTTTTGAGATATCATATAAATTGTAATGAAGTTTTCTTTCAAAAACAACAAAACCAACTAATTTTTGCCAAGTAATAAAGAAGTTATGTACTATCGTTTAAAAAAGTCAAGTCAAATAGCTTGGAAACTGTAAGAGATAAAATGGTTCTCTAAGCATGTTTTATTTTTTTTCTTAACGTTGATTATCTCGCTGAGGCTCTCTGGAGCTACCCTATCATCGAAATCGATTCACTACTTCAAAAGTTGCGGAATTTTTACCACTTTTTTTACTTCGCGCCACTGTGCAACGTCATAAACGTTGCTAAGTATGAGTTCGATGCGCACGTGAAACTTTCGAGTGAATATGATTCATACATAACATTGCTATAAATATGATTGCGCATAAGTACAAGAAATTGTAAGTCATGATTCAATTCTACTCACTTTTTCACTGCTCATTTCTGTTCTCTGCTACGAACATATTAAACTTCTGATAAAAAAAAATTTTAAAAATATTTTAATAAAATGATAAATACTGAACTTTTATTAGATTTAAATCCTTTAAAAAGTTTTGTACAGAATTTATGAAACTAAAAAAATTGTAATTGATGTAGTAGAAATGAATATAAACAAATTTGTTTAGTTCTTAGGTTTTTTTTTTAACCCTGAACTGTAAAAGTCTGTTTTATTGTTAAATTTTTAAAACAAAAAAAAATGTATTCAGGAATTTATTTCTCACGGAAAAAACATTTCTCGAGAAAGCGTTCCTCCAATCATAAATTCCTTGGGAACAAAAAAGAGTAATACGTGGCATCACCGTAATACGAATCTCTTTGTTTTCTTGTTTGTTGACATTTTGTTTCTCTTTTTTTTTTGAGTGAGAGAGTAAACAAAATTATTACAATTCACCAACTTGAAAAATATGTAAAAAAAGTTTATAAATGATTTAAGGCTCCGTTACCCGACTGTAGAAATCGCAGATGTAAGGTAAATGTAATGTAAATGTAAACGTTTGAGCGCTTATAGAATACTTAAAAACGTGTCATGTGTTTTCGACACAAAAAAAAACTTCTTTGTGCACACACATATACATACATACTAATTGCATTGTGCCCAGCAAACACGCATTTCTGATTTTAAATTGCGAGTTATTTGAAGTCAAACGCGAAAGTTCATATACTTATATATAATATTTAAATTCACGAAATTCATTTTGATTGAAATTTACATACATATGTATACGGACATACTATTGTTGTTAATTATTCGTCTTTTATATTTGTTCGAATAAATTTCATGATTTTTTTCTTGTTCGAACAGACGAATAATTTTGTACTTTTGTTCGAATATTCGAACGAACAAAGAATAAAAAAATATATTCGAATAGTCTTTAATAAGTTTGCAAAAAACGACACGTATGTGTATTAGTTAAATTTTTTTTTATTAACAAACGAAAAATTATTCATTACACACGAAAAACATATGATTTCAATAACAGATTTAGAAATATTAATAACAAAATTTAAAAATTTGAAGAGCTTTTGCCACAGTTGACGCTGTAGTATAAGTTAAGAACTCTATATTCCACTAATACTATTGAAGTAGCAGAATCGCAAAAAAGAAGAGAGTAAATTAATATATAGAAAATTTAAGATAACTTCCAATCGACTAGACCGATTTTCTTCAAGTATAAATTAGAAGATATACGATCATACGATCACCTTTCAAACGAAAACAAAGCAAATTAAAGTCGGTCAAGCCGTTCGGGAGCTACGACGTCAAAGACACACATACCTAACAGAATATATCTAAAAACGATGACCTTCTACGCGGCTGTACCGATTTTCTTTAAACATAGCTAAGAACACTTTCAATCAAGTCACCTTTCAAACAGAAAAAAACTAAATTAAAATCGGTCCCGCCGTTTGGTCTGTACGTGGACTCGTAAAAACAAACAGATACACAGACACACACTACAAACTTATAAATTTTTTTCTCTTTTTGTGACGTATTTTAAAAAGTTGGTATTTAATGCTTTTTTTACGTCGTTCAATAATTCGATTTTTAACGCTTTTGATTAGAGAAAATCAGTTTTTTTTTTCTAGAAGAAGCATTACATTTTCCCAAAAAGAAAAAATATGAGTTTAACGAACATACTTATGTATGTATACATACATATGTACATACAAACAAAGCCTACACAAGTATTTATAATTTGGAGTAATTTGATTACTCAATATCATATTGTTAACAAATTAAAAAGTAATGAAATGTGAAATACTTTTTATATAAAGTAATTAAGGAAATTGTTCGAATATTCGAATATTCGACAAAAATGATTCAAATAATTGTTTATTCTAAATTGAATATTTTTGTTCGTTCGAACAAAAATGATAAAAAGTTGTTCGAATATTCGAACAATTTTTGTTCGAATGACAAGACTAGGACATACACACGAGTATGTATGTATGTATTAAAACTTATAAGTAAATAATATATAACAAAAATTAAAAATTTCAAGAACCCCCGACTTTTTTCAGAAAAGATGTTATATCTTCTAAACGGCTGGACCAATATTTTCAAACATAGCTAAGAACCCTCTCGATCAAGTCATCTTTCAAACAGGAAAAACTAAATGAAAATCGGTACAGCCGTTTGGCCTGTACGATGACGCGGACAGACACACAGATCCACAGACACACACTACAAACTTATAACACCCCTTTTTTAGTCGGGAGTTAATAAAATAGTAATGTTTTAATTAATCCAAGATTTTTTAATAATTTCGCTGAAACTATTTTAATTTACTTTCTTTTGATGGCAAGATTTAGCCTGTTGGAAAAAACTAATTGAGTTTTTGAAATAACACCTTTTAGAACGAAAATGTGCCTAGAGGTTTTGAAAATTATTATTATTATTTTATTTAAATGAACTCAATTATAATAATTTTAATAGCAGCTGTAACGCTCAATCGTAATATTTGTCATTGTACATTACCAGAACAGAGTTTGAGCAACTTCATCGGAAAGACGAAGTATTTAGCTCTTTAATTTCCAAGAATGTGTATGCTTGCAGTAGCACCTCAATAAAATCTTTACTTTCTCGTTTTAACCTTTTTTTATTAATGTTCGTACCTACTTATAATAATTTAGTTTTATTTACAAACAATATACATATGTATATATTTTAACAAAAATACATACACATGTACATATACAGGACTTTTTGTTTGCTGGGTGTTTATCAGTATAAAAAATCATATAAAATGGAAAACAGCTGTTCGAAACATTGATGAGAGTTCAACATCTTCACATTATTTTTGATTGCATGGAAAAAGTACCAAAATTATTTAAGTGGTATCAAATCATTATTTTATACTTACAAACATTGTAATGACTTTGACATTTAGTGAAATTACAATTTAAGCTTCATACCCGTATATACATATTTACATTACAACGTATTATAATTATAAAAAATATTTATTTTTTTATTATCATTATAATTATTTTGATTATACGTACCTATTTTTATTTTTATTGTTATTATTTTTAAATAAAAATAGTTTTTTGCACGCTTGAATGTATGTTTGTACGCACATATGTATGTATATTTTACATATTCATACATACATATGTACATATACATATGTGTATGTATGTATATTAACAAAAAATAAACATATACGATTGGCAAACTCTGGTTAGATTTTATAAAAAAAAAAACTTTTTTAGAAAACTAAATTTATTAAATATGCCATGTACGTATACAAATTAACCACTCAAAAGCTTAAATTATTAAAAGAAACAAAAGTACCAAATCAGGGCTATTGTGCCACACTCCCATTCAATATACATACATCCCATCACTGTCTACAAATGTCACGTAACGTCGTCATGAAATTCTATTTTCTGCAGGTTCAGACGTTACATTTACGTGCCATTTCAGTCAGGTAAGCGTTTGCATAGCTCTTCATGCAACAGATTCGATCAGCTGACACATTTACATTTACAGTTCTACATTTACAGTCGGGTAATTCTGCCTTTAGTTGGGCATTATTCCAAATACAAGAACTATAAAATAAATTTTATGTATATAAATTTTGTTTTAATGGAGTATTAACTACACTCAAAAAAACACATATACTATTATTAAGGAAAAATTTTTCTAAATTAAAGTAAAAAAAGTTTCTAAGTTTAAGTAATTTTTTCTAAGTTTAAGTAAATTTGTACAAAAATCTAGTAAAAATTACTTATATGAGTAAAAAATAAAAAGTTCATATTCTCAAAAGTAGTTCATAAAAATACACACAAAAATTCTCACATTCAAGGTCAAGTTTACTGGTTTAAAGGAAATATTTACCAAAAATTGGAAAATGGTTTTAAAGTTTAGGGAAATTGTATCCTAAAAACTAGTCAATCTCGTTATAAATCAAAAAATAAATTTTAGGACATGACTTACTCCTAATTAGTTCATCAAATTTGACTAACTTGAAAGATATAAAAAGTTATTCTAAATTTTAGAAATATATTTACCAGTTTTAAGTATTTTTTCTTTAAATTATAGAATATATTTTTATTTGCATTAAGCAAAAAATTCAAGTACATTTTTCATATATCCGACGAATATTTGAACTTGAAATAAATTTTTTTGAAAATAAAATAAAATTTTAAAACACAAAAATTTCAATGCTTATTCAGACTGCCTGTTAGGCAGGCAATTGGTTAGAGTGCTTGCCTATCAGTCAGAAGGTTGTTGGTTCTATACTTGCCCCCTCTCAAGGAATTAATGCGTATGTATGGTGAATTAATTAATAATATAATATGAAGATGTAATAAAAAACATACTATGTGGTATAGAATTTAATTAAAAACAAAAAAGTACCAAAATTAAAGACAAAAAAAACTTTGAAAAATTTACTAAATTTGAAATAAAAGATGAAAAACCTTTTTTGCAATTCTCCGAATTTTATGGAGAAATTTGACTTAATTTTAGAAAAATTTTATTTAAATATAAAAATATAATTACTATAAACTAGTTCATTAATGAACTAAAAATTTAGTAAATATTTTACTGGTTTCGAGTAAAAAACAGCTTTGGCGCCATACGACAACTTTTTTTTACTCAAATTTAGAAAATTTTCCAAAGTTTTAGTTAGTTTTTTTTTTGAGTGTATCGGCCTGGCCCACGATGTCGACAAGAAACTATCTATCGCTTACTTATATTGAAAACAAAAACAAATTTTCTAATTTTGTTCTTGTTTTCAATATAACTAACCGACAGATAATTTCTTGTCGACATCGTGGGCCAGGCCGTATGTTTTTATGTAAACTTGTTTTGCAAGGGAAAGATTTCAGTGAAGGAAGAAAGTTCAACTGCGTTCATAATACCTACTTTTTCCCTGGGTAGTTTTTTATTCCTTCATTTGGTAAAAAGGAGAAAAGGGAAACGTGAGAAAACTCGTGCGGAATTTTTATTTATGATTGGGCTGATTATACTTTTTATGCAAAATTAATTCAATAAACATTAAAAAAAAAAATTCTAAGCTTAGTGCGTTTTTTTTATAAATGGCGCGTTTTTTATCCATTTTGGTGCGTTTTGAAATTTAAAAGTTGACAACGCTGCGTATTAAACCAACTGACTCTCTCTCATACTTTCATTCTGAATATTTTTATACGCAGAATATTAATATTTATTCAGTAAAAAAAATAATAGTCATACTCTGACTGTCTTATTCAAAAAAAAATAAAATATTTCAGGTTTATTAAGCGCTTATTTGACATATTTCTATTGGAAATTTGTCAAATAAACCTGTAATAAACTTAAAATATTTTTTATGAATTAGACCGTGAATATTTATTGCTCAATCGCCATTGTATACAATCATTTGTGTACATAAAATGGAATGGAAAATGTGCCGCTGTGTGTGTAAATAAAATACCTCTGTATTACGCATGTGTATTCGGTTTAATATTCAGAATATTTTTATATTCACACAGTCTATAAATTTTAGTCGTCGTTTGTGCTGGATAATTTAAAAATTTGTATACACTAGTGCTGTGCAAAAGGTGCTTGGTTGCTTAGCCTTCATGTTTTACAGTAAAGAGCTGCATGAATGTTTTGATTTTCTGTCTATTGAGAATGAAGCGAAAACAGAACTCTAATTGAGAATAATCTAACGAACGAAACGAATATTTGCTCCATTCGCTGGGAGACAAACAATCCAAACGAAACGAAACACACATGGAAACATGAGAGAATGGAGACATTGGAGTAATGAAACATGAGAGATCGAATTGAATATAACATCACTCTAGTTGTCGTTTGTTTCGTTCAAAAAAGCGAAACAAACGAAACATGCATGTCTTTGCGAGAATGACAAACGAAACACATTTACTCTCATCTTTCTAAATTATTATGGAAACATTCGAATGTTTTGGTTTGAAAAGGAAACAAAGGAAACATTCACGCATTTATTTTGTTTTTTTCTGAATCAGTTGCTTGTGCGCAGTGTGACCAGATTGTAAAATAATATGAATCTAAATCAGGTTTGAAATAGAGCTAAAGAAGGAATTTTAAAGCCAAAAAATAAATCTAAATTTTTTTATAGCTTTGCAATAGCAACTTTTCATTATTTCAGGGTATGAAGAGTGCTCGAATTGATTTCTTTCGCAAACAAATTTAATTCGAACGAATTTTATTTTCAATATTGTAAAGAATTATTCTTTTTAATTAGCAAATTTTATAAATAAAAAAAATCAAAGAATGCAAAATAAAATTCCTCTCGAAAATTTAAAAATAAAATTCGCAAACGAAAAGAAATTAGAATTCGCGATTAAATTTAAAATACAAATAGTCCAAAGTAAAGACTAAATTTTTTTAAGGAGATTTTATTGTTAACGACTATAGCTAGAAAACTGAAATTGGGTGTGTAGGTTCCTCTTTCGATGCATAAATCCACTAAGAAGGAATTTTTCGTAATTCAAACGCGAAAAGGGGAAAAAAGTTTAACATCGGTATCATCATATCTCAGAAACTACGTTGGATAGCCTAAAAATTCTAAAAGCATACGAATGATTATAAAAAATAACCGACACGTGCTAGTACTTTTTCAATATGTGTACTTTTAGGCGTTGAAAGCGGATAAAAACTGAATTTTGGTACTTTTTTGCCCACGAAATATCTTCTAAATTAGTGGATGTAGCTGAAAGCTTTTTGGGCGTTCTTTTCTTCTGTACAGAATATCGAATAAGTTTTGACACTTTCTGAACATTTGCTACTATAAGGGGTAAAATTTTACCCGTTTACGGTACTTTTATGTTAATTATAATGTACAAATATACATACATGTAAAAATACTTTGCTTTTGCTTCAAACCGCTCAGTAGAATCTGAGGTAAGAATATTAATGTTTTTTCGAAGAGTCCAAAAAAGGTACTAAAAAGGGTAAATGCGGGAAACGGTCTTAACTAATTTAAAATTCCGGGTAATTCATATTATTGAAACATTTTAAATCTGAGTTCATTATCATATAGTGTGTTGCTAATCATTGGCATTAAAGGATTAAAAAGTCCTTTATTGAACAAGGTACATTTAGGGAAAAGTACTTTTTTGAAAAATGTACTTTTTAAATAAAGTACTTTCTGAAAAAGTTACTTTTTAGAAAAATGTACTTTTTGGAGAGAATACTTTCTTAAGAAGGTACTTTTTAGAAAAAGGTACTTTTTTGGAAAATCATTTTTTTAGCAAGAAAGTACTTCTAGGAAAAAGTACTTTTTAGAAAATATTACTTTTTAAAGAAAATGCTTTCTGGAGAAGGTACTTTTTTGAAAAAAGTACTTTTTGAAGAAAGTACTTTCTGGTGAAGGTACTTTTTAAAAAATAGTGTTTGACTTTTAAAGATTTTGCAACCATGAATGCATCTGATTTTTGGAACCGGGCTTGTTATGCTCAGCGACAGACATTTATTTTTTTTTAAAGCTATGTCCTCATCCATACAGTGAAACATTTGCTGCGAAACATTTTTGATTTCTCTTTTAGAACTGCATTCGTGTCCACACTGAAGTTTTTGTTTTGCAGCTTAATACATGAATGACGTACGTACTCAACAAGAACTTCATGTACATGAAACAAAGTACCCTTTTCCATTCCTCTTTCCCCGTTCGCCGACAAACTCAAAAGTTTTGCAGCAAATGTTACACAAGTACACATTGGAAAAAAAAGTAACCAATTTTGGTTACAAGTAACCAAAACGGCAACGCTGGATGTTATATTCAATTCGATCTCTCATGTTTCATTACTCTAATGTTTCCATTCTCTCAAGTTTCCATTCTCTAACAGCAACACACATTTTTTCAGTTCCATTGCTCGTTTCGCTTTTACAAATGAGAATAGGAAGACTGGTTGAAAATTTGAGAATGTGTTGAACAGCGTTTCAGTCACATTCGTGCAGATCATTATTGTACAGTATTGAATTGTTCTCTCTTTTTAGTGCTCTTGATTTTATGAGAGCACTAAAAATGGTATTCAATCTTATCAAAAGCATGCAACAGCATTTGTTTATCTGCCAAGCGAGGGCATCAGTTATTGTTGTGTCGAAGCACTTTTTACTAGTGCACACCGAATGACAATTGTAAAATGAGCATACAAGTGTATAATTATGTGTATGTGTAAAAGAAAAAACAAACAACGTAGAATCTACGTCTTAAGGCTCAGTTAGCCGACTGTAATGTAATGTAACTGTAACGTAGAAAACAGCTGATCGACATTTTAATATGAAAATTAGGTTACTTTACAATACATCTCTATAACCATTTTCATTACTTTTCAAATAAAACAAAATCGATCAGCTGTTTCTTACTGTTGCAGTTACTTTACATTATAGTCGGCTAACTGAGCCTTTAGATTATTAGAGCGTGTTAGTTCACATACTACTGTTCTAAGTAGTGTGACCAGATCCTAAAAAATTTTGCAGCTAAATTGACTTTCAAAAAAAGCTAAAAAATAATTATAGTGCTAAAACCTAATGCTAAAATTTAATACATACTTCTTTTTAATTACATTGTTTCTTTTAAAGTGCTTATTTTTGCTATTTATTCTTTTGCATTACAAATTTCTATTTCCTTTGAATGAACCAAATTTTTTTAAATTCTGGAAAACCTGCCATGAGTTTAGCATACATAAGTATAAAAATTTAATGTCTTAACGAGTTTTGCTATACAATTTCATATTAAAACCACGCTAGGATGTAATTGTTAGTTAAAAATACACTATGGGCAAATTGTTTATGTAAAATTGTATGATGGAACTCGTTAAAACCTAGTAAAATTGCATCATTTATTCTAACTTTCAGTTTTTCATTGTGCATAATGCATTATTCACTAATAGTTAAAAATCATTAAAAGCAAAACAAAAATATTAATTCGCTGTTGGTTTTTTGAAAACAAGCCTTTTGGAACATGTATTTCGTTGATAAACAACATTTAAAAATTAGTTTTTATAAAATAACACTAGTTTACACCGAAAATGTATGTAAGTATGTATGACTTTCGGATTCAGCGGAAGAAAATACATAAGGAAATCTAAATCTCATTAAATTTTTATGAAAAAAATTTAATTTTGTAAATTAGTGTAATCTAAAGCTTTTGTCTATGTAATTTTTACATTAAAAGTGTTTGGGGTTACTTCGAAAGTATGTATACTTTTTCGATGCGGTATTTATGTACATTTTGTACACATACAAAGTTGCAAAACATTGTGACCATGAGCACCAACTTTGAAACCCATTGCTTGGTTGCAGCAACCTGTCGACAACGTTTTGAAATGGTATGTGTGCATTATCAATATTTTGTACTGCTGCACTATGAAACAATACACTTTGATCAAAGAAAAAGAAAGTAACGTTTTGGAATTCAGCTATATTTCTGTATAACCGAAAACACATAGAAAACTTGAGGCTAGAAGGGAATGGCAACAGCACAGATCACCCTAAAATAAAATTAGATTTAAAGAGTGCACGAAACGACTCTAAGAGTTGCTTGCATCTGAGAAAACTGCATCTTTTAGAAATTATCTTGAAAGTCTCGATGGCACACCAGCATCTAACTACTCCTTGTGGCGCGCTACTAAAAAGCTTAAAGACCATTTGAGTTTAAACCACCTCTGCGCACTTCGACCGGTGATTGGGCAAGAAGCGATACTGAAAAAGGTAAAATATTTGCTGAGCATTTAAAATCCGTATTTACCCCAAATACATATACTGGTGTTGCTGATTTGCCGAGTGTAGTTGCTTTACCCCCTCGACCCTTAAAGTTTAAGATGCGTGATGTACATAAACTAATTGCTGAGCTCAACCCGAAGAAAGCTCCAGGTATTGATGGAGTTAGTAACAAGATGCTGATGAATCTGCCTCGCACTGCAACTAGAATCTTACTATTTATTTTTAATGCCATATTACGACTAGAGTATTATCCACACAGCTGGAAGCTGGTTTTAGAAGTCAGCATAGTACCATTGAACAAACGCATAGATTGGTTCAAGTTATAAGAAGAACATTTGAAGAAACTAAGTATTATTCTACTCTCTTTATTGATGTTTCTCAGGCATTTGATAAAGTATAGTATGAAGGCCTAATTTTAAAATTGAAGACATCTACCAATAAATTTTCTAAAGCTATTGGAAAGTTATATTCTATCCCGGAAATTCATTGTTGTGGAAGGAGACTTCATGAGTGTTCCCGAATCTATCTCTGCCGGTGTGCCACAGGGCAGTATACTGGGACCAGTTTTGTATTTGATTTATACTTGTGATATGCCTGTTAGCACTAAAATCCATACATCTACTTTTGCCGATGATACAGCCTTTCTTAGCATTCACGAAAACCCTCACGATGCATCCCGATATCTTCAGGAACATATTACCCAGCTGGAACTATGGTTAAAGTTATGGAGAATTGAAGTAAATGAGCAGAAGTGTGCGCAGGTAACATTTACTCTACGAAAAGATACTTGTTCCCCCATGATCAAATTGTTCCTCAACATTCACATGTAAAATATCTTAGTATACACCTTAATCGACGGCTTACATGGAAACAACACATTGATTTTAAGCTAACACAAATGAAACTAAAATTAACTCAGGTACATTGGCTGATTGGTAGAAATTCAACTCTCAGTCTAGATTGCAAACTTTTGATATACAAGTCACTTTTGAAACATATATGGTGCTACGGAATTCAGCTATGGGGCACTGCTTCAGCTTCCAATGTCGAGAGAATCCAACGAAGGCAAAACAAAATTTTACGTATGATAACTTCGGCTCCATGGTACATCAAAAATTCAAATATACATCGTGATTTAAATATGCCACTAGTGACTGAAGAAATTGCAAAATACGCAGGCAAATATTTAACAAAACTCGAATCACATCCTAATCCACTTGCTCGTAATATTTTGAACTTTACTGGACATATCCGGCTAAAAAAGAGGGACACAAGGGGTCTTATACTCAATACTCCAGATGGGACTACTTGAAAATACTTTTTTTTCCTTTTTGATTATAACTACTTATGTATTATTTATAACTATCACTAAGTTTATGTCCGACAGTGGTCGGGCCTAATAATTATATTTTAGATTCAAGATTTGAATACTTATTGTTAGTTCATATTTGAAGATACAATAAATAAATACATGTATTAAAAAAAAAATTTTTTTTTTCTTGTCACTCGCATGCAAATGATTCAAAGTTACAATAACGTAAATTGTTTTCGTTTGGTATTTTTAATAACGTATATACATATTTATTCATTTTCGAAACACAAGCTATTCTTATGTTCTCACAAATATCTCATGGATCAAAGGTTTTGAAGCTAATGTGGTTGTTATTTTGAAAATATCGTTAAATTAAATAGCAACTGTTCGTGTATATTTCTACACACATATTTAATTAAAATTATATACTTTCAGTCTAATTTATAAAAAAATATTTTAGGATTATTACAGCTTTATTTGACAAATTTCCCATAGAAATATGTCAAATAAGCGCTCAATAAACCAGAAATATTTTTTATGAATAAGACAGTTTATATATTGTTACATAATATGAAAAATTAAATGGATTTAAAATTTTTATTTAGTACCTACGTCAACTTATAAGCAAATGAATCATTTCTCGTGTTACAAATGCATCATTAAATGGGTTACTCGTTAAAATTAATAATATACCGAAAGTTGCTTAAATTATATTGCTAAAAATTGTGTAGATTATATTACAAAAAATGCTGGAAAAAGCTAAATAAATAATTGGAAAATGCTAACTGCTAAATCAAAAATTTTGCAGCCAAATCAACAAATAAAATACTAAATTTAGCTGCAAAAATGCTAAAATGGTCACGCTGGTTCTAAGTTTTATAATTTATTAACTCTTAAATGAATACCGTACCATAAATGGTACACTACTTATTTTATAAAAATAATATAGCAAATGTAACTGAAACTCAATAAAGAACACTTTAAAACAAAGAATGATGTATAAGTCTTCTTATAAATGCCATTTAAGTTTGCTCATAATTTGTGTATGTCATCAGCAAACTACCAAAGTGGACGTATAAAATTTTTGAACAAACATAGTTTGTGAAGAAAGTTGTGTGCCATTTTTGTGGAGACCAGTATCAATTTGTATATGGGACACTATTTTAACGAATTTTAATAAAATTTTACCAAGTTAAATTTTTTAAATAGTTTTTTTTCTCCTTTTTAATTTTTCAAAAAGTGTTGTTTTTTAAATTTTTCACGAAAACCGTTAATTTTTCTTGAAAATAAAGCTCATATTCGTGTTTAGGGACCAAATTAACATAAGAATTTCTAGATCTCAGTCAAAAGTTCTGACCTAATGCATTTAAGGGTTAATTTAAGACTAAAAAATAAAATGAATAAATAATAAAATAAAAATAATATCTTTCTCAATGAATATAATTGTAAAAAGTTTTATTATCACTTAATATTTTATGAAATTTTTAGTTCGTGAAATGAAGTATTGTACACTATGAAGTGTACAATAAAAATATTGTACACTTGACACAACTTTCTATTCAACTGTTGTACAATAGTTTTGTGTGTTATTTGTTTCCTTGTTCTCTATTTTTGTTTCACACTCAATTACGATCACCACTACAAACACTTTTTACTTTTGAAAAAAATACAATACTGTGCACTTTTTCATAGCTTGTGCTCACTTCTAGTATACACGTAGTTGTTGGATTTATTCGGTTTAAAATTAATGCGTATTTTTATTTTTAGCTGCACGCATTCGTAGTTTTGTCACATTAATATCATATCGTTGTCAATGTGACACCATGCCGTTGTCAAGTTGACACCATACCGTTGTCAATGTGATGCAATGCCGCTGCCAATTCGACACATTTCGTTGTCAATTTGACACCGTTCGTTGCCTATTTGGAAATAAATTTCCGTTCCTTTCCCAATCTATTCCCATAAAAATAGAAACTAAAATCCATTGTTTTATTTTTTAAAACATGTTTTATTTAAATAATTTAAGTTTAATTATATACAGATATACAACAATTTAAATTAACTTAACTCTAAAATACATTTTTCCATTATTCATTTGATATAAATGAAATAGTAGAGTTACAAATTCAATAATTGGTATTAAAAAAGTTTTGTCCTGTTTTAGTGAACCAACTTTGAAAAATTGCAAATGATAATCAAATTTTTTAACATTTAACTGATTACATAAAATAAAAATATTTTCATTCTGAACTATAAATTGTTTAATTTTGAAAACTTCAATTGATACATTGTGCGCAGCTAAGTAATAGTTTATTTTATATCGAGTTCCTTAACAAAAAATATCCTTAGATAGTTTGCAATTTTGAAAATTTTATTTCCGGCTTACTTGCTTTGTAGAAATACGTTTCTTTCAATAAGTGTACAGTATTATATGAATTTATATTAAAAGTATGTTCTAAAATATTATTTATATTTAAGTTCCATATTAATGTTTTTTAAGAATTCCTCAAGTTTATTATCATCGTCTGTGTCTTCAGCATCGGTGACGTGTCACTGACCACCATGAACTCACCATTAACTGCTAAAAGCTCCAGCAAATTATTTTCTTGCGCATTATAAATTTTTTCACTAGTTTTCGAAAACACGCTTTCTTTCACCTTCGGTAACAAACAAATAATAAGAAAAACATAGCCGACAACAAACGGGTAAGAATTGACAACAAAGCGTTGTCAATTTGTACACATTCGTTTACAAATTGACACCCGCATTGTCAAAACCTAAAATTTTACAACACAGCGTTGTCATTTTGAACACGTTCGTTTAGAAGTTGACACCCTCGTTGTCAAAACCTAAAATTTGACAACAATGTGTTGTCAATTTGAACACAATCTGTAACTAGTTGAAAAAGTGCATTGTCAAATAGCAATATTTGACAACACACTGTTGTCAATTTGTCCACTTTCGTTAACGAATTGACAACCAGCGAGGTTAAAAAAATCGACGACGTAGGGTGCCAAATTGACCACGAACGATGTTGGTTTTGCAAAGTCTTTTTTTCCTTCAGTGTACTGTTGTGAATTTAGAGATGGTAAAGTGAGCTTTCGTTACAAAAAATCTTTCAGCAAATTGAAATACGATGAATCAAAACAATTCACCTATTCCATTTGCAAAAAAGTTTCGTATATAAAGCAGAAATCTACATCAACTGACACCACACCGTTCAACTATGTGTTGTCAGAATATTTACAACTAACTTTGATGTTATTTGTTCATTAATAATTATCACATGTAATTTGGCTTACAAAGCGATACGAACTTTAGCCTGTTCAAATCATAAAATATAGAAACAAATGAAGTTCGAAAAATAATAATTAAATTAACTAGAAAAATACTACCGTTTGGAACAATTTCATCAAGTTTCCTGTTTCTTATTATAAAGAATGTAGTGATATGATTTTTTGTCTTAGATGACGATATGTACGTAGAAAAATTTACATATTTATGTATACATACATATTTATGTATTCTATTTACATATTTATGTATACTATAGCATTTTTCGTTTATAAAATCACAATTTTTAAGATCCATGCCCATAAAAATTAAAAGTTGCGCTTATGAGCTAAAATTTGATACACAAGTAGGTCTATGTGAGAAACCAACTAGAAAAATCTGAAAACCCAAAAAAGTTACCAGAATGGGCGGGACCACGCTAATATTGTTTGGATCTAAAAACTTAATATACAACTTTTAACTCAAGCCATTTTAGTGAAACCTTGCACACACGTTGCACATATACAACCCTTTAAACTATCACCTTAAAAACTTTGCGTGAAAGTTAGCCTTGTGTTTAATCTACTTCAATCTAGCATATTGTAGAAAAAAATTAGCATGAATTATAAGCGCTGCTCACAACAAAATTGTGAGTTTAAAATATTGGGAGGGGTAATGCTCATAAAATTTAAAGGTATGATTCGCGCTAGAGAGCTGAAATTTTATACACAAGTAAGTGTATGAAAAATTTTAAAACCAAGAAGTTTTATCCGTTATGCGAAGCCACGCCGTTAAAACTCCAAATCGCACAAGAGAGCTGAAATTTGATACACAAATAAATCTAGATCAGAAATCACTACGAAAAATCTAAAAAACCAGTAGTTGCAATCAGGGCTTAGCGGTTTTTAGTCTATTACCCATGTATTTCTCAATAGCTTTTTCCTACGAAACTTTACATGAACCATAAGCACTAGCAGATATAAAAGTCGGCAGGGCCAGGCCCATAAAAATTTTACGTAATATTGTACTATAGAGAGCTGACATTTTGTAGACAAATAGTCCTAATTGATTTACTCAACTGGAAAATCCCTATTTTAACTTTGCATGCAAATTGGACATGTCCTTTTGATTTATGTACTTCGGCTAGGCAGACTTTAATATATAAATATATTGAGAAAATAGGCGGGGTCAAGCCCACTAAAATTTGCGCTGTATTTTAAATGTTTCTTTCCAGACGACTTACCAAATTACGTACACATTGGGGACCCGTTGTGATGATACAATAGTGCATTTCTAAGGTCTACAATTCCACACCCATCACTCTATAACGCGTTATTTTATGTCACTATGCCATTTTCAACTGGTACAGTGATCATGAATTGAAATAAAACACTAGAAATTTTAAGTTTAAAAAGTGTTATTATAGAAAATTGTTAAAAAGTAATCAGATCCTCACAAAAACATAAATGTGAAAAAGGCCAAGTTCCTATCCAAAATTTCTGCCATTAAAAGTAGTGAGATATACACTTTGACCAAGTCCTTGTTTGACACAATACCTAACACTGAAATATGTTATGTATGATATAAATTTGTAATTGTAAGAGTGTCATATAATTTGTAGATAATCTGCTAACTTGACAAAATAAATTTAATTTAAATATATTTTTTTACGCTTAATGCGCTTTAAAGACAATAAATGTTGATGTAATCGGTGATAAACATATTCGTATTACGTGTTCTCAATGATATCTGCCAATGCATCGCTCTGGAATTGGTTGTTTTCATAACAAATTTGAATTGTAAGTCCAGGGTCGCTTGTTAAATTTATACATGTTGTGTAATAAAAAAGCTAAAATTGAAAAAAGAAAACTAGCTGGAATTAGTTCAGACTACGAAAAGTAGAAGATGACTATTTTAATGTGCATTTGGAGGATGTGAAACGCGAATTACGTCGCGGCATTGTCGGATGCCAAAAACCCGGGTTGATGCAAAGTGCCAAATGGCTGCCTGAAATAGGCATCCATGCAAGTAGTAAAAAATTCGATTTCAGCGAGGTAACATTACAAAGCATAAGCAAAGTGGAATATGACATTACTTTTTGGCCAAGTGTTATTTTGTTGTACGGGAATACGACCGGGCGGCGTATTTGGTGCGTAATGCCGAATCGCCAGTGTCTAAATTTCTGCATCTCTATTCTAGATATATGTTGATCTTAATTAAACTGCTCAGGCGGTACTGATACGCCGATACGTTCAACACCTATGATTTTAGGTTCTTATGTGGATGTGATCATTTTATGGCCATTACATATGTTTAATTCAGTAAATGAATAAGGATAAACTAGTTTGTGTAACCTTTTTGGATTATCTTCAAGGCGATTCACCAGGAAGATTTATTGATGCAACTCAAGCACTTGAAACTTGGTTGCGTGGAGATGGTTAAATCACTTTTGGTAAAAACAACTTTGTTTTCTTTTCAAAATGTAATTGAACAACAGTTTTATTTAACTTTCTTTCTTATATACTAACTTATTGATATGTCATTAAAATTTTCTACTATTAATTGTATTGCTTAATAAAATTGAGGTCATAATATTTTGCTTTATTATTAAGTGTATTGCTTAAGTACAAGTTCATTGTACAAAAAACAACCATTTATGCATGATTGCAAGTTTGCAATTATTTATGACCCAATTTTGATATTCTTAGGCCGAGTAATTATAAACAGTGTCTTATTTCTTTTTGTTTAATTGTAAGGTGCAATGAAGTACAGGAGAAGTGTAGTTTAAAATATAGGTCAGTGTTTTTTTTTTTTTTTTTGTGAAAGTGTGAACATGCACTAAACTTTTCATGGTCTATTAATGGTAGAGTTATGCTGAACACTACATGTTCTGAGTGAGACCGCCTTTTATTTTCATAAGTTTGTAAAATTCGAGAAAGTCGTCTTCAGGAACCGGTAACTCCAATGACTGTGGCATATGTGCCCGAATTTTTTGTATTTCAATTTCCAGTTGAATTGGAGTCAACAGCAATGGATTAATTTTCCCATGATGAGTGTCGGTCAATGATTCCAGAATGCAAGTTTGCATTTGTTGCAGATAGTTTGCAATGAATGAGAGTTTTGTCACACCCATACTGAACATGTGTGCAAGCTTAAGTTGTGATATTTCCTCTGCTAGTGTCTCTTCAGTTTTCGCGATTTCATTTAGTTTTAACAGAAGATGATCAAATTTAAACTTAGTGTCTGTTAGACTTTCTTTGACGATGTTCATGGTTGAATTAATAACGGAGGTATGGTCTTTTATGAGGCGAAGCATATATGTATCGTTTTCTTGTAGTTTAGTTATTGTTGTTGATATTTTTTCTGCATATTCAGAGTCTAGTATCCCAAACAATGAATGAGCAACATTTCCGACGAAGTCGACAGCACCTCGTTTTTGCCGTGGTTTGTATAGTAATTAATTGTCAAGTCTCAAATCCGCTTCAACATGTCGAAGATGTTCTATTGTACTATAACACGATGCATTGTATTCCATCTTCGCACACAGTCGACTCAAGGAGCTCGTTCCATTTCCTAAAAACGCTGTGTCAGCCCAGTAAGCAGATAAGTCATAGTAAACGACCAGATTCCACTAACTTGCAGATATATATGTTAAGCCTTCTTCTTCGAAATGAATACCCAACTTGGAACCGAAGCGCTCATTATCAATTGGTGCTCCCAAAATAATTGGGAGTATGAGCATTAGTGTCAACAGTGTGATGCCTAAATTATTTCAGAGTAATTTTAGACGTTTGCTCTTCGGCTCAGTGATTTCATTGATTTCATCATTCGGTTTGTTGTCGTTTTCTGTTTCTTCTAGACTGGCTTTAGGGAGTGGTGCCAGGTAATGGACCGCTCTTTTAAGGACTCCTGAAGCGGTTTTGACGTCTGTCACTCTAACTATGTTGTCCTCCCCCTTATAGATTTTACTCACACGTCCTAAAGGCCATTTCATTAGGGGGCAATTATCTTCCTTAAGAATTACGATGGTTCCAGGTTTTAGAGATTTGGATTGCTTCTTCCATTTATTGCGATATTGCAATTCGTTCAGATAGTCCCGTGACCACCTTCCCCAGAAGTTGTGTTTGAGAAAGGACACTAATTTCCATCGAGTCGCCAAGTTTGTTTTCGTTGATGTTGCCTGTGTATCTACTTGTGCCGTTAGCGCTTCACCAATCAGGAAATGTCCTGGATTTAATACAACGAAGTCATTGGGGTCGTTTGACATGGGTGAAATAGGTCTGGAGTTGAGAATCGCTTCTATTTCGATAACCAATGTTTCTAGTTCGTCGTAAGTTAAGGAAGCACTAGCTGAGCTCTTGGTTAAAAGGTGTTTTGCAGATTTTACTGCCGCCTCCCAAAGGACTCCAAAATGAGGTGCTCGAGTTAGTATGAACCTGAATTGTATATTCTTTTTGCTGCATGCATTTTCAATTGCTTTTTTTGCTTCGCTTGTATAAATTGCGGGTATTAGTTCAGACAATTTATTTTTTGCCCCTACAAAGTTCGTTGCATTATCGCTATATAGGTTTTGGCAATGTCCTCGTCGGCCAACAAACCTTTTGATGGCTCCGATAAATGCGTCAGTGGTTAGATCGCTTACCAGCTCTAAATGTACTGCCTTCGTAGAGAAGCAACAAAATATAGCAATATACGCCTTGTGTTCACCTTGTAGTGAACTGTCATTGGACGACAGTAGTATACTCCAGAATTAATGAACGGCCTAGCTGGTGTTACAATTGTGGAGGGCAGGTTGCCCATAATTTTGTGAAATAGGGCGGGCTTGGCTTTACTGCATATTGTGCAGCGATGAATCGCAGCTCTTGCCATGATCTTACCTTTTATTGGCCAAAATCGTTGTCTTATTATTCCTAAGAGAGTTTGTGCACCACAATGGTTGTTGTCTTTATGTATCATTTCAAATATCAGCTTAGCGATTGGATCATTGTAAGGAAGAAGCAGCTGATATTTGGAATCGTAGTCCAATGATGAGGCTTCCAGTCGACCTCCCACACGTATCAAACCTTCAGCGTCCAAAAATGGTGAAAGGTTCGACAAATTGCTGGTTCCTCGCAATACTTTGTATTTAGCAAGCTGTTGAATTTCTTCTTTGAAATCTGATGCCTGTATTTGCTTGATGATTAACATTAGTGCATTTTGTAGTTCCTTTGTCGATAGGGATTTTTGATGTTGTCTAGAGCCATTACGTTTGGTATTGTTTACAAATCGTGAAATGTATCCAACAATGTGTTGAAGACGCCACAATGAATTCTTATGATTTATTTTATAGATGAAATCGGGTTCTGTTGAAGTCACCACTAATGCTTGCTTTTCTTTTCTCTCTAAATTGGTTTGGTGGGCAAGGTTCGGCCTGAATTTAGGTGGCCAAGCTGTTTCTTGGCCGTGTAAAAATATGGGACCATAGAGCCATAGAGAGCAATCTTTCAGCTGCCTGGGTGCAATTCCTTGAGATTAAATGTCTGCGGGATTACATTTTGTGCTGACGTGCTGCCATTGTTCTGGTCTAGTGTTTTCGAGGATGGTTGAAATTCTATTGGCAACAAAGGTGCTGAGAGATGCTGATGAGTTTATCCAAGATAGCACAATTTCCGAATCAGTCCACAACCAAACTTGGCTTGTGAACTGAAGATCAGCTATTATTCTTGTAGCTAATTGTGCTCCAAGTACAGCTGCGCATAGCTCCAATCGTGGAATGGATTGAACTTTGATTGGGGCTACTCGGGAAGTCGCACAAAGGATTTGTGACATGACTGTTCCATGTTTCATGGTAGATGGAAGATGAGCCACTGCACCGTAAAGCCTTTTCTGATGCATCTGTAAATATGTGCAATTGTACAGATTCTGTGATTCCACCTTTGAAAATGTGTCTTGATATTTTTAGCGTTTTCAGTTCACTCAGGTCTGCACGGAAAGTAATCCACTTGGTATGCATGGACTCGGGTAGAGCTTGGTCCCAATCGAGTTTTAGCTTCCACAACTCTTGCATAAATATTTTTGCAGTGACACTGATAGGAGACAGAAGACGGATCAGAAATTTCGCGAGATGCGATGTCACAGTCCGTTTAGTTACTATTTTATTATCAGTAATATTCACCTTTATGCTTAGTTGATCTTCTTTCGGCAGCCACGTGAGTCCTAGTGTACTGATGGAATCTGATTTGCTGCTCTCAAAGTCCAAATTCAGTTCCAGATTTTGGAACATGTTTGAGCAACTGGGGGTGATTGGCACACCATTTTCGCAAATTGAAGCCGCTTTGCTTCATGATCTGCTGAAGTTGTTCTTGCACCTGAATTGCGGTGTATAAGTTATCGCTTCCGCCTAGTCAATCATCTACGTAGAAGTTTTCTTTTAGAAATTGTGATGCCAGAGGATACTGTCTGGCACTATCCTTTGCCAGCTCCTGCAGGCATTTGGTTGCTAAATAGGGAGCTGCTCTTGTTCCATATGTTACAGTATTCAGTTGATAGTATGAGAGTGGTTCTGAAGCATCTGTCCGCCAAATTATCATTTGAAAACGGCGGTATTCAGGAGAGACCAAAACTTGCCGATTCATCTTTTCTACATCTGTGGAGAATACGAACTTGGGAAGTCGAAACCTTAATAAAATTGAAAACAATTCGCTTTGTACTATTGGTCCTGTATACATTAAATCATTTAGAGTGCCCTGATGTTGTTTTGGCTGAAGCATCGAATACTACCCTCAATTTGGTTGTGGAGCTGTCCGGTTTTAGAACGCAATGATGTGGGATGAAATAGTTTGGTGAACGAATAGAAGTTGGTGATATCTGCGTCATGTCTTTCATATTTTCGTATTCATCCATGAATTTCTGATATTGACTCCTAAATTCGGGGTTTTTCTGCAGTCGGTGTTCTAACGACAAGAAACGATTTAGAGCGATTTTGTAAGAGTCACCGAGCATTTCAGGATCTTGGTGGAACGGGATCTTTACAACAAACCGATTTTCATTATTCCGCGTTGTATGATGTACAAAAAAATCTTCACATTTTCTTTCTGCTAGTGACAGCACCCTTTCAGTTGACTTAAGTTCATCCAGTTCCCACAGTCTTGCAATGGAAGCTTCAAGGTTGTCATTAGTTGTGGATACTCCGCATATAAGCTATGTGGGATTTTTTACTTACATTTTCCCAGAAATTATCCATCCAAGCACAGTATTCTGGAGGGTTGGTAATTGTGGAGATAATTCGATTTGTCCAACTGAAAGTAGTTGAAGAAAGTGTTCTGCGCCCAACAAAATGTCGATTTTGTCCGTTCGGTTGAAATGTGGATCAGCTAGTACCAAGTTTTTGGGTAATGGCCAGTCATTTATGTTGATGAATTGTGCTGGCTGGGGGGAAATAATACGCGGAAGTACAAATGCTTCGAGTTGTGTTGTGAACCCATTAATTCGAGAATGTAATGCTATGTTAACTCGGTGCTGTGTTTTAGTGGTGGTGCTTCCGATTTCACTAATGTTTGCCGATGACGGATGCATTGGGATACCAAGTCGTTTCACTAGACGCTCAGTGATACAGTTTATCTGGGATCCTGAGTCATTTGATTTTAACTACTACAGTGCAAAGAATCACAGCTGATGACGACTGTTGACTTGCTGTGGTTAAAGAAGTAGCTTTTGATTTGGTTGAGCACGCTGGTGTTGCAGGAGAAGTCGTAGCTTCTACAATGGTCGTTGCAGAAGATGACACTGCCTGTGGTTTTTCTTCATTTAATGGTTTTGACGGGTATTTCTTATTTTCTAGATGCAATAGCGAGTTATGTTTCTTGTTGCATTTCGTGCAACCCCTTGAGGTACATTGTTTTGAAGAGTGACCAGATTTCAGGCAATTTACACATAATTTTTTTTTTTTTTTTTGATGAAATTTAGGCGCTCGTATGGTTTGAGTTGATGAAATCGTTGGCAACGATATAGCTGGTGAGGACCTATTTTACAAAACAAGCACGAAGGCTCAATTGATTTAGATGGTGCAGCTGTTGCAGATACCTTTGAAGATGGCCTTTCTTTTTGGCCCATTGAATCCATTGATTGAAATCGGGTCCCAGGATGTAATGTCAATTCCAAGATTTTCCAGTGCATGTAGACATTCCTGAGTTGTATTATGCAGTTGCTTGATTGATGCAATTGTTGGTCCAACTGCAGGTTGTTATATCAGCTGTTGTATTAATGATTCGACCAGAATTCGCCTATTGTCGTATCGCTCTTTTAGCATTTCCCAGGCTGTCTCATAATTTTCTGCAGTTGCTGAAAGGTGGCTTATGAGCCTTTCAGCTTCACCTGCTATATTAGCTTTCAGGTACCACATTTTGTGGACTGCAGGAATCCGCTGATTGCCTACAAGTTGCAGAAATAAATCATAGAAGGTCTTCCATTTGAGGTAGTCGCCGTCAAACCTAGGAATTGTTATCTTAGGCAGCGGAACTGCAATAGGCTGGTCATATGGAGTCGGTGGTTTGGGAGCCACTTGGGAAGCCTTCTTAAAATTTTCAAATATCTTCGCTTCTAAGGTAGTGTATGCAGTCATGTTGCATCCTTCTTGAATCGGATCCTGACTGGTTTCCCATATGGTAAAATGTAGGTTTTGGATTTGGTCCCACAACTTTTCTTTCAGCTTCATATTTTCGGCTGTCGGATCCCTTGTGAGCAATCGCTGTAAAGACCCCATCATTACATTTTGCCTTCTTATTAAAGCGATAGTTGCAGATGTACATCCTACCTCACCAGCGGGTTTGATTATTGGTGTGGGTTTGTCGGCGATTGGTTGTTGAACTGCCTCCCCTGTAGATGATTTCATCATAGCTCTTTCAAAAATATCATTGTATTTGTCGACAAGCTCTGAGATGTTTTTGTAGTAATCTTTAGCAAAGTAGTCGTGGATCGTAGATCGATCGTAGATCGAGGCAACGGATTTTGCTGTCATTGGTCTCAAATTCCGACCAAGCGCTATCTAGCCTTTTGAGTAGTTCCTCATAATAAACAACAGTTTCCTGGTCGCGACTTGATCGGATTATAGTTTCGATCAAGTCACCTGTTGCCAGCTGTGATTCTATCAGCTTGTTGAAAGTGCCCATGTTTGGTTTCTCAGGAGTCACGATTTGAATTGTTGAGTCTTCTAGCTGCCTGAAGGGGAAGCTTCAGTGTAGAGATTCGATAATAAATATAGATCCTAGCTGCCTGAAGAGAATGCTCCAGTGTAGGAAGTCTTATGCTAAATGTTAACCCTAGCTGCCTGAGAGGAGTGCTTTCAGTGTAGGAAACTTCAAAGACGAATATTTATCCTGTGTCAGATCACGTCGGGGTCACCAAATGTTTAATTCAGTAAATGAATAAGGATAAACTAGTTTGTTTAACCTGTTTGGATTATCTTCAAGGCGATTCACCAGGAAGATTTATTGATGCAACTCAAGCACTTGAAACTTATTATTAAGTGTATTGCTTAAGTACAAGTTCATTGTACAAAAAACAACCATTTATGCATGATTGCAAGTTTGTAATTATTTATGACCCAATTTTGATATTCTTATGCAGAGTAATTATAAACAGTGTCTTATTTCTTTTTGTTTAATTGTGAGTTGCAATGAACTACAGGAGAAGTGTAGTCTAAAATATAGTGTTTTTTTTTTGTGAAAGTATGAACAACATACTTCCAAAGAGCCTTGAAACTAAATCCCAAATATCTAGCGGCGTAGACTTTAATGGGTCATGAATTTATATAGATGAAAAACACGAATGCTGCCATACAAAGTTATAGAAAATCTGTAGGTAAGGTTTTAAAAGTTGATTCAATCCATGTTACTGGTAGATTCTTTTTTTTTTTACATAAAAAAGTATATATATATAAATTATTTTCATTTTAGGAGAGACTTATGAAAAACTAGATAGATTTGAAAATGCCATAAAATGTTACAGTAAGACATGTGTTGTGGGTGATGGTGACGTGACGGTGACATGGGCATGTATTTAAGTGATTTAAAAATGTGTATTTAGGAAATTACACGAGCATGTTTGGTGCGGCCGCCAGTGACACTTCTGCAAGCTTATTTGTTCTTGTTAAAATGAGAACAATTAAAACATTAGCCGAATTCACTGTTCGTATTAAATTTAAAACCCGTGAGCGATTTTTTCTTCTGTATTGTAAAAGAACGTTTATTGTTCAATTCAAAGTGACTCTGAGAATTTGTAAGTAGAGAGACTGAGAGAATTTGTAAGTAGCTTGTTCTTCTTTTGTACAAACTCTGGTAAATAAATTCAGGTATAACATCTACTGGTGTGGGCATAGTTAGTTAAAACTGTATGCATTTTGTTGTTGCCGTGTTTTAAATTTACCACGATTTATCAAAGCTACAATATGTAAAAGATCTACAATAGACAACCGGGAATACCGCCATTTATTTATTTAATAACTGTTTGTTGCTTAAAAATTTTAAAAACTAACAGCTTTATTTATAAAAATTATTAAGTCTTTATAAAAAAGGGTTTTAAAAACTATTTTCATACATATATTTTCTTATTAACTGCCAGTTTATAGAAGACAAAAACAAGTTTGAGTGCTTTCTTTTTTGTCTTAGATACAAATAGGCAGACGAGAATTTTTACTTGTCTTCTATAAACTGGTAGTAAGCCCTTATAAGGCATTAATAACATTTATAAATAAGGCTGTTATTTTTTCTTAAATTTAAAACATCAAAATTTTTTGAACATTTATTTATTCTACCAAGTAAACAATGAGAAAATTCATTGCAAACTGTACTAAATTCTTTTTTTTGAAGTTACTACTTTTTTCTGAAACTGGCCGAGTACACACTGTGGAATTTTGTGACAAATATGGCAAAAATAACAATGGGAACTAGCGGCAACGTTTGTCATTTCCGATATATTTCGTTGTTTGGTAATACAAACTGTTTACGTCTCTGATGTAAACAGTTGTGAGAATAAGTTGGCTGCATTGCAAACACAAAAAAAAATTCAGCGTGTTGACATTTTGACATTGAGAAAATGTCTTTTAAATGTGTGCGGGTATAAAAATTTAAAAGCATGGAAAACGAAAAAGAAAGTGGAAAAGCATAGGAGAGTGTGAGAGAAATTCAATACATATGTATTTATGTACTTATATGTAGCACTTATAGGGATAGAAATACAATAAATGGAAGAAATTTCGGTGGAGTGTTCATGCACAGTTGGTTTAAACTGGCATCCTGCTTCAGTAAACTGGAATGCAGAGTACAATAGAATCTTTGGTGGCACACATATTAAGCCCTGGTCTTTTCCACTTTCTTTGCCGTTTTTTAGATTTTCTTAATTTTTTTCTTATTATTGATAAACACACGGTGGCACTACCCAATTGAATAATTTTGCGATTATCCATTTGTATAAATATTAATTAACAAACAATACGAAAATCAAAGTCTCACAATGATAAATCAAACGACATTAAATGTAATTATGTATGTCAAAATAAGTTCTTGATGTAGACAACGATACCGTATTATTATTTAGGGATGGGACTCTTTTCTGTCACAAAGACACAACAAAATTGTGTGTCATCGAAAAATTTGATGGGAACGGCACTGCACACATATGAAAATTACACCACAAAATGACAACATTTGAAATGCCCAATGTAAACTCGACATTTTTGATTTATTTTTATGTGTTATTTGAGCTTCTGTTCAAATTTCAATACAATTTGAAAATATTTTTTCAACATAAGAATCAACTAAAAATAAAACAAGATTTAAGTAAACCAATTTATGTGCAGTTTTTATCATGCAAGAAAGCGACTTGTCTGAAAAAATAGATAAAAAACGTTCCAATTTTTGAGTGATTTAAATAGAAAATTTTTATTAAGTTTTATTAGTATCTGTATTTAAATTTGTAAATCATGTCAAATTGTTACAAAAAGATCTCTGCATGTGTAAACAAAAATAAATTCCAAAATTTGTAAACTGAAAAATAAAATTTGAATATAAAAAGAAGTGTACATTTTGATTGTCACTCCATAACTCGAGAACGGCTGCATAAAATAAAAATGGCTGAATACATTTTGTAGAACATGCAATGAGGATGGTTTTTAAATTGTTTAAATTATCCGGTTCAGAACCGGTTTTTTATATTTGGCACAGATTTTCAAACCGTTAAGCCAATTTTAAAAATACCTTAACATTAACAGTGTCAAAAATAGGCTATTTTTTATACGGTTCAGAACCGGTTTTTTTATTTGGTACGGGCTTTTGCACAAAACCACATTTTCGTTTCGGGTTTGATTGTTTAACAAGTTTTAAACCCGGTTTTTATTCTATTTTATTAATTTTATGATGGCATTTTAATTTTTTTTTTAATAATTGAGTAACAATTGACAAAATAAGCATAAAATTTTAAAAATAGTTTCAAAATGAATTCGTTTAGAATTAAAATTTTTCCGACATTACTTGAGGTGACGCGTGCGAGTCGACGGAAATGAGTGTAACAATGAAATCGCTAGGGCATTGAACTAAGATTTTGTAGCACTGCACCAACAAGTAATAGAAGTAATCCCTAAATTAACGGCAGAGCAAAGTGACGTTTTTCATAAAGTATTACGAAAAATACAATCCAGCAGTGGTGCATTTTTTTTCTTGACGCCCCTGGAGGAACTGAAAAAACATTTTTACTAAACTTAATATTAATGTCCGTGAGAAAAGACCACAAGATAGCAGTTGATGTTGCTTCTTCAGGTATAGCCGCGACACTCCTAACTGGCGGCCCAATTGCACATTCCGTTTTAAAATTACCTCTGGATCTAGCACATGAAGATTTACCCATCTATAATTTCAGCAAAAATAGTTCATGAGGCAGAATGCTCAGGCAATGTAACCTTTTAGTCTGGGATGAAAGTACGATGTCTCACAAGAGAGGATTTACGAGAAATCACAGATGTTATGAATGGAAGTTTTATTGCCCGGTGATGTTAGGTGCGAAGTAATTCAAGATATTGGTAGCATATGAGCATGGGAAGGAGCACTTCCCATACAAAGTAATTAATTTTAATTTTATATCTTGAAAGCTATAGCAAAAAAAGTGTTTAAATTTGGTATGGAATCTTTTGAGAGCCAGGTGCGAAGTAATTCAAAATGTTGGTAGAATAGCAGTAAAGGGAAGGGGTTCCCCTCATACAAAGTAATTAATAATCTTATAAATTGAAAGCTATAATCGCAAGAGTTATTTGTTATGGACTCTTTTGAGAGCGAGGGGCAAAGTAATTCAAAATATAGGAAGAAAAAGATCGGGGGAAGGGTCATTCAAAGTATTCGTAGAATAGGACAGTGGGAGGGGCCACCCCCTATATATAGTAATTATAAAACTCTCTGGAAGCTATAATAGCAAGAGTTCAAATTTGGTAGCAGCTAATTTGAAATAAATTAATCTATATACATCCGAGCATATACAAATTAATGTTTGTTTGTATGTCCTTTATGTGCGACCAAACCGTTCAACCGATCGTGATAAAATTTGATGCACTTAGTCTGTGCAACTCCGTGAAAGTTTAAGGGGATTATTTTTTTAAACTAGGACCAGGAGGATGATGCGGAGAAATTTCTGCCTCTCAGAAACAATCCAACCGATTTTAATGCAATTTAGGACATAAATAGATCTGAACCTATAAAGTCACATAGGATGTGTACATTTTTAAAAATAATACCAGGAGGGTGACAGGGGAAAAGTTCTAACCGTTTTTAATGAAATTTAAAACATAGATAGATCTGGGTCTAAAAATTCACATATGCTATGAAAATTTTAAACAGTAGGACCAGGAGGGCAAAGGGGGAAATTTTTGACTCTCCGACACAATTAAAACGATTTTAATGAACTTTAGAAAATAGATCTGCATCTAAAAATTCACATATGCTTTGTTCTTTAAACTAGCAGAACATAGATAGATCTGCGTCTCAAAATTCACATATGCTATGTTCATTTTCAAAAATAGGACTAGGAGGGCGACAGGAAGAAATTTCTGCTTCTCAGAAACAATCAGCCGATTTTAATGAAATTTATAGATCTGCGTCTAAGAACAAAATGGCCATAGACGTTTTCTAAACTAGGACCTGGAGGAAGTAAGGGGACGATTCCTGAGTTTCAACTCGATTTTGGTGAAATTTAAAATATAGATACCTCTTCGCCTAGGAGAAGACGTACTGTATGTACTTTTTCATAAGTAAGACAAGAAAAGGGCAAGGAATAAGTCCTGTTCCTTTGAAATTTTGAAATCGATTTTAATGAAATTTAAAACATAGGTATAGCTTCATTTAGAAGAAGGCACGGGCTTTGTACTTAATGTATCTAATTTCTGTCCCTCCAGCACATTCAAATCAATATGAATGAAATTAAAAAGACGATGGGGGTAGCGAAGCACATCTTTCAAATAACTTTGATTTTTAATAATTACAATTAAACATTTTATTCAAATGAATTTTTTTACTTATGCCATCAAAGTCTAAAGTTGCTTTCTTTGCCAACATTTTTGCTTCTTAAATACATATCTTATCTTTCCAGTTTAGATTTTTAGCGATCGAATGAAGTTTTGGAACAGCTATTTTTTTCAGATTCTTCTTGGTTTTCTTGTTAACGTTCACATATGTAAACAAAAATAAAATAAAAAAATTGTATTACTAAAATTGTATATTTAGTTATAAAACAAAAATTATATCTCTTGAAAAATATTCTGTAGGTGTAGGGCTTTTCATACATTGAAAAGTTTTTTTTTTCGTATCAAGTACTTGTACAATAAGACAAAGAACGAACACATTTCTTTTTTTATAACCATCATAGTTATTTCCAATGTACAAAATTCCACCCTTTCAATTCACTTTATATGTATGTATACATTTGTCTTATTCGTGCCAAGTACTTGTAAAAAAGAACACAAACCGACACATTTGTATTCCAATTGATCCGACTACCTTTTTTTTAAGCAATTTGTTAACCAACTTATTTGTACGTTGGACAAGAACATCAATGTTCTTTCCAATGTACAAAATACCACACAAACGATTAACTTTACTTGGAAACATATCACTTATTTTTGTTTAGAAGAACAGAACACTGGGAATCCAATATATCAGAACACTACATTTTTATACGACTTGTTAACCTGTGGCATTGTATATTGGACAAGAACATCATGGTCCCATTCACCGTAGAAGATTCCACACATACATTTCACTTTACATGTACACATTACTCTTGTTTGCGTGAATTATTTATAAAAAAGAAAACAAAGCGAGCATATTTGGGATCCAATTGGTCCGAACTCTTTTTTTCGTCACCACTTAGTAACCTATGTTATTGCACATTGGACATTAACATCATTGTCCCTTTCAATGTACAAAATTTTACATTCACAATTCACTTTTATGTACACATTACTCATACAAATTGCTTATTTACGTCAACTTTATTTAAAAAGGAACAGAAATCTAGAATATTTCGGATCCACTTGACCCCAGCACATCTCTCCACGATATTTTAACTAAAATATTTGTACATTGGACAAGAACTCTATTGCTCTTCCCAATGTACAAAATTTCAAACACAAAATTCACTATGTTTGCACTTAGTACTCACTTAAATTACTTACCTAGTTGGCTCCTTCGGGAGCAAATATAGTTTCTCTCCTGGAGGACAACCCAAGGTACATCTGCGGCTCCTGAAAAATAAGTATATTTTATTAAAAACTATTGTAAATAACTAAAAAAGTAATAAATAAATAAATTGATGGTTTTCATTACTTTTTGTTGGTTTTTTTTCACTTTTCTCACTGTTGGTAATATGTGGACAAAATAGTCTATCCAATTTTATCCACAAATTACCAACTTTGGCTAGGATTTTGGCGCAATATCACTTTTTCTCCACTTTGCGCCAAATCCTGCCAAGAAATTTTATTTTTGATAAATAATAAATTTTACAAATGTCAAAACTGCATAAGTTTTGCGATAGAGAGAAATATAAAAAAAATCCCCAATATTGCTATCTCTATCGCAAAATTTATGCAGTCGAATTCGCCTGAATTCGCGCGTGTCGTGTCTAATTAAAACATCGTGTACTTATGCGGTGTACTTATATTAGCGGTGCCCAATGCAAAACTCTGATGCTTACACATTTTGTCATGTCGTGCCATAACCGCGAAAAAGCTAAAGTAACATAATTTTCGAACTTAATTGTTTTTACCAAAATCGATCATTTGCGATCGTAAAAAAAAACGATTTTTGTCCGTTAAGCAGTTTTAGCGGTTATGGCTCGATGTGCTTATTAAAAATATGAAATTACGAATTTAAAAGAATTATTACCTAGACGTGCTAAACTAGCAACAAATGAATATTTTAGATGATTATATTATAATTGGTTTTATAATTTAAGATTGCATTTATCTTTCAGGATTCTCAAAACACCGACTGAAGAAATTTGGCCCGGCGTTACAACTCTTCCAGATTACAAAAGCACATTTCCATGCTGGTCAGCAAACCAACTACCTAACCAGTTAAAAAATCTTAATAAAGAAGGGCTCGATTTAGTTCAAAAAATGCTTATCTATGATCCAGTACATCGTATATCAGCGAAGGACATATTGGAACATCCATACTTTGACGGATTCGATAATAAGCTGATAACACTGCGTTATAATAAAATAGAACCCTAATTTTCTACCGTTAGCTTATATTAAAAAATATGTAATAAACGAAAAAATTAAATAAAGCTAAAAATTAATTTTTATTTTTAAACATTGATGTTAAAAAATAGCGGCATAAAGAATCAAAATACCCAACCACTTACAATTTTATACAGTTTTCTATTTATGATGTAAAGTTAAAGAAGAAAAGATTTGAAAAAAAAATTACCGACTTTAAAAATAAGCAATAAAGAGATAAAACTAATTTAGTATTTTTTTAGTATTTTTATATGCGATACATGTAGTCATATTCGATGTCGGTACCAATCAGCTTAGCCAATTTTACTTTTACATGGGTATGTATATTACAGATATGCCTGAAAATAAATAATGATGTTCATGAAACGTTCGCTATAATTTTTTTATTCGTTTCATTTATATTTCACACCGATGAATAACTATGAAACAAGAACAATGAACACTCAATAGTTAAGAACGCAGTAAAATGATGTTGGTTTGTTTACTTATACAACAGCATACTAACATTTACAAATGTGAAACAGAACAGAACACTTATGTTCTTAAACGTGTTTACGCCTCTTTCGTGTTTAAGAGCTTAAACACGACGATTTTGAGATGTTTTACCATACATTGACTTGTTTTGTTAAACATCTCAAATGAAGTGTTTAAGATTAAAACACTTCCTTAAACACGATAATGGAGTGTGTTCAGTCCGTTTTTTGATAACTCTGGCAACTTTGTGTTGTTATTAAATGGTGTCACGTCAAAAATTATATGGTAAACAAGTAATAATTTAAAAATACTCAATTATTTGCAAAAACATTTGTTGTTAGAAAATAATAACCCAATAAAAAAGCATAATTGTTTATAATTTTTTACAAATACAGTAATTTATTGACAAAACGTCAACCTTAAACATCTCAAATGTAATGTGAACGGTTGTGTTTAGTTTTTTAAAACACTTGCTTTAAACACGTTTAAGACCATAAGTGTGAACATCGTATAAATCTCGATTAAGTTCATGTAAAAACAATATGCTTTCAAAGATAAGTGTTGCCAGTTGAAGGAAGAGAGAAAATACTAGAATAATCGCCGAAAAGGATGTTAAAAATTTTATTTAAAATATGTATTACTAATATGTATGGTATATATGTACTTAGTGTTACATATGAATGTGTAAAAGTTAAAACTTTAATTTAAAATTGGAACGCATATAAAAAAGTCAATGTTTTCACTATATTGGCAACATTGCTATTGCGAATTAATAACAAAAGATGAGATAAGAGAAAGCAGCATGAAACAAAAGTCGTTTCAATGTGCTGACTTACTCGGGCATAATTGTGCTGGCATAACATGCCAGTTTGTCGGTGAGGGAGGCAAAGAGAGTGGTTTTTTGGTTGGTATAACTTTTCAACCAGCTACAACCAGCTATGCCAATTTAGCGCGTTTCGGGCTAGATTTAGCGCGTTTTAACTGTGGCCAACGCGCTTTTTTTTCGTCCTAGCGCGTTTAATAAAAAACGCGCTAAACTAGCGCATTTTTAATTAAAGTCAATAATATCAATTCAATTCAATATTTTAACTTTTTTTTTGTATAAATTTAACAAGTTTCTAGTATAAAAAATTGATAAAAAATTTTAAATTGGTTAATGATTCAGCTGTCGCAAATAAAATTCTTGCACTGGTTAGAATTACAAACGCATTTTAATACTGTAAATGGCAAATATTTTGAAACTAAAGAACAACTAAAATTATGTACTAGATGACCCAAATAAATTACATAACTTATTAAGCTTCTATTATAGCGGAATTACAAAAGGAATTTGAATCGCAAATTATTCGACAATTTATATGTTGTTACAAAGTTTGACAAATAAAATTAAAATATAATCTAGGTTAGGAAGGGTGGTGCTTTACCGCACCTCCACTCGGAGACCCAATTGGGTTCATTGTGAGTCCTTTCTGTTGCCCAAAAAGTAATATATGCAGCCAGAAGTGACCCTATTATCCATCACTAAGCCACCGAATTCCCATGCTGAAGCCCGTGATGTCCTCTAGTTTACACTTCCCGACATCAGTAATGCTTTCATGGAAACGTCTGCTCAGCCATCTAAGCCTATGACGTTGCAGCTTCGGCAATGACAGATAATATGTTCAATGGTTTTGGGTTCCGAGCAGTGACCTGTCAACACGACTATCATGATTCGCATCGCCTTCCTAATCATGTCCAGTTGTAGTTTAGATCTTCCTGAGTCAGGTTTTGGCCAAAAACCTGTCGAGACTCTAAAATCCTCCCTACTTCGCCATGAACTGTTGGTCCTGCTTTCTACCCAATTACTGCGTTCTTTATAGTAATTACCTATCGGTAATTTCACCGATCTGTTCGACATTCCCTCAGCTAACGCCGACCCTATCTTGCCAGCTCATCGGCAATTTCATCTCCCTCAACACTGCTGTGGCCAGGAACCCAACATAGTCCTACACTGTACTTATCCATAAGCAAGTTGAGGGCTTTCCTACAGTCACTAACCAGTTTCGATTGGACATTGTGTCCCTTCAAAGCTTTTAGCGCTGCCTGGCACGTAGAAGGTTACCTCCTCACCTTCAGCTACATTCCTGGCAACCAGCTCCGTGGCCCGTAGGATCGAAGATCTCAGCTTGGAAAACACTACATTCATTCGGCAGTCTGAAAGAACTACGAATGTTCGTTCCTAAGATATAGACACCAGCCCCTGTGCCTTCCCCCATTTTTGATCCGTCTGTAAAGACAGCACTACCCTCATACAGCGACCTTATAGTCCGTAAACCCAGGGGTTACGGATTCCTGATCACCAAAAACCGATCTTATTTGGGATTGATGTGTGACCTCCTATTCCTGTCCTCAGCAAATTTGTTTCCACGAGTCTAAGGAGATTTATAGTCGCCGTTCCCATCACAAACTCCTCTATAGGAAGTAGATAAAGAATGACGTCCAAGGCAGCCTGAGATGTGCTCCTCTGAGCACCTGTGATGCCCATCGAAGCACATCTCTGAACCTTAGCTAGTAATCTCCTGTGACTTTCCTTCCTCAATACCTCCCACCATACCACACAACTATAGGAAATAACCGGCCTGACAACCGATGTGGAAATCCATTTTACTACCTTCGGTTGCAGACCCAAGTTCCTTCCTATGGAGTTCCTGAATGCGTAGTAGGCATTGAGCCCTTTCTCTAGCCTTTTCTGCGTGTTTATTTTCAAAGAAAGCTTGCAATATAGGAAAACACCCAGGTATTTAGCCCCCTCTGCTAGTCTCAGCTCTACCCCTTCCATCCTGTATAGTACAAAGCTTTCTACTTTGTATCTCCTGGTAGAGAGGACTAACTCGGTCTTCTCTGGGTTTACTGCTGGCCCAGTAGGATAGATCACCCAACGCCGGCTGCATGATTTTACTGATAGTGGGAAGAAACGTTCCCGTTACTAGTAAAACCACGTCATCCGCATATGCAACTATCTTCCGTCCGGTCCTGTCAAAATGCTTATGAATTGCGTTCATTGCCAAAAACCACAACAGAGGTGACAATACTCATCCCTGTGTTGTACCTCTTGTCACTAATCTCCTCAGGCTTCCTCTTCACTTACTCGAGTTGATGATTCTGTCCTTAGGCATGATAATTATCCACTCCACTAGAAAGTTGTGAACCCTAAGAGTCTCCAGCGACTCCCTAATAGCCTCTATACTTATAAAAAAAACACATGTATTTTGTTGGTATAAACCAAGGTTGGTAAACGGTATCGTAAAAATACCGATACCGATTCAAATACCGTTAAAATTGGGTACCGGTATCAATACCGATACCGAAACTCATTTCGGTTAGAAAATACCGGTATCGACAATACCGTTTATGTCTATACCGGTACGTACCGGTACCGGTACGTACGTGCATAAAGTAAGAGGTTTGTGACTGTTAAAAATTTGTGGTTGAAGTCTACTGATGATTTGGTTCAAGCGCCAATGAAATGCGTATATAGACATGTTAAGCTACCAGCAAATAAATTTCAATTATTTTATTTCAAATAATAAATTTCTTTAAAGTTCAAATTATACAAAGTAAATTTGCATAATATGGTGTTGAAAAAACATGGGTGGAGTAACTAGACCATATGCCCAGGATGTTATTAAGAGTATTTTAAAAAAGTTTTGTGACTGACAATACACACAAGCCTGACCGCACTTAAAGAATATATATTATTAAATAAATATTACAAAATATTTCTTTGAAAAAAGGACTTTAGTACAGAACAGTAATGTAACAAATGTCAATTTTTGATATTCGCGAGTACGAATATTTGAAACAATATTCGCGAATACGAATACGAGTATTTAATGTGAAATTTATGAAAATATAATAATAAAAAAATATAAAAATAAAAAAATATAATAAATAAAAAATAATAATAAAAAAAAATATGAAATATTAAAAAATTGTTATGAAAAAGAACTGCATACTCCTCTTGGCACACTTTAAAGTTAATGAAAACTACCCAAAAATTTTAATGATCGCTAGTAAATAATAGTTCAAAATGAGCGAAAATTTCTATAAAAAATTTAATGGATTCGTACAAACTAATATTTTTGTCCATTTATTTAAATTAGGTTTAGGATTTATGCATTTATTTATTTAATTTTTTTGCAAAAATATTCGTATTCGCCTGAATTTGACGAATACGAATGCGGATACGAAGATATAAAAATTGCCGAGTATTCGGCAATTCGAATACGAATATTCGTGCATCACTAGTACAGAATAAGCATTAATAGAATCGTTCTTTTTACCAAAGAGAATCTGAAATTATTTTGTAATTTTTCTTTTATTTCCTTGTACATTTTTGTTTTTACTTTTATGAATAGTAGAATAAAATTTTGAACATCGCGTACTGCTTATGGCAAATAAAGGCCTCTTAGTCTCAGAGCACATGTGTGCCAGATGTAAACTCGGCCTTAATTGTTGTAAAGTTTTAGCTGTTGTTCTAGTGCCATGACCTTATTATTGCGCCATCGCTTTCATAAAATGAATAACGTCACTCTTCAAGTTGCCATAATATCAAAAAAATCCCGGGAATTGCCGCACATTTTGCGGGAAATCCCGTTTGCAAAACACTAGTATAAATGTTTATAACCAGGCTGCCCAGAGAAGCGTCAGAGTGCCGAAAATCAATTGTCTTTTTATAGAAATGAATACACATATGCTTATATATTACTCTCGGTTTTCTCTCTGTGGGCAGCTCTGATCTAAACATACTTATGTTTATACAAACATACAAGTTTACACTACACTTGTGTAAATAATCTGTGCAAGATATAAAACTTAGTTTTTTTATGTTACTGTTTACTAAAGACTTTATGTAAAATTACTTACTTTTAACTTAATAAAAAAAAGTTTATTGCTATATACACTGTATGAATTAATAAAATTCACAGTAATAGCGGTATACCGGTATTTTAAACTCGATAACGGTATGTACCGGTAATACCGATACCGAAATAAAAAAATACCGTTACCGTTACCGATACCGAAATTTTTAAAATAATTGTACCGATATCAATACCGATACCGTTATTTTTTTCGGTTTCCAACCTTGGTATAAACAAACAAATAATTGGCAGAAGCAGATGTCTTTTGTTTTTAAAAATAACAAAGTACAATTGCAGACGCGGCATTCCTGTATGTTTATAGTTATTCAGTGTTGCCAATGTGTGTGTGGGTAGACAATGTGTAATTTCTACTCACATGTGTAGGCCATGTAATTAAATTCTTGTATAATCTGTGTGTAATTCTACTTTGGGTTCTATTTTTATTTATTTTTGTTTTAATTTTAACATACACAAAAAATGTGTAGTGTAATTTTCTTCGATGTGTAATTGGAGACACAGCCATGTGTAAATTCATTGGCAACACTGTCATCATTTTATTCACACACATACACTAACATTTTTGCAGCTTGTAAACAAAGTTTGACAACTATTTGCATTGTACACATTAACAGGCTGGGCTTGTGCATGTACCTGTTATAATTGTATCATGAGCTATAACTATAGCTACTTAATAAGTTTATACATTCTTAAATTTGATCTGAATATTTATATAAAGTTCGAATAAAACATACCTAAAGTAACAAAAGGAAATGACTAAAAACAGATACGAGGGGAAACTCGAATTTTGAGTAAAAAAACAAGAAAAATTTAAATTAATGTTTTTTCTTTATTTTTTGACTTTACCGAAATGCCATGTAACCATGAATGGACGGTGTGCAGCACAAAAGTTCAAGCACGAAGTCGGGATATGTAACGAGTGGATTTAAATACTATAGATTTTCCGTTTTTAGGGTTATAGTTCTGGGTAGCTTCGTTGGCCACCCAAACTATTCTCGAAGAAGCCAATTATTATTTCCAGAACACAGTTCTTTTTTTTTTTTTGAGTAGTACGCGCTCTGTGACATTCTGCAACATGGCCGGAAAAATACCATCTGGGCCCGGTGATTTATACGGTTCAAATCTATTTGTTGCCCATATTACTTTTTCCAACGTCACTGTCGTCCACTGCTCCCTCTTATACCGGTTCCAACAAGTAGTTAAAATTAACCTCCGTCGTTGCCTCTTCCCCTACTTCCCTACAGCCAGGAAAGAAAGTGTCCATCAGAACGGAAAGTGTCTCAGAGCTGGATATATATTCCCAAGAGCCCTAGGGTCTTTTGACAATACTCGCCTAAAGCTCGATAACTCTTTAATATAGTCAATCTCCTCACGGGCTCATTTCGCCCGTTTGAGATTACCTTGTACTTATTCACCCCTATTCTGCGTTTCGATTCGAATCGAAAGTCATCAACTTTGGTATTCTGCGTTCCGTTCTCTTTCGATTCTATGTATTCTGCATTTCGATCGTAAGTACGTTTTTGTTAGTTGCTATTTTAGTGGCGGACCGTTTTCAATTTTTGTTTGTTTAGGTTCAAAAAGTGATTAATTAAAAAAGTAATGCAAGCATTAAATGCAAAAGAAGGTTTAATTAATGAACAACATTTTTTTTTGTTTTTCTGTACTGAAATGCGATTTTTATTTAATTTATTACAGGTAGAACAGTATAAAAAGTTGACATACCTATTTAATGGCGACGAAAAACGATATTGTCTACGGATTTAATAAAATTTAAACAAACAAACTTTATTTTTGTGCTATAATTATGTGTAAAAAATTAAAAGATCACCTCCGGCGCGATAGGAGTCTTCACACTGGATAAGTTTGGCCACAAATTCCTCTTGCTTATCTCGTTTTTTTATTTCGCTTTACTTAAATTTGTAAGAATTTATTTAATAAAAATGTTGACAATATTTAATTATTATTTGTTTTAATGTTAAATCACTTTTTTGCACTGAGTTTAACTTTTTGCTAAAAATTTTGCAAAATTGCTTAATTTTTCTGTTCCTATTTCACCCGTTTCATTGCAAAGCAGCAGGTTTAAACATACTATTCTCTTCTTTTTTTTCGATTCAGTTTTTTTTTGGCAGAATACCTCTTCGATCCGTGCGTAACTGAATGCGGGAACGTAATCGAAACGCAGAATAGGGGCGATTTTACAATGCTTCATGATTGTTGCAGTCCTCAATCCTTCCTGTGAGTTTCGCCCTATTGAACAATCTTCTAACCGAGTACCTCAGATCTTTCAGATCTTTGGTCCACCACGAAGGCTGCTTTCTTTTGCCCGGGAAAACCACTAGACACGACTGTTCAAAACATTCCCTACAATTGTTAGTGAAATGTTCCACCACCTCTTCCATTCCCCTTTGTGTATCCACACCTGCGGAATGTCCCTTTCTCTAATATTAATAGTGTTCCTAAAGGTATCCCAGTTAGTCTTTCTTGGATTGCTATATGGGTCACGCCTTTCCCCTGAAAATTAGGACTGAATGATATCCTACTGTGGTCCGAAAACGTACAGTCCTTATCTACCGTCCAGTTCTCTTCCAGGTTCCTATCTCTGTTAGTCAGTGTTATGTCTATAACCTTTGCCCTATTCCTGAACGTGATACGTTAAACTTGTTACAAATAAACACCTCTTTTTAATGCTGCTCCCCCACAGACTTGATGCGCATTAGCGTCGCAGCCGAGTACCAATGCAACCCTTCTCAACCTTGCATACTCCGTCTCCGTTACTGAAAGAATTAAATAAAGTTAATCCTTGCCCATCCCTTGCTAAAATGAAAGTTCTTACCTTATCCCCTGTGACAGAGACCTACAATGTGTAGCCCATGACTCTTAAACCGCAAACCCTATATTTACTAATCCAGGGTTCTTGGATAAGAGCCAAGTCTACTTGCGACCAATTGAGGTGTGTTACCAGTTCAGCCGAGGCTGCCTCACTGTGGTGTAGGTTTATCTGCACCAACCGCAGCCTTTTTGGGATCATTCGACTTAGTGAATATAAATCTAACAGTCCCCAAGCCGAACTTCACAACACCCCCCAACAACTGCAATCTCTTTAGATATTCTTGATCTACTCCAAACCGAAGATCTTTACCCGTGTTCTCTCTACAATCCATTAAGGCCAAATGTTTCTATTGGTTTGTTCTGAGAGGCAAGTTCTGCGCTGCCAGTACTCAGATCCACAGTACAATGATCCACTGCCCGGAGAGACAGATCTGAGGCTGAAATTACCTTCAGTTTCACCTCCGGTCGAAGGTTGCCACACCTGTCAACGACGGTTTTAAGGGAGTCAGCTGCCACAGTTAAGGATTGATCCTAACATCCGGATCATTCCTAACTATGACAGCCGTCCGAAGGTCACCTTCCTGGCTCGTGGACTTCTTCACCTCTGACGTAGAGGGTATGTCATCGCCAGATCTCCCTCTCTTCGTTGACTCCTTTCGGGGGTCCCTGAGAGAGCTAGCTGATTTGACAGGATTCTTCTTGTCAGCCTCAACCATCGAGGACCTGATCGCATTAACAAACAAGGCACTGCCAGACTCCTTATTTTTGGAGCTGGATGTGCCCGTCGATACAGCCCCTACACTCTTCGAGGTATAGCCTGGACTCCGTCGACACCCACAACCTTCTCCAAAGGATATGATCTACCCAGGAGAACACTAACAGGGCCTTAAATTCTTTCGAACTTAACGTCCTGCCTGTGCTTCCTGACCAGATGTCTCTCCTTTGCCGTATACAGCTTCGGATCTCTCTTGCCCATCTTATCCAGAAAGATTTCCTAGTGCCGCTCTTGGCTTTATCCAATTTTGTCCGACCATCCTTGCCCATATTTCCTGGCAAGGCGTCCTGTCGGACAATTTTATTTAAGGAAGATGACTGCCCTCCCTTACCCACTGAGTCACTTATCTGCTTAGATCCAGAGTCTAAGAGATCTGCCTCTAAAATCCGACGTCTATTTGAAATCAGTGCGATTTCCCTCTTGTCGTCCGATCCCAGTGACAGATCTCCCAGCTTCTCACTGACCCCTGCAGCTAAGTCACCCGATGGAGCATTGAGATCATTAACGCCCTCTAGTTCTTTGAGTAACTGACTCTCCTGCGTGAACAAATTCTCATGGACGAGAATCAGCAACTTGTCTCCCCAACGTATCGTCCGTGGAGTCAACGTCCTCGTCCTTTTGAAATATTTTTTGTGAAGCCTCTATTTTGTTCACCCGGATATGCCAGTAAATGAGAGAACCATCCGCGCAGTGACAGCGTGCACAAACTAGGCAAAATTGTCTACAAACAACCAGGGCCATAGGCGTTGCAGGAGGGTAACTGCTAACGAATAATTTTATTTATCCACTAAATTAGCCATTCAGATCATCGGTACAGCCGCCTACTACCCTTACCTTAAAAAGTGTGTCTGTGTTACAGCACAATACGACAGTAGGCATAACTATGTACCAGACACTTGTTGTAACCGGATAACCTTTAGTATGCATGCCTTTATAGTCACTGCCCTTAATTCAGAAAATCACAGTGACCCCTGAAGCAAGGACAGTAACTACAGCTTGCACTTAAGCTACCACATCACGACAAGATAGTTATCCAGGTGTTGTAAGCAACTTAAATCACTTAAATTAAATTTAGTGTAAAAAATAAGCAACATTAGTATTTCATGTGCAATTATGGTTTCTTGCCTTCCAGCAATTTTGGATAACTTTTGCATATTCATGAATTCAATTGAAATTTTTTTGCATTTTGCACATGCAACGATACAAGACCATTTGCACAAGATTGTGAATTGGGCCATTGATTTTTTTCTACTGCAATGTAGAGCTGCTCAATGTTAATCGATGCATCGTAAACATCGATGTTTTGGTTGTGATACATCGAATAAATGCCGATGTATTGTATTATACGATTTTAATCGATACATCGATGTTTCTATTCGATGTATGGAAAAGACGACTTTTTGTATATATTGATGATGCAACTCATTCCATATAGTGATAAAAACCTCTCCAATAATGACTTTTAAAACGTTTTTAAAATTCTAAAATTTGTGATGATAAAAGTCGGCACGAAGTACCTTGCTTTTATCACACAATCGGAGCTCGGTTATGCATGAATGATGTCTTTTATTATTTTTTTTATTTTATTGTTATTTCATACACAGAAATGCCCAATCTACTTGAATTAGTATCATTTTTATGAATTATGGAATTATTGTTTTGTTATCGTTAAACTGAATTACATTTTTTTATACTCCTGTGATTCTTGTTTTGAACTAGTTCCTTTATGGATAAATTACACGGTGTTACAGTGAAAAAAAACACTTGAAAACGACCCAGCGTGAGTTGTAGATCTTGTTGAGTACATTACGAATTGTGTGAAAAAATTTCAGAAACACCCTCAAATTCAGAAGTTATTCTGAAAATATAGTTTTCAGTGATAGATCTAAAAATTTTTAATATTTTTAGAAAGAAAACTGATTACGCTTTACAACAATGTGTATATCTTGAAAATTTATACTAATATATAAAGCAAATTTAGTTCTTAGCAAAATATGGTTTTAATGATTCAAATCGTATAAAAATTGTGAAAGTTATTAAACTTTTCATTAACACCCATTTTTAACATTTTCTCCCCCAGTGCGAAAAATTTTAATAAAAACACAATTAACGAAAGAAACAAATTCATCAGCTTAATTATGCAAATTTTTTTTTTTTTTTTTGTAATCTTACAGTTATTTTTTTGTATATACTTAAAGCCTTATACATAACAGAAACCTTCATGCCAATTAGCATAAGTAGCAAAATTGACTATATGTCTTAACGAGTTTCAAACTATTTGACATTAGAAATCGGAGCATGATGTAGTTTTAACCCACTATTAAATCCTAGCCTGAATTGTAATGTAAAATTGTCTGGCAAAACTTGTTGGGACCATGTTCAGTTTCGTCGCTTTTTCCAGTTTGTCGTTACGTATAAGGCTGTTAATAAAGGTACCAACAGATGACATGTTTTTTACATGTGTTTTTTAAGTTTTCGACTCGAATGTTTTTCTTTATGCTTGTCAATATTGGTTAATTTACATAAAGTTTATAATTTTTGGTCACAAACGTACATGTAGTATCACTTCTTCTTTTTCAGTACATAAATATCCACATAGTTTGTTTTATAAATGGCTTGCAGCCGTCGAAATATTTTTGGTTCCGTCGCTGTAGTACTGGCGACGCAAATTTGCTTTTTTAATTTTTTCTTTTTTAAACAAGACGTTGAGGTTGTATCTAAAAATCTATAAATTTTTGGACTTATTTTAATAAAAGGACAACGTTAAATTAAAAAAAAATATATAATTAATTTGTCTTGCAAAATACTTCATTCAGGCGGCTAATGATAGTGCACATAATCAACCGCCGACGAATTTGTTCGCATGACATAGACATTTGGAGCTGTATGTTTAACATAAGAAAATAGAACACGCTCTATTTCAAATAATGTCTTATGTTTTTGTCATGTTTTTTACACAAGCAATGTTTCAAAGGTAACACACGACATGTTTTCGTTTACATATGTAAATTCTGGCACATACAATGTGAAAAACATGTCGTCTGTTGGTATCTTAAGTAAAGTCATTATATATGGTGATGCAGAAATAACTACACTCTTTTTTATTGTCAATTTGTCCTAAACTGGAAAAAATTAAACTGAAAGATAGTACAGATGAATGGGGGTTATTTTGTCCTATTTTTTTAATTATTGAAAAAGTTTAGAATGTTTTTATAAGTAAATTTCTGCTATATACATTTGGATAAGCACATAAAATAAAGGAATTTAATACGAGTACTAACACAATGTGATGAAGGTTATTGTTTTTAGAAAAGAGTAAAAAATTGTGGCTGGATTAATATTTATTTTAATTAAAATAAGTAAGTTTGTAGATTTTGTTATCATCATGCAGTGTGTGATAAGCATAATATTTTTTTTATGTTTGCGGTTTGAATTCTACTGGAAGCGGACAGCCACGCAAAAGATGCCTTCAAAATAGATTTTGACTGCACATATAGTTCTAGGAAATGGTATGAACCCGAAAGTACTTGTACAAGCTGTTCCAGTGTACTCAAGAAAATTAAGTCTGAATAGCTTATAAGCCCCTCATTACCATTATATTTCTCAATGATTTGGCATCATCAAATATTCCATAAAGCAGAGGACTGTAATTTGTGTGAATTGGCTTAACAAAAAAAGCCTGCAATCGCAATATTTGTACTTTAGAAAAAGTTTAATAACTTTTACAAATATAAATCGATTCTAACAAATGATATCCCATTCTTTTGTATATAAAATTTCCTTTAAAGTTCTGTGCAAAAAAGATAGGTCTTCATAGAAAAAAATTAAAATAACAATTTAAGTTTAAAATTTTTAAACGCACTAATAATCCCAAATTAATATTTTACTTATTAAGTAAAATATTTTTTTATTAAAAATACATTGAAATTTATTATTGAGGGGTTTAGCTTGATCCTATGCGCATTTCACTGTTGCTAATGCAGATCATCAGGGAACCTTTACCCAAAGCTTCTTAGAACAACTAGAGTTATTATATTATAAACTTTCATTTGAACAAATGAGAAGCTCAATAACAAATAACAAAGTTGAAACAAGAACTCAATAATCAACATGTTTTTTATTTTCTTACTTTACTATTGCTACATTGGCTGACTTTTTTTCAGCTTCAAATTGTAGTCGTAAGAGTATGTAAAAGAAAATAAATGTAAATAACAACAACAGCTATTTAAGAATAGAGTGTTGCCACACAAGTATTTTTTTGACCGGGTACAGTCAAGTTAATAATTAGTGTTTTTTATGGCAATTGTTACAATTTAAGTTTAAAATTTTTAAACGCACTAATAATCCCAAATTAATATTTTACTTATTAAGAAAAAATATTTTTTTTTTTAAAATACATTGAAATTGATTATTGAGGGGTTTAGCTGGATCCTTGTAACAATTCCCATAAAAAACACTAAAATAACAATTGTTTATTTTCAAAAATTACGCAAAAAAAATAAAAAAAAAATTGAAATGTCCGATAAAAACTTACCAAATTTCTTGAAAGATACGATTAATGCATACTTTGCCTTTCCAAAACTTTTTAAAATTTTAAAATTGGTCAAAACATGAGTGAGCTAGAGGTACTAAAGTACTACGACCCACCCTAAAACAGTTTTTTTTTTCAAAATAACTCGAATTTTTGAGGGTGTTTCAAAATCTTTGAAAACGGTTCTTGTATGTCCTCACCTAGGTCTACAAGTCCAACTAGGTCCCTTTTCAAGTTCTGACAAAAAGTGTTTTTTTGTAACACCGTGTTATTAAATAAAAATAAAAGCAACTGTAATATTAGCTTTAAGAGGTTATTACATTATGTTATTCAAATATTTAAACTTAACTGCTTGCATGATGACACCAAGTAGTACCCAGGGCCATGAAATGATAGCATGCATACAATTGTATACAGCATGGGTCACCAAGATAAATTTAAGGTTGTGTAAGTGAGCGAAAAAGATAAACACACAGGCAGAAACAATAAATAAAAGTAATTCTTATATGATTTTTTTATGAAAGAATTTTTTTCTAGAAAACCGTTTCAACAAAAAGTAATAAATATACATTATTATTCACTTAAATTCTGAGTGTAAAACTACAAAAACCAATTTGTAAGAGAAAATAATTTTTAATTTTCACGTAAGCAAGAGCATTTTTTTAACATAAACAGTATACACAATAAATTTCTCGCAGTGCGTTTGAGAAAAATGAGTAAAAAGATAAGCAAAAATTTATCTTAGATAAGACTAAATGAAAGAGAATAAGAATACGTGTGAATGAACCCATGGTATACAACCATGGTGACTATAAACGCCGCATGTGTTACAACTATGAGAGCACCCATATGAAATTTTTATAACATATCGTCTATACCTGATATTAAATATGATATAATATAAGAGAGAACGTCGGCAGAATGAGAAGAAAAATATATTTATATTAATATTAATATCTATGTATGGGAAAACGTACTCTTGTAAATATCATAATATTTCATAATTATCAGGCAGCCGTGCAGTGAACATCTTTGTTTATTTGAATAGTAATGTGTATTTCATAAAAATTTTGCGAGTTCCTTAATACATCGTGTATAATTAAAGCATTTCATCACTTCTTTGTCAAAAAATATTCATTTTCATTTAACTTGGAGGCTACACGTTCAATGTTTGCTTCAATTTTTGTTTCAAAGTTCAATACATTCACACTTTTTTACTACCACACTCATACATTTGGGAATTGAATACCAGGTGGCCTTCAATTTTTCTTTCAACGCTTCATTCAATTTGTCTTTCAATTTGACAGCTGTTTTAAAATAATTTTTGTGTTTGTAAAAAATTTAAAACAGAAGTAATTTCCCTTGCTGAAATAAAATATGTAGGCGAAAATTTTTAATTATTTGCTCGACGACGGCACTTTGATCATAAAATTGGTAATCAAATTGCTTGCAGCCTACGTCACAACTTCAATTTTAGCAAATTTTGACTAACCATACGTGTGAAAAAATTGAAAGCAATTTATTGAACGTGTAGCCTCAAGGTAAATTCACAAAATTCTCATCTCGTATCTATGTATGTGTGCGTTTTTTGACACTTGATATCATAATATTGTTTTCTAAATATATATTACGAAAACAATATGATATAATATTAATATAATACTAATATTGCAGTCCACACGTAATATAATTCGCTCTGCTATGAAATTTGACGTTTGCTGATAGAAATATATTTGATATTATATCCGGTATAGACGCTATGTAAAAGGAGCTGCTGTAGATGCGAAGTTTTTAGTTAGTGTCGAGTAGGGATTAAACGATACCACCAAGGTATCGATACTTTTACTTGATACGATATCGGTTCAAAAGTATCGATACCTACTCAGAATCGAATAAAAAGCATCGATACGTACTTGTATCGGACAAGTTCTTCATATGATTTGATGTAGTGAAGCAAAAGTAAATACAATAAGGAAAAAGTGCTTGAGTCATATTTTACTGCTCTACTGCAAGAGCACTTTTAAACTTTCAAGTCGATTTTCGGAAATCCACGAGTATTTCTTTTACAGTTCAATTAGGAAATTCGGTATTCACTTAAATTTCTTTTAGAAAATTTCGTTCTACACTATAAATAACATATTCGATTTGAAATATACCAAAGTAAAAGCTAAAGTAAGGTAATATTCCATATGAGATTATAGAACGAAAAAAGATAAGAAGTAAGCCATCGCGCTATAACTTCCTAAAAAAGCGCACAAAATAAATGAAATTTTGCCCAGGGGTACTTTCTAATACGGAGTTTACATGGGTACCGTCAACTTAAAAATAGCTTATCCCGACTTAGCACTTTTTCCTTTTTGCCACAGATATATTCTAAACATAAATTTAAACTTAATACGAACAAATGAAATTTTGTTAAACTAACGTCATGTTCAATATTGTTGTGGCAAATAAGAAACGGATATTTTTGACCGATACGAGTACATTTTACCGATACCTACTTGGTACTCAGTAGTAAAGTATCGATACCAAAAGTACTTGGATTATGAGAAAAAGTATCGAGTACCTACTTGTATTTACTCGTATCGTTTCATCCCTAGTGTCGAGGCCTTGTGATGGTAAGATAAATGAGCTTGGTGGTTAGCCGCTGAATTGATCTTTGTAGGCAATTTTAGTAGTGCATTATTATTGGTGGTTAGCCGCTGATAATAACTAGATAATAGTATTGCATTGGTATTGGTGGTTAGCCGCTAATAACAATACAAGGTTAAGTCTGAATTTAGGAAAGGTAGTAGTATTGGTGGTTAGCCGCTGATAGTACTTAACTTTAGTTAGTCTGTTCTGGGTATGGTGGTCAGCCGCTGATAACCATTCAGGCTAAGTTCAAATTTTATAAGCTTTAGCTAGCCGTTGATAACAATACAGGGTTAAGTCTGAATTCAGGAAAGGTAGTAGTATTGGTGGTTAGCCGCTGATAGTACTTTAGTTAGTTAGTCTGTTCTGGGTATTGGTGGTCAGGTGCTGATAACCAATCAGGCTAAGTTTTACAAAAATTAGTCAGCCATTGAGAGCCATTCAGGCTAAGACCAAGTTATAAAAATTAGTAAGCCGCTGAGATCCATTCCGGCTAAGTCCAAGTTTTATAAAAAATTAGTTTAGCCGCTGAGAGCCATTCAGGCTAAGTCCAAGAGTTATAAAAATAAGTAAGCCGCTGAGAGCCATTCAGACTAAGCCCAAGTTTCATACAGAATAGTTAGCCGCTGAGAGCCATTCAGGCTAAGTCCAAGAGTTATAAAAATTAGTAAGCCGCTGAAAGCCATTCCGGTTAAGTCCAAGTTTTATTAGTGAACCGCTGAGAGCCATTCAGGCTAAGGCCAAGTTCTATAAAAATTAGTCCACCGCCGAGAGCCAGTCAGGCTAAGTCCAAGTTTTATAGGAATTAGTCATCCGCTGTCAATAACTATATTGACAAATTTTTGTGACATAGATACAACAGCAGATAAAATTTATAAATAAAGTACTGAAAGAAAAATACAGCACAATGAGTATATCTTTATACCGTGTGCACTTTTTATTGCATAAAAATTAAAGTAATAAAGCAAATCCAAAACTTTTTTTGACATTTATTTTATATTAATTGTTTAGCAAAATAATTCATAATTCAAAACTAAAAGCAATAAATTCTAAGAAAAAAAGAAATAAAACGAAAACAACTCGCATGTACTCAATTCTGCACCATATAAAACGTTAGGGGATGAAAACTTTTTCAGTATTTAATACAATACCCGTTATTACGTAAAACACTTTCCATACGTTTTGGCATACTCTCCACCAATTTTTGAATTATTTCTTTTGGTATACTCTCCCATTCGCTCTGAACACGCTGCCAAAGCTCGTTCAAATTTGTAGGTGTTGATCCGTATTGTCCCAAGCGTCTCTTTACGATTGACCACAGATTCTCAATCGGATTGAGGTCAAGACTTTGAGCTGGCCACTGCATCAGTAAAAAATTTTGTTCGCTGAGCCATTTTTTCACGATTTCGGACGTGTGCTTAGGGTCGCCATTCCACAGTGGGCGAAACGCTCAATCTAGCGGAATTAAATTAATATCTCGGCTGTTTCTTAGCCGATGAGCACTTAACTTTCAGAAATAAATGTTTCTATATCCCCTAATATATTTGTCAAGTATCGGATAAATCGGACCACTACAATACAATATTTCATACGATTTTCATTAAAATAGCTTATACTCGCATTTTCAATATAAAACTTTGTAAATTTAGTTAATAATGTAATAACTATTTTATTAAGCTTGAGGTCTTTTTTATAAACAAATTAATAGTATTTATTTGTATTCAATATTTCGACACGCCTTTCAACAAAATTTTCTGAAGAAGACGCAAAAAGGCGTGTCGAAATATTGAATATAATATTATTTTTTGGAAGACCTGGAAGCAGACTTGGACAATGATGATATGAAGGGATCTGGGGAAAACAGGAGTGCATGCAGCAGGTCCTCTATTGTATGCAGTTGATGGGTTTTACGTGTGTGATGCAAGTTGAAATTTCGAACGTCTTTATTTCTAGCCTCAAGTGCTTCTTCCGACATCATGCCACTTTATAGCACAACATTATTTATAATTTCTGCTCCATGTATTAAAATTTTGTGAATAGAACTAGGCATGTAATACCATTAAAATTAGAAGAATCTTCTAGCTGTGCTGCCATTATTTGTATTGTCACAACCAGCCATTGGTATATCTATTAGTAATGTCATTTTCTTCGTAAGCTCGGTTTGTAAGTCTACTTTTTTCAACTATAACTTTATAGGAACCACGAATCTGCCACATTTTAATGGGACGCCTATATCAAATATGAATGACACAATCGAAACAACGAATCCAAGCGTGAAGACTGGATAAAATAGATTCTGGATCATATTCAGATCGTTCATAATTTTCGGCGTGGCTTTCCGAATTCCGCACGTTTGTGATGATTTGTCCACAATAGTACTAAATAATTTTCCATCTGTCATTGTCATGTAAAACTGATGAACTTGGAATGTGCTCACTCTTGTTGGTCTAATATTAGATATTTGAGTTTCAACACTCTGAACCTCGGTATTGAACAGGCTAGATATTTCCTTCTGACATATAATTTTTATTGGTCTGCAGAAGCGAGTTGAAGAAGGTCGCGAATTTTTCCAAATTATGCTTGATTCGAATTTCACTTGTAATGGCACGATGCAAACTGTACACATATGCTTATCGATCATATTTTTTTCAGGATCACTGTATCTTTGCCTATAAGTGAAATGTCCACTACTGCCCTCATATCCCCATTTATAACTTGCAACTGATTTCTCATGATTTCCATTGGTACTGACATTTTGAAATAATTCAGGGTATTATGCAATGATTCTAGCAATAGTCTGGCACTTCAGCAGACAAATCTCTCACCAATAATCCACTAGAATAGCACGTCTGCTTAGCTAGTCTCAAAACGTCATAGCTTGGGTAAATGTATGCATTTCGGGCCTTGACACCAGCCTGTATTAATTTGTACGAGTGTATCGTGTAACCGCCAACAATATAAAGAGCCAAAGCCTCTTCTGGAGTATATTTAATAGGTACTAGGCTCTGAGATTCAATACTTTTTTTAATTTTTGCAGCCATGACTTCATTTGAATCCAACATTGAAATTACCTTCGATGCAGTTCTTTTTCCAGCCCTGTAAAGACTAGAACGTGTTGCTGTAATTAGCTCGCTACACGAAGATTCATTTATTAATAAAGAAACTTTATTGATCTGGCTTTTTACAGTACAATCTGAAAACTCGTTTACCGGTCGTCTAACTTGTGTAAAAGTTGTTGGTTCAATTATCTAAGTTCTCCTTCTAACCATTCTTTGTTTTTTTTCTCAAAATATGCTAATCTTCTATTACAATATTTCCACTGTTCTTCGTTATGATTATTTTTATTAATTATGTTCCTAAATATATGGTTTTCTACTGCCAAAAATTTTTAATATTATGCTTAACAATAATAAATAAATTAGTGCGATGTACGGGTACGAGGGTTGTTCATTTCTGATTCACAACATCCCTCCCCACTCGGCGGAAGAAAATATCTAGTTATAGATATTTTCCAAGAATACTAATTGGATCAAATGCTTTTACATATGCTAAAATCTTAAACGTAATTGATCTTATGCTATCAACAATACTTTTTGTGCGTTTTGTTTCAAAAACAATTTTTTTGTCTTTTGTTATACATAAATATAATATAATTTATATATATTTTTCATTTAATATTAATTTAAAGGTAAATGTTTTACCATATCAATATATTAATTTTTATTAAAGATGCATAATTATGTATTTTGCCTTTGCAATTTCATTAGTTACCAACTTTTGTTTTCGGAATATTTACTGTTTATCATTATTACTTTTATTATTATTTTTTCAAAATATAATTATTGAATATAAATGGTCATCAAATTTAAAGTATGTCAACATAAAGTTGTTGAACTTAAAAATAATGAAAAACAAAAATATGGCAACAGGTGTGCATACGTATATACGGCATGTAGGTCGAATAAATACGTCATCAGCACTTTTATACTTCAGGTTGTTGACGTGCGCATTCACCAACTCATACCGTACATTGCGTAACTGATCTAGCACGGCTGCACATGCGAAAAATTTTGTAAAATCATCTTGAAAGGTGACGATGTATTTGTTTCCCCTAGCTGATTCAGGCAACGGACCTACCAGGTCCATGAAAACCTTTTCAAAAGGTTTACTTGAAGTGCTTGTTATAACCAATGGCATTTTTTCAACTTTCGAACATTTGTTTTTCTGGCATAGGCTACACGTTCTTACATAATTTTTTATTTGTCGATGCATACCGGCCCATTTATACTGATTTCTGATGCGGGAATAAGTTTTGAATGTACCTTGATGTCCACCCAAAGGTGTATCGTGAAATGCTTTTATTACTTTGTTAATATCTTCTGCATTCGCTAAATAAACAGCCATATCTTCTTCTCCCATATTCTCGTTTACCTCTGTTTGATGCATAATTTCTTCATTCTCCTCATTCTGGTTGTTTTGTAATTCTCGAGCTTTTGATCTGGTTATTGCCCCTTTTTTGGAAGGCGACTGAGGGCATCAGCGTTTTGATTCGTTTTTCCTGATTTATGCCGTATCTCGAAATCATATTCTAAAAGTTTTAGTCTAAGGCGCCCCAGTCTGCCTTCTTGATCTTTCAGATTAGCTATACCCTTGAGGGGTTTGTGGTCTGTAAAAATTCTGAAGTGTCTCCCGAGTAAATATTGCCTAAAAGTTTTTGTTGCCCATACGATGGCAAGCAACTCCTTCTCTATTGTAGAGTATCGGTTTGCTGTGGCACTTAGTACTCTGCTTGCAAAATATACTGGTAAATCGCTACCAGGCTCTCCTTGAGAAAGGATAGCTCCTAGGGCTTCATTGCTAGCATTCGTCGTCAGAACAAATTGTTTCTCAAAGTCAGAGTATTGTAATAAAGGTGGATTCGCAACTGCTGCTTTTAATTGGTCCATAGCTTGCTGACACTCATGCGTCCATTCAAATTTTACATTCTTCCTTAGTAGTTTGTTTAGGGGTAAGGTCATTTGAGACGAGTTCGGTATAAACTTCCTGTAGTAGTTGATCAATCCCAGAAATGCTTGCAAATCTTTGATACTTCTAGGAGGTGGAATATCTTTTACTGCTTTAATTTTATGGGGATCCGCTAAGACTACTTTTTCCGAACATTTGTGGCCCAGATAAACTACCTCCCTTTGAAAGAAATGACATTTTTCGGGGTATAACTTAAGGTTGTACCTTCTTAATATATCTAATTCTCTCTTGAGCCTTAATTGGTGATCCGCTAGGTTCCTACCGTAGATTACTATATCGTCCAGATAGACGAAACAGTCGATTCCTTGTAGCCCCGTTAATATCGAGTTCATGATTCTTTGAAAAGTGGCTGGTGCCCCTGTTAATCCGAAAGGCATACGATTAAACTCGAAATGCCCCAAATTGGTGCGAAAAGCTGTTTTTTGTCTGTCCCGTGGGTACATTAAAACTTGGTGGTACCCACTCGCTAGATCGAGGGTAGGAAAATATGGGCTGTATCCCAGTTGGTCTAGGATTTCGTCAATTCTTGGTATGGGGAAGACTTGCTTTATTGTAGCCTCGTTCAATTTTCTGAAATCTACTACTAAACGCCATTTTTTCTTTCCATCTTTTCCTTCCCTTTTTGGTACTATGAGTATTGGTGAATTCCACGGGGAAGTACTAGGAGAGATAATTCCATCTTTGATCATCTGGTCTACTTGGCTATTCACTTCATTTCGGTGGACCTCAGGTAGTCTATATTGTTTAGTATTTATTGGAAGTTGACTAGAATCAGTTGGGATTTTATGCTTAAGTACATTTGTGTGAGTTAAACTGTCTCCTGATAATTGAAACACGTCGTCGTATGATTTCAAAATGCTCTCGATCGATAATCGCTCTTCCGGGTTCAAATCTGCGGAAAGCTGTACTGTTTCCAATAGCAATTTGGTTCTTTCTTTGTTGTCCGCGGTACTTATTGTATTAATGGCTGTTGTTGATTCTATCTGGTAGTCCTCAGGGTTTTCATAACTTAACATTGTTTTCTTATTGATATTCACTGTATAGTTGTTGGTGTTTAGAATGGGAACAAATGCTATTCCCCCTTTGATCGATGTTAGGGTTTTGCCCACAAAAACCCCTGGTAAAATTTCTAGTTTATTTACTATTATTTCTCCCGTATTTTTCGGATATATATAACGGAGGGATTTCTGAAACAAGTGGCAAGGAAAGTATTTCCTTCTGGTTCTCAAAAAATTTTATGTTTTTGTTTATTGTCTCGGTAACCGACCTATTCCACATCATATCTCGGCCCAGCAAACCATCTGCTGGCAAAATTGTGCCCTTTGGTACTATTTGCATTTTAAAACTTAGTTTGTCCACGTATTTGTGGTTCAAGGTTATAGTTCCTTTGGTACTCATGTTTCCTCCAAAGGCTCCTGACAAGGTTTTCTTCTCATTTTCATTAGCTTTTATGCACGATGTCAAAGTTTCTTCCTTTACTAGTGTAATATCAGCGCCTGAGTCTACCAACAGTAGTAATTTTTCTTCTTTTGCCTCTCTACACGGAAAGCTTATATACGCATCGCTTATCTCACAACTCTCGTTGCTACTAACATCAATCTCCAGTCTCAGTTAATTTTTGTGCACTGATTGGTTCATATGATGTTCTGCGACATTTCCATTCTTAATTATTCTATTATTTATATCATTACATGTCATCGTTGACATATTATTCAGGGATTTTCTTACTGAATCTGTGCATCTTGCACCAGATATTAATTCGGTGTTATCCTTGTCTTCCTGTTTCTGATTATCCTGCTCCTCTGTCAAGTGTATATTGTTAATATCTAAATTTATGATATTAAAAGCTTTATCTTCTTCATAGTTAGTTCTTACGGGGTGTTGTGTTTTGTTTTCATTTTCCTCATTAGTAATTTTTCTACATTTTTCGGCATCCCGGTCCATTAATCTTGGCCGGGCCGATTCTCGTTTCCCGAATTATTGTTGTTGTAATTATATCTGACTCTGTTTACATCATTGTTGCCTCTATTGTTGCCATTTCCACTTTTGCTATTTATACTCCGTCTGTTTCTTGGGCAATTAGTAGAAATGTGACCCTGTTGATTGCGTCTAAAACAGCGTCGCTCCCCGTTGTTGTTATACCTAGTTCCACTTTTTTTTTGAGTTTTCGAGCTTGCAAGATTTTGCCTATTTGTTCCATAGTCGGGAGGTTTCATGTTCATTCTAAAATTGTATTCGTTATAGCCCTGTCGTCTGCCTTGGTTATAGCACGTATTGCTGCCTTGGTTATAACATTCGTCTAGCATAGGACTGCAGTATACTGAGTTGTTAAATGAGTTTTCTCGTGTATTACTGTTTGGCATTGGATGGTTCCAAGTGTTTTGATGCGTTGATAATTGTCTGACTTCTTTTATCAATTGCTGAACCGTCTCCTTACTGCGGATTGGTTGCAATGATCTATCATCGATTTTTGATGGGAAACTTCTTGCCATTGTGCTGCAATTAGTTCTGTGGCATCTGTAAGTAATCCTTTTAGTCTTTCTCCAAATTCATATGCTGTCTCCGTTGAACCTTGCTTACTACTAAAAATTAGTTCTTGTATTTCTGTTAGAGTTTTGCCTTTTATAAAATTTTCTCTAATAGCCTGGCATAAGGCTTCTACTGTTGCGAACTCCTTATTGTGTAAATATGAGTAAGCATTTCCAAATAATCTCGTTTTAATGCATTTGATTATGTCGACGACATTACCAGGTTCTGCTAGTTTATCCTTTGCTATCATACATCCTTCGATAAACGTTTTTGCTTCTCTGGTCTGTTCTGGCCTATCAGTTGCATAGAAAATTGGTATCACATGGGATATGGTTTTCAAGAGTTCAGTAAAAGTTCTCATGTTGTTACTATTTGTTGTGGTGTTAATTGTAATCACTTTCCTTGTCTCTCCTTGTAAGTTTCGTATCTTTGACTTCAGTGTTTCGATTTGTTGAGTTTTTTCCTCTATCACTTTTCTATTTTCGATGACTTGCTGCAACTGATCATGAGTCAAGTTAGGGTTAACGCGCTGCGTGAAGTCTTTAAATGCCTGTGTCTTCTGTTCGCTGTCTTGAATCTGTTGTTCAGCTTCTTCAATGGTTTTTCTTAAGCTTTCGTTCTGCTGCTTCAAGATCCTGTTAACGTTTAAGTATTCTTCTATTTCTTTAGATATAGCTAGACTTTGTTGATGTTCATGTAGTACTTGTAGTTCTTCCAATAAAATATCTATCTTCTCAAATTCGGTTATGTTTCCCTGGCTCCTCACTTTATGCTTTACTAACTCTATATACTCTTTGGTATTGTTAAAGTACTTTATGAGATTCCACACTCGTTCAGAAATTTCCCTGGTCTCTTCTTGTGTCTTTCGTAATTCTTTTTTCAAATCCTCCATACAGCTCAAGCAAAATTTCCTAAATCCATTTATATATTTCTATTTTCAATGTTCACTTTCACAAGCAAACTTTTCTTCTATTTAAATACTGCTAGTCATTTTGAATTTTTCACTATGCGTTTATCTATTTTAATCTACTATTCAACACTTATATAAATATTTTTACCATTTGTGTTGGTCCCATTTGTCTCGAAAAAATGTTTGATCGTTGTTGAGTTTACCACCAAAGTCTGTGCAACTTGAGGCAGCTAAAATAGTTCATTAAAACCTTGCGTTGTGTAGTAAATGTTGGTATACAGAACAACGTATCCTTTTAACAATTTAATTCAGTATATTAAAATTAAATTGAGCTAAAATAACTTTCCAATATCAATATACTTCCTTCAAACTGATAAAAGATATCAAACTGTGCTCTTGCTAATACCAGCTGCGCCAAAATTATGTGTTGATAGTTTAAATATGGAATTTTTCTTTTAATATATTAATGGTTTATTTAAAAAAAAGCTTTGTTAATAACAACTAGTATCTTGTTCTTTTAATTTACAATTTTAAACCTGGAGGGTCTCGTGGGAATCGCAGGTATGACTCTAACTTTTAACTGCTAAATACAAGACAAAAACTCCACTATTTATACAAAACTTAATCTTAATTTAATATACTTCAAAATTAATATTATGCTTAAAAGGTATTATTATTATGCTAACTTGCTAAACTATTTAATGTTATTAAGCTTTTGACCCAATTACGAAATATCGCTATTGCACAATTTGTCAACGCAAAGAGTTTATCAAGCAACCAAGTAAATGAACTGGTTGCTGCTGCGTTAACAAATTAGTGCGATGTACGGGTACGAGGATTGTTTAATTCTGATTCACACAGTACAAACAAAATAAATAAAATTTGGACCGGACAATTTTGGACAACAAAAGATCTGTTCTACAAAAGTTCACTAAAGGACATTCACCAGAGGACACATCGAAGGCTATTTTCTACTGATATTTGTAACAACAATATGTAAGACACAAGCCATAAACACTTTTTCTTTTAAAGACATAGCAGAAACTTAAAAGGAAATTTGCTTAACTTGGCAAACATGAAAATAATTTTGTTCTTTACAGAGCTCGTACTGCACTATATGAAATGGCGAGAAAATTTCTTGCTGCACTTGTGAACACATATGTTATATTTGAAAGCTCACAGTTGCTAGAATATATTAGTTATAAGAAAACAAACTTTATCTATAAACTCAGTGTCATATTGGTTATCGAAAATTCCAAACAAAAATTCGCAATTACACTTTTCAAATTTTAATTAAACGACGCTAGATTGACCGTTTCGTCCACTGTGCATTCTGCTGAAAAATTACTTCTTCCGCAGGATAGGCGCTCTTGCCTACAAAATCTGGAAGATGAGTTTGAAAAATACGCAAATAGTCTTCTTTTCGCATTAATCCACCAATTCTTTACAGTGGTCCAAGGTGCCACCATGTAAAGCAACCCCAAACTATGACGCTGCCTCCACCGTGCTTCACCGTTTCCTTAACATGGTTTCGTTAATTTCTCCTCAGGGCGGCGCCAGCAAAATATTGCTTACATTCGGATTGAAAACGATTAAATTTAGACTCATCTGACCAGATTATACGTTTCCAGTCATCTACTGTCCAATTTCTGTGCTCTCTGGCAAACTTCAACCGTGTTTTAACGGTTTTTATGGACAAGGCAGGTTTTTGTTTTTTTTACTACTGAGATGTAGCTAATATCGCTAGGGGCTATGGTTGCTGTCCATCGACTAACTGGCTTGTTCATTAATAAAGAAGCGTCCTTTGGTGTTAAAAACTTGTCTCTTTTCATCTGATTTATCATGAGCCGTACGTCAGCATTCGTTAATAGCTTTTTACGGCCTCTGACTTGTGGTTTGGGAATAATAGAACGCCTCTTAGCTATAACTCGCGTAGAACAGCCCTTTTCTGTCATGGCTAGAACGTTTTCTTCAATGGTTCTGGACAGTTTTTTTCATTATTTATTAAAATTTGATAATTGTTGGATAATATGCACAAAGTGTTTACCATACGCAGCTAAATTAATATCGAACTAATATTTTTTTATATTTATGATTTGAACAGGCTAAAGTTCGTATCGCTTTTAAAAAAAAATAAAGTTATAAAAATAATCAAATTAACTAATATTTTTTTGTTTCAAGAGATGTAAGCAAAGCAAACACATGCAAATATAACGGTAAACTTTAACATTTTTGTGCAAATACTTCAATAACACACGGGTGCTTTATTGCTTAATTTTTTATGCAATAAAAAGTGCATAAGGTACAAACATGTACTCATTTTTGCACCCTACTGTATATGCTGAAACGGGACGAATTGGCCAAATACTTGGAGGAATTCAATCTCGATATCAGCGGCACCTTAGAAGAATTACGAAAACGAATGTCAACTTTCATTAGCGCTGAGCATGATGTAGCCACGTTGACACGATTAAGGGAATATCAGAGGAAACATGAGGGGCTTGGCGAAATCAATCTGCCTATCGGAAAAGGAGCAATACCATAGTCAATCCGCAGAAGGGATAGCCAACAAGTTGCTCATTCACTTCATACTCTTATTTATCTTCTTATTATCTTCCAGATAATACGACAATACCGGATAGAATCAGCATAATTCATCAAGTCCGAAAATGTTGAATCTTTTATGAAGGTGGCAAGAACCCCTCGCTTTCATGGAACGACTGGAAGAATTGGCAGAGCTTTATGAGATACCCTGGAACCATTTAACAAAAGTAATGGCAGAATTTTTACGTAAACGGGACCTGACATGGTACCGGAACAACAACTCACAATGTTGGGATGAATACAAGGCCGATTTTCTGGAATTTTTTTGCCTGCTAGGTTCTTGGAGAAATTATAAGATGACATAAAATCCAGAACGCAGCGTCCAAAATAGCGTTTAAAGGACTACGTTTTGGAAATTCAGAACCTCATGCGGCATTCGAACCTCATAGAAGATCAGAAGCTACAGCTTATTTTTCGAAGTTCGCAAGCAGAATACCAATGGTATATCCGACGTAGCGACTTTACCAATTTAAAAGACCTTGTGCTATTAGAAGAGAACCTGGAAAGTATCCCGGCATCACCTAGAACAGTAACTAATAATTAGAACACAACGCAAAATCAATACTATCGATGCGGACAAACAGGTCACTATGCTTCCCGATGCCCTAATGCCCCGGTGGGAAACGCCATGGGAGATCGATAAAACTGAGGATGTTCAAATCTCCCAAAGAAAATAAGTCCTCACTATCCCCATTAACCAGTCTACAAAGTGAAGAATCTCGTTTAGTCGCGTCCATTTTGATTGGTAGCACGCCGGTCATAGGCATCATCAACACAGGTGCGAGTCGTAATTTCATAAAAGCAAAAGTAGTAGGGAACTGGGCATTCGGCGACAATTAAAATGGTTAAATTGTGGCTGAAATTGTTAAATTTGGGTAATTAAAATTTGAAAATTGTTAAATTCTTGGAAATTTATGAAATTTGATACCTACGAGGGAGGTTCAATAATTCCTTTAAATATTTTGCGAGGTTGGTTCAATAAGTCCGTCTTTTTCCTAATGCCGACGGCAAAACAAGATTATTATTTTTTTCAAATGCCGACGGCAAAACATGATTATTATTTTTTTCAAATGCCGACGGCAAAACATGATTATTATTTTTTTCAAATGCCGAGGGCAATACATGATTATTATTTTCTTATACTGCAGAAAAAAGTCTCAGTGTTGCCAGAGTGTAGAAATTTGTTATCATAATACTATATCAGTAATATCAGAGAAATTAGATTTGATGACTATACGCGATTCTCATATGAACCGTGGGAATGTGCTTGTGTGATTTCCTCACGCTAATAAATTGTTTATAAATAAAATAATTAAATAAATTAATAAAATAATCAAATAAATTATATTATTTATTTATAAAACGTTCTCATGTACTATGTGAAAGCCCCTAATACTTGTGTGTGGGGGGTCCAGCTTGTTTGTCGCTGGTAAGCTTATATTCTGTTTATTTGTTTAAGAAATATATTTGTATGTATGTATGTATGTATGTTGCATGTATGTATGTATGTATGTGTGTGTATGATGCATGTATGTATGTATGTGTGTAGAATACATTTATATTTTGCAACGTAGTCATTTTCTTTGTCTACGATTATTTTAAAGCAGCAAAGTTTCAACTAACTACAGTCATCGGCAGAGAAACAAAAAGTAAAAACTGTGAACGCTCTAAGGATACTACTACTAATTTTCGTATAAATACGCGAACTTTTGTAACGAACAGATTAGTACTTTATTGTATTTACAAGTAGTATCATCAGCAATTGTGTTAAAGTGAAATAATAATAACAAAAATTAAACATTTTAAAAACCCCCGACTTTTTTCAGAAAAGATGTTATATCTTCTAAACGGCTGGACCGATTTTCTTCAAACATAGCTAAGAACCCTCTCGATCAAGTCATCTTTCAAACAGAAAAAACTAAATGAAAATCGGTCCAGCCGTTTGGACTGTACGTGGACACGGACAGACACACAGATACACAGACACACACTACAAACTTATAACACCACTTCTTAGTAGGGGGTTAATAAAATAATTAATAACAAAAATTAAAAATTCTAAAAACCCCCGACTTTTTTTTAGAAAAGATGTTACATCTTCTAAACGGCTAAACCGATTTTCTTCAAACAAAGCTAAAAACCCTTTCGATCAAGTCATCTTTCAAACAAAAAAACTAAATGAAAATCGGTCTAGCCGTTTGGACTGTACCTGGACACGAAAAGACACACAGATACACAGACACACAGACATACACTACAAACTTATAACACCCCTTTTTTTAGTCGGGGGTTAAAAATGAGTTATACTGGTTATCAGTGTATTAGATGTCATAAGGTATACAAATACCAAAAGTCCTTTTTGGATCATGTGAGAAGTCATAGCGTGCAGGATCAAATGGTCGTAAGTTGGGGTACAAATCAAGAGCAACCGCAGACATTTGTTCAAAATCGTCAACAGCAGATAAATTCATTTCATAACCAGCAGCACTCGTCTCTACAGTATCCCCAATATCAACAATACGGTATGGCTAACTGTTACCCTACACCGATGTCATGGAGTTATCAGTTTTTGGAATCAGGAGTACCAATGCAATATGAGTATCTAAATTACAATTATAATCCCGTCACACCAGTTAATAAAGTGGAGCAGTATTCCAATTTGATGCAATGGCAACCTTTTAATTATCATCAACAAGAGCAGTAGCTACAACAACAAGCTCATCAACAAGGTGTGGATATCCTTGGAGGGACTTTATACAACGATGCTATGGATATAATGGCTCGATTATGGATAACAACCAAACTTCAGTTGCTTCGTTAAACGGCAACGCAACTGTTAGTCCAAATTTACACAATGCAAGTCTTATTATTAAGCTGATTAGTTTGTTAGGAGAGAGATGGGGGAAAAGAAACGTTACTGTTCCCCTTGTCTCTCTCTCCCTAAAACTAATCAGCTTAGCAATAAGACTTGCATAGTGTGATTTGGGACTTAAGAAAATTTGTATTATGTATGGCAACTCTCTTCAGTTGCCACAAAGGTATCGAAATTACTATTTTGACAGCTAAGCAACTGGAAAAAAATGTAAACAAAGCAATAGCAAATCTAACAAGCATAAAATAATTATTAACATGTTGAGTTCAGTGGATTTATTTTTTGATAACGAAGAAGTGGTACCTAACGTGGCATCTATTAGACGTCACTTGAGGGACAGTTCTAATCCACTAGAATTACCATTTGTGCTGTGAGTAAGTTCATATTAAAAATAGTTTGAAATAAAAAATTTATTTTGTTAGATTTAAGGCTTATTTTCGCCTTCCAAAAGATGCGGTGGTATACCTAGTCGAAACTCTAAATAATGAGTTTCGGCAAAGTCATCGGACAACGGCAATATCACCATTGTTAAAAGTGTGTGCGGCTTTAAGATTTTTTGCGGAAGGAAGCTTCCAAAAGTTCCACGGAAATGATTTTAATCTGGGAATGGCTCAACCAACATTGTCGGTGGCTTTAAAAGAGTTTTTAAATCTAGTGGAAGAAAAGATCTGTAAACAGTGGATTGTTTCAAAAATGAGTTAGGAAGAAAAAATAAGAAACAAAAACTATGTTTCCTGGTGTTGTTGGATGCATAGATGATACGCATGTACACATCATGGGCCCGAAGGAAAACGTTCGTCATTTATATCTAAACAGGAAAGTTTGAATTTATTGCTGGTAAGTTATTCATTACTTAGTACTTCTTCTTATAACCATAGTTTGTTTGTAGATGTGTAATTGCCAAATACGCATTAGATACGTTGATGCCAGGCATCCCGGTTCTACTCAAGATGCGTTCATTTGGAACAACAGCCCATTAAAACAAGAAGTTACCGCGGAGTTCGGCCCAAACACATGGCTACTAGGTTGGTTGTATAACATTTAAATTTTCAAAATCACTAAAAATTTATTTACAAAAAAACTAGGAGATGCAGGGTTTCCCTTGGAACCACAACTTTTGACTCCTTACCGTTCAGCTGAACCACAGCACATAGGTCTGGCGAACCAAATTTTTTGGGCAAAATTACAAAAGCCAAAAATATAAGTATATTAAAACTAAACACACATAAAATATTAAATTATTTAAATTTTTATAAAAGGGTGACCACTTTTAACCCATCGAAGGCCAAGGTGACATTTTAGTCCCATAAGTAAATGAAAAATTAATTAATCACACTCTTCGGTATCCAAAACTAAGTTGTCTTCGATTGTTTCTTCGTTACGTTCTTCATCAGTTTCTTCGTCATCGTCTGCGTTTTCTCCAAATGTGGAAGAAAACGTTACTTTTAGGTTCTGCAGTTCTTTGAAACATTTCCAAGGATTGAATACGACCATCTAAAAACTCTTTTAGCGCTGAATAATTTGGTAAATCTTCATTTGGTTTAATCGACAGCTCCCATGCCTTTCTTGTTTCAGTATCTAACTTGTTGACCATTAAATAAATGAGCCAATCATCCCACTGGTTGACTGGACGTTCGAGTTGCTGAAGTGCTCGTAGTGCAGTGGTTACACCATCATTCAATATGTGTAAATTTGTAGCGGACTCCGTTTGCGCAGCGGGCAAATTAATGATCTTCGTAAGAAATGAATTAACAATTATTCGTTTGTTTTCATACTTCTTTACTAACAACTCCCAGGCAATGATAAAATTTTCGTCTATAGTTGCAATATTGTCTAAGACATGTCGCCAACGAGAGCATCCTTTAAATATTGCAGCTTTTGTGTATTTGTAATATGCTTATTCGCTTTGACAACTGATACAAAAAGGTCTTTGAATGGAAACCAGTTAAGAAAATCCTCATCAAAGGAAGGTATTTTGATAGTAGGCAAATGTGTTGTTGGCGAAGTAATGGCTGGCGTGGCATGTTGAATGCTTGCACTAGTGGTGGCAGTCGAAGAGTTAATTGTATTCAGTTGTTCTAATTGTTCAGTTAATTCGCCCAGGGTTTCACAATACGTATTTTCGACGTCGGCACAATCCGTATCATTAGTCAAGAGTTGAATGTGGTCACTTACCTTCTTGCCCGCAGCTTGTTCATTTATTTCTGCAATTAAAGTATCTCAAGCATCACAATATTTTTGCCAATAGTCTTCCAGCAATTTTAAGCGTACTTGAATAAATCCCGCATTTTGTTTAGCCTTAGCTGTTTTCCTGGTATTAGCGCGGAAATTCTGAATTGCGCTGCGGTACGTAGCTATTTTTTCTTCGGATGGCATGTTGATAAAAGGAATTTAATTTTATTCGGCAATTTCTTCTTTAGTGTGTAACATGTGCCAAATAACAATTGATAAAATGTGGAGAAAACAGCTGCAGCGCCAATGTTAATGCTAAAAACCTGTTCACATTACAACATCTTTCATCTTTCATCTGTCATGTATTATAATACTATTTTTACGAGTGTGAGCAACTAATAATTAAATAATAAAATTCAATTTAAAAATTCAGTAGAAATTGATTTAATTGCTGGCTCCTGAGGAGCAGAAACAAATAATGCTAGAAATTATGTAGAAATTATGCCAGCCGACAATGATGATGAAGAAATATTAAAAATTTTATCCGCAAAGATTTTGCGTAGACATTTGCAACTATTTTTATGTAATTTATTTCGATTTGGAAAAATATATAACAGATTTTAATATATGCATACATATACATACATATGTATATAATAAAATCTTAGAGGAATTACGGATCTTTTTTGGGAAAGATATTCCAAAATGTAGCTTTGAATGTATGTACATATGTACATGCATATGTAGATATACATACATACATACATATGTATACATTTTTATAGTATGTATGCATGTATGTATATAGTTGTATACATTGTTTCTAGTGATGACACTAAAATAATCGAAAGATGTTGAATGGAACAAATTGAGATAGGAACATCTTTTGAAGATGTTGAAAGATGTTAAACATTCAGCCCTGTATAATTCTTATGGGAAGATGTTATCATCTTGCCAAATTGATGAAAGATGTGAGTAAGTGTGAAAAGACTATAACAGACAATGACGTGTTTGACAGATTAAGCAATGTTAAATGTTGTTCTGCTATTAACGAGTAGATGGCGTTCAACATAAAGTGTAAATGTTAAAGTTTGATGCTACTGTGTGTCACAAAAACACTCGGTGGCGTTGCTAATTATGATGAAGATGAGGACTTCAGCACGAAGAAAATGGTTTGGGTTTAACTGGGATGTCAATTAAACAGCAAATTAACTAGAAAGAGTGAGACAACACACAGTTATAAAGATCACCACTCTTCCCCGCAAGGTATGCCAAAAAATGTTAAAGATTATGCAAACTCTTTGATTTGTGCAGCGCTTACCACGATGTTTTAAACTCACAGTAACAGTAGAAATACCACGTTGATGCACCTTTCCGTATTGACAGTTCCTTTTTTATTTAGTTCAATTATCAATTTCCTTTTAGAAAATTCAATCTTTATTTTTCTCCTTATTTTAAAAATGTGACTTAATCTATTATTATAATTCTTTTGTTGGTTTTGAAATTACCCAATGCAGCGTGCATATGTCTGTTTGGTTCCGGCAAATAAGATCCTTATTTCAGCCCAATTCCAATATAATTAAAAATATATGTAGAAACCATTTAAAGATTTTTTTGACGATAGTGACTATAAATACTATTTTTATTGTTTCTCAAGATGTCTAACCCAGTTTTAAATGTACCCAATCCCCCGGAAGCAGGTCTTCAAGATGACCGTATTGACAATTTAGAAGAGAGAATTGCTAGAATTTGCGCACAACAATGCCAAATAGTAATAAGAAAGTTTATAGACCCTAACTCGGACATTGCAGGTGAAGACCAAATAATAGAAGACAGATATAGGAACAACTTGACGGACTTGGACAAGGTACCTGATGTTGTTAAGTGTCTCAGGGAATTTTCTGGTAGCTATACTGAATTCAGAATTCTTAGACTATACGATTCGGCCCAAGGAACCCCGAAATATATCGCGATTTTAAACACAATTAGGAACAAGACTACGGGTAGTGCGGACGCCGCACTTGAATCATATAATACTCCCTTAAATTGGACAAATGTCTATCGTTACAATACGCAGATAAAAGAGATTTGACAACGCTAGAGTATCAAATGAGCACTCTAGTACAAGGTAATAGTACCATACAGCAGTACTATCAAAGGGTATATTCACACCTTTCCCTTATAATGAATAAGTTGTCATACATGAACATAGGTAGAGAAGCACTTGACCTTCTAGCACAAACATATAGAGATAAGGCATTGGATGCCTTCACCAGAGGTTTAAGGGGCAATTTATCCCTTAACCTAGGAATGAAAGAACCAAAAGATCTTCCACAAGCACTCCACTTGTGCTTGAAAATGGAAAACCAATTCGCAAGGTCACATTTTGCAAACCTACACCACCAGACTAATAAAAACAATACTAACAAGCCTTTACCACCTCAACCATAAAATAGGCCACAATATCAGGAAGAATCTAGGAAAACCCCAACTAGCTTTTATGCCGCAACCTTCGTTTAATTACCATCAGAACAGGTTAGTAAATCCAACAGGATATCATAATAACTTTAACCAAATGCAACCGACACAAGAGTATCCAAATCCGAGGTTCATGCCTCCAAGACTAACTATTCCGGAGCCTTTCCCACGTCCCGAGCCCATGGAAGTGGATCCTTCAATCAGAAAAAGAGCTGTCAATTATATGAACAGACCAGCTCAGAATAATCAAATATTTGGAAAAAGGCCACCTATACAATCTGAACAATTGCGAAACCCTCCTAAGCTGCAAAGAAATTTTCACCTAGAGACGGAGGAAAGCGAAAATATTAACGACCACTACTATCGGTACCAAACACTAAACTACGAAGAGGAGGAGAAACTCTCAACATTGGACGAGTACTTACAAAATCAACCAGAAACATCTAAAAACGGAAACCAATTCGAAACACAGGACTTCGCGGACATTTATTTCTTAGACAAACGAATTCGTCTCTACCATACTTTGAGTGTAGGACGAATGACGGAAAAATTTCGAACTTCCTTATTGACATAGGCTCAAACAAGAATTACATATAACCCTGTTTAGTTCGAAATCCCTTACCAAATAAAAATTCCTTTTTCGCAAGTTCGGTTGGCAAAAATAACAAAGTCACTCATCATACCTTCATAAACGTATTTGGAAAACACGCTGATAAAATAAAATTCTTTTTACTGCCAAGTTTGAAGTCGTTTCACGGCATTTTAGGAAAGGACACCTTAAAGGAGCTATCAGCCATTATCTACTCAGAAGACGACTACATGCTAATAAACGGAACACTTAAAATTCGAATAAAACAAAAAGTATCACTGTCGTCGTTAAGTGAAATAAAGACTCCGGAAGATTTTCTAAACTTTGCAGTGTTTTTATTCTATATAAAAAATATATATCCCAGTTAAAAAATATGTATGGAGCATATATGATATCCCATATATGGTTCGGATCCGAAAAATGAGGGTGTATGGGCATATATGATTATATATATTCATACATGTATGTGTAAATATTCCCTCTACAGTATGCAAAGTTCACAAAATCGCACTGTTGTGCAATAAATTAAATTACTAAAACTAGTTTTTTTAAATTTTGAACAGGTAGGTTGTATTTAATGAAACATTTGTTTGGACAAATAATGAAAAACGAACTAAAAGTCATTTCATTCCTCATTTTAAGTCAAAATCAATTATTTAAAAAACACAAAACTGATATTCGTACATAAAATTTTATTAAGAAATCAGATTAAAAACTAATGCAGTTAATTATAAAAGAAAAAATAATTCGCCTAACAATAGTTTTCAATATATTTTTTTCAGTAATATGAACTTTGTTTCTTATCTACAGAATTCTTTTATTTTCGATATTTTAACGTGGCAGAGCTGAATTTATCACAGCAAAAATAAGGTTGTATTTCATAAAACCAACTTAAAACCAATTCAAAAATGGTTTTATGTTGGTTTAAACAGCAACAGTTCGTGTCATTAAACCAGGTTTTAGGAGTTGGTTTTAACGTTAAAACCAACTTTTATTAAAACCATGTCAGTGTGGAATCACTATTATGTATATATTTTTAACCTTATATTTTCAGCCCATTTTGATATTCAAGTAAATTAATTTTACCTAACCTCATTTTTCCGTGTATAATGTTCTTACCATTTTGAATTTTATGAAAATAACAAAATACCAAGTAATATTAATATATGCTGTTCACATTAAAAATCCAAATTAAAAATGTTAAAATAGAAAACTTTAGGATCATTTTAAATTGAGGCCATATAACATGGAGCCATAACATGGAGCCTATGCAATCAAGTTATTACTGCAGTGCTACCAGCCAGTGAATATTATCGTCTTAGCTGCACACTTTTATTGACATTTTATAAAAAGTCTGCGAATAGGAAAATATTTACGAAGTTTTAAGTTGCATGTGGGATAACTTCTAAATTCCAAAAACTCAGGAAATGACAGTCACCAATTTAAAAAAGTAGTTTTATTTTCTATCGATTGGTATATGATGCAATACGATAATATGAGTATTTTCTATTTTATAAGTAGAAAACTTTTGTCCTTATTTTTGTGCTTTCGACGAGTTTTCTAGAATATAACTTCGTAAATAAAGTAATTCAGAAAATGGCAGTCATTAATTCTGAAAGGTATTTTTATTATCTATAGAAAGCTATATAATTATATATCGTACATACAATAGTTACTATTTTATACGCACTAAACTTTATTGTTAAATTTTAATGATATACAATTTTTAATTTGGACATAACTTCTGAACTAAAGTAATTCAGAATATGAGAGTTACAAATATAAAAAGGTATTTTAATTTCCTATTGACTGCTATGTGATTTAATTGGGCACAATAAATAATTTTAATTTTATATGCAAGAACAAATTTTTGGTTGAAGTAATTTTCGAAAGTGTTTTTCTCCATAGTTATTCAAATAAAAATAATGACAGTAGTAGGGAACTATCGCTTCTGGCGCCGATTAAAATTGTGAAATTGTGGCTGAAATTGTTAAATTGTGGGCTGAAATTGTTAAATTGTTGCTGAAATTGTTAAATTTGGGTAATTAAAATTTTAAAATTGTTAAATTCTTGGAAATTTGTGTTTTCGGCGGCGCTTTGATGTTTTTTGTTTACATTAGGAGTTTTTGTTTACATTAAGTGTATGTCTGTCTGTCCGTCTGTCGGTCTGTCTGCCTGACCGTGGATGTTTGTGTGTGGAATATTTTGTGTGAATGTATTAAGGCGGTTCATAGTTTGGCGGTTTTTATGTGTGTATGTGACGACGAGGAAAATCATGAAAATGATTTTTTCTAATACCAATGGTGAAATAGTGATTATTAATTTTTCCTAATGTCTACGGCAAAACATGTTTATTAATTTTTCCTAATGCCGACGGCAAAACATGAATATAATTTTTTCAAATGCCGACGGGAAAATGATTTTTCCTAATGACGACGGGAAAACATGATTATTATTTTTTTTTCCTAATGCCTACGGCATGCATGATAATTTTTCCTAATGCCTACGGCAATGCATGATAATTTTTTCAAATGCCGACGGCAATACATGATTATTTTTTTTCCTAATGCCGACGGCAATACATACTTATTTTTCCTAATGCCTACGGCAATACATAATTATTTTCAAATGCCGACGGCAATACATGATAATTTTTCCTAATGCCTACGGCAATGCATGATAATTTTTTCAAATGCCGACGGCAATACATGATTATTCTTTTTTCCTAATGCCGACGGCAATACATACTTATTTTTCCTAATGCCTACGGCAATACATAATTATTTTCAAATGCCGACGGCAATACATGATAATTTTTCCTAATGCCGAAGGCAAAACATGATAATTATTTTTTTCAAATGCCGACGGCAAAACATGATTATTATTTTTTTCCTATTGCCGACGACAAAACGTGAAAGTTATTTTTTCTAATGCTAATGTAGGTGTTGCTAGACTGTGGGAATTTAAGGCTGACCGTGATTTGAGTGGGTGGCGTTGTTGCCGTAATATGTAACCATAGGAATTCGTGGGTGTGTCTGTCTGTCTGTGAGAATTTAGTTGAAGCTTCGATTGGAAGGGGGGCGGGGTGTAGTAGAGCTAGATCAATTGCATGTATATATATGTGTGTGTGTGTGTGTGTGTGTGTGTGTGTATGTGTGTGTGTGTGTGTGTGTGTATGTGTGTGTGTGTACGTTTGTAGGAATTTCTATAGGAGCTTAAGGCTGATTGCGATTTATGAGGGGCGAGGTGTACTAGTAATATGTAACCGAGGGAGTCTGTCTGTTTGTATTTCTGTAGGAGTTTAAGGCTGACCATGATTTGGGTGGGCATGGTTGTTGACGTAATATGTAGCCATGGAGATTTGTGGGTGTGTCTGTCTGTAGGAGTTTAAGGCTGATCGTGATTTGAGGTGGGTGAGGATGTTATTGAGGTAAATTGGTTATGTGTATGTATGTATGTATGGCCAGGGGAATTTGTGTATGCATATCTGAGGGAGAATTTACGGCTAGTCGTGATTTGTGAAAGGTGGGGTGTTGTTGAAATTTTCTTGGATATTTCTTATATGAATTCTGCTATGTGTGTGTATTTGCGCTGATATTTATATGTAGGTGGAAATAAATTGTTTTCAGTATCGACATTTGGTACTATAAAATAATATCATATGTCTGGACTTCCCTAATCCTAGTATGCTTTTATACTTACTATTGCTTTATATTTTCTCATGCTTAAATTTGTCTCGCGTTGAAGTCGGTCTGTGTGAAATTTGTTTATATTACAGATTTTGTTTATTTAACTACATTCGTCTTCTTTGACTGAAAGAGTTTTCTACACACAGAGAAAAACCAACTTGAAATCAGTAAGAACCATGCTGAATTAATAAGAACCATTAGCGAAGGTTTAGCCATATTGAAATTTCTTATTTCAATATGGACAAAATATTAATTTACAGTATTCATTTATTAAACTCATTAGTTTGTAGATATCTCAATATACATTTTCTATTATATTAAAAATTATTGAATTAATGTGATGAATTCTTATTTTTAAGCTGCAGATTTTCCCTGAGTGTATGGATTGTTTATATTTGCATTGTGCTTTAACTAAACGACGCTTCATATATTTTCATGATGTAGATCTAATAAATACTTAAGCATTGATAAGAAATTTGATATGTATACATACATATCTACAAATTGATTTTATGTATGTATGTATGTACATATATATGTACATACAAATAAGTGTTCAACTCAATCTTTGAATACATTTTTTATTTTATTTTTTGTCATGTGATGTCTGTTGTTGGTGAAATTAAAAACATTTTAATTTTTATCTGCGTTTACTTAAAAGTTTGTGAGGATTTTCTGTTTTAAGTAAAACTGAATTCTTGAAGATATGTACTTACATACTCTATAGTAATAGTAACTATAATAGAAATATTTCTTATACTTAATTTACAGTTTTTTAAAGTATAGGGTATAAAATTTTTTCTAGCTATAGCCTTCTACATTTATTTTGGAAAACTTGCTTTGCTTTTTAAAAATGTATAAACATTTTTAAATGAAACTGATCCGGCACTCCAGCTTAGGTACTGATAGTTTTTTTTTGTTGTTAGTTAACTTACTTATTTTTTATTTTTTATTGATAAACATTGGAAATCAAAAGGGAGTTTTATATTGTAATTATTATTTTCATAATTGTTGAAAACAATCGCTGCTTTTTGTTTGTTTTTTGCGATGAAATCATTTGAATTACTTTTGCAACTTTACGCGTTTATAAAAATTATGTTATTTTCTATATTTCTTAATTTATAAGACTTTTAGACTTTGTCCTTTAGGAGTTATATATTCTATTATACGATTATGAATAAGAATGCAGTAAGCTGATGTATTTGCTTACTGCTTCAAATTAAAATTTTATTAAATTGAATAAAAGGAGTTTTTTTTCTTAAACTCTGATGCAGTTAGAAGCGCTGGAGATTCTTTCATATAACAGCTTTTTTGAAATTTTTGATACATAGTATAATATAGAATTGGATAACATTTATTTTTAATTTTTATGTTAAGAAGTACCGGTATGAGACTGAATTTAAATGTACTTTTAAATTAGTTAAATCATAATGAACAAACATATTTTCTTCTTTAATAGCGATCAACAGAAAACGAACTCGTTTTCATATAATTTAGGTATACCCTATCGACGGCTCCTCTAGGATACAAGATGACTTTGTATGACGAAATTTCTGTTGCTTTATACTGATAATATGTTTACATTAATAAGATACATATACATATGTTTATTTTATGAACGGTGAGCACCTATGGCTTTTATTTAATGTTCTATATGACTTTTTTTTTTCATTTTCTTTAATAATTTTCTCCCCATAATAGCATTCTAAATATTTCAAGGGCTCAAATGCTGTGTAGTCTTCTTCTGCAAACTTAACTAAACGTCTAACTTCTTCCAATGCTTCTTTATAAGAAGATATTTTGTTATGGTCTTCTTCTACGATACGTGCCCATCGGGCAGAGTGTACGTATTAGTTGGTCAGTCAGTCTCTATTTTTATTTATTTTTTTTTTCTTCTAATGTGCCACTCCTTTTTTTAGATTTTACTACTTGGAATAGAGAATTTTTGTCTAATTTTTTGGTGGGTATATACATTAGGTATGTAGAAATTAGTTTAGATACAAAGAAATGCATGTTTAATATACAACTATTGTATCAAATCGATCTCAAATAACTCAGTTACCTCTACCAGCAATTCACCGTTGGTGTATTCATAAAGTGTTAGAAACAATGAAATATCTATGTTTTGAGAGAATTTTTCCCCTCAAGTATTTCTACATGAGGTTTGAGGGGTCAATCACTGTCGCATTCATATGTAATGATTATTCACTTAAAAAACGTCATCATCACCATCAATCATCTCCGTATACAATACATTCATGAGTTGGGTTGATCCAGATACAATTGCTGTCTCATCACCTTCTAACAGCTTTATATATTTTGCTAGTATGCATGCCTTAGCATGCTTCTATCGATAGTGACGTAAGAGTCCGAGATGTAGAGTGTTACAATTAAAAATCTTTACTATTAGAATTTACCAGTTCGCTCTTTTGAATTTTTACAAAGTAGATACATATGTATGTATTTCATTGACCACAAAATCATAAAATTTCTTTGCTTACAAAATTGTATGACGTGAGGATTTTTTTTTAAATTATACATGCTTCGGCATGCTTTCATTTTTTTTTCTATAAATTTATGTAATACTCATACAGATACAGATATAAAGTAAGATCTGTTTACTGTACATTTTAAAATTTATGCATGCTTCAGCATGATTCTAGTTGAAGCGTATATTCATTCACTAAGTTTGTTTGATACTTATTCATACACATGTACATTCTTAAAGATTGGATATCAAAGTCCAATTTCCGTAGTTTATCTATATTTTCTAAAGATCTGATAGCTAAAGAAATAAATAGAGTGAAGATCTTCTATAATAATCCCATTTTCATATTGTAAAATTTTGCGTGCTAGCGCTTTCGATGGGAAAATATACATACAACTTTATAAAAAGTGATAATATGATGTGCTGCTGAATATTGCACTATGTTATAGTTCATTTTAAACACTGAAGTTTTAGCAATATTTCATTCAGACCAACAAGTTTAGAGAATTCCACTACATTTAGTTAATTATCTTTCTTAAGACCCATCATTCCTAATCAATCCTACAAAAAACAACACAAACTAGATTTTTCGTTTTAATTTTATTTTTATTAAATTCAACATTCATTCTTCAAATTACTTTATACTATATTAAGTAGCTTTTCCTCATTTGTTGAGTTGACTTTAATAGGAGACATTTTAATGGTACGATGAACTTTTCTATTGAGTAAATCTTTATACATACCAATCCACTTATATGAACCATTAAAGCTAATTCTTTTCACATCATACCTTTCAATGATCTATTAAATCATTCTAATATTGATGCTTTCATATTAAGTAATGTTTAATCTTCTATTTATGTATGAGTTTTCCCAAGTATTTATTAAAAAATTCTTTAGAATCATCTGTTTGTAAGTTTTTTGGTACCCGTACCACTTCAAAAATATTTTCCATTGCCTTGGTTTTTAGAGTGCAGCTTTTATTTTCAGCTGTACTTTGAGAATGTGTCAATTACAGTCTTCAAAAATCAACAATTTCTATTTTCTGTAGAATAGTTCTACATTTCACCTAACTTAGCTCCATAAAACATCATATATTCCTGTCATTACATCTCTACAAGCACAAACAGTTGAGATTTAATATGGAGTTCGTTTACTAAATTCCTTTTTAAAGACATTGAGTTGTTTCACAGATTTTTTCGAAAGTGTTGTGATCTACATCTTGCACTTTCAGCTATTTATACTAACATGTAGTTAATTTTCTAATCTATATATTTAACCGTAAACTCTTCAATTTGTTTTTAATTATTTACTTTTTAGAATTGCTTTTTCAATTTTATAACTGTCTTCTTTCTCTAATTTTATTTCACGTTGTAGTTCCTCAATTTGCATTTAAATATATTCTTGAATATTAATGCTTTAAGCTATATTATTAATTTGTCTTGTATTTTATCTTCATTCAGTTTAATGTAACTATCAACAATAGTTTGTATCTAATTCATTTATGCCTTCCAATACTGATAAGTCAGTATAAATGTCTTCAGAATTGGAAGTCTATGAGTAAAATCATCGTCATCATCATTCTCAGTATTAGCATCATTAAATATGATGGTATTATCAAATATTATTCCTTTTACTAGTTTCTTTGGGGTACTTGTCTATATCTTGAGTGAAGGTTTCTCAGGCTTTAAACTTGTATATTTTCAACTTCTGTCTTGATTTTACTTTCTTCTTTCATAAGAATTCTTTTAATATTTTTAGAACTATTTATGAATTCTTCTGCTATAGGTTTAAATGTATCTTTTAGTTGTTCACTTGTATCTATTTCACCAGTTTTTATACTACGAAGCTTTTTCTTCAACACATTTCTTGTCAACACCAACTGTTTTAAAATTTTCTCATCCAGGGCAAATAACAGGTATCAGCAATCATATCAGCTTTTCAGGAGCTGGTCTGGTTTTCAGATCAGCTTTTCAGGACCTGGTCTGGTTTTCAGATCAGCTTTTCAGGACCTGGTCTGGTTTTCAGATCAGCTTTTCAGGACCTGGTCTGGTTTTCAGATCAGCTTATCAGGACCTGGTCTGGTTTTCAGATCAGCTTATCAGGAGCTGGTCTGGTTTTCAGATCAGCTTATCAGGAGCTGGTCTGGTTTTCAGATCAGCTTATCAGGAGCTGGTCTGGTTATCAGATCAGCTTATCAGGAGCTGGTCTGGTTATCAGATCAGCTTATCAGGAGCTGGTCTGGTTTTCAGATCAGCTTATCAGGAGCTGATCTGATTTTTAGATCAGCTTATCAGGTAACAGATCAGGCTATCAGGAGCTGTTCAGATTTTCATTTCAAGATATCTGAGTCAGATTTAGTTATCAGTGTACAAGTAGCTAGCCATTTATAACATTTATATACATGAAGTTTAAAGTCAGATGAAATACGAAAAAGTAAAGTTTTATCTAGTAAAATTATTTTCTATAACGATCATCGTTTAATTCACTATCTTTGCTTATAATCAAAAATCCATATTTATCCTTTCAACATGCTTTTTATTTTTCTCACCTAACTTAAACATTAAATATACATTATGATGATCTCTTATTAAATCTTTGGTGATTCTGGTGTAAGTTTTACATAAGTAGAATGAATCAACATTCTTATCTCTCCCCATACAAAAATATGCTTCCCATACGCATCATCGTTAAATATCATATTGGAATTACTTTGGACTGAAATAACAGATTCACTATCGGTAAATTTTGTAATATATTATTATTTTAATTGATGTAATTAATTTCTTCAGATATTTATATCTGGGGTGATATAAAGATTTTGAGTATAAATAAATGTTCTCAAAATTTAAGTCCATTAGGACTTTCTAGCAAGCCAATCATAGCGTTTTTTTTTCGTAATTTGACAGGCCAACTATTGTTGCACGAATAGAATTTGATATAAAGGAACTATGATTTATTTTTGAACTATCGTTCGATGAATCATCAATATTTCGTACCAAGAATTATTTATGTTGTTTTGACTAAGGGTATGAGTCAATATTTATAAAATCCATTTCATAAATATCAGCTCATGCTCATAGTCAAAACAAAGTATGCTTTAAGTGTTTAAAACCGGTATTACCATAAAATGGTGGTCTTAAACACTTAAAATATACTTTGTTTTACTAACCGCATTTTATAACTAAATGCATTTCATAAATATTGACGCATACTCATAATCAAAACAGCATATAAATATCCTTTGTTTTGACTATGAGTATGAGTCATTATCTCTTATTATAGAAAAATAAAATAGTATGATTATATGATATCAGAAATCATGTTTTCTAATATCATATAACCATACTATTTGATTCTTTCTATAATAATAGATAATATTTATGAAATGCATTTATTTACAAAATGCGATTAGTAAAACAACATAAATATAGGATGGTATGAAATTTTGATGATTCATCAATATTTCGTACCAAGGTATTTTTAGGTTGTTTTTACTATGAGTATGCGCCAATATTTATGAAATGTATTTCATAAATATTATCTCTTATTATAGAAAAATTAAAAATGTAGCTATACGATATCAGAAAATATTTTCTGAAATCGTATAGCTATATTATTTTATTTTTCCTATAATAAGAGATAATGGCCCCTACTCATAGTCAAAACAAAGAATATTTTAAGAGTTTCAAATCAGTATTATCATAAAAAATACTGATTTTAAACTCTTACAGCCTTATTTATAATACTTATTAAGGCTTTGGAAAGGCTTTTTAAAACAAATTTTTTATAAAAATTTTTTCTTAAAAAGTCTTTATAAAGCCCTAATAAGTGTTATAAATAAGGCTGTTAAAATATACTTTGTTTTACTAACCACATTTTTGTAACTAAACGCATTTCATAAATATAGATGCATACTCATAGTCAAAAAAAGGATATTTTTATGCTGTTTTGATTATGAGTGTGGATCATTATCTCTTATTATAGAAAAAATAAACTAATGCAGCTATACGATTTCAGAAAATATTTTCTGATATGGTATAGCTGTATTAGTTTATTTTTTATAATAAGAGATAATATTTATAAAATGTATTTAGCTACATAAATGCGGTTAGTAAAACAACCTAAAATACCTTGGTACGAAATATTGATGATTCATCGAACGATAGTTCAAAAATAAATCATAGTTCCTTTATATCAAATTCTATTCGTGCAACAATAGTTGGCCTGTCAAATTACGAAAAAAAAACGCTATGATTGGCTTGCTAGAAAGTCCTAATGGACTTAAATTTTGAGAACATTTATTTATACTCAAAATCTTTATATCACCCCAGATATAAATATCTGAAGAAATTAATTACATCAATTAAAATAATAATATATTACAAAATTTACCGATAGTGAATCTGTTATTTCAGTCCAAAGTAATTCCAATATGATATTTAACGATGATGCGTATGGGAAGCATATTTTTGTATGGGGAGAGATAAGAATGTTGATTCATTCTACTTATGTAAAACTTACACCAGAATCACCAAACATTTAATAAGAGATCATCATAATGTATATTTAATGTTTAAGTTAGGTGAGAAAAATAAAAAGCATGTTGAAAGGATAAATATGGATTTTTGATTATAAGCAAAGATAGTGAATTAAACGATGATCGTTATAGAAAATAATTTTACTAGATAAAACTTTACTTTTTCGTATTTCATCTGACTTTAAACTTCATGTATATAAATGTTATAAATGGCTAGCTACTTGTACACTGATAACTAAATCTGACTCAGATATCTTGAAATGAAAATCTGAACAGCTCCTGATAGCCTGATCTGTTACCTGATAAGCTGATCTAAAAATCAGATCAGCTCCTGATAAGCTGATCTGAAAACCAGACCAGCTCCTGATAAGCTGATCTGATAACCAGACCAGCTCCTGATAAGCTGATCTGATAACCAGACCAGCTCCTGATAAGCTGATCTGAAAACCAGACCAGCTCCTGATAAGCTGATCTGAAAACCAGACCAGCTCCTGATAAGCTGATCTGAAAACCAGACCAGGTCCTGATAAGCTGATCTGAAAACCAGACCAGGTCCTGAAAAGCTGATCTGAAAACCAGACCAGGTCCTGAAAAGCTGATCTGAAAACCAGACCAGGTCCTGAAAAGCTGATCTGAAAACCAGACCAGCTCCTGAAAAGCTGATATGATTGCTGATACCTGTTATTTGCCCTGGATGAGAAAATTTTAAAACAGTTGGTGTTGACAAGAAATGTGTTGAAGAAAAAGCTTCGTAGTATAAAAACTGGTGAAATAGATACAAGTGAACAACTAAAAGATACATTTAAACCTATAGCAGAAGAATTCATAAATAGTTCTAAAAATATTAAAAGAATTCTTATGAAAGAAGAAAGTAAAATCAAGACAGAAGTTGAAAATATACAAGTTTAAAGCCTGAGAAACCTTCACTCAAGATATAGACAAGTACCCCAAAGAAACTAGTAAAAGGAATAATATTTGATAATACCATCATATTTAATGATGCTAATACTGAGAATGATGATGACGATGATTTTACTCATAGACTTCCAATTCTGAAGACATTTATACTGACTTATCAGTATTGGAAGGCATAAATGAATTAGATACAAACTATTGTTGATAGTTACATTAAACTGAATGAAGATAAAATACAAGACAAATTAATAATATAGCTTAAAGCATTAATATTCAAGAATATATTTAAATGCAAATTGAGGAACTACAACGTGAAATAAAATTAGAGAAAGAAGACAGTTATAAAATTGAAAAAGCAATTCTAAAAAGTAAATAATTAAAAACAAATTGAAGAGTTTACGGTTAAATATATAGATTAGAAAATTAACTACATGTTAGTATAAATAGCTGAAAGTGCAAGATGTAGATCACAACACTTTCGAAAAAATCTGTGAAACAACTCAATGTCTTTAAAAAGGAATTTAGTAAACGAACTCCATATTAAATCTCAACTGTTTGTGCTTGTAGAGATGTAATGACAGGAATATATGATGTTTTATGGAGCTAAGTTAGGTGAAATGTAGAACTATTCTACAGAAAATAGAAATTGTTGATTTTTGAAGACTGTAATTGACACATTCTCAAAGTACAGCTGAAAATAAAAGCTGCACTCTAAAAACCAAGGCAATGGAAAATATTTTTGAAGTGGTACGGGTACCAAAAAACTTACAAACAGATGATTCTAAAGAATTTTTTAATAAATACTTGGGAAAACTCATACATAAATAGAAGATTAAACATTACTTAATATGAAAGCATCAATATTAGAATGATTTAATAGATCATTGAAAGGTATGATGTGAAAAGAATTAGCTTTAATGGTTCATATAAGTGGATTGGTATGTATAAAGATTTACTCAATAGAAAAGTTCATCGTACCATTAAAATGTCTCCTATTAAAGTCAACTCAACAAATGAGGAAAAGCTACTTAATATAGTATAAAGTAATTTGAAGAATGAATGTTGAATTTAATAAAAATAAAATTAAAACGAAAAATCTAGTTTGTGTTGTTTTTTGTAGGATTGATTAGGAATGATGGGTCTTAAGAAAGATAATTAACTAAATGTAGTGGAATTCTCTAAACTTGTTGGTCTGAATGAAATATTGCTAAAACTTCAGTGTTTAAAATGAACTATAACATAGTGCAATATTCAGCAGCACATCATATTATCACTTTTTATAAAGTTGTATGTATATTTTCCCATCGAAAGCGCTAGCACGCAAAATTTTACAATATGAAAATGGGATTATTATAGAAGATCTTCACTCTATTTATTTCTTTAGCTATCAGATCTTTAGAAAATATAGATAAACTACGGAAATTGGACTTTGATATCCAATCTTTAAGAATGTACATGTGTATGAATAAGTATCAAACAAACTTAGTGAATGAATATACGCTTCAACTAGAATCATGCTGAAGCATGCATAAATTTTAAAATGTACAGTAAACAGATCTTACTTTATATCTGTATCTGTATGAGTATTACATAAATTTATAGAAAAAAAAAATGAAAGCATGCCGAAGCATGTATAATTTAAAAAAAAAAAAAAAAAAAAAAAAAAAAATCCTCACGTCATACAATTTTGTAAGCAAAGAAATTTTATGATTTTGTGGTCAATGAAATACATACATATGTATCTACTTTGTAAAAATTCAAAAGAGCGAACTGGTAAATTCTAATAGTAAAGATTTTTAATTGTAACACTCTACATCTCGGACTCTTACGTCACTATCGATAGAAGCATGCTAAGGCATGCATACTAGCAAAATATATAAAGCTGTTAGAAGGTGATGAGACAGCAATTGTATCTGGATCAACCCAACTCATGAATGTATTGTATACGGAGATTATTGATGGTGATGATGACGTTTTTTAAGTGAATAATCATTACATATGAATGCGACAGTGATTGACCCCTCAAACCTCATGTAGAAATACTTGAGGGGAAAAATTCTCTCAAAACATAGATATTTCATTGTTTCTAACACTTTATGAATACACCAACGGTGAATTGCTGGTAGAGGTAACTGAGTTATTTGAGATCGATTTGATACAATAGTTGTATATTAAACATGCATTTCTTTGTATCTAAACTAATTTCTACATACCTAATGTATATACCCACCAAAAAATTAGACAAAAATTCTCTATTCCAAGTAGTAAAATCTAAAAAAAGGAGTGGCACATTAGAAGAAAAAAAAAATAAATAAAAATAGAGACTGACTGACCAACTAATACGTACACTCTGCCCGATGGGCACGTATCGTAGAAGAAGACCATAACAAAATATCTTCTTATAAAGAAGCATTGGAAGAAGTTAGACGTTTAGTTAAGTTTGCAGAAGAAGACTACACAGCATTTGAGCCCTTGAAATATTTAGAATGCTATTATGGGGAGAAAATTATTAAAGAAAATGAAAAAAAAAAGTCATATAGAACATTAAATAAAAGCCATAGGTGCTCACCGTTCATAAAATAAACATATGTATATGTATCTTATTAATGTAAACATATTATCAGTATAAAGCAACAGAAATTTCGTCATACAAAGTCATCTTGTATCCTAGAGGAGCCGTCGATAGGGTATACCTAAATTATATGAAAACGAGTTCGTTTTCTGTTGATCGCTATTAAAGAAGAAAATATGTTTGTTCATTATGATTTAACTAATTTAAAAGTACATTTAAATTCAGTCTCATACCGGTACTTCTTAACATAAAAATTAAAAATAAATGTTATCCAATTCTATATTATACTATGTATCAAAAATTTCAAAAAAGCTGTTATATGAAAGAATCTCCAGCGCTTCTAACTGCATCAGAGTTTAAGAAAAAAAACTCCTTTTATTCAATTTAATAAAATTTTAATTTGAAGCAGTAAGCAAATACATCAGCTTACTGCATTCTTATTCATAATCGTATAATAGAATATATAACTCCTAAAGGACAAAGTCTAAAAGTCTTATAAATTAAGAAATATAGAAAATAACATAATTTTTATAAACGCGTACAGTTGCAAAAGTAATTCAAATGATTTCATCGCAAAAAACAAACAAAAAGCAGCGATTGTTTTCAACAATTATGAAAATAATAATTACAATATAAAACTCCCTTTTGATTTCCAATGTTTATCAATAAAAAATAAAAAATAAGTAAGTTAACTAACAACAAAAAAAAACTATCAGTACCTAAGCTGGAGTGCCGGATCAGTTTCATTTAAAAATGTTTATACATTTTTAAAAAGCAAAGCAAGTTTTCCAAAATAAATGTAGAAGGCTATAGCTAGAAAAAATTTTATACCCTATACTTTAAAAAACTGTAAATTAAGTATAAGAAATATTTCTATTATAGTTACTATTACTATAGAGTATGTAAGTACATATCTTCAAGAATTCAGTTTTACTTAAAACAGAAAATCCTCACAAACTTTTAAGTAAACGCAGATAAAAATTAAAATGTTTTTAATTTCACCAACAACAGACATCACATGACAAAAAATAAAATTAAAAATGTATTCAAAGATTGAGTTGAACACTTATTTGTATGTACATATATATGTACATACATACATACATAAAATCAATTTGTAGATATGTATGTATACATATCAAATTTCTTATCAATGCTTAAGTATTTATTAGATCTACATCATGAAAATATATGAAGCGTCGTTTAGTTAAAGCACAATGCAAATATAAACAATCCATACACTCAGGGAAAATCTGCAGCTTAAAAATAAGAATTCATCACATTAATTCAATAATTTTTAATATAATAGAAAATGTATATTGAGATATCTACAAACTAATGAGTTTAATAAATGAATACTGTAAATTAATATTTTGTCCATATTGAAATAAGAAATTTCAATATGGCTAAACCTTCGCTAATGGTTCTTATTAATTCAGCATGGTTCTTACTGATTTCAAGTTGGTTTTTCTCTGTGTGTAGAAAACTCTTTCAGTCAAAGAAGACGAATGTAGTTAAATAAACAAAATCTGTAATATAAACAAATTTCACACAGACCGACTTCAACGCGAGACAAATTTAAGCATGAGAAAATATAAAGCAATAGTAAGTATAAAAGCATACTAGGATTAGGGAAGTCCAGACATATGATATTATTTTATAGTACCAAATGTCGATACTGAAAACAATTTATTTCCACCTACATATAAATATCAGCGCAAATACACACACATAGCAGAATTCATATAAGAAATATCCAAGAAAATTTCAACAACACCCCACCTTTCACAAATCACGACTAGCCTTAAATTCTCCCTCAGATATGCATACACAAATTCCCCTGGCCATACATACATACATACACATAACCAATTTACCTCAATAACATCCTCACCCACCTCAAATCACGATCAGCCTTAAACTCCTACAGACAGACACACCCACAAATCTCCATGGCTACATATTACGTCAACAACCATGCCCACCCAAATCATGGTCAGCCTTAAACTCCTACAGAAATACAAACAGACAGACTCCCTCGGTTACATATTACTAGTACACCTCGCCCCTCATAAATCGCAATCAGCCTTAAGCTCCTATAGAAATTCCTACAAACGTACACACACACACACACACACACACACACACACATACACACACACACACACACACACACACACATATATATACATGCAATTGATCTAGCTCTACTACACCCCGCCCCCCTTCCAATCGAAGCTTCAACTAAATTCTCACAGACAGACAGACACACCCACGAATTCCTATGGTTACATATTACGGCAACAACGCCACCCACTCAAATCACGGTCAGCCTTAAATTCCCACAGTCTAGCAACACCTACATTAGCATTAGAAAAAATAACTTTCACGTTTTGTCGTCGGCAATAGGAAAAAAATAATAATCATGTTTTGCCGTCGGCATTTGAAAAAAATAATTATCATGTTTTGCCTTCGGCATTAGGAAAAATTATCATGTATTGCCGTCGGCATTTGAAAATAATTATGTATTGCCGTAGGCATTAGGAAAAATAAGTATGTATTGCCGTCGGCATTAGGAAAAAAAAATAATCATGTATTGCCGTCGGCATTTGAAAAAATTATCATGCATTGCCGTAGGCATTAGGAAAAATTATCATGCATGCCGTAGGCATTAGGAAAAAAAAATAATAATCATGTTTTCCCGTCGTCATTAGGAAAAATCATTTTCCCGTCGGCATTTGAAAAAATTATATTCATGTTTTGCCGTCGGCATTAGGAAAAATTAATAAACATGTTTTGCCGTAGACATTAGGAAAAATTAATAATCACTATTTCACCATTGGTATTAGAAAAAATCATTTTCATGATTTTCCTCGTCGTCACATACACACATAAAAACCGCCAAACTATGAACCGCCTTAATACATTCACACAAAATATTCCACACACAAACATCCACGGTCAGGCAGACAGACCGACAGACGGACAGACAGACATACACTTAATGTAAACAAAAACTCCTAATGTAAACAAAAAACATCAAAGCGCCGCCGAAAACACAAATTTCCAAGAATTTAACAATTTTAAAATTTTAATTACCCAAATTTAACAATTTCAGCAACAATTTAACAATTTCAGCCCACAATTTAACAATTTCAGCCACAATTTCACAATTTTAATCGGCGCCAGAAGCGATAGTTCCCTACTACTAATGACATATATTAAATCTGATTCTACTCGTACGACAGCATAAAATTTTATACTTTTTTTTAATAAAAGTAAAAATTACCTATCTTTATTGATTTGCAATATCAGTATTTTTTTACAGTTTGTTTACATATTTTACTAAGCAAATTACCACGAGGTTGCCACTTACACACTTAATGGGAAAAACTTGTAAGTAGTAGTGAACTGGGCATTTGGGACCAATTAAAATTGTTAAATTGTTGCTGAAATTTATAAATTTGGGTAATTAAAATTTCAAAATTGTTAAATTCTTGGAAATTTGTGTTTTCGGCGGCGCTTTGATGTTTTTTTGTTTACATTAGGAGTTTTTGTTTACATAAGGAGTTTTTTGTTTACATTAGCCCTTGTGGGAACGGGTGATTTTTTTGGGTAACATTAATTGTGATAACGGGTGATTTTTTTGAGGTTTTTTATGAGTGTATGTGCCGAAGGGAAAATCATGAAAAGATTTTTCCTAATACCAATGGTGAAATAGTGTTATTTAATTTTTCCTAATGCCTACGGCAATGCATGACAATTTTTCCTGATGCCTACGGCAATGCATGATAATTTTTCCTAATGCCTACGGCAATACATGATTATTATTTTTTTCAAATGCCTACGGCAATACATGATTATTATTTTTTTCAAATGCCGACGGCAAAACATGATTATTATTTTTTTCAAATGCCGACGGCAAAACATGATTATTATTTTTTTCAAATGCCGACGGCAATACATGATTATTATTTTTTTCAAATGCCGACGGCAAAACATGATTATTATTTTCTAATGCTCCCAGTGTTGCCAGACTGTAGAAATTTGTTATCGTAATACTATATCAGTAATATCAGAGAAAATAGATTTGATGACTACTAGGTCATATGGTCTCATATGAATCGTGGGAATGTGCATGTGTGATTTCCTCACGCTAATAAATTGTTTATAAATAAAATAATTAAATAAATTAATAAAATAATTAAATAAATTATTTTATTTATTTATAAAACGTCCTCATGTATGTGAACACCCCTAATGCTTGTGTGTGGGGGGTCCAGCTTGTTTGTCGCTGGTAAGCTTATATTCTGTTTATTTGTTTAAGAAACATATTTGTAATTATGTATGTGTGTATGATGCATGTATGTATGCATGTATGTATGTGTGTATGATGCATGTATGTATATATGTATGTATGTATGTGTGTATGTATGTGCGATCGAAGGAACTTGTGCGTGGAATATTTTGTGTCTGTGTAGAATACATTTATATTTTGCAACGTAGTAATTTTCTTTGTCTACGATTATTTTAAAGCAGCAAAGTTTCAACTAAGTACAGTCATCAGCAGAGAAACAAAAAGAAAAAACTGTGAATGCTGCAAGGATACTGCCACTAATTTTCGTATAAATTCGCCAACTTTTCTAACTAACACATCAGTACTTTATTGTATTTACAAGTAGTATCATCAGCAATTGTGTTAAAGTGAAATAATAATAAAATAATTAAAAATGAGTCATACAGGTTACCAGTGTAATAGATGTCATAAGGTATACAAATACCAAAAGTCCTTTTTGGATCATGTGAAAAGTCATAGCGTGCAGGATGAAATGGTCGTAAGTCGGGGTACAAATCAAGAGCAACCGCAGACATTTGTTCAAAATCCTCAACAGCAGATAAATTCATTTCATTACCAGCAGCACCCTTCTCTACAGTATCCCCAATATCAACAATACGGTATGGCTAACTGTTACCCTACACCAATGTCATGGAGTAATCAGTTTTTGGCATCAGGAGTACCAATGCAATATGAGTATCCAAATTACAATTATAATCCCGTCACACCAGTTAATCAAATGGAGCAGTATTCCAATTTGATGCAATGGCAACCTCTTAATTATCATCAACAAGAGCAACAGCTACAACAACAACAAGCTCATCAACAAGGTGTGGATATCCTTGGAGGGACTTTATACAACGATGCTATAGATATAAGTTTACCGGAAAGTGATGGAGAAGTAGAAGAAAAAAGAGAAGAAACTCTGCCAACTCCAATGAGTACTTCGCATGCTAGGAGAGAAGAAGTCGAAGAGAATGTTAGATATTACAAAATATCGAAAGCCTTCAAAAATCATATCGCCACATATGTAATACTAAATAAAAAGGACCAACTTCTTTTGGAAGAATTTATTAAAGAAAATATGAATATTTTTATTGAGAGACTTCAAATGTCTTTGTCTAAGCATATAATAATTAAATTTCATGTGAGTATTATGGCGGAGTACATCAAAATTGTAGAAGAAGAATTGGAGTTGTGTGTTATAACACATGTAGCCAAAATGAGTTTGCTGACGAAGGCAAATAACATTGAAGAATTATTCCGTAAACAGGTTGAGGAGATTTCAACTCAAATGTCCGAATTTGAAGAGCGAGATTCTGGTTGGACTTTGTCACGCATAGTTCGAGCAGAAATTAACATCAACAAATCTTCGCTAGTCAAAGGATAAAGTTGGATATCAACTCCTGAAAAATTAGTAAGAAAATTTGCATGCATCAATATCGAATATTGCTTCAAGTGGTGTGTAATCTCTGCCATGGATATTGTTAAATACCATAAAGTACGCTGCAGTTCTTATAACATTCAGGACATTTCTGCAGAGACGATTGTTACGCAAAATGGTGAAGCGTTAAATTTCAAAACTTTAACTTACCCATTAGCACTAAACAAAATTAAGGAGTTCGAGGTAAATAATCCAGCAATAAGTGTTAATATGTTTGGGTATGATGAGGGAGCAGATCAAATCATCGGTCCCTATTATGTGACCAAGGATGAGAAAGTAAAGCATGTCAACTTGTTGCTTTTGGAGAATGGTGAAGTTCATCACTACATTTTGATAAAGGACATATCAAGGTAAGTTAGAAAATTATACTACTCTTTAATTTTAAGGATACATATATTTGTTTTTTATATTTTATACTATGAACATTTTACTAATAAACTTTTATATATTTTTTTTATTCACAGGCTCTTACGAAGTCAGATAACTCACCACCATGATAAGCTACATTTCTGCAACACCTGTCTCCAATGCACTCATAACGAAAATGATATGAGTAGGCATAAGGCGGATTGCAGCAAAATCGTGACAACTATGCCATCAGGTCCAGATGCAATTCTAAGCTTTAAGGGGCATCAGAGAAAAATGGATGTGCCCTTTGTGGTTTACGCAGACTTCGAATGCATCCTGGAAGACATTAGTAATAACGTGAGTAGTAAAACCAGTATTGTCAAAAAGCACACTCCTTGTGCTTTTAGTTTTTACATTAAGTGTCTCCATAGCAACAAGTTAGATAAATTAAGGGTTTATACAGGGAAATATGCTTCACAAAAATTTGTTTCATTTTAATTAAAGATTGTGAGGATATTTATAATAATCATTTAGTATATAATAGGCAAATGGATACTTTATCCCCTTCTGATATTTATAATTTTTATAGTGCGGTGAATTGTGATATTTGTCAAATATTTCTAGGTAAAGATCGCGTTAGAGATCATTGTCACATTAGCGGTAAATATAGAGGTGCAGCCCACAATAACTGTAATTTGAATTACCAAATTCCCAAGTTTATACCAGTTTACTTTCACAATTACTCAAATTATGACTCACATCTTTTTATTAAAGAACTAGGTGAAATTTTTATGCAACTGAAAGTACTCCCTCTCAATAAGGAGCTTTATATATCACTCTCGCAATTTACAGAAATGAGCGACGGTCATAATCTTGAAATAAGATTTCTTGATACATTACGCTTTATGGCTGAGAGTTTAGAATCATTAGCCTGCAATTTGTCGGATAATGATTTTAACACTATAAGGTCCTTATTTCAATCAGAAAAAGAATTTCAGCTTATTAAGAAAAAAGGTATTTTCCAGTATGAGTACCTAACTTCATTCCAAAAATTAGAGGAGTGTCAGCTGCTAGTGTTGTAAAAGTATTGAGTATTTGAGTACTGAGTACTCAATACCGGGTTTTTTCCCGGTACTCAATACACAAAAGTAACTTCTAAATACTTTCAGGGTTGCATTTTGTAGTATTCAAGCGAAAGTCTTCCTTTAAAATAAATCAGAATTATACAACTCTGTGATCTTGATACAAATAAATATGACTCTGAACCTGATGGAGTTAGTGTAACAAACAGCCACTAAAAAAGTACTACCAAATGCATTATTAAACTACCTCAGTCATTAACAAATACTATTAGACAGAAAAAGTGACCCTTTAGAATAGTGGAAGGAAGGCACGTGATACAATATAACCAGCAAGTCAGGTCCTCACAAACATGAAAAATATTTTAAATTCTTTCAATGTCGGTAAAATTTTATTTCTACATAAGAATGACTAAGTAATAACATCAATTGTAAGAAAAAAATGTTTATTAAAAATATTTAGAAGATAATTTAAGAGATTAATGCACTAAAAGTGTTAAGAGTACGTTAAAAAAAATTATGTACAAAAACTAATCTTCAAACTTATTTATTTTCATTTGTTATAAATTAATTTAAATATACTTGTATTTAATCTTTGTTTTTCCATATTGCATTATCAATAAAATAATATAAATAATAATTTTTAACTTCCCATATACATACATATAGAAAGTATTGAGTAGTATCGAGTACCCAATTGAAAAAGTATCAAGTAGTACTGAGTATTCAAAAGTAGCCGCTTTTTACAACACTATCAGCGTCCTTTACGCAGTGATTTCTTTAATAAGTTGAACAATGAAGAGTGTTATTTAGAGGAATACTCACATGCTGTAGAGGTATGGAATACTTTTGGTTGCAAAACAATGAAAGTTTACATGGAACTTTACTTAAAAACAGATGTCCTCTTACTGACAGATATTTTCGAGAACTTTAGAAAAGTTTGTAAAGGTATTTATGAGCTGGATCCATGTCAATACTATACCGCACCTGGACTTTCCTGGGATGCAATGTTAAAATACACAAAAATTGAACTAGAATTATTGACGGACATAGACATGTACAATTTTATGAAAAAAGGTATACGTGGGGGAATCGTACAGTGTAGCCAAAGATATTCGAAAGCGAATAACAAATATTTGGAAGATTTCGATAAAGGTAAGCCCTCAGAGTTTCTTGTCTATTTAGACGCAAATAACCTTTACGGTTGGGCAATGTCGGAATATCTTCCTCATGGTGGGTTCAGATGGTTATCCAAGACGAGCTGAATCTGGATACAAACAGCATAGCTGCTAGTGGAACAGACGGTTATGTATATGAGGTCACTCTCGATTATCCTTCTCACTTGCATGACTTGCATAATGACCTACCTTTTTGTGCTGAAAATAAAAAAACCAATGCAAGCGAAGTATAGCAAGTTGATAACCGATTTCTTTACAAAGCAATCATACGTGATACACTTTAGAATTCTGAAATAATGCTTATAAAATAGTTTAGTTTTAAAGACAACACATCGTATTCTAGCATTTAAACAATCTCCATGGTTAAAAGGCTATATTGACCTTAATACCAGACATAGAGCCACTGCTAAAAATGCTTTTGAAAAAAACTTTTTCAAACTACTCAATAATGCAGTGTATGGTAAAACCATGAAAAATGTGGATAAGAGGAGAGATGTTAAAATTGTCAATAATTGGAAGAGAACGAATTGTAATCGTTTGTGGGCTCAAGATTGGATATCAAAACCAAATTTTCATAGTTTATCTATATTTTCCGAAGATCTGGTAGCAATCGAAATGGCTAGAGTCAAAACCTGCTACAATAAACCAATTTACTTAGGATTTTGTGTACTCGAGTTGTCCAAATGGAAAATGTATAATTTTCAATTACGGGTACATGCAACCTAAGTTTAAGACAAAACTCTCTTTGAACTATATGGACACGGAATCTTTTATATATTCAATAAAGACGGATGACTTTTACGCTGACATAAAAAATGACATAGAAGAACATTTTGATACATTGGACTATTCCACGGACAATACTTATCGCATTAATAAATAAAAATGTTTTAGTCATGTTGAAGGATGAAAACTACGGTAAGAGAATGACTATGAAAGTTCTTGTGGAACCTTCATAGTGAAGAGACGTTAAAGCGGATTTTTTTACATACATACATACGAAACATATATAAAAAACAACAAAATCAAAAATCATACAGAAAATATTCGTAATACATATTCACCTTGATAAATAAGCTTATTGGCTTTACATATATTTTTTACATAGCAAGAAATAGCAAAAACAAAAAAACCGTAAACACAAACAAAGTACCCTTGAGGAATAATACTCTGTATGAGTACCTCAAAGGAAAAAAATTTTGAAGTGAGTTCTAACGGCAGAAATACTTATTTTACTGTGAGTTCTGAAACTCTTAATGAAAACAATATAAATAATACACCTGATGAAAGTCTTTTTCTAACGGAAAAGCCACTTTTTCGTCATCGATTAACTTCGCTTTGTCCAATGCCAACTAGTGAATCGTAACATTACCATTGCCTAGTACTTCTTCATTTAAGTCTGTGATATCATCCGCATCGGGCTCGCGTTCATCACTAAACCAAGTTATCACTACAGGTAACAGTAGCTCAAAACCCAAGGTACAAGTGGGAATGGACAGATATATAACTGTGGTAAAGCGTGGGCGAAGCCCAAATTCTTCAAAAATTTCATCTGCTCCAAAGATGTCTAGGGATAACAGCGCATCATCTACCAATCGTCAAAATCGTTTTTCATTATTGCAAGACACCGACGATAAGCCCTCGTCATCATCGCAAAAGTCTTTTAAGCCACCACCTACATATTTATCTGAGAGAAAAAATTCTAGCGCGCTTAGCAAAAAACTGCTGTTGACTATTGGTGAAAATACTTTTCACATCATTCCAATTAAACGACGTAATATTGTTGAAACTAAAATCCAAATATATAATGAAAACGATTTCCGAAAAATTGTTAGTGAATTCAAAAAAACTAAAACTAATTTTTACACATACCAACTTAAGAGTCCTAAAGGCCTACAGATAGTATTAAAGGGCATAGATTCATATGTTGAGCCCGAAGAAGTAAAATGTGCACTTGGCGACCAAGGATTTAAGGTAAAAAATGTTACCAACATAATTAATAGAGAAAAGGTCCCCCAATCCCTATTTCGGGTTGAACTTGAGCCGAATGACATACAATTGAAAAATAAATGAAACCCATCCAATTTATAGCGTAAAGTATCTCTTACATCGAAAAATCACACTTGAAGAGCCACGTAAGCTTTCAGCTCCCGTACAGTGCCATAATTGCCAAGAATATGGCCATACGAAAACTTACTGCAAGTTACCTAGTGTGTGTTATCTGTGGTGAATTGCATGGTACTGCTAGCTGCACTAAGCCAAAAGATCAAGAAAAAACATTTAGTAATTGTGGAGGTAATCACACAGCTAACTATAGAGGGTGCCCTGTATATTCTTTCCTTAAACAGGCTATGGGTCAAAAACCCAAATTAACTCCAGCTCAACCAGTAAACGCGAACTCCGCCACTTTTGCTCAAATGAGCCAACCAGTTCCTTCACGTGTATCGTATGCTGATGCTGCTAAGACTAGTTCAATTCCCACGCAAAATGTTTCACCGCCAAATAATTCAACAAATTCAAACTCAAGCTTTAACTTTAGTCACCTTGAAGCTTTTATTGAGAATCTGGTGCTAACTATAAACAACCTTACTACAAATATGACAAGTATGATGCAAGAAATGCTGCGAATGCAGAATACACTGCTTCAAGCATTAGTTAATAAACCATGAACACGTTAAAAATATGTTTTTAAAAATGAACTTGAGCATTTCCTCATGGAAAAAAATATGGATATAATGTTGGTTTCTGAGACTCATTTGACCTCAAGAAGCTTATTTAAAATAAATGGTTACACTTTATATGATACAAAGGACCCGAGAGGGAGAGCATGCGGTGGATCAGCAATTTTAATTAAGTCAAGACTCAAGCACTATGCCCTTGCCAACCTTACTGAAGAATATTTGCAAGCAACGAATATTTTCGTAGAAATTTTTTGTGCGAATTTCGTGATATCATCAATTTACTCACCTCCCAGATTTTCAGTTACCGAAGATCAGTATGAGAAGTTCTACAAATCGCTTGGATCTTGTTTCGTGGCAGCTGGTGACTACAATGCAAAACATATGCACTGGGGCTCGCGTCTAGTTACACCTAGAGGTCGAGCGTTGTTGAATACAATTTCAAAAATGGGGTTAGATGTCATTTCCAGTGGGGAGCTTACTTACTGGCCTACTGACGTACGAAAAGTTCCGGATGTTATAGATTTTGGCTTCACGAAAAATATTCATAGGGACTTAATTCACGTAGAGGCCTCTCTAGATCTGTCCTCCGATCACTCTCCAACAATAGTTACAATTTTCAACCCACTAAGGAGTGATTTAACTAACTCATATGTGAAGATGATTAATGGAATCAACTGGCTGGTATTCAACAAATATCTTAGTAGTCACTGTGTAGAAAACATTCAGCTTAGATCATGCGATGATATTGAATTTAACATTGCCAATCTTAACGGAAATATTAAACAGGCTGCTGAACACGCCACTACCTCTTATCCACAGACCGGCTTTAACAGAATTTATTCTACGGAAATTGAACGTCTTATATGTTAAAAAAGGAAAGCTAGAAGAGAATGGCAACAACACAGATCACCCCTAAATAAAATCAGACTTAAAGAATGTACTAAACGACTCAAAGAGCTGCTATCATCGGAAAAAACTGCACTACTGGAAAAGTATTTAGAAGGTCTTGATGTAACGTCCGCATCTAATTACTTTTTATGACGCGCTACTAGAAATCTTAAATGACCCGTTGATCTTAAATCACCACTGCGTACTGCGACCGGAGGCTAGGCAAGAAGCGATTGTGAGAAAGGTAACTTATTTTCTGAGCATTTAAAATATGTATTCACTCCCAATTCATGTACGGATGCTGCTGATTTACCGTGTGTAGTTTCTCTACCCCCTCGTCCCTTAAGGTTTAAGATGCGAGAAGTACAAAAAGTAATTGCTGAACTCAACCCGAAGAAAGCTCCAGCTATTGATGGCATTAGTAACAAAATGCTCATGAAATTGCCTCATATTGCAATAAGAATCCTGCTATTTATTTTTAATGCTATTTTAAGAATGCAGTATTTTCCACATAACTGGAAACTTGCCAAGATCAAAATGATTCCAAATGCGGGCAAGGATCTTACCAAGACTGAGTCATATAGGCCTATAAGCTTACTATCTAGAATCTCAAAGCTTTTCGAAAAGCTGCTCATAACTAAATTGTCCAGAATTTTAACTGATAATGAGTGCATCCCGGACCATCAATTTGGCCTTAGAAGTCAGCACAGCACGATTGAACAAACGCATAGACTGGTCCAAGTTGTAACAAGAACATTTGAAGAAAAGAAGTATTGTTCTGCTCTCTTTATTGATATTGATCAGGCGTTTGATAAAGTATGGCACGAAGGCCTAGTTTTAAAATTGAAGGCATATCTGGCAATAAACATTCAAAAGCTTTTGGAAAGTTATATTATTGATAGGAAGTTCACTCTCGTGGAAGGAGAGTTCACGAGTGTGCCAGAATCTATATCTTCTGGTGTGTCCCAGGGTAGTATTCTGGGTCCTGTCTTGTATTTAATATATACTTGTGATATGCCTGTGAGCAATAATATCCATATTTCTACTTTTGCCGATGATACAGCCTGTATGAGTGTGCACGAAAACCCTTATGAGGCATCCCGCAATCTCCAGGAACATATCACTCAGCTGGAAATATGGTTGAACTTATGGAGAACTAAGGTCAATGAACAAAGGTGTGTCCATATAACGTTCACCCTAAGAAGAGTGAGAGTGCTCTCCCATTCGAATCAACAATCGAAATATTCCTCAACATTCCCAAGTGAAATACCTTGGTATACACCTTGCTCGAAGACTTACATGGAAATATCATATTGACTCTAAGTTAACTCAGATGAAACTTAAGTTAACTCAAATATATTGGTTGATTGGCAGAAACTCAACACTCAGCCTAGACTGCAAACTTTTACTATACAAGTCGCTTTTGAAGCCAATATGGTGCTACGGAATTCAGTTATGGGGCACTGCTTCAGCTTCCAATGTTGAGAGAATCCAACGAAGGCAAAACAAAATTTTACGGTTAATAACATCGGCTCCATGGTACATCCAAAATTCTATTATACATCGTGATTTATACCAGATATATACTAGTGAATTAAATAAGGTAGTCTTAAGTTATGGAGACGATAAGAGAAAAATTAGGTCAAATAACATTAACACATATGCATGGTATCATTTTTGTATTAAGGAAACTAACCCTGAATACGAACTTGATATGTTGCTAGATGAGATTGCTAGAAAATATTTAAAATTAGTTAATTTTTAGTTAAGTGGTTAATTTTTAAATTGTATATAAAATCTTAGTTATTAAGAAAAATTATTGTAAATAAAATCCTATTTATTAAGAAAAATGATTGTAAATAAAATCCAATTTATTAATAAAAATTATTGTAAATAAAATCCTATTTATTAAGAAAAACTATTGTACATATGTATATGACTTTTTAAGAAAAAATTTTAAATAACATATTGAAAAAAGAATTAAATATATGAATGGTGTTTTTTTCTTTATTGGCTTTAATTCGTTGGATCAAAAAATTTTTGTTTTTGCTTATTTGCAAATTCTTGTTTTCATATCGCTTAAACATGCACAGTCTTGTTTTCTCTGAGAGGTTCTGCACAAAACAAATTGAATTTCACAATATTATGAAATTCCGTTAAATTTCATTAGATATTTTCATAAAGAGAAACAATTTAGATAATAAGATAATAGAATATAAGTCCTTATATTTTTCACTACATAGAAGTTTCTGTTATTTTATATTCGAAAGATGAATCCTAAATTTCCTTTAAAAAACAAAAATAATACAAAACAAGGAATATTTTAATAAAACTATTTAATTTAATTTTATTTGTATTAATAATACATTTTAGTTTAATTTTTACTTATTTTAATTACAATGATGGAAACATTTTATAGTATCCAATTATTGAATGTTCTAATATACTTTTGCGCAAAAAATATATTGTACATCTACAAGTATCAGGTCCTTCCTCACACTCAGGATCATACCAAGGACAGCTTTTGAAGTGTTTTTCTGTTTTGTGTTCATCTTTCATGATACCATATTCTTCGTTTTCATCTAGCATATTTTCGAAAAATTTTATCATCTCCCAATGATCAAAAAGCCTGAAGCTTTTAAAATCTCTTATAAATTGGTTTAGAGTACGTCTAATTTGGCTCATTTTATTTGCTGATAAATTAATGAATGATGATTGTTTGAAGGTGCCTTTAAGACTAATTTGCTCTTTAAATTTTTAAAGTAGTAACTCTTGATCCTTAAAATATCTATACCATCATCTATATTCCATACTTCTTTTTTAGCACTCTATCTCTCTCTATCCCTTTTTTCTCTATAGCCATCTCTTTCTGTCTATCACTATCCCCTACTTATTCACTATTTCACCATAAATATTTTCGATTAGCCTTCTTGAAGTCATCATCGCTACTTTTAAGATCATTTTCAGTTAAACATTCAAAGTGAGCAGAAGTAAATAAAAAATGGAGTCTACAACAAATCTAACATCAAAATTTAATTCACTAAAAAATAAAACATTAATCCACATAAAGGAGCTTGAGACATCAATTAAATACACCATTCGAAAAGTGACATGAGTAACAACAAAATATGGGCCAACACTAAAAGTTGAAATGGAAAACCACATAATATTTCTGCCAAAGCGATATAATACCTTAACCGATGATGAAATTAAAGAACTCTCGAGCGGATCATATTGCTTAAGCAGAGAAGGTGAACAAAGCTTAATTGTTGAAAGCGTGCTGAGTGAATTACTAATTCAAAATTCCCAATTTCCTATTTGGCAATGAAATATATTAATTATGTATTTTAAATTATAAATAAAAAGACACGAAAGAGTTTTGTAAAATATAAATGTTTGTGCTTTTTTATTTAATATTTTCAGTTATTTCATAAAGAAATTTAAGACATAAATGACCACAGGTAAATGTATTGAAATTCTGATGTTGATTATAGTTGTATTTTATATTTGTACCAAGATATTTGACTACTTCCGAAGGAGGTCGTAAGTTTCCAAAGCTGTCGAAATATTCTTTTTCATTGTTGTTTTTATAATATGCTACCCAATGTGTACCAGGTCCTGTTGATACGTCTAAATTGATTATTCCACATTCTATTTTCTTTGTTCGTTTTGTTAATTCAACATGAAAACTCCTCTAAAATATGGAATATTTATAGAGAAACGGTTTATGTCCACATCAGATAGTGGTCTGTTGGGTAGCATCTCTAAGAGTTTTTTGACTCTTCTTTGTAAACTAAACCATAATCCTTTTTATATGGTTTTAAGTAAAGTGACTTTCCAACTGCTATAGATTCCACCGCTCTATTATATCTAGTTGCTTCATCAAGTTGATTTTTTGCATTCTTTGTTGCATGTACAGCTTTAGCTATAGCAGCACCTCCAGTTGTTAGACTACCAATTGCACCCAGAGCAGTTAAAATCGGTATTAGAGGCAAAAAACCACGATATTTTGAGATTTTCTTCCTTTTAGTGATTTGTTGATAGTTTTTCGGGCAATTTTAATAGCTGAGTTAATATCTAATGGTTTTTCCTTCTTTAGTATTTTTGTTGCAGCTCTAATTGATGTTCTAAACAGTTTTTTATCAATTAGCTTGTTCTTTTTAACATTTTTCTTTTTCTCCACACCCATACCAAATTTTGTTTTGGCTTTCATTGCGTTAGTAACCATATAGGCAAATGATTTTTCAGCAATACTACTATCTTTTGATAAAACTCGATCCCAAGCTGAATTTTCAAGTATTTTATCAGCCTTGTGTCTAGTGCTTAAATCCTTATTTTTTGAATAAGCTATATCGTGATCTTTACAAGCAGAGTCCAATAAATTAATTCCTTTATCACCTCGATTTAAAAGTTTTTGTAGTTTTGTTCCAGGTCCACAGTACTGATATCCAGGAAGATGAAGTTCAACAGGTAGAGAGTTTATTATTTTATCTACTATACCTCCTCCAACGAAGGTGTTTTTATGACTAAACGTTTTCTGATATCGCATAACCATATTATCTGATTTTTTCTATAATAATAGGTAACATTTATGAAATGTATTTAGTTACAAAAATGCAGTTAGTGAAACAACATAAAAATATTTTAATCAGAAATAATATTTTAATCAATAATAATAATATTTGAGTTCGTAATATTGATGAATCATCGAACATCACTTCAAAAATAAAGCATAGTGTCCTCTTACCAAATTCTATTCGTGCTCTAATAGTGGGACCATCAAATTGTGGAAAGACTAATGTTATGATCGGCTTACTAGAAAGTCCTAATGGACTCAAGTTTGAAAACATCTATTTATACTCAAAATCTCTTTATCAACCCAAATATGAGTACTTGAAACTAATTTCACCAATTAAAGGAATGGGATATTATACATTCACCGATAATGAATCAGTTATTCCACCTGACGAAGCTAAAACTAATTCAATTATGATATTTGATGATGTTGCATGTGAGAAGCAGAATAATATACGTTCATATTTTTGTATGGGACGGCATAGGGATGTTGATTCATTCTACTTGTGTCAAACTTATACTAGAATTCCCAAACATTTAATAAGAGACAATGCAAATGTTATTATAATGTTTAAGCAAGATGAGACAAATACGAAGCATGTTTATAGGGATCATGTTGGCAGCGATATGAGTTATGAAAAGTTCCAAGAAATTTGTCGAGAGTGTTCGAGGGATAAATATGGCTTTTTAGTAATAAGCAAAGATAATGAATTAAATGATGGTCACTACAGAAAGCAATTTGACTATTTCATAACTATATAAACTACTTCTCATAAAAGATTGACTTTAGTTATTATTCTAACTTTAAACTTGATACATCTATTTGCTATAACCTCATCTGATACCTGATAAGCTGATCTCCAAACTAGACCAGCTACCTCAAAACCAGACCAGCTCCTGATAAGCTGATATGAAAACCAGACCAGGTCCTGAAAAGCTGATCTGAAAACCAGACCAGGTCCTGATAAGCTGATCTGAAAACCAGACTAGGTCCTGATAAGCTGATCTGAAAAACAGACCAGGTCCTGAAAAGCTGATCTGAAAAGCAGACCAGGTCCTGATAAGCTGATCTGAAAACCAGACCAGCTCCTAATAAGCTGATCTGAAAACCAGAGCAGGTCCTGATAAGCTGATCTGAAAACCAGACTAGCTCCTGATAAGCTGATCTGAAAACCAGACCAGGTCCTGATAAGCTGATCTGAAAACCAGACCAGGTCCTGATAAGCTGATCTGAAAACCAGACCAGGTCCTGAAAAGCTGATCTGAAAACCAGACCAGGTCCTGAAAAGCTGATCTGAAAACCAGACCAGGTCCTGATAAGCTGATCTGATTGCTGATACCTGTTATTTGCGTTTAGTAAACATGGATGAGAAAATTTTAAAACAGTTGGTGTTGACAAGAAATGTGTTGAAGAAAAAGCTTCGTAGTATAAAAACTGGTGAAATAAATACACGTAAACAATTAAGAGATACATTTAAACCTATAACAGAACCTCTTAAAGAATTCATAAATAGTTATAAAAATATTAAAAGAATTCGCATGAAAGAAGAAAGTAACATCAAGACAGAAGTTGTAAATAATACAAATTTAAAGCCTGAAAACCCACCAGTCAAGATAGAGACAAGTACACCAAAAAAACTAGTAGAAGGGACACTTTTTGATAATACCATCTTATTTAATGATGTTAATACTGAAAATGATGATGATGATGATGAAGATGATTTTTACTCACAGACTTCCAATACAGAATATACTTATACTGATTTATCAGTTTTGGAAGGAAGAAATGAATTAGATACAAACTATGGCCCACATAAAGATTACAATAATGAATGGAAATTTGGTGACAATAACCTTAAACTGAATGATGTTAATACTTAAAATGATGATGATGATGATGAAGATGATTTTTACTCACAGACTTCCAATACAGAATATACTTATACTGATTTATCAGTTTTGGAAGGAAGAAATGAATTAGATACAAACTATGGCCCACATAAAGATTACTATAATGAATGGAAATTTGGTGATAGTAACCTTAAACTGAATGAAGATAACAGGTTGGTGGTCAAATATGGGCTCTAACACCAGGACTATTTTCTCTAATGTTTCATAAAATACCAAAAAATTATGATAAATTTGAACTTGAAATCTATAAAAAGATTTTAATTACTACTAATGCATATAGAAGAGACTTTAAACCTGATGGTCAAATTAAGGGTACTAGAGGATATAAATATAAACATATTATTAAGAAATTTATTGATGAGAAAAACCAGAAGAATTTACCTGAATCAACAGGATCTAAGCCCAAAGGTAGCTATTTATGTGAGGGAATGATGCAAGTTAACATCAATAAGCCCAACTATATATACTGGGACGATCCAAATGAGTTAGTAGATCGACTTCGACTACTGCTCACATCACAAGGTCATACTAATCACAATAACGAAATTGTATCAATTATTGAAGAACTACGTGTAGCGAATATAATACACTAACTTTAATAAAGTATATAGAGTATGTCTGTTGATAAATTTGGACACTATTTAAACGATACTAGCAGCACAATTTCTTTGAAAAATGCACCTAAACTGCTGGGGTTCTTTGTTGATACGAACAACAACATTGATGTTCAAAACAAAAGGATCCAAAATGTTGCAAAAGCTCTGGAGGAAAACGATGTTATCAATAAATTGTTTTTGCAAACTCAAATCGAAAAATTAGAGGAGAAATTATTAACATACTTTAAGGGAGAGAATACTATAATACGAGAAGATGTTCAAATGCAAATTGAGGAACTACAACGCGAAATAAAATTAGATATAGAAGAAACTTATAAAATTGAAAAAGATATTCTACAAATTAAAACATCCTTTGAAGAACAAATTGAACAGCTAAATGAAAAAATTTATAGATTAGAAAATTACATGTTTGTATCAATAGCTGAAAGAGCGTCAAGTAGATCACAACACTCTGCAAAAAATCTCTAAAAAACAACTTAGTGTCTTCAAAAAGAAATTTAGTAAACGAACTCCATAAGCAAGTACGAAAACATTTTGTGCGTCGCAGAGGAATAGATGATCTTTGGCAAGCTGATTTAGTTGAAATGGGGAACTATTCTAAAGAAAATAGAAATTATCGTTTTTTGATGACTGTAATTGACACATTCTCAAAATTTGCATGGGCAGTATCGCTAAAAACAAAAACTTTTTGAATTTGAATGATGTGGAAAGAATTTAGCTATAATGGTTCATATAAGTGGATTGATATATACAAGGATTTACTCAATTCATACAATAGAAGAATAGAAAGAAATAGAAAGTTCATCGTACCATTAAAATGTCTCCTATTAAAGTCAAATCAACAAATGAGGAAAAGCTGCTAAATACAGTATACAGTTATTTGAAAATGTATAAAATGTCGAAATTTAATGTAGATCATGTTCGCATAAGCAAATATAAGCACACATTTGAAAAAGGTTATACTCCAAATTGGACTACAGAAATTTTCACAATTACAAGAGTTCAAAATACAAATACTGCAACATACATATTAGAAGATTATCTTGGCAATCCTATTAAAGGCGGTTCTATACTGAGAAACTTTCAAAAACTAGATTTCCAAGTACATATCTAGTTGAAAATGTTCTTAAAATTAAAGGGAAGGAGGTATATGTTAAATGGTTGGGATTTTCTAATCAACACAATTCCTGGATAAGTAAAGATGAAATATTATAGTTGGAACAAAAACTAAATTAGCAACAACAACAACATCAATACCAACAACAACAATAGAATTAATATTAAGAAACTAATGTTAATTTTAAAATTAGAAAATAAAATAAATATGTAAATCATGCTTATTAACCATACTGTGTACTAAACATTATTTAATTGTAATCAGTCTTTTATAATGTCAATAACACTTACTCTGAGCTGTAGCTCATCAGAACTGTCTGCTAGTTACTTTTCTCCTATTGAATTACATGGTACATATGAGTGTACTCTAACTGATTTTCATTCATACAACAGTATTCCAAATGTAGACACCTACAACAATATGTTTCATATAGGGGAACATATAATTGAAATACCAATTGGATCTTACGAATTAAATGATATAGTTGATTTTATAGAAGAGCAATACAAACGACCCTGGCCCGCAAATAAGATTTTTATTGAAGCCAATAATAATACAATGCAAGTTAAAGTTAATAGTTCCAAGGATCCTGTATTATATTTTAATAAAGACAATACAATTGGAAAACTTTTAGGATTCAATAGCAAAATCAAATATTATTATTCAGATCTTCCAGTTAATATTTTTAAAGTGAATCTCTTACGAATTGAAAGTAGTATCGCTTCACATATATGACTAACTCCAAATCGCATACACTTTATGAATTTCCGATTAATGTGCCTCCAGGCTATAAAACAGATGAGGTTCCAAGAAATCTCATCTACTTACCTGTAAAGACCAGAGAGATAAGTTCACTAGCGCTGCGCGTACTTGATCAACACGGTGATTTAATTAATTTCCGAGGAGAGGAAATTACAATACGAATACATTTAAGGCCAACTAAATATACAACACAAATACATTGAAAAATATAGCAGCAAGAACAACAACAACATTAAAGCGACCAGCTCAACAAAAAGCTCTAACAACATCAAATAAAAATGTTCTAAAGTCCTTGAATTTTAAATTGAAGGCAAAATGAGTTCAATAATATATGTCTTAGATAAACCGTTGTCTGATGAGAATATAATCAAAAAGGATTATCATACATATGTACCATACTTACAATCTTACAACAATAATGATGAAATTAGAATTTCAATACAAAATCAAGATTTGTACGTGCTACCAAGTGAGAGCTACATTTATGTAGAGGGGTTTGTTGCCGATGATAATAAGCCCAAATCTTCTTCTTCTTCAGAGAACTTTTTATTAAAAAACAACTTTGTGGCATATCTATTTGATGAAATTCGCTATGAGCTCAATGGAATTGAAATTGACCATACAAGATATTTAGGAGCCATAAGCACCATAAAAAATTTGGTTTCTCTGTCACCAACAGAAAGCAATGTGAAGCAAAATGTTGGATGGAACAAAATTGACAATGTCACTCTTGAAAATGGATTTTTCAATTTTTATGTACCTCTAAAAATGCTTCTAGGATTCGCTGAAGACTACAACAAAGTTATACTAAATGGAAAACATGAATTGGTACCCTTGCGCAATAAGAACGATGAAGATCTTGTACGCTCGAGTGTTTCTACTGAAAAAGCTAATCTTTCAATTTCACTCATCTCATGGAGAATCCCATATGTATAATTATCCGACTTTAGCAAATTGAACATGATAAAAATTATTAACAGTTGTGCTTCTATACGTATGGCATTTCACAGTTGGGATTGATTGTCATGTTAATCCACAATTAAACACAGGAACTAGCCATATTTGGAGTGTTAAACTGGGTGCTTTTCAACAAGAAAATAAGTTTGTTCATTGTGATTTGACTAATTTAAAAGTACATTTAAATTCAGTCTCATATCCATATGATGACATTAACATAAAGTTCAAAAATGAACGATATGCAATTCTATATGATATGTATCAAAGATTCCAACAAAGCTACTATATGAAAGAATTTCAACCGCTTCTAACTGCATCAGTGTTTAAGACAAAAGCTCCTATTATCGTAGTAGATGTCAGTCATCAGAATGAACCACTCAATAATGGACCGATTGATATTAAAATAGCATTTGAAACAGCAACTAATATTGCAGCAAAGACATCAGCTTACTGCATTCTTATTCATGATCGCATAATAGAATATATACCCACCAAAGGACAAGTTCGAAAAGTCTTATAAATTGAGTAATATGGAAAATAACACAATTTTTATAGACATACAAGGTTTCAAAAGTAATTCAAATGATTTCATCGCAAAAGAAGTAGCGATTGTTTTCAACAATTATGAATATAACAATTTCATTATAAAACCACCATTTGATTTTAAATGCTTATCAATAAAAAAGCAAAGTGGCTAACGAAAAACTATCATCACCTCAGCTGGACTGCTGGAACAGTTTATTTTCAAAGCGTTTGCAATTTTTTAAAAGCCAAAGCAAAATGTTCTAAAATTTATGTAAAAGGCGAAGAGAAAAGACGATGGTTGGAAAAAATTTTATGACGAAAAATTTTTAACGTTGAGGATATAGGCTGCATCAACTTTAAACAAATGGAGATTAAGTATCCAGAATATTTTTATTGTAATTATCATAAACTTGGTGTTTGAGCATTAAAAAAATGCTATTTTACTAACAAAAGAAATATCTTGCTTCAAATGAACTGTTTCACTCTTTAAAATATTAATGTATGTATTATTATAAAATTTAAAAAAAATTTAAACAATAAATGAATAGAAAAATAAAAAAATCTACAAGTGTTTTCTTATTTCAAATACAAACCACATAAAGGAAAGAGAGAAGGAAGTGGGAAGGAGGAGGAGAAGTTAGCTTTTTTGCTTACTTGCAAATTTTTAATTTTTGTTTCTCTGCTTATGACTGTAGTTAGTTGAAACTTTGCTGCTTTAAAATAATCGTAGACAATAGTCTCCTGCACAAGACATCTTATAAGGATATGAAGGATTTTTCAAATGATTTACTACAGGGAAATCTTATAAAACAAACGTTAACAACATTGTTTGCAAGATATTTGTTTGAGTATTGTAGGTATAAGAGTAAAGAAGAAAACACTTCGTGGCGGACGAATTTGTGATACTAGCTTCTTCTACGCATAAGCGCGTGTACAAACGTCATGCATGTATGTGTGTATGATCTTTTATTTTTCTGCGCACATGCAAAGGCACACACATGCATTAACATTAGTTGTATGCGGTTAATCACATAATAGCTTACCATCTACATATTACACACACACTCAAACGTACAATATGAAAAATAACAAGCATATGCTAATCAACAGTACTTCTTTTGAGTGTTTGTTACAGACAAGCTGTCTTCACGTCATCGCTTGCTACAACTGATATACACATGCACCAATACATCCATCGTGCTTCGCTTATATAGGGTGTTTTTTTCAGGGGTATAGAACTTTAAATTGAAATAAAACACAAGAAAATCGTTTTAATGTCCATCAATTTGGCTTTATTGGAAGGATGATTTTATGCCATTAATGTTTAAATATGATTTCGGGCATGTGGCCGCCGCGGCTGGCTCGAATAAAGCCAATTCTACAGGTCCAATTTTCAAGCACTTTTTCGAGCATATGGGGCCGTATGTTGGCAATAACGCCACGAATGTTGGCTTCCAAGTCCCCTAACGTTTCTGGTTTGTTGGCGTAGACGAGCGACTTCATATATCCCCAAAGAAAATAATCCAATGGTGTCAAATCACACGATCTTGGTGGCCAATTGACAGGTCCATTCCGCGAAATTATGCGCTCATCGAATGTTTCCTTCAATAAATCTATTGTGACGTGCGCTGTGTGGCATGTAGCGCCGTCTTGTTGGAACCACAACTCATCCACATTCATGCCATCCAATTCGGGAACAAAATAGTCGGTTAGTCGGCTCCAATTGCTGTGCACGGTGGCGAATCGATTCATTCGGGTCCTCTTCAACACTTTGCTCTACAGCGGCAATTGTTTCTTCGGTGCGCACTGTTCGACGTCTCTGCGGATGCGTATTATCACATAGAGTAAACGTAGTGCGAAAACGATCCATGGTTAACCGAATTAATTGCTCTGATGGACGATTATGTCGACCATAAAATGGACGGAGCTTGCGGTAAACTTCGCGAACTGAACCATTATTTTCGAAATAAATTTGCACGATTTGCAAGCGTTGTTCTTTTGTCAACCTGTTTATGATGAAATGGCAAACCAAACTAAATATTAATCACTTGACAGCTGACAAAATGGCCGCCAGTTAAAAAAGTGATGCCAACTTAAAGTTCTATACCTCAATAAAAAACACCCTTTAGTACGACAGCATTTATTATTGGTTTAGTATAATACATGCGACGTGAATACATTTAAAAATCATGACGTTTTTACATTTCAAGACTGCTTACGCAGCTCTTTAGTACAGAGAAAATGACTACGTTGCAAAATATAAATGTATTCTACACAGCCACAAAATATTCCACACACAAGTTCCTTCGATCGCACATCCATACTTACATGCATCATACACACATACATACATACATACATGCATCATACATACATACATACTAAAGGGATGCGTAAATCGTTCTAAAAGTTTTGTATTCTATTTCACACTACTGCCAAGCAGCCTGTTTTAGTGCAAACATAAATAACAAAACAAAACTAACAAAACATGACTCTCACTAAAATCAATCAAGCATCATTCGAATAGTTTTTATCTGCAGTTTTGTTAGTGCTTGTATTCTCAAAACAAGTAGAACATCAAAACTAATAGCGAGAATGAAACAAAACAACAGTAAAACATAGCAGAAACATCGCATGCACTAGAACACGAGCACAAATATGCAAACTATGCATGTATATGTATGTATATATGTATACATATATTGAAAATAAAAATTAACAAATTATTATATATAAATGTACATAAGTATGTATGATATTATTTCATAGTAAATAAAACCTCTTTTCGGCTTTCATATTCCTAACGAAGCGCAATGTTTCTTTTATATGGAAAATTATCTTTGTTATCAAAACATTTAAACATGTTTTGAATGTTCTGTGTGAGTTTTGATGTTCTATTTCATTTTTGTTTTGAAAGGCTTGGTTTTACCTCAACATTGTACTATTGCTGTTTTGTTCTGTACTGCACTATTCTTATCGTAAAGCAAAACACATCTCTTTTGATAGTTTTGTTTTAAAATAACGGAGCAATATACACACATTTTAAAACTAATGAGAGTGCTTGTAAGCCTTTTTTAATGCTTGTGCCACGCTCTAATGCATACATACATACATACATGCATCATACATACATACATACATGCATCATACATACATACATACATACATACAAATATATTTCTTAAACAAATGAACAGAATATAAACTTACCAGCGACAAACAAGCTGGACCCCCCACACACAAGTATTAGGGGCGTTCACATACATGAGAACGTTTTATAAATAAATAAAATAATTTATTTAATTACTTTATTAATTTATTTAATTATTTTATTTATAAACAATTTATTAGCGTGAGGAAATCACACAAGCACATTCCCATGATTCATATGAGAATCGCCTAGTAGTCATCAAATCTACTTTCTCTGATATTACTGATATAGTATTACGATAACAAGTTTCTACAGTCTGGCAACACTGAGAATTTTTTCTGCATCATAAGGAAATAATAATCATGTTTTGCCGTCGGCATTTGAAAAAAATAATAATCATGTTTTGCCGTCAGCATTTGAAAATAATAATAAGTATGTTTTGCCGTCGGCATTTGAAAATAATAATAATCATGCATTGCCGTCGGCATTGGGAAAAATAAGAATGTATTGCCGTCGGCATTAGGAAAAATAATAAATAATAGGAAAAAGACGGACTTATTGAGCCACCTTCGAAAAATATTTCAAGGACTTATTGAACTACCCTAGTAGGTAGCGAATTTCACAAATTTCCAAGAATATAACAATTTTCAAATTTTAATTACTCAAATTTAACAATTTCAGCCACAATTTAACAATTTTAATTGTCGCCGAATGCCCAGTTCCCTACTACTAGGAAACTTCATAAAAAATTTAAAACAACAACTCCGGTACGTATACAAGGAAACCGCATCAGAAACAAGTAAAACCGCATCAGAAACATAGGCGTAGCTAGCCCAGGATTTATTACAAATTCTTTTTAAAACATATTCTTTTGCCTGTAATATTAAAAAATTCTATTTTTTAATTATTTTAAAATTACTCATGAAAATCACCAGTAATTTTTATACAAACTTTTTGAATAATCGCTAAATATGCATACTTTTATTAGATAATAAATATCCAAAAAACTATAAGTTTACAGCACTTCAAAACATCACAAATAGTAAACTCCATGCGAATTTATAATGCATGTATGTAGATATGTATGTGTGTATGTAGCTTTCAACAAATTCTTAATAAAATTGTATTAGTGTACTTAGTTAGTAGCAAGACAAGTTGTTTTAAGGTGTTCTTAAGATTTTCTACTGTCAAATTGTTTGTAACAATAGCCACTAATTTTTATTTAGAGTAAAATTAAAAAAATAGGGAAAAATTATGATCTGCAAAGCCTTGTATAAATTCATATACTATATACACATGTATGTATGTATGTATATTTATGGTTCAATCCAGGGCTGCCAGATAAAATGATGGAAAAATCGCCGAAATCCCGATAAAATATAAAATAATCGTCATTTTATGTCCGAAAAATCGTCAGAAAATCGAACAAATCAAAATTTCCTCTTTAAACATGTATACATATGTTTTATTTTTATTAGAAAACAAAACAAAACAATTCATGTTCATATACAACTTTGTTAGACTAGTGGAAAACTTGTGAAAAATATTCCTAGGTCCAAATTTTGGTATCAGTACTTTTGATGACCGAAATTTTTGATAGGATATAAACTTACACAAGTCAATATATCGTTGGTCTCAAATGGAAAGGCCCTAACGCAAATAATTGTAACTTTACAGGAGAAGGTAAAACATAATAGAAAGTGTAATATTTAAAATGTAAATTTTTTGTACAACTGCTTGTAAGAGCGCTATTTTTTACACCATTGCGATAAATTTTTGTGATGAGGTGTATTAGTGTGAAATTTATTGAAGTCACTGAAAAACTCAACTATCGATATGTATGCATGTATATATATGCACATAAAATTTTTTTCAATTGAACACATATACATACATACTTGCATACATATGTTTGTACTTATTTATGTATGTATGTTCATTCATCGCAACAATATAGTATTGATTCAAAACTTCAATATTGGAAGGGTAACTAAATAATAAATGGCGATTTTCTATTTTTATTTATGCACCAACAAATAATTTTGTTTTTAAATTAAATAATAAATTATTAAGAAATGAAATCATGAATGATGAATGAAATCATTTCTTGCTTGTATCTTTTCAAAATATTGTATTCAAATATAGTATATACATAAATAATTTTTCCATATGAGCATATAAACTTGTTGGAAACGAATATTAATTTTAATATTATTTAGTTTATTATTATTAAATTATTATTATTATTATTTAGTTTTTTTCTAATACATACTTTACTTTTTGTCTATATATTGTTTTTATTTTGAATGTTTTGTTTTTTTAGTTTTAATTATAACTTAATTTTTGTTATTGAAAAAAAAATGTTAAATAAAAAAATCTGTATAAAATTTTTTAAACGCACTAATAATCTCAAACCAATATTTTACTTATTAATATTTTACTTATTAAGTAAAATATATTTTTTTAATTTCCAATTTCAATGTATTTTTAATAAAAAATATATATAAGAAATTTATTATTCGACATATTGTTAGAAGTTTATTGTAATTTGAAATTTATTTGCTGGTGGTTCAGCGTTGTCTATATTCATTTCATTGTTGCTGTAACAAATCATCAGTAGACTTCAACCACACATTTTGAATAGTCACAAACCTCTTATCTTATGCACAGACTTTCAAGAACTATTTGAGAATTCACAAATAATAATATTTTTGAAAATCACAAAAGAAAAATAAGCGTAGCAGGCTTAGAAACTAACACAAAAAAACCCAGCAAATAATTTATATATAATTTTTAATAATAATAATTTAATAATTTAATTTAGTAATACCATTCAAATTACAGCTAAAGAGCAACGAAGAATTAATAAATTCATACAAGACGAGCTCAAAAAAAATCAAGAATTTGCAAGGGCTTTCAGCAATCACGTCACACAAAATCATATTAATGGATGATCGACCTGTGAAGCTTCGTTATGCGCCTCGTAATCCCTCTATGCGGTCAATAGTAGATGCAGAGATTAGTAAATTGATTGCGGATGGGTGCATCGAACCATCACATAGCCCGTACTGCTTTCCCATCATGCTGGTTAAAAAGAAAAATAGAACCTGGAGAACCTGTATGGATTTTCGGCAGCTAAACGCCAGGTGTGTGCCTGATGCTTACCCCCTCCCGCCTGATGCTTACCCCCTCCTTAATAGATTAAGAGAAGCTAAGTTTAAGTATTGACTTGAAAAACGGGTAATGGCTAATTCCTATGGAGGAATATAGCAAGCAATATACAGGGGATTATTCCAATGGAAGGTGATGCCGTTTGGGCTACATTCTGCTCCGGCGCCATTTCAAAGAGCATTTGATAGGGTGATTGGGCCAGAGATGAAGCCTAACGCCTTTGCCTACTTAGACGACATCATCGTAATAGATAAAGACGTAGAAGATCACATGCGTAACTTAAGAGAAGTGTTCAGAAGTTAACGTGCAGCTAAGTTGAAAATCAATCCAGAAAAATGCTCATTCTTCCAGCGAGAAACAAAGTACTTGGGACATGTCGTGAATGAAAAATGCCTATGTTACTGTGAGTTCTGAAGCTGTCAATGAAAACAACAAAAATAAAAAATGTGATGATAGACTTGCTGTGAGCTCTGAAGCTCTTAATAAAAATAAAAAATCTGATGATAGAATTTTTTTAACGGTAAAGCCACTTTTTCGTCAGCGATCAACTTCGGTTTATCCAATGCCAACTAATAATTCGTTATCATTACCCTTGCCTAGTACTTCTTCATTTAAGCCAGTAATATCATCTGCTTCGGGCTTGTGTTCATCATGTAACCAAGTTATCACTTTGGATAAGAGTAGCCAAAAACCCAAGGTTCAAGTCGTGATGGACAGATATATAACTGTGGTAAAGCATGGCCACAGCCCAAATTCTTCTAAAATTTCATCTGCTCCAAAGTTATCTAGGGGTAACAGCGCATGCTCTACAAATCGGCAAAACCGTTTTAAAATATTGCAAGATGAAAACGACAAACCTGATGTATCTTCGAGCAAAACCTCCAAACCACCACCAATATATCTGAGAGAAAAAAATTCAAACGCCCTTTTTAAAAAAGTAATCTTGATGATTGGTGAGAACAAATTTCACATCGTTTCAATAAAACGTGGTAATACCATTGAAAAAAAATCAAATTTATAACGAAAATGATTTCCGTAAAATGGTTACTGAATTAGAAAAAAATAAATAATAAAAATAATAGTTTCTACACATACAAGCTTAAGAGTGCTAAAGGCCTGCAGATTGTATTGAAGGGCATAGATTCTTATGTTGTTCCCGAAGAAATAAAAGATGCACTCGTCCTCCAGGGGTTTAAGGTAAAAAATGTGTCCAATATAATAAATAGAGAGAAGATTCCCCAACCCCTATTTCGTGTTCAACTTGAGCCTAATGATATAAAATTGAAAAAAATGAGACGCGTCCAATTTATAATATAAAATACCTCTTGTACCGAAAAATCACAGTGGAAGAGCCACATAAGCGTTCAGGTTCTGTACAGTGCCATAATTGCCAAGAATATGGCCATACAAAAACAAACTGCAATTTACCCTCTGTTTGGGTTGTGTGCGGCGAATTACACGGGACTGCTAGTTGCAATAAGCCAAAAGTTCAAAGTGATAAAAAATGCAGTAATTGTGGAGGTAATCACACCGCTAACTACAGAGGATGTCCTGTGTACTCTTTCGTCAAACAGACTATGGTGCAAAAACCTAATTTGGTTCCAGCTCAATCAGCAAACGCTTACTCCGCCACTTTTGCGCAAATGAGTCAACCAGTCACTTCCCGTGTTTTGTATGCCGATGCTGCTAAGACAAATTCCATTCCATCACAAAATGTTTCACCACCAAATAATTGAACAAATGCAAACTCAAGCTTTAATTTCAGTCGCCTTGAAACAACTATTGATAATCTGGTGCACACTATAAACAATTTTACAATAAATATGACTAGCATGATGCAGGAAATGCTTCGAATGCAGAATACACTGCTTCAAGCATTAGTAACAAACCATGAACATGTTAAAAATATGTTTCTGGAACGCAAACGGCATTCGCCAACATAAAAATGAACTTGAGCACTTCCTCATGGAAAAAAATATTGATATAATGTTGGTCTCTGAGACTCACTTGACTTCGAGAAGCCTTTTTAAAATGTATGGCTACACCTTATATGATACAAAGGACCTTAGAGGAAGAGCTTGCGGTGGTTGAGCTATTCTAATAAAGTCAAGACTCAATTTACTCCCCTCCCAGATTTTCAATCACTGAGGATCAATACGAGAATTTCTACAAATCCCTTGGATCTTGTTTTGTAGCAGCTGGCGACTACAATGCAAAACATACGTTTTGGGGTTCGCATCTTATTACACCCAGAGGTAGAGCGTTGTTCAACACAATTGCAAAAATGGACTTGGACGTCATTTCAAGTGGGGAGCCCACTTATTGGCCTACTGACATACAAAAAATTCCGGATGTCATAGATTTTGGCATCATGAAAAATATCTCTAGGGATTTAGTTAAAGTTGAAGCTTCGCTAGATCTCTCGTCCGATCACTCTCCCACTATCGTGACAATCTGTAACCCACTAAGAAGTGACTTACCTCATCAATATATGAAGATGATAAATCGTGTTAATTGGCTGGGGTTCAAAAAATACCTTAGTATTCCTTTTACGGAAAATATTAAGCTAAGAACACCACATGATATTGCCAATCTCAATGAGAATATTAAACATGCTGCTGAACATGCTACTACCTCCCATCCATAGACTGGGATTAATAAAATTTATTTTACAGACATCGAACGTCTCGTACGTAATAAAAGAAGAGCTAGAAGGGAATGGCAACAGCACAGATCACCCCAAAATAAAATTAGATTTAAAGAGTGCACGAAACAACTCCAAGAGTTGCTTGCATCTGAGAAAGCTGCATCTCTTAGAAATTATCTTGAAAGTGTCGATGTCACACCAGCATCTAATTAGTCCTTATGGCGCGGTACTAAAAAGCTTAAAATACCCGTTGAGTTTAAACCACCTCTGCGCACTTTGACCGGTGATTGGGCAATAAGCGATAGTGAAAAAGGTAAAATATTCGCTGAGCATTTAAAATCCGTATTTACCTCAAGTACATGTACTGGTGTTGCTGATTTTCCGAGTGGAGTTGCTCTACCCGCTCGACCCTTAAAGTTTAAGATGCGTGATGTACATAAACTAATTGCTGAGCTCAACCCGCAGAAAGCTCCAGGTATTTATGGAATTAGTAACAAGATGCTGATGAATCTGCCTCGCACTGCAACTAAGGTCTTACTATTTATTTTTAATGCCATATTACGACTAGAGTATTATGCACACAGCTGGAAGCTTGCCAAGGTCGAAATGATTCCAAAGCCAGGCAAAGATCTTACCAAGGCTGAGTCTTACAGGCCAATAAGTTTACTATCAACAATATCAAAGCTTTTCGATAAGCTGCTCATGACAAAATTGTCCCCAATTCTAACTGATAGTGGGTGCATACTGGACCATTAATTTTGGTTTAAGAAGTCAGCATAGTACCATTGAACAAACGCATAGATTGGTTCAAGTTATAAGAAGATCATTTGAAGAAAAGAAGTATTGTTCTACTCTCTTTATTGATGTTTCTCAAGCATTTGATAAAGTATGGTATGAAGGCCTAATTTTAAAATTGAAGACATCTACCAATAAATTTTCTAATGCTATTGGAAAGTTATATTCTATCCCGGAAATTCATTGTTGTGGAAAAAGACTTCATGAGTGTTCCCGAATCTATCTCTGCCGATGTGCCACAGGGCAGTATACTGGGTCCAGTTTTGTATTTGATTTATACTTGTGATATGCCTGTTAGCACTAAAATCCATACATCTACTTTTGCCGATAATACAGCATTTTTTAGCATTCACGAAAACCCTCACGATGCATCCCGATATCTTCAGGAACATATAACCCAGCTGGAACTATGGTTAAAGTTATGGAGAATTGAAGTAAATGAGCAGAAGTGTGCGCAAGTAACATTTACTCTACGAAAAGATACTTGTTCCCCCATTAGAATCAATAATCAAATTGTTCCTCAACATTCACATGTAAAATATCTTGGTATACGCCTTGATCGACGGCTTACATGGAAACAACACATTGATTCTAAGCTAACACAAATTAAACTAAAATTAACTCAGGTACATTGGCTGATTGGTAGAAATTCAACTCTCAGTCTGGATTGCGAACTCTTGATATACAAGTCACTTTTGAAACCTATATGGTGCTACGGAATTCAACTATGGGGCACTGCTTCAGCTTTCAATGTCGAGAGAATCCAACGAAGCCAAAACAAAATTTTACGTAGAAATTGTAAAATACGCAGTCAAATATTTAACAAAACTCGAATCACATCCTAATCCGCTTGCTCGTAATATTTTGAACTTTACTGGACACATCCGCCAAAAAAAGAGGGACACAAGGGCTCTTATACTCAACACTCCAGATGGGACTACTTGAAAATACTTTTCTTGTCCTTTTTGACTATCACTACTTATATATTATTTATAACTATCACTAAGTTTATGTCCGACATTGGTCGGGCCTAATAAATATATTTTAGATTTGAGATTTGAATACTTATTGTTAGCTCATATTTGCAGATACAATAAATAAATACATGTATTAAAAAAAAATATCGTCGTTCGTAAGTCATTGTGTTCTATATGACAAAAATGTTTTTTTGGGCAATCGCTGTTAAAGTTTAGTTATAAGTTACACAAAAATGAACCGAAAAAGTTGTCGCAACCCTTTTACCAAGAAAACTTCTAGAGTTTCTGGGCTTTTCTGTAAAAAATAATTTTCGTGCTTGGAAAAGATTTTAAGAGTAAGACGCGTTTAAAGAAAAATCGCTTTGTTCTATATGCACTTATTTACGAAACTCTCATTGTTTTATAGCATATAGAACAAAATGTAAAAAAGTGTTGTGTCTTAAATACTTTAAGTACATGCTGGTTATTTCCCTGCAAGAAATGGAACTAACACAAGACTAGTCGCGTGATCGGTCCACAAGTGATAGGGACCAGTCCTAGCTCTACCACTTCCTTTGATGCGGACCAGTCACTTTTACATGGGGGTGGCCTAGGATGGCGTTAACTGATACTTTGTATGCACCTGTGTCGTGAGACGGGTATGGGTATTTTTCTGTTTGTCTCGTTTCCCCTCAAATTTTGACGTCGTTTTGGTTTTGCTACGTCTTTCTAGTGCAATAAACTTTTATTAGCTGTGTTAATTGGTAAGTAGTAATACACTACAGTATCAAATACACTATGCTTTTCTCTTCTTTTTCACGAATTTTAACAAAAACCTGATTGGAGCTTTTTTACCTGTCACTTTCTTCACTTCTGTGTATTCTGTGACTTGTAACTGAACTATCTCGGTGTGGAATAATATAAATTATTTAATAATGTCATTTCGACACAGCGTTACCATATTTGAAGATTTATCTTATTTTCGAAGTTTTTCGGGATGTTAACAATACTAAAAGATGTATTTGTTAAAAATAAGATTTTTAAGAATATGATATTTGGTACTTTTAGTATATTATTTAAGTATGAATTATATGCATTCATGTATTTGTCTTATACATGTTCTATTCAGCAAATATTTTGTGTTATTTATTTACCTTTACGTTTATTAGTTCATTTGAAACAAAATGAATTTTTTTTTAATTCTAATTCAGTAAAATCATTCGATATTAATATACTTTGAATAAAAAAATTTTTGTGCTCGACTTGAAGGTTTTTGAGAAAATAAATATTACAGCGGTGTTCCGACACGTACTTGACTGTAATAATTAAAACTTATAAATTTCTTTTTATTGTTACAAATGCAGTTATAATTTATTTTTAAACATATATTTTTTGGGACTCGAACAGCTAACCTCCGGCATGCCAGGCTTGCACACTACCCACTCGACTACAGAGGCACTCATATTTAAAAAGTATAAACACCGCTTAAGCTGAGGTTAATATCTAGGAATAGTTACGGGACTGGCTCAAGAGTGGCTTGGCGGTACCATTGGAGGGAACAGCGAACATTATGTTTATACTGTTTGACAGGTCCTGAACCCAACTACATCGAACTGGGCCTTTTACTATAACACTACACCAAATCCCGATTAAATTGACAAAAGATCACGACTATAAATCAACACAATGGTGAATATATAACCATTTACAGGATATGTCCTTTTTTCACCATACACTACTCCTCACTTTTGGTAACACTCTCATTTTCTCAAGTCATAGGACGAATACGTTTGAATCAATTGCCACCAAGTTTTTTGCGGGGTATTATCATTTCAAGCACCTTTGCGCTGCATCCACAACAGAGAGCTGCGTAAACAGTCTTGAAATGTAAAAACGTCATGATCTTTTAATGTATTCACGTCGCATGTATTGTACTAAACCAATAATAAATGCTATCTCACTATACGCGAAGAACGATGGATGTATTGGTGTATGTGTATATCAGTTGTAACAAGCGATGTCGCAAGACAGCTTGTTTGTAACAAGCACTCAAAAGAAGTACTGTTGATTAGTGTATGCTTGTTATTTTTCATATTGTACGCTTCAGTGTGTGTGCAATATGTAGAAGGTAAGCTATTATGTGGTTAATCGCATACAACTAATGTTAATGCATGTGTGTGCCTTTGCATGTGCGCAGAAAAATAAAAGATCATACACATATACATGCATGACGTTTGTACACGCGCTCATGCGTAGAAAGAAACAAGTATCACAAATTCTTCCGCCACAAAGTGTTTTCTTCTTTACTCTTATACCTACAATACTGAAAAAAATTTCTTGCAAACAGTGTTGTTAACGTTTGTTTTATAAGATTTCGCTGTAATAAAGCATTTGAAAAATCCCTCATGTCTTGAAAGTTCTTATAAGATATCTTGTGCAGGACACTAATACACATATATTCGCATGTATGTCCGTATTAGACTTGCCACCTTTTGAAATTTCCAAAACGGGACACTACTAACAAATAATAGAAAAATTTTGTAATTCAAACAAATTCGTTAATAACACAGTACAACAGCCAATCTGGGGGGTGAGAAATTCCAAGTCAGGGTGATGGTACTAGGTCAGTATAGTAAAACCCCCAAAGGGTTTGGCGTTCGTATGTGTCAGTTTTTTTATGACCTTTTAAATTTTTTCCTTATATTGATGTTTTTCGCTTAGTTGTAACATTTTGGCAAAAACGTAGTTTAACATAACTCGAGAACCACTTGTCCGATTTTGATGAAACAAACTCAAAAAAATTTAGAATTTCAAATTTACAATTTCTCTAATCTGTTTCTATACCGTTTTCCTATATGTGCAACACTTTCGAAGTTAAAAATGAATGTATGAAGGGAAAGAAGTATTTTTTGCCTAAAAATTTAAATATTTTTTTTTTTAAATTCATAAAAAATCCAAAATGGAAAAAAGTGCCAAAACTAATTACTTTCGCGTAAGGTCACATAACTCATGAGCCAAAAAAGGGATAGATCATGAAAATCGATGCACGCGTTTCTCATTTATTCACAATTAGGTAAATGTATGCATTTCAAAAATTTGCTCCAGATATGCACAACATTATTTGGAGAAAACATTGACACTCACAAGCCGAACTCTCTCATATTTTTCTACTGCACTAAAAGAGAAATATTGATGTGGCAACACTGGTTCTGTAATGTTCACATAAAACATGCATTGTCATTATACATTTTCTCTTTCTCACACTGGTTCTGTGATTTTTGTCATTCAACAAGTGTCGACGAACGCGAACAGTAAAAGTAATTTTTCTCCAGTTTTTTAAAAGTGAACAAAAGAGAACAGAATATGGAACTGTGCAAGCCAGATATAAACAGCTTTTGCTACTGCTGTGGTCAATATGTCTCAACACATAAAAAAAATGGAAATTTCAGTACTGATTTTGTTCAAACATACGAGATGTACTTCAACCAAAATGTTATAGTGAACGAAAATTGGGTACCAAATATAGTGTGTAAAAGCTGCTACAACCGTCTAATGGATTGGAAAAATAGAAGACGTGAAAGTATGCCATTCGGTATCCCAATGACTTGGACTAATCCTGGCGAAGGTCACAATCCATTGAATTGCTATGCATGTGCAAATAAAGGAGCCGCAAAAAGGATAAGAAAATCGTATAATTACGTTGGTGTTGCAAGTGCCGCAACACCATTGCCTCATTCGGACCACATTCCTGTGCCAAAAGCTTCTAGCCCAGATATTTTCTCTTCTACGACTGCTCCGACATATCATGCACGTGATGATCCCCCATATGAGCCATCAGTATCCAATGTGCCAATTTTAATAAATCCAAATAAGCTTGATTCAATTGTTGCCAAGTTGGAATTAACACAGCATAAATCGGAAGAGCTGGCTTCCATTTTGAAATCAAACAATTTGTTGGCACCCGGTGTGAAAGTCACAGCTTATCGAAGTCGTCAGGCAACACTCCAAAGTTTATTCCTTGTGAATGATGAAAAAACTTCTGCATATTGTAAATAAAAGCAGAACGCGTTAATCGATTTCTATGATCTATGTCGTATTTTGTTTATAGGTTATGTGACTTTACACGAAATTAATAACACTTGATCCTTTTTTCCGTTTTGGATTTTTTATGAATTTAAAAAAAAAATTAATTTTTAGGCAAAAAAATATTTTTTGCCTCCACAAATTTATTTTTACTGGCAAAACTGTTGATTATAAAGAAAAACGTTATATGAACGGATTAAAGAAAATTAAAGAATCTAAATTTTTTTGAGTTTGTTTCATCAAAATTGGACAAGTGGTTCTCGAGTTATGTTAAACTACGTTTTTGCCAAAATGTTACAACTAAGCGAAAAAACATCAAGATAAGGAAAAAATTTAAAAGGTCATAAAAAAACTGACACATACGAACGCCAAACCCTTTGAGGGTTTTACTATACTGACCTAGTACCATCACCCTGACTTGGAATTTCTCACCCCCAGACAATAATCCCAAAAATGTTCCATAGTGTAATTTTTAGTTATCAACAATAACACATTAATTCAAATTGTGGAAAATCTAGACTCATAAAACTTTAAACAAACAGAAAAGTAAGTATAAGATGTCTTATGCAGGAGACTAATCCACAAGTGTTGTGAATGAATTACGAAAGGGCAAGCATGTTGAGCATGAGCCATTACATTACGTCAGTATTTGGAAGAATGATTAGCAATTAAAAAATTTTTCTTTTTTTTAAATTATTATTTTTCGAACTTCATTTGTTTCTATATTTATGATTTGAACAGGCTAAAGTTCGTATCGCTTTTTAAGCCAAATTACATGTGATAATTATTAATGAACAAATAACACCAAAGTTAGTTGTAAATATTCTGACAACACATAGTTGAACGGAACAGCTATCCGTTTTCGGAAGGGCATCCGAGAGCATCTTTTATTCCTTCGGGAACAACATAAGAATCTATGCCCTTCATTACGATCTGCAAGCCTTTAGCACTCTTAAGCTGGTATGTATAGAAACTTGGTTTACTTTTTTTTCAAATTCAGTAACCATTTTCCGGAAATCATTTTCTTCATAAATTTGAATTTTTGTTTCATTAATGTTACCACGTTTTATCGGAATAATGTGAAATTTATTCTCACCAATGACCGAGATTAATTTTTTAATAAGAGGGCGTTTGAATTTTTTCCTCTCAAATATATTGGTGGTGGTTTTGAGGTTTTGTTCGAGGATACATCGGATTTGTCGTTGTCATCTTGAAATATTTGAAAACTATTTTGACGATTAATAGAGGATACGCTGTTATCCCTTAATATTTTTGGAGCAGATGAAATTTTAGAAGAATTTGGGCTTCGCCCACGCTTTACCACAGTTATATATTTGTCCATTCCGACTTGGACCTTGGGTTTTGGGCTACTGTTATCAAATGTAATCGGATGGTTAAGTGATGAACACTAGCCTGATATCACTGACCTAAATGAACGGTAATGTTAAGGAATCACTAGATGGCACTGAACAAAGAGTAGTTGATCGCTAACGAAGAGATGGATTTGGCGTTAGAAATATACTATAATTAGATTTTTATATTTATTGTGTTCGCTTTGTCGTCTGCACACTATGAAGGTTCAACGCGAACTGGTTTTAGGAGTTAATTTTTTTGTTGCATATTGTTATTTATTAGAGCTTTTACAATGTGGTGTATTTTTCGACCAAATGTAGTTTAAAAATCGTTGCAGTATTTGTATTTTCGATGGCGGCTTAGCAGGATTAAAGGCATCAATAATTTTGCCCGAGTTAATTTCCTATTTAAGGAAATGAGTAAAAAAATATATTTTCTTTTTTTTCTGCACCGAAATGTGCGTTTCTTTATTAAATATATTCTTAAGACTAACTGACAAAGTGTTACTTAATATCTATTTATAATAATAATCATGTTTAATGTTTCTTTGTTCTAACTCAAAATATGTTTTTCTTTGTTTAGGTTACTAGTACCTTTCTTATCAGCAAAACATGTTTTGAGAAAAAATCTGTTTCTTATCGTTATAATAGTTGTACTTGTGATGTTTGTCTTATCTCTAGCTTAGAATAATTACATTTGAGTTTATGGATTTGTTATCATCTTTTATTACTATCTTAGTTATATTTGAATTTATGGATTTGTTATTACTATCTTAAAATAAGAGATGTTAACTCTCCTCCTTCTTAAAAAAAACGTCCTCGTTTTGAACTGTATATTGTCTCTGTCGGAGTTTGAGAAGTTCTATTTCATATAATTCGTCGATTTTTTTCCTTTGTGTTTCTATTTTCTTTATCCTGTAGCATTCGCAGAATTTAATCATACCATAAGTTAGTAATGCTAATGTACATAGAGCCAATATGAAATAAAATGTGTATTTGACTGGATGTTCTTCGATGGGTATCAGGAAGGTTGATATTTCTTGGATATTGTTAAATTTGTAATTACCATTAGATTCTAAGATGCGCATTATTTGTAATTGTTCGTCGTGTTGGTTATGTATGGCATCTTTGAGTGCTTGTTGGTGGTTGTAGTATTGTTTTCCATCTAGATTTGTTTTCTAATACATTAATAGTACAGTTGTCCGGTTTCTTAATTCTGCATATAAAGTTTCCTAGATAATTTTTACATTTTTCGATACTTGTAAATTTATTATTGCATTTTGCTATTCTAGAGTCTAGTAATAGTTTTCCGTGCTTAAATGCTAGTGAATACAAATTAAATAGCTTACATTTCGTTTTTAATAATGGGTATTTATAGGTGTTTACAATTGTGTGATGAAAATAAAAAACATTAATATCGGCATATTCTAATATATTTATTATAGGTAGATCTAACGCTTCATTAGACACTATTTGTTAAATATCTTTTAAATTTAAAGTTCCGGAATAAAAGTTTCCGTTTTTTGCGAAATTAATCATTGTAGCGATAGAATGTAGTTCGTTGTATACTTCGGTAAGTATTAAATGTTCTGAAATAGATTCGGGGCTAATTCTTTCTAATATTTTTTCAAATTCAGAGTTTATTTTCTTTTGTTTATTATTATTTTCTATTAGCATATTCAATCCTGTCTTGATTTCGATTAGGTCATCGTGGTCAGGTGTTCCTGTAATAAGTTTGAGGGCTGATCCTAGAAAGTTAAGTGAACGTTTAGTTCTGGAGATTCTAGGAAGTAGTTGTGACCTCAGATTTTCTATTTTAGTTATCAACAAATATTCTGCAGAGTTTTGTTCTAAATTATATGCAAATCGTACTATATTTTCGTAGGGTATCAAGATTCTAGAAAGGTTTGTCATATGGTATAAGAACGCTGTGTCCTGAAAAACGTATACAGGGTCAGTCTCTATCATTATATATTTTTTGTCTTTTAAGTCTATTAGTCTGTTACCGAATGCGACGGATATATATAATAATATTATTATTCTTTGCATGTTTGTACTCGTATATTATCCTTATGTATAACAATATTTTCGTTTGTAATTATTGTGTTACCTTTATCTTCCTTTACAATATGTTTTGAGTATTTCCTTACGTTTTTATTGCGTCGGTGCGTTTTGGAGTATATAACGTCCCCTGCTTGGTATGTGATGTTCTTACGATTTTTGTTGTGATATAGAAGTATTTTCTGTTGGTTTATTTCAATTTTTTCTTTAATATCAGGATGTGCTCCCCGGTTAAAAAACACGTCCTCCGGTTTCTCTCCAATGACTGAGTGTATCGTTATGTTGTATTGTTGAACGGCATTAAAGATTTCGTCTCCTGGTGATGAATTGTGTTCTTGAGCTAGGACTCTAGTGAGTTCGATCAGCGTGCTATGAGTGCGTTCCACTTGACCGTTTGTTGTTGAATGGTATGTTGGCGTTAACGTATGCTCAATATGTAGTTTTTCATAAACCTGTTTTACGCATATACTTGATAATGCTGCTTCGTTGTCAGTCATAGCATTTGGATAGATTTGCGATAGTATTTCTTCGATGTATTTGTGTAAGTTTTTCTTATTTGGAATTTCTCGTATATAACAATATTTTGAGTACTTATCAGTTGTGGTGATGTATGTGTTTCCGTTCATATAAAATAAATCTAAGTGTATGTGTTCTCCCACGTGATTTGGAATCGGTGTCGCTCCAATTGGTTGTTTATTTGGTCTTCTTTCGTATTTGTTTGTAAGACAGATTTCACAGTCTTGTGCTTCTTTTTTACACATGGTGCGTATGGTTGGCCAAAAATACGTTGTCTGTATTTCTTGAGCGTTATTTTTGTAATTTCTGTGTGCTCGTCTATGTGCTAGTACTACGATTTCTTTTTGTCTATCTATGTTTTCTATATCTTCTGTCATTTTCTGAGCTACTACAATTTTTACATTTGGAAAAGAAGAAATGATATTATCTTCGACGTGGAATAGAGTTTCTTCCTCTATTTTTATAGCATTTGTTACTTTTGGGTTTATTATTTGTTTTAATCTGTCTAATAATTCGTCCTTGGTTGAATAGAAAAGTGTGTGTCGTGCATATGAGAAAATATTTTGTGAAGATATTTGCACTAAGTTATCTGTGTTATAGTGAATAATTATTTGATTCTCAAATGCATTTAATGGTTGTTTCACGCGTTTCAATTTTTCGATTGGCGAACTTTGTGCTGAATCTTGTGAACAACTCGAAGTATTATTAATCTGTTGACGTGACAATGCGTCAGCGACGACGTTTTGATTTCCTGGTTTATATACTAATTTAGCGCCATATTCTTCGATGAAATTTTTCCATCGTTTCAATTTTGTGTTGGGATTTTTATCAGATATAGAAAAAATAAGTGACTGGTGGTCCGTGTAAATGGTTAAGTCTGCTATACCGGAAAGGTAATTTCTTAATTTTTGAAGTGACCAAACGATCGCAAGAAGCTCTTTTTCGTTTGTGCTATAGTTTTGTTCGGTTTGGTTAAGGGTTCTAGATATAAATGAAATAGGTTTCTTATTCTGAGAAAGTCAGCTCCTATTGCAAAGTTGCTTGCATCAGTCGTTAGTTCGAAGGGCTTGTTGAAATCTGGTTGAAATAGTTCGACTTGTGCTTGTAACATGTCTTTAATTTTCTCTATCGCTTCGAGTGCTGGTTTATCTAGATTAATTAATACTTTTGTGCTTTTGTTTACACCGCCATTGTCTCCGCGTAAGAATGTAGTAAGAGGTTTCACTATTGAAGCGAAGTTTTGTACAAATTTCCTATAATAACTAGCTAGTCCTAAAAATGACCTTAATTCTTTTAAATTTTTAGGTATTGGATAATCCTTTATTGTTTGGATCTTACTAGGATCTACAGTTATTTTATTGTGTTTGATTACGTGACCAAGATATTCTACTGAGTCTTGGAAAAAATGTGATTTCTCGTCAGAAATTTTCATATTTGCATTGTGTAATGCGTTTATTATTATTCGAATGTGCTCCATGTGTTCTTCAGGCGAAGAAGAATATATAAGCACGTCGTCGATATAAACGTAAGCGAACTTACCAATATATGGACGCAGAATATCATCTATACATCGCTGAAATATAGAAGGTGCGTTCTTTTTACCCAATGGCATTCTAAGAAATTCGTATTTTGCTCCATTCACACTGAATGCAGTCTTTTCTCTGTCTGATTTTTTTATCGAGATTTGGTGAAATCCTGACTCTAAGTCTAGTGTTGTAAAGACTTTTGCTTTACCTAAATTTTGAATAGTCATTGCTACATCTGGGATAGGGTACCTGTCAGTTATAGTTTGAGCATTAAGCTTTTGAAAATCTATTACCATACGTTTTTTTGGTTTCCCTTCCTCATCTGTGCCTTTTTTCGCAACGGTCCATACTGGAGAGTTGTATGGGCTTTTGCTAGGTTGTATTATTTGGTTGTCTAATAATGTTTGAATTTCTTTATTTATAAATTCATTGTCTGCTATTGGATACGAATACTGTTTCACCCAAATAGGATCTTCTGATTTTGTCCTAATTGTAGCTTGTACAGTGGTTGTAAAGGGCAGAATTTTGTTGGTTTTGTCATTTATTCTCATTATATTTTCAATTTCATTTTTATATTTGTCATTATTGACTGTGTAATTCACTTTTTATTCGCTAATTTCTTCTTTTCTTTTAAATTTATACGTGATTTTATACTCAAATAAGTTAATTTCTGCTTTTATGGCTCTGAGACCATGTTCCCCGAGAAACATATCGAACTCTTCTAAGGCTTCAGTTTCGAAAAATACTAAATTATGGCCTAATAGTGTAATAATTTTTTTTGCTTTCGTTAAAGAGTATCCGTGAAGCGTTTTTACCTTAACTGGTTTTATTGGAATAGATTTTCCTATGTTGCACTTAGAACTAATATAATTGTTTGTCGCACCTGTGTCAATTAATATATTAACGGATTTACCTGTTGTTTGGCAGTGCCTCTGCAGACATGGCAATCCGTTTATTCGCCTAAAAAAGCGCTGCCGGTTTCATAAGTATCTTCGGTGTGTGGTACAAGTAATTGTATATCTTCATCTCTCGTCTGGTTTACTCGTTGAACTTTGTTCGGATTATAATTTTTTGATGAAGGCATTCTATCCCTTTTTGTTGGTTGTTGCTCCCTTCTGAATGGGTTGTATTGCTGCTGTGGGGAATATTGTGTTGAACGTCTAAATTGTTGCGAACTATCCACTTCCATGGGTTCCTGCCGTGGTTGATGATTAAATTGAGCTTGTACATTGGGATTGTACCTCCTTCTATCTTCGTATCGTTGTGGTCCAAAGTTTGGTTTTTGGTTGTATTGTTGTGTTGTAGCCAGTGTGTCGAACTGCATATTTGCGTTGTCATGGTATATAGTGCTTGCGATTGCAAATGCAGTTTCTAGGTCCTTTGGATGATGGCTATATAATGTACCGCTTGTATATTTGCTGTTGAGTCCTGTGATGAATGTACGGACTGCTTCCTGATTTGCATATTCCGCCATGGATGCAGATCCCTGATCACCTGACATCTCTGTCTTCGAAAGTGCGAGGTTCAGTGCTTTGCTGATTTTGCTGTGGAATTCTGAGAGTGTTTGTCTTCCCTGTTTATGTTTCTTCATTTCCTCGAGTAGTACATATAATGGTCGTTGGTCTGCGTAGGTGTAGTCAAGCCTGTTAATTATAGAATAAAAGTTCATCTTGGTATTGTGGTTGATGAGGATGTCTGCTGCTTCTCCAACAATTTTTGAATGCAGTATCGTGAATGCTGTGTAGTAATTTGGGTGGTTGGAAAATTGTTTGATATTTTCCATGAATGTCCATGGCCTTTTCCGCCAGGATCTATATTGGTTTTTATCCCCACTGAAGCACGGTATGGCTTCGAATGTTTTTAAATTTATCTGAGTTGCATCAGTTATATTTGGTGTGAAGTCACTATGTTGTTCCTGCGTAATGATTGTGTGGGGAGATCGTTCCGCCTCCAGTGTATTTACCTTCAATTGAGTATTCTGTAGAGTTTGTGTGAGTACCTCTATTTGTGCTCGTAAGGCTGCGATATCTTGATTCATTGTGTCGTTGTCTTTTCCCATAGATCGTAAGGAATTGAATATTTTCTGCCGTTTCTGACGTTGGTCCAGCGTGGTAATTTCTCACTTTTTCAGGGATTGGTTTGCTTTTCTTCAAAGCCGTGGAATTTTATTTAAATATCTTGAATGCCAAGAATATTTGGCTGTGGTCAAGAGTTTAGACCGGCTTGAGCCCCCAGTTAATTTCCTATTTAAGGAAATGAGTAAAAAAAATATATTTTCTTTTTTTTCTGCACCGAAATGTGCGTTTCTTTATTAAATATATTCTTAAGACTAACTTACTAAATGTTACTTAATATCTATTTATAATAATAATCATGTTTAATGTTTCTTTGTTCTAACTCAAAATATGTTTTTCTTTGTTCTAATATGTTTTTCTTTATTTAGGTTACTAGTACCTTTCTTATCAGCAAAACATGTTTTGAGAAAAAATGTGTTTCTTATCGTTACAATAGTTATATTTATGATGTTTGTCTTATCTCTAGCTTAGAATAGTTACATTTGAGTTTATGGATTTGTTATCATCTTTTATTACTATCTTAGTTATATTTGAATTTATGGATTTGTTATTACTATCTTAAAATAAGAGATGTTAACTCCCGCAAGCCACATACTTTTTGTCTTCACCAAAGCCATATCTGTCGCTCTTTTAGACACGCAAAGTTTACTTTGCAAAGTCTTAATTCAGCTGTGAGTAAGACAGACAGCTGGGTGACACACGTTTTCTGTGTGTCACCCAGCTGAATTAAGACTTTGCAAAGTAAACTTTGCGTGCCTAAAAGGGGTATATTTTTAATCGAAATTCCTCATAATTATTTGACTACTATATAGTAATTTTTACTAACCAGTTCAATAGTGGTTCAGATTTATAAGATATTTATAACTCTGAAGAAAACTTTTTGTACAGAAAGAATATCTAGTATCTAAATATCTAACATTAAAACAAATCCGATGCATAACTGGCAAACACATTACAATATTTTTAATTTCGCAAAATGTGTACAAAACTTAAAAAGGGCATAACTTTCGAAAGGTAAAAGCAAATTCAATATTTTTTTCTTTAAATGACTCACGGCCACATGTACATATATAATAGCAAAAACTGGCATGAAGTTAGCATAGGTTGCAAAATTAAACATGATCTTAGAGTTTTGCCATGAAACTTCACATTAAAAATCACGCTAGGACTTAGTAGTTAACACCCAATTCAATTTCGTCACTTATGCTAACTTCATGCCAATTTTTGCTTATACATAAGGCCGTCAGACTTTATCCACCTTTTAAACTGAATCATTAGTTTTTTAACTTCAATAGAAATTTTAAAAGTTTTAAAAGTTATAAAAGTTATTTTGAATATTTATACTAAATTTACAAAAAATGTCATAAAGCAAAAAAAAAAAAAAAAAAAAAATAGCGGAAACTTATAACATCTGCACAGAGAAATAAAGTTTGAACAGTTTTTTTTAATTGACTAACTTACAAAAAAATCGTGCTAATGGCCCGCGCGTAATGAACGAAATTAAAAAAGTCGAGAAAATCTGATTTCTGGGTTCCATTTTAACGACCACTTCTGAAAAATCTGAAAAAAATTACAAAAATACTTTTTTTTAAATCGAAAAAAAATTTTTTTGGGACACTAGTCCAAGCCTTAAACTTTCGTAAGACGGAAACGCTAAAGTAGCCTTTTCTAGGAGCAGTTTTTGCTCCACAGTCAGATCATGACATAATGCGTGAGCTTTATCGCCTTGTTGCAAGTATGTAATTGTTTGTAAGACTGCCAGAAATTGACACCAAGGTATCCTTCTGGGGATAAGGTAGGTACTATGTACACAGAAAAATATGATTTGTAAATACAATTAATTTTTTTTTTATATCAAATAATTAATTGATTTTGAACCTATAACGATTTTTGTAAATATAATCAATGAAATTGTATGTCAAAGAAAAATCGTACAGATATTTTCAATTAAATATCGCAACAAACAGTTTGTTAAAATTTATTTATTTTTTCAACATTTATTTTTGTTAGATTTCGAAGTTATTTCAATTACAGTTATTGTTATATTAACAATGTGAATTGTTGAATTTCGAAATCATAATTGTTATATTAACAATGATTTTTTATACACAATCACAATCCTTGAAACGATTTTTGCCTGTCTGCGAAAAATACTAAATGTCTTTGGGCGGAGTTGAACCGACAACCTCAGGACTAATAAAGTAACTCACTTACCTCTCATCTAAAGAGCAACACTTTATTAAATACAAAAATAATGAATACACACAAAACATGATTTCTTGTTTCTTCTACATGTGCGCATTCCGTTATGATATAATTTAACAAGTAATTTTGTTGAGTAATTCAATTTGAATTTTTTATATCAACAATGATAATTGTAAATTTTTAAATTAAATATTAAAAATTTGTTTTGTTGGTTGCATTTCGATGACATTTTTTTCTGTGTATATAAAATACTATGGGTTTTGTACATCCCTTAAACATTACAGGGAGCGTGCATATCTCAGGATTCTTAATTCTTCATCTCCTTTGCTGTTGAAATGTTGGCCCCAAACTTTTTTAGTTGAATATCTATATAATTAATAGGCGAACATGTTTTTTGTAATCCCTTTTACGCTGGTACCACCGCACCGATTTTAAAAAGATTTATATGGTTTTAAAGGATCTTTTATACAGATATGCAGAATCTATATTTTATTGAAATCGGTTTAGTATTTTGGGATCTATAAGCGTTTAAAGTTGCTACTACTACATGCACACGTATTACGCACGCATTTATTAGCTTACAAGTAAAAAAAGAAACAGAACATGAGTGTGTGTTTGTGTTTGTAGCATTTCTCTTGACCTTACAATTGTTTTTCTCTTATTTGTTGTTGTATGAAAGCCATAATACTTAAAGGAAGAGAATTGAATAAAGTGAATTAGCTTGGTTGAATGGATTTGTTTATGTTTTTTTTTTAATTTCATGTATTATTTAATTATGCTTGCATATGTATGTAAGTTTGTGTGTGGCTGTGTTTTAATGAATTTTTTTATGACGTTTAGATACATTTTCTTTGAATCTTACGGACGAGTGTGTCGTCCGTTTGGTATATCTAGTTATATATTAAATACTAGCCCGCTCCGGCTTCGCACGGGTATAAAATATATAACGTATGTCATTCACTGAAAAAATTATTAAAATCTATCCAGTAGTTTTTATCTATTCATTACTGCCCGTGGCCCGCACGCGTTAAATTTAGAGTAAAAGAATTCTTCTCTCCCTAAACCATGAAGATTTCCTGCTATCTTTGGAATATCTAAATTCATACACTACATTTTTACTTATTTACTTTTTACATTTACTGCAATCAAGCCCTTTTTAAGCAAAACAAAAAAAATTAAAACCGTTTTAATTTACATCGGTTTATATATGACATAGTATTTTTTTTTTTTTTTTTTTGGGGACAGCAAAGTCTCCCACCGATTAAAAAACATTATGGAACTAAACTGCAGGCAAACCCTTTTAAACAAAAAAATCAATTTTGAAAATCGTTTCATAAATGACGGAGTTATGATGCATAAGGGGAGAAAATTTTCCCCTCTGATTTTCGTATAAAATTATAAGTTCTAACTTAATGCAAACCCTTTTCAGACGAAAAAAGAATTTTAAAAATCAGTTCATAAATGACCGAGTTATGCTAGAAAGGAGCAAATTTCCCCTTCCGATTTTCGAAAAAAGAAATTTGTTCTAACCTTAGCAAAATTGTTTCAAACCAAAAAAGGATTTTGAAAATCGGTTCACAAATAGCAGAGTTATGCAAGAGGGGAGCAAATTACCCCTTCCGATTTTCGAACAAAAATTATGGGACCCAACTGCAGGCAAAAAAAGAATTTCGAAAATCGGTTTAAAAATGACCGAGGTATGCGTGTACAAATATAAAAAAAGAAAGAAAAAATACACACGAATTGATAACCTCCTTCTTTTTTGAAGTCGGTTTAAAATGTTATTGTGGGATATCCATAAGAGATAGACATATACCATAGCGGAGTGTTATGTAGACCTTTTCTATGTGTAGAATACTTAGTACATTATTTTGATAAATTTCGTAGGGTTCAGCCTGCGTTTGCAATGTAAGCGGAAAAAATTTAATTATTTACGACATCACAATAGAAACCTCAAAAATAACAGTATTTCTCAACTATTTAATGGATGTTATTATACACATAAACCTTCTTCTTCAATCACTCTATCTATTTAAAAAAAAACCGCATCAAAATCCGTTGCGTATTTTCAAAGACTTAATCATACATAGGGATATAGGGACAGAGAAAGCGACTTTGTTTTATACTATGTAGTGATGATGCATTGAATCAAAAATTTGGTTTCTTAAGCAACATACATAGTAAAAACATATGTATAAAAATGTATTCAATTTACTGTAACAAAAAATTATTTTGGACAATTTGAATTTTGTCGCTAATGTCTGTTCATGTTCTAAATGAAATAAAACACACACGTATTGTATTAATATTATATACTTTTTCTGTTTTTATTGAAATAAAGATTTGAATCAAATATATTATTTTTTTGCCCCATGAAAGGTATTTTGGCCCTTTTAAATCGCTAATTTGGCCCTAAACCAAAAAACTCAAAATGCATCACTGGCATAAACTACCAATGTTGCAAATTTTGGTACTTATAATCAGTGTTATGGTAGGTACAGATTTACCAACGTGTTTATGCAACCTGGCATGTTGCATTGTTGATTGCATAGTTTGTAGTCTTGTTTATGGTTGCGTTCGAAGTTGCATTCGAAGTTTCGAAGATATCAAAATGTTTTCATGTTTATAGGTTGCATTGTAAAAAAAAACGAAAACGTTTTGCGTAAGCAAGTTGCAAGGTCTGTACCTACCATTACTGTTATGCAAAGCATACATTTTTTCAAATTGTACCACTGAAGTATAAAGTGTACCAGTGTACCAATTAGTGTTTTCAAAAAACCGACTTTTTTGAAAACCGGTTTTTCGGTTAACCGAACACAAAAAACAGGTTAATCGGTTAACCGACCATTAAATAATAAAATAAAGTAAATGTAAAAAAGAATTAATTTTAATTTAAAAATCAACAAAAATAACATAAAAATAGCATTTCTTACACAAAATTTGTAATTTGTGGTAAGAAAAACAGAAATAGGTACTAAAAGAATTTATAAAGACGAAATGTGAATTTAAGGAAGTTGTTTTAGAGTATATGTCAATAACAAAACACAATCCAAATATTTAAGAGACATTCTGGTTTTCTATTTAGTTTTTATTAAGCACTAGCTAGTAGCTACACCCGGTGTGCTTAGCTACCCCCATCATCTTGTCAATTTCATTTATATCGATTTGAAAGTGTTGGAGGGGCAGAAATTAGATACATTAATTAAAGAATCTATATCTTCTTCTAAATGAACGGACACCTATGCTTTAAATTTCCTTAAAATCGATTTCAAAGTTTCGATGGAGCAGTACTCATCCCTTGCCCCTTGCTTTGTCTCCTTTTAGGCGAAGGGATAAATTTTACCAAAATCGAGTTAAAACTCAGAAATTTTCCCCCTTACTTCCTCTTGGTCATAGTTTAGAAAAATGTCTATGGCCATTTTGTGACTCGCAGTTTTATAAATTTCATTAAAATCGGTTGGATTGTTTCTGAGAGGCAGAAATTTCCACCTGTCACCCTCCTGGTCCTACTTTTGAAAATTTACATAGCCTATGTGAATTTTTAGATACAGATCTACCTATGTTATAAATTTCATTAAAATTATTTTAATTGTTTCGGAGGCAGAAATTTCCCCCTATTGCCCTCCTGTTGAATATTTTCATAGCATATGGGAATTTTTAGACACAGATCTATATATGTTCTAAATTGTATTAAAATCGATTTGAACGTTTCGGAGGGGCAGAAATTTTCCCCGTATCGACCTCCTGGCTCTAGTTTAAAAAACGTAATACCTTGAAACCTTCACAGAGTTGCACAGACTGCGCACAATTTTATCGCGATCGTATGACCGGTTTGGCCGCACATAAAGGACATACAAACAAACATTAATTTGTATATATACATATATATAGATTAATTGTTTTCAAATTAGCTCCTACCAAATGTGAATACTCTTGCTATTATAATTTATTATATTTATTTTATTATATTTTATAATTACTTTGTATAGGGGGTGCCCCTCCAATTGTTCTATTCTACCAATACTTTGAATGACTTCGCACTTCGCTCTTAAAAGAGTCCATATCGAATTTGATGACTTGCTATTAACGCTTTCAAGATATATGATTATTATTAATTACTTGGCATGGAGGTGACCCTTCCTTCGGTTCCTTTCCACCAATATTTTGAATTACTTTGCCCCTCGCTCTCTACAGAGTCCATAACAAATTTGGGGACTCTTGCTATTACAGATTTCAAAATATATTATTCTTAATAACTTTGCAGGGAAGTGCCCCTTCCCTTGGTCCTATTAAACCAATATTTTGAAATACTTTGCATCTCGCTCTCATACTAAATTTGAGGACTATTGCTATTATAGATTTCAAGATATTATATTATTATTAATTACTTTGCATGGGGGTGCCCCTTGCCATGGTCCTATTCTACGAATACTGTTGACAGATTGCGAGTAAAGTAAAAAATAAATTAGTTAATTTTATTTAATTTTTTTATATTAATTACACTACGTAACAGTTTTTTGCCCAAATGTATGGGATACCCAATCCTAATGTAAAATGGTTCGCTGAATCCGAATATGAAGTAAAAATCGTCGAAAGTAGAACAGCTTTTGAGATATAGCAAATTACCGTTTTTGGGTTTTTAAAAAAGATGATGTGGCTTAAATGATAATATCTTAAAAACTATTCGTCGTTTTATTCACCTTTTTTTCATTAAAAGATAGTAAAATTACTAAAATAAACAGACATCGCGTCAAGATTAGTCAAGAAATGATGGAAATACAATGCACAAAATTTCAAACTTCATTAAAAATTTTATGATTTTTTGCAATTTTGCTGTTTTCAAGTTTCCTTTTTTAACCAAACAATTAAAAATTTTAAGATTTTTTTCTATAGGACATACAAACGTTTTGTGCTCCATAAGGTCCAGATTGGTGCAAAAATGACAAAGCTACAGAAGATTTAGTGAATTAACCCACTTTTCGGTTTTATTAAATCAAAAACCCAAAGGAAATAAATACGCAGAATTTGAATGCGTAAGTGTTACAAAAATTGACAGTTCACAATTTTAAATTGTTTACTTAATTTTTTGATTCTCTTGAAACACGGAATTCATATTAAAAAAATAAAATGCATAGTGCAAAACGTGAATTTTTTTGCCAGAACAATCCGAACAAGTTTTGCTATGCTTGTGGAGTTTATTGATTTGCGCAGATGAATTAAAATCATGGAAGTCATTTGGTTTAGTTGTATAAGGCTTTCTAGGAAATTTCAAGAGTCCAAATTATAAAGATATAATTTAAGACTTGTTAAAAAATTATGAGAAAATTGGTAAAGTCTTTAACACGATTTTGTTTTTATTTATGTTCATAAATTCATTTTTATGTCTTTCTTAAAAAAGGAGTTAATACGTCTTTAAAATTACACCTTCTGCATTCACATTTAAATTTTTCCCAAAAAACCTTGGCGATGAAAGCGACGAGCCTGGTGAATGTAATCTAACGTGATAAGTGACAAAACTTATACGGGATTTACACTATGACTTTTTGCCGTGACTTTCCTAGAGTTTATTGACAAAAGGGGTAAAAAGGTGATAAAAGGGGTATCAACAAAAAAGAGAATTCAAGAAAAATGCAGAGGAAAAAGTCATAGTGTAAGTCCCGTATTAGCAAAACTTAGTTATTTAGTGTAAAAAACTAATTTGAAAAAACCAAAATTGCAAAAAATCATTAAATTTTTTGTGAAATTTGAACTTTGTTCCAATGTAGTTCAGTCATTTCTTGATCAATTTTTACAACCCACCCATAGTTGTTTTAACAATTTTATTTTCTTTCAAGTAAGAAAAATAAATAAAAAAATTATTTAATACTTATCAAGATTCTTTTATTAAAGTGATATCATCTTTTTTAAAAACCCAAATAACGGTAATTTTGCAATATATCGAAATCTGTTCTATTTTTGACCATTCTGAACTCAGATTCGGATTTGGTGAAAAATTCTACATTAAAATCATGTGTGAAATTCATTTTGTCACGACTTTGTTGAAATTTTGTTCAACAGTGTTATCAAAACAAAAAAGAATAATCCATAGTGCATTAAAAAATTGCAAATTGTCTGAATCAAATTTTCTTCACGACCTACAAACAACAAAAAAGTAATTTACCTTTAGGTAGTGAGCGTCAAAAGATTCGAACGAACTTTGTGGGGAATCCAAAAAAAAAATAGAATAGTAAAGTCCCATAGAAAAAAAATTTTAGTTCTTTTAAAATTTTCCAACTTTTCCAGCAAACTTCCAATTTTTCTTTCCATAAAAACGTTTTTCAGACTATTACACATATTTAAAAAAATTAGCGAAATCCGTGAAGGCGTTTTCAAGTTATGCGGTTAGCAACGGACATTTCATTTTTATTTATATAGATTATACCGAGAAGATTCTTGTACTGACAGTTGATCTTGGATTAATATTAAGAAGAGTGTTAATTCTTTTTATTTTTGTATCAAAATAAAAGGAATCTTTAATCGAACTAAACTTTGAGAAAAACGCTTACTTCATCTTTGTTTAAATATTTTGTCCATATTTTTGCCAAGGCTCTTCTTTCCCACAATTTAATTCAAATAAAATTAATTAATTTCTAACAGTTTTGTCCAGTAAGGTCTGAGAACCACCATGTCAGCATAACTAATGGAACAATGAAGTAAATAAAAATTTTCTTTTCCACGTGTGCTTCAAATTACCAGCCAGACCGTAGTGAAATCGAATATGTGTTTTTCGCGGCCGCTTAAAATTATGTTCTTATTATTATTTTTTTATCAATTATATTTTTTGTTTTTGTATTAATTTTAAATTATTTTTGACATTTTTGTGCAAATACTATAGTTTTTAAATAAAGTTTGTGATTTCAACTTAAATCGTCATCCACCACACTATATCAGAAAAGTGAAATAAACTGAGAGTAAAATATACATGTGTAAAAAAATGTCCCAAAAAGGAAATGTCCTTGAAAGGCGAGCACAACACATAACCTTTCGTGGACTGTCCGGGAAAGGCCCAAATGTCCGAAAAGGACCAAGTAGACTGAAAAAGTGACCTTGCACTGCCAGGTGTATATATACATATATATATATATTACATTATAGATTACCAGCATTTATTTTTTTTTTGATAATTCTTGTTCAAATTGATATTCCTATTGAAAATTTTCATTGAATTTTTTTTAAATGTCACTTCTTCGATCTCCAGTTGAGTATATGTCGGCTGCTGCCTCATCTAACGAAGGCGATAATATATGTATTGTTTGTACTACCGCTATGACAGAAAAGGATAGTTGTCTCATTATCGAAAAGTGTAATCACTCTTTTCATAGATCGTGTATCGAAAATTATTTATCTGAAGCGACGGAATGTCCTGATTGCAAAAGGCCTTGTGAGTTGGCTGACCTTTAAAGTATAAGTACATCTCATCCGCAAGATTCTCAGATCCTAGGAAATTTTAGGGGAAGAGGTCGCTGTGCCATACAAAAAACGTATAATACCCGTAGTAGAAGTAGAACGAAGGCTCATAATAGTTCACGATCTTTGGAGTAAAGGGATAATAGGCGGCAAGATTTAGTCGATTTGGAAGTTACTCAGGTTTCTTTACCGGAGGCAAGGACCTCAGCACATACGCAAAATGTAGATACTTCTCTGCCTAATTTCGATTATAATCAATTTAATCAAATGATAGAAACTACCATGGCTAGGCTATTAACAAATTTCAACCTGGTGCCAGTTGCACAGGCTAACACGTCCGCAGTTTTAAATAATAACAATCGTGTTCACAGTGAATCCGCTCAAAATAATAATAGATCATGCAACAATCATACCTCTCATAACTTAACTGGGACAGCAAGACAGCGTAACCCACCTAATAATTCCCTTCATCCCAACAACCATAATCATTTTAATCCTAACCCAGCAAACATCCCGACAAATAGAAATAATTATTACACTCAACCGGCTGGGGAAAATTTTAACACTCGTTTTCAAAATGCTCCTTCTCATTCGTACTCTTCACCCTTATTCAAAGCTAAAACATTAAATTTGATGGCTCGAATTCAGGTCTAACTATTGAAGAGTTTTTATATAGAATAAATTCCTTGACATGGGATAATTTCAATGGAGATTTTACTCTTATCGTGAAAAACTTAAATGTACTTTTAAATGGCAAGGCCAAAGATTGGTACTGGCGGTACCGTAAACAAGTTAACGGTATCACTTGGGAACATTTCTGTTAATCAATACGATGTCAATATAGGGATTTTAAGTCTTCTTTTGAGCTAAAGGAATAGATAAGAAAATCGCAAGCAAAAAGTAGGTGAAATATTTGATTCATTCTTTGATTCTATCTCCTCTATAATGGATAGATTGCCATCGCCTATACTGGAAACTGAATTGATTGAAATTTTATCTCGAAATTTTAGACCCGAAATACGACAAGACATTTTATATATTCCAGCTCATTCTATATCTCACCTTAGAAGGTTAGTACAAATGAGAGACACTTTTTTGAACGAAGAACATGTTAAAAAGAATTTAACAACGCGTACAACATATTATCCCGCGAACCGACGTCAAATTTCCGAAATCCAAATGGAAGAATCCCCGGATGAAGTAAATGCTTTATCAGTTCCCAAGAAAATCAAAAGCTGTTGGAATTGTGGAGAACAAATCATTTCTGGTATGATTGTGTACAAGAGTGAACAATCTTTTGCTATGGTTGTGGTCTGAAGGAGACATACAAGCCTCAATGTCCCAATTGTGCAAGTAAAAAAATTTATTTTTCAAAAAACTGCCAAGGAAAACAAAAAAAACTAAATGTTGAGTTATCATCTCCCGATTATAACAATAATTTAAATAAAACTAAGCCCTCGGAATTTTTCAATACTAATATTACAGATAAAATAAAAATTTTACCTAAAATAAACACAAAATCGGATTAGGAAGATGACTTTTCAAAAACTAATTTTCACTTTTTACCCTACCACTTTAGATGGCAGAACTATATTGCTAAGAGACATAGTATTACACAGAAGTCAGGACCTAAAAGATCGACAAGTAGGATGCGTAATTATTATAGAATCTGTAAGCGGTGTCAAAAATTACTAGTATCGGCAATTATAATATAAGCAACAGCAATGATAAGCGTTTTTATGCTAAAGTCTCATTTTTGGATTTTGTAGAATATGGTCTTCTAGATACTGGGGCAAATATTTCGTGCATCGGAGGAGAATTGGCGCGAACAAACTTTTCTAATTATAAAAATTTTTCTCGACATCGGTCTCAGGTCAAAACAGGTAATGGTCGTGTACAATTGGTTACAGGATGGTTACCCGTCGAAATTCAGTTTAAAGAACAGAAACATTTAATAAATCTTTTTATAATACCAACAATTACTCATAATCTTATTTTGGGTATTGATTTTTGGCATGCATTTAATTTAATTCCGAACATTGTGGAATCAGTGGACATTATAGATAAAAGTAGGCTGTTGAGCGGAACATCCTTGAGTTTTAAAAATAATTTGATGGAAGTTGAATCTACATATAGTGGTAATTTAGGAACGTCCTCAGAGGCACACGAATGTTATTTGGCTCCTATGCAACGCCAACAATTACAGGCCGTAATAGCATTATTTCCAAATTTTGAACAACAAGGCTTAGGAAGGACTAAGTTAATCAAACATCATATTGATGTTGGAGATTCCAAGCTAATAAAACAAAGGTTTTACCCTGTTTCTCCCGCCGTGGAAAAATTAATGTTCGCTGAAATGGATCGTATGCTCGCCTTAGGGGTCATTGAATCGTCACAATCTCCTTGGAGCTCACCTATGCGTATGGTGATGAAACCGAATAAAATACGCTTATGTTTAGATGCAAGAAAACTTAATTCCGTCACGAAAAAGGATGCCTACCCGCTTCCATCAATTGAAGGTATATTTTCTAGACTACCTAGAGCAAATTTTATAACGAAGTTAGATTTAAAAGATGCTTATTGGCAAGTAGGGTTGGACGAATCGGCAAAACCATTAACGGCTTTCACCATTCCCGGACGCCCTCTCTATCAATTTACAGTAATGCCATTCGGGCTTTGTAATGCGCCGTCAACGATGTGTCGCTTAGTCGATAAAAAAATACCATCTTCACTTCGAAACTCTGTTTTTGGTTATTTAGATGATCTGATAATTGTGTCAAAAGACTTTGCTACCCATTTGTCAGTTCTAGTTCGTGTTGCTACAGAATTTCAGAAAGCAAACCTTACGTTGAATATCTCGAAGAGTAAGTTTTGTGTTAAACAAGTCCCCTACTTAGGTTACATTATAGGCAATGGCGGTATATCAGTTGACCCAGAGAGTGCTATAGTTAATTGGCCAGTTCCTAAAACTATTAGGCAGGTACGAGGTTTCCTTGGACTTGCAGGTTGATATCGTAGATTTGTAGAAAACTTTTCCACCATCGTATTTCCGATATCAGAAGTTCTTTCTAAGAAGAATAAATTTTGTTGGACTCCCGGAGCTAACGCTGCCTTCCAAGAAATAAAAAAAATTTTAACCGCAACACCCGTTTTAATAAATCCAGACTTTTCCCAAAAATTCTTTGTACATTGCGATGCTAGTGATTATAGTATTGGAGCCGTATTGGTACAGCTTGACGAACAGGGACTTGAAAGACCGGTTGCGTTTATGAGCAAAAAACTTAACAGCGCTCAAAGGAATTATAGTATTACGGAGAGAGAGTGTTTAGCGGCTGTAGAGGCCATACAACGTTTCCGGTCGTTATTTAGAACTTCAGGAATTCGAAGTAATTACCGGTCATTCTAGTCTTGTTTGGCTTATGCGCCAACCCAATTTAACCGGTCGTTTAGCTCGTTGGGGTTTTAAGTTACAAGCATTTAAGTTCACTGTCAGCCATAAAAAAGGAAAGGAAAATGTGGTTCCGGATGAGTTATCGCATTGTTTTGAAGATAATGTAGCCGAAATAACTTTTTCCGAGCTGGAAATTGATTTAAGTTCACCTCATTTTATGCATTAGGAATATGTAAATTTAAAAGAAAAGATTACACTCGAACAAAGTAAATACCCTGATTTAAAAGTAATTGATCAATATGTCTATATAAAAACTGAGCATTATACTGGAAATAGGGAACAAGAAAAACTTAGTTGGAAATTATGGGTACCTGAGAAATTGAGGCTTAGTGTTATTCAAAGGGCTCATGATGACCCTATATCAGCTCACGGTGGGATGTGCAAAACTATTCATTTATTAAGGAGAAATTTTTATTGGCCAGGCTTAGTGAAGGATGTCAGAGAATATATTGGTAAATGTGACGTGTGTAAAACAACAAAATCGCCTAATACAATTTTAAGAGCCGAAATGGGAAAGCAAGCCGTGTCGTATCGCCCTTTTCAGCAATTATATATAGACTTGCTAGGACCATATACTAGAAGTAAGGCAGGAAACGTTGGACTCTTGATAATTTTGGATCACCTGACGAAATATCATTGGTTATTCCCATTAAGAAAATTCACCTCGACAGTTATAATAAATCGGTTAGAAAAAGAAATATTTCATCTTTATGGAGTGCCGGAAATCCATGTCAGTGACAACGGGTCACAGTTCCGAGCCAATGATTTTAACGCCATTTTGACCAGTTTTGGAATTCAACACGTATACACGGCAGTGCATTCGCCCCAAAGCAATGCCTCTGAACGGGTTAATCGCTCCATCATCGCCGGTATACGTGCATACCTAAAGAAGGATCAGCGATTATGTGATGAGAATTTGTCGAAAATTAGTTGTTCATTAAGGAATGCCTATCATTAAGCCATTCAATGCTCCCCATATCATGCACTGTTTGGGTTTGATATGATCACTCACGTCAGTTCATATAGCCTGTTAAAGAAGTTGAAGTCATTAGATGAACCCCTGTATCCTTTATCGCGAGACGATAACCTACAACTATTACGAACGGACTTACGCAAAATTATGAGGAAGGCATATGAAGTCAGTCGCCAGCAATATAATCTCAGATCCAAGCCGGTGAGTTTTAAAATAGGACAGGAAGTATATAGAAGAAGCTTTCTGCAGAGTAATGCCGAAAAAGGATTCAATGCTAAATTAGCACCTCTGTTTATCAAATGTCGTGTCAGGGAGAAATTAGGTTCCCATTATTATATCATTGAGGACCTTCAGGGTAAATTGATTGGTACCTATCACTCCAAGGACCTTCGTTCTTAAATCGTTTGTTCTCTAGCCAAGAATTTGGTGAATTCACCATTATTGTCTAGTTTGTAATGAAGGATTGCAGAGGAATCGCTATGTTGATATTTCTATGTCTCTACCTATGCATACAACAAATGTTTATGTCTTAACATCATATCATATCGTTTGATTTTGATACTATTGACATCACTGTAAGTGTTTTTGAATCTGGCAAGGATTTAAGTGGATCTTAAAATGTCATTTGACGTGTTTTCTTTTGAATTCATTCGTTAAAAAAAAAGTATTATAACGGGAAAACGGCATGAGTTTCTTCTAAAGTTCTAGAAGCGTGCCTAGTAAAATTAAAAAGGAAAGGACAAAAATTAAAAGGCGTCATTCAAGTGATATTGGTGGTTCTGTGAAGATCAAAAATGTTTAAAACAGGGAAACAATTGTGTGCAATCCTTGCAAATAAAACAAAAATTTCTGTGGGGCTGTGTGTGTGTTGGTTGTAAAAGTAATACTTAAATTACAAAATAAAAAGACTAGTTCACAACCATAAATTAAAAGAAATCTCCCAAAATCTGATCTAATAAACCTTGTAAAAGTGACTAATTAAGTTTTTGGCTTACATGCCCACAGTAATTGTGTGAGTTGTATTTTTGAAAGCATTGGCTCTAAAATATTCAACCTATTCAACCAAGTAACCTCACGTTAACGCCTCAAAAAGAGCTACAACAGCAGCAGTTTTTGCCCAGCACACTTTTACCACCACCATAGTATACCATTTGCTCGATCTATTGCAGCACATGTTTTAAACAAAATTTTATTTGCCATTAACAACTGTTGGCCGCAACCCCAAATAGGAGAATCGTAAACCAACAAGAAAAGGAAAGAGAAGACCCCTCCAAACCTGCCACCATTTTTTAAATTCACCAGAATCGTTTTTACCAGTTTTTGTTAAGTATTAATTTTTTTTAAATACCAAAAAGAGAGAAAAAAAGAAAGATTATCATCTAATTTCCGAATTATTGATTCAAAGTTGTATAAAGTAAAAATAGCCCCACTCATATACCTTAAATATCTAAATTTTATTTAAGTTACGCGAAAATAAGTGTACATAGAAATATATAGTGCCATAGATATAAACCGAAACAGGGGAAACTTGAAACCAGATACAACACATCTGTATCACAAATGTCACAAAAAAATTTTAAATGAGTAAATTTTGATAAGACTTGTAAACAGTTAATGAAGAAATTTTTGTATTTGTTAATTATATAATTATTGCAACGGTTATCAAATAGAACAAAAAGGGTCATGGTGATAAAGGTATAGGCATAAAAACAAATAAAAATCTTTTTCAGCACAAATTCCTTCGATCGTGTTCATCACTATCCGGATGCCTTCGAGACCGTGTAAGAAGCATGATTGGTGAGTTTATTCCTATTACACTTTGTAATATACAAAATTATCGTATCTAGTGTAAAATTATCACTCGTGTGCGTAATATTAGTACCACCGTAAATTCATTTTATTTATTTTGTATAATTTTATTTTTTTACCTGATTCCCATTTTTTGTTATTTGATCCCCGTAACATTTTTATTTTCTTTTATTAATTTAATTGGATTTTTTTTAAATACCATGTTTTTTTATTAAGGAAATGAACTAATGTCCTGGACATAACTATAATGAATCGAGTGTACGTAGTCGTCAACAGTATTTTCGGATTCGACCCATAACCACTTTCTGTAAATATATCGACTTAAAATCAAGATTTATTTTACGTTAGTTAACTCGTTAACTGCAGACGCGTTTAATCACAAACAAATTTGATTTTTGTACTTTGGTGTTGTACCTTACTTACGGAATTTCTGTCGACGATTCATTTTAGTTGGTTCGTTTGCAATTATTTTATTCAATCCCTTATTCAATGTCGTAACTAACATTATAAAATATAGTTTACTATTCATTTGAATTTATTTCTTTTGTATATTTACCTAATTATTTACTAATTTATATTACAAGACAAAAAACCAAGAAAAACAAATATATAACAAAAATAAAAATTGTCAAATAAACATTTGCTTAGTTCACGCCCAATTTGTATCGTATAGGTGTTTTAAATACCCTTTCTGTTTTTTTTAATTGCGAACATCCTGAGTGTAGTGCATTGGGTTATTTTAATTACCAAAAGAAAATCACACTCCATCTAAATTCTCTCGGAGAACTTTGTTAAATACAACAGCTTGAAACATATGTTTAATTATCAACAAACTTTTTTATGATTGAATATGCTAAGGCAATCGATATATATATATATATTAGTGATGCACGAATATTCGTATTCGTATTCGAATTGTCGAATATTCGGCCATTTTCAGGTGAATATGAATGTATTCGTATTCGTCAAATTCAGGCGAATACGAATACGAATATTTTTCCGAAGAAATTAATTAAATAAATGCATAAATCCTAAACGAAATTTAATAAACGACTAAAAATTTTAGTATGTACAAATACATTAATTTTGTATAGACATTTGTGCTTTTGTATCATTTTCAAATATTATCAAATAACGATCATTAAAATTTTGGGTACTTTTTATTAACTTTAAGGTACGCCAACAAGAGTATGAGGTCCTTTTTCATAACAATTTTTTAATATTTCATATTGCATATAATATTAGTATTCGTATTCGTATTCGCGAATATCGTTTCAAATATTCGTATTAATATTCGTGAATATCAAAAATTGACATTCGTTACATCACTAATATATATATAAAGGGTCCGCCATCTAACGTTTTTTTTCAACTAGTGCTTATTTCGTGAATGGTAACACTTACCTCATGTCTGATTTGACAGATAATTAGTTTTATCCTTCCGCTGAACGAGCCCACTGACCATCCAATGCGTTTTCGCATCGCTAAATGGAACTGCGACCGACTTACAGAAGATGCCGATTTTGCCAAAAAAGTCATCTTTTCAGATGAAACTCATTTTTATCTTGGCGGGTATGTAAACAAGCAAAATTGTCGCATTTGGGGCACGCATACATTGAAAAGCCGATGCACCCAAACCGAGTCACTGTTTGGTGCGGATTTTGGTCCAGAGGCATAATTGGGCCATTGAGCAAGGAGTGGCCGTTACAGTCAATGGCGATCGTTATCGGGCCATGTTGTACGAATTTTTGTTCACAAAAATTGAAGAGGAGGATATTGGCAACATTTGGTTTCAACAATTTAATAAATTAATAAATATTTTCTCAATTCAAGGCTCAATTTAAATAAAATGCTATGTGTAGTACAACTATATGTTATTATACAAATTTATTTTTATGTGATTTTTTAACGTATTGTTATATTTGCATTCGCTTTCGCAAAAATTAAAATGTGTTATTATCTTTCGCATTCGCATTCGCTAAACTGGTATTCGTTACATCCCTACTTACAAGCACTCTTCTGGAAAGCGGTAATTTTAGCTGGAATGGCGAAATTAAAGAAATTGAACCCAGTATCAGAAAGTTAAGGCTACATAAATGCAATAATTTGCTCAGAACTGATCAATTTTGGATTGAGGTTTATAATTATAAAAATTCTACTAATGATAATCCATTTCTGAAATTGTACATACATATATGTACATATATTTGTTAATAGTCTCATAAGATGTCCATGTTCAAATGGTGAAGTGGAAAGAGCTTTTAGCGCTAATAACTATTTTAAAACAAAGTTAGAAATATAATATTAATTTTTAACATATCAAATTATTTAATTCATAGAAACTACGGCCTAAAAAGAAAAGACTTATGTAATTCAGAATGTAACATACATCATGTAAAAATTAATTCAAATGAAACGCATAAAAAATCAAATTGTTTTATTCAAACAGTTTTATGGCCAGAGGAAAAAGATGAAACGACTTTTTCCTTAAAACGAGGAGTATAATTATATATTAATATAAATATCTACATATGTCTTTCTGTTAAAGTATTTATACTCTGAGGGAAAAAGACGTTGCAAAGCCAAAACCGTTCGTGGTCAATTTGGCACCCTGCGTTGTCTATTTTTTTTAAATACGCTGGTTGTCAATTTTTTAACTAACGTGTTCAAATTGACAACAATATGTTGCAAATATTGATATTTGACAACGCACGTTTTCAACTAGTTACCGAACGTGTTCAAATTGACAATACCTTGTTGTCAACTTTTAGGTTTTGACATCGCGGGTGTCAACTTGCAAACGAACGTGTTCAATATGACAACGCTTTGTTGTCAATTCTTATTCGTTTGTTGTAGGCTATGCATTTCTTATTATTTGTTTATTACCAAAGGTGAAAGTAATAGTGTATTTGAAAAATAGTGTAAAAATAAATAATTTGCAAGAAAATAATTTGTTGAAGCGTTTAGAAATTAATGGTGATTTCACGGTGGTTAGTTACAGATGTATTCCCAGCACCGATGTTACTGAAGATACTGAGGATGATATAAGCTTAAGGAATTATTGAAAAGCATAAATATGGAAACCATTATTGAATATTTAAAAGGTAAGTAAATCAAACATTGTATTTACAAAAATAATTATATATGCCGGTTTTTTAAGTTTAAAATCAAAAGTAACATTTCGTAGATGGCAAGCTAAAAATGGAGATTTGAAGGAAGCAGTCCAACCACTAGGGCTACGTGTGGAAATCAGAGAAAAGCTCTTTGGCTGGAAAATTTCAAAGTCAGCTAATATTTCATCTCTTCTTAACCTTTCTACAAATAATTAAAATCTCATTCAAAAATGTATATACATATATGTTTGATAGATCTATTACATATTTTAATAGTTCATTTGATCATTTATTGTAAACTATGATAATGAAAAAATTTATTTTAGAGTTAAGTTAATTTAAATTGTTGTATGTATGTAAATAATTAAATTTAATATATATCAAAGCAAGTTTTTAAAAAGAAATCATGGACTTAAACTTATATTTTTATGGGAATGAACTGGGAAAGAACAAACATTTATTTACAAATAGATAGCGAATGGTGTCAAATTGACAACAAACGGTGTCAACTTGAAAACGCCATGGTGCCACTTCAGCAACGATATTTTGTTAATTTGACAACGATATGGTGTCAATTCGACAACAAATAGGTGTGCACTTTGACCACATTTGTGCTCGATTTGACAACGATTGTGTGTCAATATTTCGTTGTCAGATTGACAACAGCGTGTACAACTTGACCACAAACGTTGTTGATACACTTTTTACACCGAATGTGGTCAGTTTAAGCACGTACGGTGTCATTTTTTCTCTGGGTGTATATGCACATCCATACATAAATAGTTTTTGTTAATTAATTGACAGATACATACATATTTATACGCATGTATATATACATAAATATATATATATGTATATATATATATATATGGCACCATTGCGTTGTCAAGTTGACACCGTTTGTTGTCAATTTGACACCATGTAAAATACAGCGTAAATTTTACTGGGCATGACCTCGCCTATTTTCTCAATATATTTACATATTAAAGTCTGCTTAGCCGATGTACATATGTAAATCAAAAGGATATGCCCAATGTGTATGCAAAGTTTCAATAGGGCGGCTGGTGCTTTTAATTTTTGGATTTTCCGATTGAGTAAATCAATTGCTATTTGTGTACAAAATGTCAGCTCTCTATAGTATAATATTACGTAAAATTTTCATGAGCCTGGCCCCGCTGACTTTTATATCTGCTAGTGCTTATAGTTCATGCAAAGTTTGGTATTAAAAAGTTAATAAGAAATACCTGAGTACTAAATTAAAAACAGCTGAGCCGAAGTACCTGAACGAAAAAGCTAAGAATTATGGGTGAAGTCACGGCTACTTTTCAAAATTGGGAATTTTTTTGGATAAGTGCAATGTGTATGAAAAGTTTTAATAAAATGTATGTTAATTTTGAATTTGAAGTGCTTGTTTCCGCCCTCTGATAGCAACTTCTGGGTTTTCAGATTTTTCTTAGTGATCTCTTATCAAGATTTATTTGTGTTTCAAATTTAAACTCGCTAGTGCGAATTGGAGTTTTAACGTCGTGGCCCCGCATACCGGGTAAAACTTTTTGGTTTTAAGATTTTCCCATTGGCTTACGCAGCTACACTTACTAGTGTATAAAATGTTAGCTCTCTAGCGCGAATTATATCTTTAGATTTCATCAGCATTACCTCTCCCCACTATTCCTAACTCAAAATTTTGTTGTGAGCAGCGCTTATAATTCATGCTAATTTTCTTCTAAAATATGATAGACCGATGTAGATTAAACACAAGGCTAACATTTTATGGAGTGATCACGCCCAATTTTTAAGGTGATGCAAGATTTCACTAAATTGGCTTGAATTAAAAGCTGTATATTAAGTATTTAGTTCAAAATAATATTAGCGTGGCCCGCCCATTCTGGTAAAATTTTTTTGCGTTTTCAAATTTTTCTAGTTTGTTTCTCACTCAGACCTACTTTTATATCAAATTTCAGCTCCTTAGCGCAACTTTTAATTTTTAATTTTTATGGGAGCAGCCCCGCCCCTCTAACTAAAATTTCCGGGCTTTTAGATTTTTCTAGTTGGTTTCTCACCTAGACCTACTTGTATATAAAATTTCGGCTCCTTAGCGCAACTTTTAACTTAATTTTTATGGGCGTAACCCCGCCCACTTTTCCAAAGTAAAATTTTTTTTGAGGCAGTGCTTATTATTCGTGTCTTGTTTCGTTACAAACGGATAATAATAGCTAGATAAATAGTATATCTAAATATGCTGAGCCGCAGGGCATTAAAATGAGGTTTAAATTGTATGGGCGTTACAACACCCACTTTTTTAATGAAAAATTTATAGCCTTGCATTACCGCAGTATATATGCCGAATTTCAATAAAATAGCTTCCATGAAGCGCCTTAGATTAGAATTTAATTATGACCTTTATGGGCGTAGCCCCGCCCTCAGCTCAATAGCACAAATTTAATTTTTATGGGCGTAGCCCCGCCCTCCTGGTTAAAATTTTCTGGTTTTCAGATTTTTCTGGTTCATTGCTCACCTACATCTTCTCGTGTACCAAATTTTAGCTTTCTAGCTATAGCGGAAGTGCTTCATCAATTTGATGAGTGTGTCATTGGTCAGTGGTCAGTGAGTATGTCTTAAAATATGCACTTTTTGCACCTCTATATCTCCGGAGCATTTCATTGTAAAACTTTCAAACTTTCGCATATGAGGTTATATGAATTTATTCTAATTATGGTTTAAATATCACATTTTTACGATTGCAGGGAACAAAGTTATGAGGGGGGTAAAAACAGCTCTAATGGCTTCGTGTAAATATACACACTGCGTGAACTGGCCAGAACTTGGCCTGCCGCACTTCCGTGCGCCTAGATAAAACATAAGTAGTGATAAGCAACAAAAAGAAAAAAAGTGTTTTCAAGCAGCTTCATCATCTGGAGTGTTAAATATTAGAGCCCGTGTATCTCTTTTTTAAGCGGATGTGTCCAGTAAAGCTCAAAATATTACGAGCAAGCGCATTAGGATGTGACTCGAGTTTTGTTAGATATTTGCCTGCGTATTTTGCAATTTCTTCAGTCACTAGTGGCATATTCAAATCACGATGTATATTTGAATTTTTGATCTAGCATGGAGCCGATGTTATCATACGTAAAATTTTGTTTTGCTTTCGTTGAATTTTCTCTACATTTGAAGCTGAAGCAGTGCCCCATAGTTGAATTCCGTAGTACCATATTGGCCTTAAAAGCTACTTGTATATTAAAAGTTTACAGTCTAGGCTAAGTGTTGAATTTCTACCAATCAGCCAATGTATCTGAGTTAATTTAAGTTTCATTTGTGATAGCTTAGAATCAATGTGGTGTTTCCATGTAAGTCGTCGATCAAGGTGTATACCAAGATATTTCACATGTGAATGTTGAGAAACAACTTGATTGTTAATCCGCATGGGGGAACAAATATCTCTTCGTAAGGTAAATGTTACTTGAACACACTTTTGTTCATTTACCTTGATGCCCCATAAGTTTAACCAAAGCTCCATCTGGCTAATGTGTTCCTGTAGTTTGCGGGATGCCTCATCAGGATTTCCGTGCATACTAAGGCAGGCTGTATCGTCGGCAAATGTGGAAGTACGGATACTACTGCTCACAGGCATATCACACGTATAAATCAAATATATAACTGGTCCCAGTATACTCCCCTGTGGCACACCGGATGAAATAGTTTCAGGCCTACTCGTAAAGTCTCCTTCCACAACAGTGAACTTACGGGAAATAATGTAACTTTCCAAAAGATTTTAAATGTTTATTGGTAAGTAAGTCTTCAATTTTAAAATTAGGCCTTCATGCCACACTTTATCAAATGCCTGGGAAACGTCAATAAAGAGCGCAGAACACTACTTTTTTCCTCAAAAGTTCTTCTTATAAAATGAACCAATATATGAGTTTGTTCAATGGTCCTATGCTGACTTCTAAAACCAAATTGATGGTCTGGTATGCACCCACTACTAATTGGAATTGGGGATAATTTTGTCTTGAGCAGTTTTTCGAAAAGCTTTTGATAGTAGACTTATTAGCCTATATGACTCAGCCTTGGTTAGATCTTTGCCCGGCTTTGGAATCATTTTAACCTTGGCAAGCTTCCAGCTGTGTGGATAATACTCCAGTCGTAAAATGGCACAAAAAATGAACAACAGGATTCTCATTGCAATACGAGGCAAGTTCATCAGCATCTGGTTACTAATTCCATCAATACCCGGAGCTTTCTTCGGGTTGAGTTCGGCAATTAATTTTTGTAAATTACGCGTCTTAAACTTAATGTGTTGAGGGGGTAGAGCGACTACACTCGGCAAATCAGCAACACCAGTACATATGTTTGGCGTAAAAACGGATTTTAAGTGCTCAGCAAATATTTTACCTTTTTCAGTATCGCTTCTTGCCCAAACTCCGGTAGGTGTGCGTAGAGGTGGCTTATACTCAACGGGTGTTTTAAACTTTCTAGCAGCGCGCAACAAAGAGTAATTAGACGCTGATGTAACATCAAGACCTTCCAGATAATTTTTAAGAGATGCAGTTTTTTCAGATGCAAGAAGTCTTGGACTCGTTTAGTGCACTCTTTAAATCTGATTTTATTTTTATTCCCTTTTAGCTCTTCTTTTTTCAAGTACGAGACGTTCAATGTTTGTAGAATAAATTCTGTTAAACCCAGTCTGCGAATGGGGGATAGTGGCATGTTCAGCAGACTGTTTAATATTCTCGCTGAGATTGGCAATGTTAGATTCAATATCATCGGGTGTTCTAAGCGTTATGTTTTCCGTACAATGACTACTGAGATATTTTTTGAACCCCAGCCAATTAACACGATTGATCATCTTCACATATGGGTCAGGTAAGTTACTTCTAAATGGGCTACAAATTGTAATGATCGTCGGAGAGTGATCGGACGAGAGATCAAGAGAAGCTTGAACCTGAATTAAATCCCTAGAGATATTTTTTATGACGCCAAAATGTATAACATCCGGAATTTTTTGTATGTCAGTAGGCCAATAAGTTGGTTCCCCACTCGAAATGACATCTAAGCCCATTTCTGAAATAGTGTTGAACAATGCTCGACATCTGGGTGTAATAAGAAGCGAACCCCAGAACGTATGTTTGGCATTGTAGTCGCCAGCTGCTACAAAATAAGGTCCAAGAGATTTGTAGAAATCCTCATATGGATTCTCAGTGATTAAAAATCTGGGAGGGGAGTAAATTGATGATATAACAAAATGTGTACAAAAACTTTCAATGCCAATATTTGTTGCTTGTAGGTGTTCTTCACAAATGTTATCAAGAATATAGTACTTGAGTCTTGACTTTATTAGAATTCCTGATCCACCGCAAGCTCTTCCTCTAGGGTCCTTTGTATCATGTATAGTGTAGCCATAAATTTTAAAAAGACTTCTCGAAGTCAAATGAGTCTCAGACACTAACATTATATCAATATTTTTTTCCGTGGGGAAGTGCTCAAGTTCATTTTTATGATGCCGAATGCCGTTTGTGTTCCAGAAACATATTGTTAGCGTGTTCATGGCTTATTAATTAATGCTTGAAGCAGAGTATTGTGCATTCGCAGCATTTCTTGCATCATGCTAGTCATATTTGTTGTAAAATTGTTTATAGTTTGCACCAGATTATCAATAGTAGCTTCAAGGCGATTAAAATTAAAGCTTGCGTCAGTATTTTTTGAATGTCATCAAAAAATTTATGAACAGATCTAATCAAACCATATGTATATAAGCACCACCATTACCACGAACAATTTTACCTTTAGCGTAGCGAGATGTTTTCATCAATGTCCTTACGTCTTTTTTCAACTCCTGATGACCATGATTTCGAAAATAGTAATTAAATCATTATCGGCTCTTTGCGGTATAGAGTTCACGGATAACCAAACTCGAAGATCACTTATTAAATTTTTACAGCTGAAACTTTCATTATTTCTGTAAAGTTGAATATAGCCATAAAAATCCTCAGTTCTAAGCGCATGATTTTTTAAATCTGGTCCATTATTTTCAAAATCATACTCTGATGGAACGGGTAGTTTTTCAACAACTAAATAATTGTTTTCTTTACCATGAGATGTATCGGGAGAATTTATTAGAGGGATGTTTAAATTGGTGAATAGTGAAATTGTTGTCATTTGTGCATCATCTCTGATTTGATTGGAACTTTCTACATTTGTTCTTGCTTTGTAAATTTCATCTCGTACTATTTGCTGAATCCTACGTTTTGACAAATTTTTTATGAGTTTTGGCATGTTAAGCCGTATTTTGTTTGTATGTTTATCGACTATGTTGAAATGAAAAATTTTATTTGTTAAAAAACCGGGGCCAAATTTTTTGGCAGCGACGTGAGCCAACTTAAAAGTCACTATAATGTCTAATTAAATTTTTCTTTAAACAACTTGCAATGGATTTCGCAGTAGTTCGATTTAACGAAAAAAATTAATTTTCAGAAATTCCAAGGTCGGCGTAATTACTATTATTACACTATTTGATTATTTTAAAGCTATAATAATGTACCTATAACTTCTTTTTAATACTATAAAGAAAAAAAACTTGTTTGTTATATTAAACTTGATTGTTTGTGCCAATAATTTTCACAAATAACTTGACGATTTTGATTTGATTTTTAACACAATTCGGCGACAAACAGTCTGACAGCCCTATTTTTAAGTTAATGGCTTCGCCAAAGTCTGGTACAATTGTAAGCCATCGAAAAACATTAGAAACTTGGCATCACCTTAAACAAAACTCCACATCTGAGCCAAACAAAACTGTGTAAAAAGAAAAAAGCAGAGGTCATCAGGGTAAGTACGAATGAAATTTTATTAACATTTTTGCTATCTATATAATTTTGTTTTTAATATAAAGATATTCTTATATATATATTCTTATATTCTTAATATAAAGATATTCTTAAAAAGAAGTCCTGCTGCACCACCTACATAAGAAGCTGTACATTTGGACTAGGTAATTAAACAAACACAGTTTACCCAGCAGAGAAATAAACCGACCAGCTCGAAGCCGACGGCGCGCCGCCGCCGGTTATATTTCTATGTATCAAGCCGCCTCCGATTGTATCAGCTCGCATCGGCTCAAAACCAGCCGAAATTTTATCTGCTCAAAAAGACAAATTTCGGAAATTTTAAAATCGATTTTTATTTTTAATTTTTATTTTCTCTTTAAAATGCCATATGCTTATTTTAGCCGCCGAAAATACTCTCAGGGTGCGACCACCGTTCACAAAACTACTGCGCCAACGAAGCCGATAATTTTACCTCGACTTGTTTCGCTGTTACCCAGCGGGAAAAGTACAATAATAATATGTTGCATGTATAGCATATGTTTGCGTCAACTGTTTTCCTTGCATGCAAACTTAAAGAAACGAAGTAGTATACATGCTGTGCATTACGTTTTCTTTTCTCGCATGGTATTTTTTAACTCTTTCAGAACTGTTCTTATATATTATTTTCTCTAAATTTTTAGGACGCTAAGATGAAAAGGATCCGGAAGCAGAAGTTAGATTTAAGATATATATTAAATGTAGAAAATTTGAAAAGCTATTCTAAGGCAAATGAAAATTTATTTCAATGTGCTATAAATTCAATAAATGAAAAGAAAAGCAAACACAAGCAAATAAAAAAACAGTGCGAAAATTCGCTAACGCATTTCAAGTGCTGCAAAGCGTGTATTAAAAACACAAAATGTAAATACAGGTTTAGAAATACCTGCAAATGAAGTTTTATTGGAAACTTTAGATTTAAAAAATAAAGGCTTAGGTGTGCCTGAAAAAGTAGAAAATAATATCTTATTGGAAATAAGAAATGTAACGTATGAGTTCGGAAATTTCTGAAAATGGAAAGAAAGAAGTTTTATTAGAAACTTTAAATTTAAGCAATACAAGCTTATTAAAAACTAATACAAATTGTGAAAAAAAAAATCTCTGAGAAATTTGAAAGTTTTCCAATGGAACAAGTTCTTGTATCGGCGCTATTGTTTGATGTTGACGAAAGTTTGGAAATCATAACTAATTCCAAGAAAACAGAATTTAATGAAGAGAAAAATATTTCTGAATTGGGAAGTTTAGCTACACATTCTAGATTTGTAATTAGCAATTCAGAATTCATCTCAATTTTGAATAATAACACGGTGTTACAGTGAAAAAAAACTTGGAAAACGACCTAGCGTGAGTTGTAGATTTTATTGAGTACATTACAAATTGTGTCAAAAAATTTCAGAAACACCCTCAAATTCAGAAGTTATTCTGAAAATACCGTTTTCGGCGATGTTCGTTAACTTATCGAACTGTAACTAAGTCAGTTTTCGTTAAATCTAAATGTGTGTATATCTTGATATATTTGTAAATTTTGAGTATTGTTTTTGTTAAGAATATCCAAAAAATATAATAAAATTTATCAACTTTTTTGATTTGTGTAGCTTTTCATTGCTTGTTTTGATATGAAAGCTCATAAAAGTTTATACTAATATATAAAGCAAATTTAGTTCTTAGCAAAATATGGTTTTAATGATTCAAAACGGATAAAAATTGTGAAAGTTATTAAACTTTTCATTAACACCCTTTTTTAACATTTTCTCCCCCAGTGCGAAAAATTGGAATAACAACACAATTAACGAAAGAAACAAATTCATCAACTTAATTATGCAAATTTTTTTGTATTTTTTTGTAATCTTACAGTTACATATATTTTTGTATATACTTAAGGCCTTATACATAACAAAAACCTTCATGCCAATTAGCATAAGTAGCAAAATTGACTATATGTCTTAAAGAGTTTCAAACTATTTGACATTAGAAATCGGAGCATGATGTAGTTTTAACCCACTATTAAATCCTAGCCTGAATTGTAATGCAAAATTGTCTGGCAAAACTTGTTGGGACCATGTTCAGTTTCGTCGCTTTTTCCAGTTTCTCGTTACGTATAAGGCTGTTAATAAGTAAAGTCATTATATTCGGTGATGCAGAAATAAATACACTTTTTTATTGTCAATTTGTCCTAAACTGGAAGATAGTATAGATGAATGGGGGTTATTTTGTCCTATTTTTTTTAGTTATTAAAAAAGTTTTGCATGTTTTTATAAGTAATTTTCTGCTATGTATATTTGGACAAACACATAAAATAAACGAATTCAATACGAGTACCAACACAATGCCAAAGTGTGGTGAAGGTTATTGTTTTTAGAAAAGAGTAAAAAATTGTAACTAGATTAATATTTATTTTAATTAAAATAAGTAAGTTTGTAGATTTTGTAATCATCATGCATGTGATAAGCCTAATAATTTTTTTATGTTTGCGGTTTGAATTCTACTGGAATACCTGCGCGAAGCAGACAGCCACGCAAAAGATGCCTTCAAAACAGATTTTGACTGCTCATATAGTTCTAGCAAATGGTATGAACCCGAAAGTACTTGTACAAGCTGTTCCAGCGTACTTAAGAAAATTAAGTATGAAGAATTTATAAGCCCCTCATTACTATTATCTATCTTAATGATTTGGCATCATCAAATATTCCATAAAGCAGAGGGAAGTGGCTTGCCAAAAAAAGCCTGCAATCGCAATATTTGTACTTTAGAAAAAGTTTAATAACTTTTACAAATATAAATCGATTCTAACAAATGATATCTCATTCTTTTGCATATAAAATTTTCTTTAAAGTTCTGTGCAAAAATGGTAGGTTTTCATAGAAAAAAATTAAAATAACAAACAATTGTTTAAAACTTACGCAAAAAAATCAAAAAAAATCGAAAAGTTTGATAAAAACTTACCCAATTTCTTAAAACATACAATTAATGCATACAATTTTTAAAAACCTAATTCTTTGCCTTTCCAAAACTGTTTAAAATTGGTCCAAACATGAGTGAGCTAGAGGTACTAAAGTACTACGACCCACCCTAAAACAGTTTTTTCAAAATAACTCGAATTTTTGAGGGTGTTTCAAAATCTTTAAAAACGGTTTCTGTATGTCCTCACCTAGGCCTACAAGTCCAACTAGGTCGCTTTTCAAGTTCTGACAAAAAGTGTTTTTTTTTTGTAACACTGTGTAATAATGAAATTAATAAAAAAATTAAGTGAAAATTTAGTGAAAGATTTTAAATCTTTTGTTTATGATATAAAAGATGAAATTAATAAAAACTTCACAAAGAATGAATGTTATCTTAACGAAATTAAGAAATGCTTGAGAGAAATTTTCTATAAGGGTATCATCGAAAAAAAGCCCTTAAATTGAAGAAACTGCTGATACTACACATGGCAGTGAAAATATTGTTTTAAAAAGTTCTCCGAAGACTCTATACTCTGAGAGTAAAAAATGGGATCATACCCTAGGTCCGTTTGAGATAACGGATGACTATCAAAAAGTTTCTGATTTTCTAAAATACCGTAAAATTCCAAATCCGAACGAAAAATGTAATAGAAATGTTATACGTGATAAGTCAGACAACACACAACTTAATAGAAAATTTAAAGCAAATTTTTGAGGACTGTTCCTTTCATGTTAATCTTAATACAAAAAAAGATATTAATGTTGACAATTTACAAAAATAAAAATACTCGAGGATTTAGTAATAGAAGAATATTCAAAACACAACAATGTTTGTATTTTGTGTTTTTACAGTGCTAAGTGTGGCTTTAAAATTAAAAATACATTGTTGTACGCCTATGGCAAATTTAATTATTGTACTACTTTTCGGTTTAAAATAAATCTTCAGGGAGAAGTAATTGTTCACTATAACTATAACTTCCGGTTTGGAAGTTATAGACCAAAAAGTGAGCAAAATTTTGATTCGGAAACGGTTGTTGAAAAATTTTGTTCGAAACAGTAACTGTCCAGGAAAAATCGAATGATGAGGAAATATAGCCCTTCTTACGCCCTATCAGACAGTATAAGCCATTTTTTTGGTACGCGGACCGGTTTGAGAGTTATAGGCCAAAAAGTGGGCAAAATTTTGATTCGAAAACGGTTGTTGAAAAATTTTGTTCGAAACACTAACTGTCCAGGAAAAATCGAATGATGAGGAAATATAGCCCTTTTTACGCCCTATCAGACAGTATAAGCCATTTTTTTGGCACGCGGCCCGGTTTGAGAGTTATAGGCCAAAAAGTGGGCAAAATTTTGATTCGAAAACGGTTGTTGAAAAATTTTGTTCGAAACACTAACTGTACAGGAAAAATCGAATGATGAGGAAATATAGCCCTTTTTACGCCCTATCAGACAGTATAAGCCATTTTTTTGGCACGCGGCCCGGTTTGAGAGTTATAGGCCAAAAAGTGGGCAAAATTTTGATTCGAAAACGGTTGTTGAAAAATTTTGTTCGAAACACTAACTGTCCAGGAAAAATCGAATAATGAGGAAATATAGCCCTTTTTACACCCTATCAGACAGTATAAACCATTTTTTTTTGGCACGCGGTCCAGCTTGGGAGTTATAGGCCAAGAAGTGAGCAAAATTTTGATACGAAAACGGTTGTTGAAAAATTTTGTTCGAAACACTAACTTTCCAGGAAAAATCGAATGATGAAGAAATATAGCCCTTCTTACACCCTATCAGACGGTATTAGCCATTTTTTGCACGCGGTCCGGTTTGGGAGTTATAGGCAAAAAACTAGGTAAAAACATTGTTGAAAAGGTACAGAGTTTGTTGAAAATCAAAAAAGAGGTATTAAAATTAGTACTAAATTAACAACCAATTTTATATTGTTGGCATATAAATTAAAAATTTTGTGCAGAAATACATTTTTTAAATTGGGAGCACTACTGGTTGCAGCATGCAAAGCCGAAAAAACTAATTTTTCTCTTTATAAGAGAGGATTATTTTTGGGCTCTCTGAGAAAAGTTTGTTCAAAAGTTACTTATCTTCACGGAGATAAAAAATTTCATTTTTCTGCTGTGCCAAATGATATCTTTTTTGACAATGTAAAATTTTGACAAATTCACTTTAGCATAGAAAGGGCCTGTGCCAAACGGTAGCAAATTACTAGTGTAAGTAAATTTTTGACACTTCTGAGGTGAATAAAATTTCACTAGCCCTGGGCGCTTGTAGAAATTTTGACACAGCAAAAAAATATTTGCCTGTGGGGAAAAAATTTAATTTTTCTGCTGTGCCAAATGATATCCTTTTGACAATGTAAAATTTTGACAAATTCGCTTGAGCGTAGAAAGAAGCTGATGAAACAATTGCTGCGGCGGCGGTTTTGCTTCGCTTGACTACAAGCAGCCGGCTACCAACATATTTTTAATAGGACATTTGTATATAAAACCATATTCTTATAGCAATAAATTATATAATATATGTATATATGATGCAACATTTTTCGCAAACTAAAATAAACAATGATTTTTTCACAGTCTATATAAACTTAAAAAGACGTAAAAATCTTTATATTGGGCGACGGCTCGAAGCGACGGCGGTAGATTTAAATTTTAGGATACCATGCTTTTTATTGCTGCTTGTCAAAAATTTACCTGTTGTGTCAAAATTTCTACTAGCCCCAAGGGCTAGTGAAATTTTATTCACCTCAGTGGTGTCAAATTTACTAACACTGGTACTTTGCTACCGTTTGGCACAGGCCCATAGACTCAATTTATTAATATTATGGTAGCGTTATGATATAATCATCAGAGCTCACGGCCTGCTGAATTCATATTGATATCAAATGTCATTATATCTATTATTTGCATTTAACGTTTTTTTATTAAACAATTTTCGTTAAAAAAATGCGATACAATCATTTGTGACCAAAAAAAATAAACAACACGTAAATTAGATAAGTTTGGCAAGTATTTTTCAAATATTTGTTTGATTCATGATGATATAAAATATTCAACGTCCACTCCTTTGTGCTGATATTAATTAAAAAATGACAGTTGCTCTGCCGGCGTTGTATTACGACCTACGATAACCAATGGTCAGGTGTGGAAACTATGTTAAATCCACGTGCGTTTACATGAGGACTTATTTTTACTAATATTCAGGGTACTTTTTTATATTAATTTCATCAATGCTTTTTAAAGGGGCCCATACACTACGCAAGCATGCATGCGCAATAAAGTATTTGTGCACGTGGTTTGGTTTTGTGCGATTGTACGGTTTGCTGTACCGATGTCAAGTAGAGTTTGTTATTTTGCTGTTCGTACCAGCTTACTGGTGTAGTATATGGTGAAATTAGCTCGGTTGAGTAAAGTTGTCATGGAGTAAACATGCATTTAAGGAATATACCTTGTTGAAACATATTTTGTTTTAATGGAAAACAGAATTTCAGCACTTTATATATACATGGCTGCTAATTTAACAACATACCAATACAGTAGTTTTCGCTTATAGTCACATTTAAAATTGCACAGAAATTGTATACTATATAGCTAATGTGACTATAAGCCTAATTTTTTTATATGCCACGCAGAGGTATATAAAAGAATTTCCATACAATCCAATTATGTCAATTACAAAACAATTTTTTATTTAAAAGGCACATTTGTGTGGCCTTTTATGCAACAATGTTTGTTTTAAAGACATGTTCTTCTATTAAACTAAACTAACTAACTAACTAAAAAAATCTGTTGAAAATTTTTGTAACTATAACGCGAATAGTTTGCATACAATTTGGATTTTTACTACCACAAAGTCTGTGCACATATGTTAAATATGACTATATAGTAAACGGACTATATCGTAAATTTTTTGAATGAAATTAAATTCAAAAGCCACAAAAAACATTAAATATGGACTATATTATTAATGTGACAATAAGCGCTAGTGACTATGAAAAGAAAAATGAAACATTACAAATGAAATATTAATAAAATAAGTATAACTAATAAAATAATGTTGTACCGCTACACGTTTAATTAAACATTTTTAAAGTTTTAATTAATAATAATTTATAGTAAATGAAATATTAAAATTTAAAAAATTCTTTTTTTTTTTGTCAAAAATACTTAATTCTTATGATCTCCGGCGCGGACTCAAGATGTGACGTTTTTTATTTTTTTAGTTACCACCCTAATGTTTATATTTTATGTACATACATAAGTACATATGCATGTACTTACATACATACTACATATAATGTAAGCGTCAAAATAAATTAATACATAAATTTATATTTTTATTTTTGTTTTGCCATATAGTCGTCGTGTTTTACTCCCCTCATAACCAGCGTGACAGTTTTTCCGACTAAAGTAACAAATTTTCACTTTTTCGACTGGCTGCTACTTTTATACCCCTTTTTTATGAACTAAATCTTCTACTTTTTGGGATTTTTTGCCCCTTTTTTTGTTAAATTGTAAATAAAGAATATGTAAATACCAAAAAAAAAATACTTTTTTATTATCTAACCAAATTCTCAGAGAATCTCTTTATACGTTAAAGATATGGTTGACAAATGTAAATGTACATACCCAGCTAAAAAAAATTATATGTGGTCCATATATTTTTAATATATGAATGTATATAAATATATATGAATGAGTATGAATTCATGTATGGAAATGTATGGTATTATAGATGACAAAACCATTATATGTATATGAATTGATATATGGGCTAATATATGAAATGTATTATAATATATGAACTCATACATGGAAATTTTAATTATGAAGCCCTTCATATGCGATTCATAATAGAAATAAGATGATACATGATATATGACATAAGATCGCATTTGCAATCAAAAAAGATTAAATTTTATTAATTCGATCTTTTTCCTTCTTTTATAATCACTGGTGAATTGGAAGTCTGTTAAAAAATACATAAGCGGATGCAAAGTTAATATGCGTAGAGCCTCAAGGTTTAAAAAATAAAAACTCGTGCAACCAATAAATCGTACTTGTAGTATTATATATATATTGTGGGCCTATTTAATAAATCAAATAATCAAAAAGATAATTCAGTCATTACTTTTATAAAAAGTAACAGAATTCTCAGATATATTTAAGAAACAAAATTCATATATGTAACTACAAAAAAATAATATTAAAATCTAGTGTTAGTATAAAAACGGATTAATTTTTCTTTTATAATTGCATAAGTTTTTAATCTGATTATATGTTGTGTACGAATGTGTGTTTTGTGTTTTTTTATAATCGATTCACATTTTCTATTAAAATGTGGAATGAAATGTTTTTTAGCTCGTTTTGTATTATTTTGTTCGAACAAATGTTTCATTAAACACAAGCTTTCTGTACAAAATCTTACAAAAAAATAATTTTAATAATTTAATTTATTGCACAGCAGTGCGCTTGTTGAATCAATATGAACTTTGCATACTATATAGGGAATACACATTCATGTATGAAAATGTATGAATATATATTATCATATATGCCCATATACCCTCATTTTTCGGATCCGAACCATATATGGGATATCATATATTCTCCATACATATTTTTTTTAGCTGGGTATATATTGCAGCAAAAACTGTGTCACTATTCATAACCACCCTTCCCGCAATTTTGTAAGAAATGAATATTGTACCAGCTTGCTGGTATGTTGTGTGGTTCGAGCATGAATGCTCAATCGCTTGATTGTGCGCAAGGCACATTTACTACAGGTACATGCATTAGGCACAACCCTGTGGCATTTCTGTTCTTCTCACATAGTTTTACAAAGTAATCAAGGCACATTTAATACAGGTACATGCAAGGCACATTAATCAGGTACCCGCGATCCTACAACAAATATTACAACAGCAACAACCACATGTACTTTGTTGGTATAAATTACCTTCTTACTTTTCAAAACAGGGTAGCATCGTCAGAATGCATGTTTCTTATAGGAAATGTCAAACACCATACAAAACTGAATATTCGAAAGGTGTTTATGGATACCCAAATAAAAGAGTGCTTTTAGGCTTATACCTGCACAATCCAAATTTGACATTAAGATTGGTATAATGACATTAGTCACATGGTATAGTGCTGCCACTTAATATATGCGCCTTGTACTGAGCCAACTGAATGAAATACTTCAGTAAAGTGAGCTGAGCTGAAAATATCGGTCAGTCAAAAGAGCTGATAAGCACAACCATGATACAAGTAAGGCCGGGGCACAATGAATCCGTCATACGTTAAACTTCGCCTTTTTCAACTGACATTAACGCAACGACGGAGAAGGTTGGCACAATGAGTACTTTATTGACGCAAGCATTTGAACAGCTTAATAGGTCTATTCTCTATTTTATTTATTAAATTCAACTTTTTGTATTCATTTCGTTTATTTCTTGTGATTAATTTTATTTTTACTGCCACAAAACACAAAAAACTAAATCAGAACTTACCAAAAAAATTAACCAATATCTGTCAAACGTACACAAAAAGTTAAAAGTTGACCAATTTTTATACTTTGCGTTGACGGACACGTACTCAATGTAACATAACTTATAAGAAACCATGTATTTCAACTTAGCTGTCAGTTGAAAAAGGCGAAGTTTAACGCATGACGGATTCATTGTGCCCCGCCCCTTATACTAGGTAAATGCACGACTACAACAAAAATACAACACCAAAAAAAGTTGTATTTTGTTGGTATAAGAAAATGGAAAATTGTCAGAAACAACTGTCTTGTTTATAAATATAACAATTATAGGGTAACTAACTAACTGATTATAGTTGGTCAGTGTTGCCAATCTGTGTGTAGTTAGACAGTGTGTAATTTCTACTCACATGTGTAGGCCATGTAATTAAATTCGTGTATAATCTGTGTGAAATTCTACTTTGGGTTCTATTATTATTTATTTTTGTTTTAATTTTAAAATACGCAAAAGATGTGTAGTGTAATTTTCTTCAATGTCTAATTGGAGACACAGCCATGTGTAAATTCATTGGCAACACTGTAATCATTTTATTCACACAAATACACTAGACTTGAAACCTTCTGAAATTTCCAAAACGGGACACTACTAACAAATAATAGAAAAACTTTGTAATTCAAACAAATTCGTTAATAATTTTTGGTTATTAAAATCAACAATAACACATTAATTCAAATTGTGGAAAATCTAGAGTCATTAAACTTTAAACAAACAGAAAAGTAAGTATAAATATGGTTAATCAGCTCAATTAAGAATATACCAGGGCAGTTTTTTCTCTTCCCTATCATTTATTCCCGGGGAATAATCCTCATATTCTAAATAGTCGGGGAATAAGCAAATATGGGAGAGAGTAAAATCTGGATCAGCTGTTTAATGTTTACATATTTTTCTGCATTAACGCAAGAGTTCAGCCATAGAAATTGAATAATATCAATACATATATTTTATCATTAAATAAAAAATAAAATAAACAGTGTAACCATATACAAGCATGCGGAAAAACTTTATGCTGAAAACGTGGAGCTAAAACTGCCCAGGTGCAGATGCCAGTGGATTAAATTTTCAATGCATGCAGTCATTTCCAATGCATAAAGTCAAAGGAAATTATAAATTTTATAGTTTTTCTTATCGCTCTTGATATTAGAGGGAAACAAATCTTCCTTTTACCTGCTATGTGAACTTAAAGGTGTGCAATTTTTAGTGTTTTAGTAATTTTTTAAAGGCAGAAGTAGTTCATGTTTTTGAAATTGATGTGCTCAGAGCTTAAATAAAAATGCTTAAAAAAAGAGAGAAATACAACATTCTGATGCATATTTAAACATTTTGTTCTACATAAATGCTTATACCATTGCTTTACAACATTTATTAATTTGATTTTTAAATTTTCGCATAAGTTTCCTTCAAAATGTTTGGGGAGAAAACTCTCAAAAAATTCCAGTTCTCCCTCACATTTAGAGAACCTACTTTTTTCCCAAGGAGTTTTTTCTCCCTCTCCCTCATATTTAGAATACCTACTTTTTTTCCGGGGAACTTTTGATTCATAATCAGTGTGCACACTTCTACCGATATTCGGTAGATTCTACCGAATATGTTTGTAAATTTAACAATCTACCAATTCTGCCAAGCAGGGCCTGAAATCTACCGAATATTGTTATTGAGTAATTTAAACGTGCGTTTGAGTACTTTTCCAGTAAAATCCATTAACTGAGTAAATACTGAGTAATTTAAAGAAATTACTCTCAATAAAAAAGTTTGCAGCTAAAAGTACGCGAACGGAAAAATTGTAAAATCCAGTAAAATATCACAACAGCTAATAAACAATTTGGTGCTAAAAAACTATACATAGGTATGTACATATGTATATGCAAAAAAACCTGAATATAATATTGTACTACGTGGTCCAATCGAGATGAAACAGACTAGTTATATCATGGTCCATGTAATGCAGTCATGGATCATGTCGTTTTCACACAAGCATTCAATTCAATATGGAGTAGTTTTGAGGTTAGGCCGATGTAATGCTAATTTGGACCATTTAGTCCAACCCTAGGACATAAACCTCCTTTTTTCACATATTTGGAGTAGTTTCGGCGTATTCCTACTCCTCTTTGGAGTATTTACATACATGTATGGAATAGTCGCATTATCTGCAGGCAATATACAAAACCATACATACATAAGTATATGTTATTGCTTCTGTGAAGCACTTTGGTAATGCCGGCCATACACTACACAAGTTCAGTGCTCAAGTCTGGCACTGCGTAAACTAAGCTTGTGACACACACTATACAAGTAAACTGTGCAGTTTTTATTTTAAAGCTATAAGTGAAGACAACATGTGCAAATACTGCTCTATTTTATTAATTGCTGCGGCAATAAAACAGCCTAAATCCTTAATGTGTTAATCTTTTTAACAGCCATTTCTCTATTTGCATCGGGGTATTTTTCCTTTAGTTTATTAATTAATTTTTCGTAGGCTTAGATTTTCATAATTCTATTGCTAACATCACTGCTTTTAATGCGCCATGATGCAGGCGATTCTTTGTATAATTCTAGGAACTCTGTCCAGAATATTTTTTCTGCGCTCATTTTTTGTTTTTAACTCTTAAAAAATCACAACAAAACTGAGCGTTTGCAACATACACTACACAAGTTCACTGTACAGTTTTCAAACTTTAGCAAATATCAAAATCGTTTTGATATTTACTCAGTTCACTGCGTAAATAGCACAACCGCCCCCATACACTACACAAACGCACTGTACAGTGCCAGACTTGAGCACTGAACTTGTGTAGTGTATGGCCGGCATAAGGCAAAAAATTATGGCTTTTTGGAAGCTGAATAAATTGCTTCCAGCTGGCTCATCTCGCACAAAAAAAATCTCCTTATTCATGCGCAACACCAAGTGATTCTCTAACATTATCTCCCTTACTCGCGGTCTCCACCTGACATAAAATAGCTAACTTTAACATTAACTTCTAAGAATTGTTAAGTGGTGAGTATCAATATCAATATCATTTTGCACATGCAACGATGCAAGACCATTTGCACAAGATTGTGAATTGGGCTATAGTTTTTATGTACTCAGATGCAAAAGTTACTAGCTTGCAAATTTTTTTTACTTCTTCCTCTATTTTGTTGGAGAGCCTGCCTTAGTCCCAATTTTCACGAGGCAATTTTACTTGCGCAAGTCTTGAATTTGACGAACAAAGAAGTGAGGAGTGTAAAAACCAGCAGAATTGCGGTACAGACTTGTCTGTACATGGCAATTCTGTTTTTGCTATCACTCGCTCTATATCAAATTTGACATTACTTTTCATTTGTGTTTGTTTTCTGTTCTGGTTTTTCTTCTGTAAAATTCATTGTGGCTCGAAGTGTTTGTTTTGTGAGACTATTAATAACAATTGCTAATTTGCTTCAAATAAAAAGAAATAAAATGGTCAAGTAAACTTGCTCTATCTAAATGCTACAGCAAGTTTAATAAAAAATTTTATGACTTGCGCAAGTAAAATTGCCTCGTGAAAATTGGGACTTACTTATGTTAGTGCTTTTCAGAAGCAGTTTTCGAAGCTTTTATGATCAAGTAACCAGTACATTGCTTCCCTCAGTTGTTAGTGCTTCCAAATCAGATTTTTTGCTGGGTAGTTAGTGGCCAGCCGCATTGAAAAATTATATGGTTTTGAGAAAATCGATGAAGAATGTTTTTTTTTATTTGTTTTATAAAAATACACCATAGTATATTTTCTTTAATAATAAAAGTAATAGATACATATGTTTTTATTTGAACTTACGGGCCTGGCCCACGAAGTCGACAAGAAACTTTCTATAGCTTACTTGCCGACATCGCGCCTCAGGCCGTTTCTAAACTTTTTACCCTCGACGTGAATAATTAGGATGTACAGAAAAAGACAAAAATGTTTGTTGCCGTTTATACCAATCATCACAACAATATTGTTCACTTTCTTTCAAGTAGTTCCAATGAGTGCATTTATTAAGAGAAATATACAGTGGGAAAATAACTTTATATATCCTAATATATTCAAGATATCGAAAAACTGAAAACAAATTTAAGAAATGTACACATTAATCATATTTAATCGATCAATAACTAAATTTTTTGAATATTCCATGCGGGGAACAAGTAACCCTCCGACTATATGTACATATAAACAAAAATTTAACTATAAAAATCTATTAACTTTATTCACGTTTAAAAACAATCGGTTATGTTCTGCATTTCACGTGAAATTTCATCGTTGGAAATTGTTGTTATAAATAAATATTTTACAATAATTCTATGAAAATTCCACAGGTTTTAATTTACCGTGGAATACATAAAACATACCCTTATATTTTTCTGGCATCAAACTTAAATAAATACAATATTTTTCATAATTTAATATATTTGTTTTTTGTTATTTTTAAAATTTCATCAAAAACCAAAAACTTTTGTTTTCCTTTGCTACTGTTTGTTTATATTTAAAAACATATGGTTTCATTTTACTGGATTTTACTGGCAAAAATTTGTCCAGTAAAAACTTGCATTTACTCAGTAATTTTTCCCTCTCAATTCGCCCTCTCATTTACTGGATTTTGTGTATTCGAACGCAATCCAGTAAAAAATAGTAAAAATTTGTACAAATTTTTGAGTTCTCGAACGCACTTTAAGTCGATATATGTGTAAATTACCTATTTTGCCACATAGCAGTGCGGCCGAAGAGCGGTCATTTTCTGTCATGAAAATCATTAAAACAGAACAAAGAAATCGGTTAAAAACTGAAACTATAAGTTACCTATTTGCCAAAGAAATGTGTCTTGGGGATGAAATATTTATTCCTCCCAATGATTCAATAATTTTTGCACAAAAGTTTAAATTCTTAAATGGATCTTACATATAATCTTTGTAGTTTCAAATGTTTTTCAAATAACGTTATTTTAGTAGCTTTATAAAACCTATGTACAAAAACTGAATTCTATATAAAGGTTAAGGGCTAATAACTAGGGATGACACTTTTTTTTATTAGAAATGCTTCATTGTTTATGGCAGTTTAATTTCCAATCACATGTGAAGTTTTAAATGCGCTTTTGGAACCTGTTTAGTTTGATAATCTTTGCACTTACCCTTTATATATAAGTACATATATTTTGTTATTTTTTATGTTTCTTTGAATTGTTATTTTTTATGTTTCTCTGAATTAAAAATATTTTCTACAGAATTTCATTAAAATCTACCGATTTTTTTGTCAATTCTACCGAATTTAAAAAAAATTAAGTGTGCACACTATTCATTATACCAGGAATGAGAAAAAGGAAAAAACTTCCGTGGAATTGCTATTCATAATAGAGCTGTATGTTTTTTTTTAATTTTCTCGTTTCTTTGTCACTGCAACTTCTTAAAATTTTACTGAAAAAATTATTGCAAATCCGGTAACTTTAACTAATCTGGTTGAAACTTACAATACCTTTTAGTTCATTTTTTTCCTTTTCGTATGTTTCTGCCGATTCATTCATATTCGCAATTCTTTTACTGTTCATTTTCCTATGCAAAGTTTTATAATTTAAACATTTTTGGAAATATGTTGGAAATAATACCTACTAAAATAATAAATATGTAAATACCTCTGGAAGTAATCACGTTCTGTTAAAACTGTAATAAAAAATAAGTTAGTAGTACGAAAATAGTTGCTAAAGATCTTGATTTTTTTTTTTGTGACAATTAATGAAAAAGTTAGTTTAATTACAATCCTTTTCTATAATATAACGAAGAAAAAGTTAGTTCTTTTTCTCAAAACGGGACAAATGGTGTCCCGTTCACAGTATGACCGGGACACGTGACATTCCATTCCAAAACTGGTCTGTCCCGACGAAAACTGGATGGTTGGCAAGTCTAGTCCGTATACATATCGTCATGTGAGAACTTAAGGGTCCAAAATTCAATAGATTATAATAGCGTATTGGACACTTAAGTTCTCACATGACGATATGCATGTACATTTCAATGAAAATTAATTGCATGAATTTAAATATTATACATACATATGTATATGGGCATTTCCGCGGTCACTCACACGACTTTCGGGAGCAAAATAAAATTTTAATTGTTATATAAAACAAACACAATTAAATTTTTTACAATTCACCACTAATAATTTTTTATAGTATTTTGAGAGTACTATCATTGGTAAACAAATTGAGAGCCTTCGGTTTTTATCTTTTGAGATAAAAGCCACAAAAGAGCGGTCACTCACGCGACTTCGAATAGACATGGCTTTAGACATCATTGCTAATAATCAGCAAACTCGCCGAATTGTGTGAAAATTTTGAACTATTTTTGACATAAGTAAGAAATATCAAGCTTTATATTAGACTTATGATTTTTCAAAATCTGGCCTGTAATTTTTTTCGAATGATTCTTCTGGGTCACTCAAGCGACATTTTTCCCCTGCAGTTTTGTGTGCAGTTATATATACAATTATAGTCATTACATTAGTATTTAAGCTAAGAAGAAGAAGAAAAATATTTTGCTCCTTGTGATTTTTAGCGGAAGAATGTCAAAAACTGATTTGTTTGGTTTTGGTACAATTATTTTTTTTTGCTTTTGACATTCTTCGATTCTTTACAGAGCTGTGGTTGCCGAATTTTTGTATAACAAATCCTTACGCAGTCACCTGTACAATTACACCTTGGTCGTCTTTTGCTGTTTCCATGATTTCCATCATTATACATTTGTATGAACGTAATCATTGCAAAATACAATGAAATATATTAATTGACAGAGGTTTTTACTTATGTATATAAATTAAAAAGAATATATGCAAAATATAAAATTTAAAATGCTAAAAAAATTAATACAAAAATTCTGAAAATAATGCCAAATGCAGAATAAAAAGTTCGCTGCTAAATCAAAAAGCATAATGCTAATTTATCAGTGAAAATGCTAAAAGGGTCGCGCTGCCAAGCTAGCTTCTCCACACTTCGTGCAAACAAACAAGACTCGCAGATGTTGTGTCGCTGCTTGGCCACCTTCATCTAAACGGCTCTAATCTAATGTCGCTGCGACATTAGTCATAATCTAAATTTGCTTTTTATTTCATGCTTATCATCCAGAGACATGCGCCGAGCGATTTTGTTGGCGGCGGCTGGCCCATAAAAATCATCGGCGGCGGCTGTAAATCGGCTGTCAGCCGGCTGAAACAACTTCAGGTATAACCAGGGCTGCCAAGAGTGCCTATTTTTCCATTAAAAAACCAACAAATGCCGATTTGCCGATTTTACAACTGAAAACACGATAACTCCGTGTCCAAACACATAAAATACATGATTTATATGAATAGATGGAAAAAGTGTTTAAAACAATATTCTACAACTTTATAAAAAAAAGATATTATTAAAAATAGGGAAATTAATTTGATAATTTCATAGACAAAATTAACTTTTTGGAATTTGATAAAATATATTTGGCGTTTTATGTCACAGATTTAAAATTAAAATCTAAGCTAAGCAAATCTGAAATTAACAATATAACTAATAATTGTGTAAGTTTTTATGTAGAAATGCTCAAATGGAAATGGTTAAATTTTGAAACTAACATAACAGATTCAACAAAACTTTTTTTTGGTTTTAACGGAATTTGTGAAACATCTTACGGTTCTGGCACATTCGTCCGCTAATGTCGAACGCATTTCCAGTGCCACCAATTTAAATAAAACTAAATTTCTATGTTCCTTAGAAAATGAAACCTTAGAAGGAATTCTGTATTCTAAAAATTATTTGACACTTAATAAAACCGATTGTTTCGGCACTCATTTTAAATATGGTTTAGAAAGAAATTTAAATTCTGAAATGTATTCATACCTGTATATGAAATATGTACTTTAGCTTGTAAAATCCGGTTAAATGATGTGTTTATATTTATAAAAATATATAGTTTATGCTTCTAATAGTTATGGCGTTATTCGCTGTTTGATGCAAAAAGTTGTTGCGCAAGTGCAAATGCAAAATATCGAAGCATTTCTTTGGATTGTGTGTGCATTTGGTTGTTGGATTTTAAAGAAAAACTACGATATTTTGCATTTACTATGACGCAAGACAATTTGCATCAAACACAGAATACCGCCTATGTATTATTATGTTATCAAATACATGAAATTACAGATGATTGCTCTTTTTCTCATTTATAAAAATTAATGAATAACTTAAAGATCTTCAGTTTTATTTATTCCGATTTTCTTGGCGATTTCTGAAAATAATGTGCCGAAAATGCCGATAATTTTTCGAAAAAGTGCAGATTTATCATCAAATCTTCTGGCAGCCCTGGGTATAACCATGATACAATTCAAGGCGAATTGATATATGAAATGAGTGAACTAAATATAGGTTTGGTAATTTACTAAAATTTTTACGAATTTGTAACAATTGTTACTGGAAAGTGTTCATTAACTCAAAAAGTTTACATGGAGATACAAAAAATTCCAAATACAAATTTCTACTAGTAAAATATTTATCCAACCACCTGTTGTGTGTTTTGTTGTCAAATTAATCATTTCAAAAATATCTGAAAAAGGAAAACTGAAAAATGTGCATTTCTTTGTTAAAAAACATGTATGCGTATGTAAAAAGAATGCATGTTTCATTAATTTATTCTTTTTCTTTTATTAATTTAATATTAATACAAATAATTTTGTTTCTTTATAATAAATGATCAGAGATGGAAAGTGGCATTTTTGTATTTGTAAATAAATAAAATTAAAAAATTATGAAAAATGCGCAAAAACAGTAAGAAGACAAGAAACAGTGTAAAGATTTTCATATAATTCAATTTCTAAAAAAAAATTGCAATTTAAAATATTATCTAACAAAATACATCAGAAAAAGTACAATTGTATTATGATTTCCATTCATGGTTCTGATATGAAGAACATTTTGTTGCAAGTTTTTACAAGTAAGTCCTCTTCCAGACTTGTAATTTTTTAAAAATCTACTTTGAAATTGCATAAATCTCTACATTAGTAAATTCTAGTTTTGCAATTAAGTATTAAAAAATGCTATTACACCACAAATTTTCCTAAAAAATTAACAATTCTGTTTACAATATGTTATTATTTGTATTTTTCATACAAATGAAGAAAGAAAATAAAACTTCAAATACATTTAAAATAAAAAGTGCGAATTTCAAAACAAAAGAGAATTGCCGACCACATGAAATTGTGTATCCCTCCTCAATCTTCTCACCAATCTCACTTATAAGCTCAAGAATTGCTACAACGAAAATTGCAAGTCTGAACAGGGACTAAAGCGTTCATTTACTTTTTCATATTTGGGAGAGTAATATTGTAAGTTTCTGCTTTACTCTCTCATTGCTAGTTTCTGCTGGGAAACTAAATGAACAGACCTTATGTTTTAAAAATTTTCTTTCAATTTCATTCAATAATATGAGCTAGGGTTTTTCTATATTAAGTTAATGATATGTACTTAGTGAAAAATTTACAAATTGAATAAATGATAAACAGAAAACAGTTTTTCAGCCGAAAAAATATAAATAAATAAATATATATTAAAAAATAATATCAATCGGCGGCTAGTTTCCAGCCGCTAATTAGCCGAAAATAATCGGCGGCGGCGGCTGGTCAAAAGCATTCGGCGGCTCGGCTAAGCCGGCTCTCAGCCGATCGGCGCAGGGCTCTGTTATCATCGCAAATCGTTATTTTGGTTGTGTTTTGGTTGTGTTTAACATATTTGTAATAATTAAGAGAAGTTATGGTAATTGTAGTTTAATTCCTCATAGTTATAAATAATTTCGAACGTCACAAACTAATATAATGTGATAAAGAGAAAACTTTGGTGTGCATAGACGGTATCCAAGTTTCTCAGTGGTATTGAGAGTCACTAACCTTAAAGCCAGTGTCAGACACATCAATATTCTGCTTCAATTTATGTGGTTGTATGCGTTTGTTTGCCAAAAATAGCCACACACATACTATTGGTGTGAATATTTTTTATAAAAAAACGCACACAACCACACATATTGAAGCTGAATATTGATGTGTCTAGCACCAGCTTAATACAATGGAACAAATCAAGTTTAGGGGCACCTCTTAAAAATTAAAAAAAGTATCCAGCTTAAATCATGTTTAGGGGCACCTAAACATGATTTATAGAAAATTGGAACAAACCAAGTTTACTCGCACTTCTTAAAAATTCAGTTTTCTATAGGATAGGATACTTTTTTAACTTTTGAGAGGTGCCCCTTAACTTGGTTTAATTTTATTTATTTATTTATTTATGTTATTATTAGTATTAAAAATACTTTATATACAATACTAGCTACACCCCGTGTGCTTCGCTACCACCATTGTCTTTTTAATTTCATTGGGCGCATTCATAAGACGTAGCTGTTGAGCTCAACAGTTGTGCCAATGCTAGCAACTGTTGACCGCAACAGCTCCGTCTTAGAAACGGCTTGATGGATATAATTTAATTTTATATATTTATTTCGCTACTTCATCGCATTTGTAATATAAAATTTAAGAAATATTTTGCCACCTAACAAAGCATATAGTAAGTGGCAAAGCTCTATTCGATCCGCTGTTTATGCTGAGCAAAACATGTTGACTACAGGTAGCGAAAAAATTTTGTGATGGAAAAGTACTCAACTGTTGAGTGGAGCGGAATTACTCAACTGTTCGTTTCTAAGACAAATACTCAACGGTTGCGCAACAGCTACGTCTTATGAATGCACCCATTCATATTGATTTGAAAGTGCTGGAGGGGCAGAAATTAGATACATTAAGTACATAGCCTGTACCATCTTATAAATCAAGCTGTACCTATGTTTTAAATTTCATTAAAATCTATTGCAAAATTTCGAAGGAGCAGGACTTATCCCTTGCCCTTTTCTTGTCTTATTTATGAAAAAGTACATACAGTACGTCTTCTAGGCGAAGGGGTATCTATATTTTAAATTTCACCAAAATCGAGTTGAAACTCAGGAATCGTCCCCTTACTCCCTCCTGCTCTTAGTTTAGAAAACGTCTATGCCATTTTGTTTTTAGACGCAGATCTATAAATTTCATTGAAATCGGCTGATTGTTTCTGAGAAGCAGAAATTTCTTCCTGTCGCCCTCCTAGTCCTATTTTTGAAAATGAACATAGCATATGTGAATTTTGAGACGCAGATCTATCTATGTTCTGCTAGTTTAAAAAACAAAGCACATGTGAATTTTTAGATGCAGATCTATTTTCTAAAGTTCATTAAAATCGTTTTAATTGTGTCGGAGAGTCAAAAATTTCCCACTTTGCCCTCCTGGTCCTACTGTTTAAAATTTTCGTAGCATATATGAATTTTTAAACTCAGATCTATCTATGTTCTAAATTTCATTAAAAACCGTTAGAACTTTTCGGAGGGGCAGACATTTCCCTGTCACCCTACTGGTATTATTTTTAAAAATGTACACATCCTATGTGTCTTTATAAGTTCAGATCTATTTATGTTCTAAATTGCATTAAAATCGGTTTGATTGTTTCTGAGAGGCAGAAATTTCTCCGTAGTATCCTCCTGGTCCTAGTTTAATAAAAAGTAATCCCCTTAAACTTTCACGGAGTTGCACAGACTAAGTGCATCAAATTTTATCACGATCGGTTGAGCGGTTTGGTCGCACATAAATGACATACAAACAAACATTAATTTGTATATGCTCGGATGTAGAGCATCAGAGAGTTTTATAATTACTATATATAGGGGGTGGCCCCTCCCAGTGTCCTATTCTACCAATACTTTGAATGACCCTTCCCCCGATCTTTTTCTTCCTATATTTTGAATTACTTTGCCACTCAAAAGAGTCCATAACAAATAACTCTTGCTATTAAAGCTTTCAATTTATAAGATTATTAATTACTTTGTATGAGGGGAGCCCCTTCCCTTTACTGCTATTCTACCAATATTTTGAATTACTTCGCACCTGGCTCTCTTCAAAAGATTCCATACCAAATTTAAAGACTTTTTGCTATAGTTTTCAAGATATAAGATTAAAATTAATTACTTTGAATGGGAAGTGCTCCTTCCCATGCTCATATGCTACCAATATCTTGAATTACTTCGCACCTCACATCACCGGCAAATAAAACTTCCATTCCTTCCATAACATTTGTGAGATCTCGTAAATCCTGAATAGTTAGATTTAAAGCTTCTATAGCTTTCTTGTGAGACATCGTACTTTCATCCCACACTAAAAGGTTACATTGCCTGAGCATTCTGCCTCAGGAACTATTTTTGCTGAAATTACAGATGGGTGAATCTTCATGTGCTAGATTCAGAGGCAATTTTAAAACGGAATGTGCAATACGGCCGCCAGTTAGGAGTGTCGCGGAGATTCCTGAAGAAGCAACATCAACTGCTATCTTGTGGTCTTTTCTCACGGACATTAATATTAAGTTTAGTAAAAATGTTTTTTCAGTTCCTGACGCCCCTGGGTCAAAAAAAAAATGCACCACTGCCGGATTATATTTTTCGTAATACTTTATGAAAAACGTCACTGCTCTGCAGTTAATTTAGGGATTAATTCTATTACTTGTTGTTGCAGTGCTACAAAATCTTAATTCAATGCCCTAACGATTTCATTGTTACAGTCATTTCCGTGGATTCGCACGCGTCACCTCAAGTAATGTCGGAAAAATTTAAATTCTAAACGAATTAATTTTGAAACTTTTTTTAAATTGTATGCTTATTTTGTCAATTGTTACTCAATTATTATAAAAAACGAAAATTCCATCAAAAAATTAATAAAATAGAATAAAAACCGGGCTTAAAACTTGTTAAACAATCAAACCCGAAACGAAAATGTGATTTTCTGCAAAAGTCCGTACCTAATAAAAAAACCGGTTTTGAAACGTATAAAAAATAACTTATGTTTGACACTGGTAATGTGAAAGTATTTTTAAAATTGGCTTAACGGTTTGAAAATCGATGCCAAATATAAAAAACCGGTTCCGAACCGGATAATTTAAACAATTTGAAAACCATCCTCATTGCATGTTCTACAAAATGTATTCAGAGATTTTTTATTTTATTCAGCCCTTCTCGAGTTATGGAGTGAAAATCAAAATGTACACTTCTTTTTATTTTATATACACACATATATAGATTTAATTGTCATAGCGCACTAGATATTAGGTGCGTTTGAGTAATTTTCCAGTAAAATCCAGTAACTGAGTAAATATTGAGTATTTTAAAGAAATTACTCTCAATAAAAAAGTTTGCATCTAAAAGTACGCGATCGGAAAAATTGTAAAATCCAGTAAAATATATATAACAGCTGATTTCCAATTTTGGAGCTAAAAAATTATACATATGAAATACACGATAGAACATTTTGTTTAATAATAAAAGTAATAGATATGGACATATGTTTTTATTTAAACTTATTTGGCTGGTCCACGATGTCGACAAGAAACTTTCTATAGCTTACTTACATATATTGAAAACAAAAATAAACTTTCTTATTTTGATTTTGTTTCAAATATAAGTAAGCGATAGAAACTTTCTTGTCGACATCGCGGGTCAGGCCGTTAAAGTTTCTAAGCTTTTTACCCTGAACATGAGAAGCTATTAGGATGATATATTCAAGACAACGAAAAACTGGGAAAGAATTTAAAAAAAGTACACAAAGTAAATTTTTTTAAATGTTCCATACGGCAAATCAGGAACCGTCGACCCGACGATATGTATAAACAAAAATTTCAATATAATCTATTAACTTTATTCACGTTTAAAAACAATCGGTTATGTTCTGAATTCCATGTGAAATTAAATCGTTCGGAAATGCAATAGCATTGTTATTATAAAGCAATGATGTCAATTTCATGGCACAATTGTGCAAACTAAAATCACACACATTCTTATTCTCTTCCATTTAGTCGTCAATGAAACAGCGACGATAACACATGCGCAGCGGCTGTATTAAATTCTTTATAAATACAGTGAAAGAAAAAAGTGGTATGCGAAAAATATTCTATGATTAGTAATGCTTTTTGCTTTTTTTCAATGTATTTTATGTTACAAAACTTTTAAGGAAAAAAATGAATATATATTAAAAAGTCATTTTGGTTTTTTTTGGAGCAGCTTTACTAAACTGCATTTAATATCAAAACTTAAAAGACCAATAACTTGGAAACTATTGGTCGCAGCCAATTTTTATGTTTAATTTTTTCTTCTTATTTTTCAAGTTTCTATCAGATAAGCTATTTAAAAATGTATTTTTGGAATTTCTTCACAATGTCATATGAAAAGTTTACAGCGCCGTAACTCGGAAAATATGGGTCGCCCGCAACTTTTTTATTTAATTTTTATTCCTTATTTTTTAATTTTCTATCATATAGACTCCTTTTTATATATTTCGAGCTGCTTCACAAAACTGCATTTGTTGCAAATCTTTATTTTTTTCGATGTACTACAGAGACGAATGAGACAGCTTTTCTCACACATACAACTATAGTTTTATTTTTGACACCACTGTTATAAATACATACATACATACTACATATGTGCATACATACATATTTCCAACAATTCTATGGAAATTCCGCACGTTTTAATTTCACGTGGAATACATAACATACCCGAATACTTTTCTAGCATCAAACTTAAATGTTATAATGCTTATATGTAACTTAAAACATTTGTTTTTTGTTATTTTAAAAATTTCATCAAAAATTAAAAATTTTTGTTTCCCTTTGCTTTTGTTTGTTTATATTTAAAAACATATGGTTTCGTTTTACTGGATTTTACTGGCAAAAATTTGTCCAGTAAAAACTTGCATTTACTCAGTAAATGAACTATAATTTTTCTCTCTCAATTCGCCCTCTCATTTACTGGATTTTGTGTAATCGAACGCAATCCAGTAAAAAAAATAGTAAAAATTTGTACAAATTTTTGAGTTCTCGAACGCACTTATTGTTTCTTATAAATTTTACAGATTCTCTTTTAAATATGTTGAAATTGCTTTCTGTTTTTTAAATATTTGGCATTGTATTATACAGGGAAAGTAAATGCTCACTCTTTTGCTTTTTTTGCTCTTTGTTCACTGTTTACTTGTTCATTAAATTGTAGAGCATTGCTCAAAGAGCAGCATGGTCTTTGAGCAATGAGCAACCTTGTTTATATTTTGCTCCGCGTATTGCGTACATTGATAGGCTCATAACGTACCATACAAGAAGTCTACTTGCCAATTGACTAGTCATTTGACTAGTAGCGGTAGCCGACACTTCGGTCACAGTCCCCAGTTAGTTTATTAGGAGCTTGGTGAAAAAAATGACCAAAACATTTGTGTACGTGTGATTTTTTATCTCTCTCTAACTTATTAATTTCACTGAATCAAAACAGTCACTGATTACATAAGCACTGGTAAACTATGAGTAGTCAATGTTTACATAGAAACTGGTCAACTGTTACTAGTCAATGTATACGTAGAAACTGGTAAAATGTAACATAATGTAACATAATTTTTATGTTATTTCAATTGTTTTTAACCTCCGACTAAAAAAGGGGTGTTACACTACAAACACACTACAAACTTCCCTGCAAATAATATTGGAGTACGTGGTCCAATCTAGATGAAATAGACTAGTTACATCATGGTCCCATGTAATGCAGCCATGGATCATGTCGTTTTCATACATGCATTCAATGCTGTACGATAAGTGTTCGTGTTTAAACGAATATGATCGTTCTTCTTAGGCACTTAGAAATTGTATGCGAGTAGCCATATGGAGTAGTTTTGGGGTTAGTCCGATGTAATGCCAAGTTGGACCATGTGGTCCAACCCTAGGACATCGCAATGTGAAATCGACCACCTTTTTTTTCATATATTTGGAGTAGTTTTGTGGTAATCCTACTCCTCTTTGGACTAGTCTTTACATGCATGTATGTACTAGTCACATTATTTGCAGGATTATAACACCCCTTTTTTTAGTCGGGGGTTAAAAATAGAGAAATAAGTAATATTCATATATATAAAATAACGTAGGTGGTATCACTCAAGTCTTCTTACGTTGTATCCGGAAGTTGTCAGCAGTTCGTACAAGTCCAACTTATAGTGGTAACACTGAGTTACTCACCAATACATACTCATAAGTTAACAATAAGAAAATTCGTGTATGTATTTAGGGTTATATATAACAATAGGCAAATTGTTTCTGTACATCCATTAAGGAAGAAGAAGTCAATATGGTACTATACTATTTCGAAAAATTTTAACTAAATTCAGTGCTTGGAATGCAATAAATTGATTTCTGGCACAAACACTTTTTCATTATTTGAACTTACATAAAAAACAAATTGAATCCAGTGAAGAACAGTATGAATGTCATCTTCAAAAAAGCAATGTGTAAGAAATCCATCCAAAAATATTGATAAAAATACATTTTTAAAAAGTTGTGTTGGCTTAGTGACAAAAATATTTGCCTTTTCGTTTTTTTTTGACGATGTTTTTTTTTTAAGTTATACTTTCGCCATGCGTAAACAAACTCGGAATAAATATAAATAACAAAAATTAAACATTTTAAAACCCCCGACTTTTTTCAGAAAAGGTGTTATATCTTCTAAACGGCTGGACCGATTTTCTTCAAACATAGCTAAGAACCCTCTCGATCAAGTCATCTTTCAAACAGAAAAACTAAATGAAAATCGGTCTAGCCGTTTGGCCTGTACGTGGACACGGACAGACACACAGATACACAGACACACACTACAAACTTATAACACCCCTTTTTTAGTCGGGGGTTAATTAAAATAAATAGTATCATTACTGAATAATTCTAGTTTAATAATTCAAAGTATCATAAAGAATAAATTTAAAAAAATCGTATCACTAAAATTAGATATCGCCACTAGGATGGATAAAAGTGTACTTGGAATTAACATCCAGTATATGCAAGATTTTCCATCAACACAATTGGTAAGTATAATACATATATTTTATACAAAATAACATTGTCACTGTATTTTTCGTTTTTTCTTACTTTACAAAGCTTTGATACAATTATATAAGCAACACACGGCGGGGTATATTAAAGATGAAGTGATGAAATGTTTAAGGGCATATGATATTGACATTACTCCAATATATTCAAATACTGCGGACAATGGGGCCAATGTAATTAAAGCTAGTAAGATATTACAAGAGGAACAGGCCGAAGAACTATTTGAACAACAAAACGAAATTACAGATCAATGCGATGAACAGATTCATAAAGCCATTGCATCTCTAGTTTCAGTTTTGCCAGTTCTTGACAATACTACACGATGGAATTCGACATTTCAAATGATGCAATCATTGTTCAATCTTAAAGAGGAATTCGTCACTGCATTTAGTCCTTCATCCAGGTGCTCTTCGCTACTGCAGACAGAGCAGTACATTCTTGGTGATTTTTACAGGGAGTGGTTGAATTTCGAAATTGAGCTAGAAGATATTTGTAAAAAAAAAAAAAAATCAATTTGCTAGAAACTTACTAGCAGCAATGGGAAGACGCAAAAAACGCTTTTAAGCAACGATGCTGTGATTGCAGGGCTGTACATTGATCCTTGCTTCAACTACCACAATCCCACTCTTTTATCAGAAGAACTAAAGTCAAGAGCAATGGTTAGAAAAATTTGTTATAAAATTTTAAATGATTTTAATTTCAATACTTTTATAAATATTCATACTGGTATATAAATGTTTTTTTTTGTAATAACTCTTCAGAAACAGTAAACTTGCAATCGCCCAAGACAAGATCATCATATTCCAAGCTCTAGCAACGTGTTAATGATCTAAATTTCGCATCGCCGCAAGAAACTATGTATATAAATTAAGCAAAAATTAATTGACTTAGAAAACTGCAAAAGAGTTCCGTTCGAAACTAACGTATTCAAATATTGGAAAAATACAAATTTTGACGAAGACCTTAAAAAGATTGCAGAAGTTGTTCTCGCAGTTCCACGTACACAAGTTTCAGTTGAAAGAACATTCAGTGCACTTTCCTTAATTCTAACAAAGTGGCGCTCCAAGTTAAGCGGTTCAACTATCAATGACTTAGTTCTGACAAAACTGAATTTCAAGGAGATAACACCTTCCCACGTAGATCTAATCGGTTGCTTAAATTCAATTGATGAAGAAAGTTTTATTAAATATTATTATTATTTTAAAATTCAAAATTTTTGCTTAAACTCTTAATATAAAGTACACTTACTTATTGATAAGAATAAATGTACATATGGATAAATTAATTTTTTTTTATAACACACATTTGAATTTGATTTATTAAATTTAATTCACATTTCTACATTAGTCACTTATCATTCTCTTTAACATACTTACATATGTATGTAGGTATCGGTATCGTTTTATTGAACTAAATTATTTTTTTATGCACATAATATGTATGTAATTCTGTTTTTTTTTTTAAATAAAAGTATTAAAAGTTTAAATTGTTTCATATTTTAGAAGAGAACTCAAATAAAAAGGCCGACTGAAGAACTCGAAATCAGTCGATTCTTCAGATAATATAAAAACTTTAATAAAATAAATACTACATGACTACTACATCAATTCGAACTAAAAATTATTAAGTTTTTTTTTTCAAAATTGCATATATTTACATTTTAGATGCGTATTGAAAAGTTTTTAAGAAAAAATATAATAATCGTTACAACGCAACAGAATCTTTTGCAAAGAAAATATGTATTTTGTACCACAGTAAATTAGCAATTCGAATTTTGGCTCTTTTAAGCCTTGCGTAAAAAAAGGAGCAGAACAAGAAAAAAGCTAGTCATGGTATTCCTTTTCTTGCTCTGCTCTTGCAATGAGTACCCAGCGGTAAATTAAGCGAAGTACTTCGATAATAATCACTGACGTCAGTATGACATCGTAAGCGAGCAATCTAAAGGCTCAATTAGCCGACTGTAATGTAATGTAACTGCAACGTAGGAAACAGCTGCTCGAGATTTTTATATGAAAAATAGGTTACGTTACATTACATCTCTATAACCAATTTTATTACTTTTCACATAACAATATCGATCAGCTGTTTTCTACAGTTGCAGTTACTTTACATTACAGTCGGCTAGCTGAGCCTTAAGTGCTTGGATTGTAGTGTAAGTACGTGCAATCGGATACATCATGTGTTATTAAAAACTTCGATTACAACGTAAGCAGGGATTCATTTATTGATTAAAAAACTATTTGTTGTAAAAAAATTAAAATACTGGTCTACTTTTAGGCTAAATTTATTATCATGTTCCCTTACAACTCCGCTGTCGGTGTAAGAGCAATGTTAGTGACACGTACTAGTCTCCTACATAAGACATCTTATAAGAACTTTCAAGACGAGGGATTTTTCATATGCTTTACTACAGCGAAATCTTATAAAACAAACGTTAACAACACTGTTTGCAAGAAATTTGTTTGAGTATTGTAGGTATAAGAGCAAAGAAGAAAACACTTCGTGACGGAAGAATTTGTGATACTTGCTTCTTTCTACGCATGAGCGCGTGTACAAACGTCATGCATGTATGTGTGTATGATTTTTTATTTTTCTGGGCACATGCAAACGCACACACATGCATTAATATTAGTTCTATGCGGTTAATCACATAATAGCTTACCATCTACATATTACACACACACTTAAACGTACAATATGAAAAATAACAAGCATACACTAATCAACAGTACTTCTTTTGAGCGTTTGTTACAAGCTGTCTTGCGACATCGCTTGTTAACACTGATATACACGTACACCAATACATCCATCGTGCTTCGCTTATAGTACGACAGCATTTATTATTGGTTTAGTATAATACATGCGACGTGAATACATTTAAAAATCATGACGTATTTACATTTAAAGACCTTTTACACAGGTCTCTAACACGTACTGACATCGTGGCTAATTTTATTTTTGCTGCCACCAAACACCTAATTCAAAACATACCAAAAAGTAACCAATATCTGTCAAACTACTCAACGTATGCAAAAAGTTGAAAGTTGACCATCTTTTGTACTTTGCGTTCAGTACACGTACTGAATGTAACAGCCCTCATAAGAAACCATGTATTTCAACTTAGCTGTCAGTTGAAAAAGTCGAAGTTTAACGTATGACGGATTCATTGTGCCCCGGCCTTTACTGATATCATCGATTACGTAATGTATATTTTTACCACTGGGTTGCGTTAACATAATGGCTCAAAGCAATAGCAATAACACATTCGCTCTGCTGTTTGAGAAATAGAGCCAAAAGAGCGGCTCTGCTCTGCGTATTTACTTACTCTGATATTATGTAATCTGAGTCCTTTATAGAATAATGATCTTTGTATCGCTGTTGAAGTTGCACGTTGCATCTGGAAGTTGTCAGCAGTTCGTAAGGTTGTACGTCGCCAACATATGTTATTTTTTCTGGTACATCGCCCATTCTAATTTTTTCAATAAAACATAATTTGTTCATTTCAAGTCTTTGTTTTACGTTAAGCCATTTAAGTGCATGTAGCATCATATAAATAGATGCATATGGGTTGCATTTTAAAATACTACGCATCGCTCTATTTTGTAGTTTTTGCATTCTTTCTATTTGTGAATCCAAACAGCACGTATATATAATTGTCGAGCCATACTCAAAATGTGGTTTTATCATTGTGTTATACATATATGTACATTAGAGCGACTCAAAAAAAAAGTGATTATGTTACCCCTCTGAAAATAAAGTTTGATATGTTTTATGATGATTGCCAAAATATTTAGGTTCTAGCGTTGACCATCCGTGAGCTGGACCATTTTTAAAAAAGGTATTTTTTCAGTTTTTCGCATTTTTTTGTACTTTTCTTCAAGGCGACATAGTTAAAATTTGGTATCATCGAAAAGAGTTTTTGAAGCAGCATCCAATGGTATATAAAACTTGACCATTTGCGACCTACTTATTAAGATATTTAACTAAATACATATTTTCGTTTCGGGGTTTCTTACAAATTCTAAGTATTTGGAAACAATGTTTTGCTTCTTAAATTGAATCTGTTTTAAAATAATGTTATTTTATTATATTTTTGTAATTATTCGCATAAAACGAGAAAATCGCGATATATTTTATCTTTTTTTAATATAAGCAATATGGGTATCAAATTTTTTCATTTTTCAATTATAATAATCTGGTGATAAGCAAAAAACCTGTTTTCAAATTTAGGATGCTGTGAGATATATTTAAGTTTTCAAATATGCTGCTTCAAAAACTCTTTTCGATGATACCAAATTTTATTTATGTCGTCTTGGAGCAAGGTACAAAAAAATTCGAAAAACTGAAAAAATACCTTTTTTAAAAATGGTCCAGCTCACGGATGGTCAACGCTAGAACCAAACTATTTTGGGAATCATCATAAAACATATCAAGCTTTATTTTCAGAGGGGTAACAAAATCACTTTTTTCTCTTCCATACAAGTTGAGTCGCTCTAATGTACATGCACTGCAATTATTAGGTCCGTTTGTTTACTTTTCCAGTAATATCCAGTAGTTGAGTAAATTTTGGGTAATTTTAAAATTTTACTTGTCTTGCACAAAAAAGTACGCGAACGGAAAAATTGCACAAGTTTTTAGATTAATCAAAATAGCTTATCATAGTGTGGTATAATATATAATAGTATGCAGAAATAAGTATTCACATAAACCTTACATCTCTAAAAAATTAAAGTAAATAGCACAATTAAATTTACAGGCCTATTCACAGAAAAAGTCTCAAGTCAGTCACAACTTTTGTTATGACAGATAAATTTAACGATTATTATTCTTTAATTTGGTTCGCCTTGAACATAATTTTCGTTTTGTTTTTGTTAAGCTTTTACTTGAACTTTTCTTCTTTTAAATGTTTTTATTAAAAAATATATACTTTGTATTTACTTACTTTTGTTTATTTTATTGAACCATATGTTTTTCTCATCTACTGGATTTTACTGGCAAAAATTTGTCCAGTAAAAATTTGCAGACTCTCAGTCAACAACTGTCAATTTGCTCTCTCAATTGGTATTCTCTTTTGTAATTTTATGTATAAACGAACGCATTTCAGTAAAATCCAGTGCAAGTGTGCACAAAATTGCACAAATTTTTGGGGTAAACAAACGGACCTATTGTGGATATTTTGTTTCTAATACGTTTAAAAAATGCTATTTTTTTACCTATTTTTTACATATATAATCAATATGATCTTTAAATTTGAGTTCTTTGTCAATTATAAAACCAAGATATTTTTTATTGTCCATTTTTTTAAATTATTTTATCATTAATTTTTGAAATGGCAGAAGGGATATAAGTACATAATGTGTACATTTTTGCTAATAGCCCATTTTGGGAGTGATGTAAAATTTCCACAAACAATCAAAGAGCAAGCTGTGGTCCCAGATTTTACACTTATATTTATGCTATCATTTTCCCGCGACTTTGTTCGCACTTAGAAAGAAACTGAGTAGGCTTTAAACTGTATTTAGGCCAATCTTATCTAAAACAGACAAACTACAAATAGTAAAAATTTTCGCGATTTATTCAGTTCCGCATTACTTTCTCAATTTTTTCTTTCATATTATTTTTCTCCAGACAATAATAAACAAAATAAAAAAAGAATATGTGATCCAGGCGTTCACGCGTGAAAATAGGGAAGTAGGGATTCATGCACTGCAGATAATTCGACTAGTCCATACATGCATGTAAGGACTAGTCCAAAGAGGAGTAGGAGTACTCCAAAACTACTAAAAATATATGAAAAAAGCTTGTCGATTTAACTTTGCGATGTCCTAGGGTTGGACCACATCGTCAAACTTTGCATTACATCGAACTAACCCAAAACTACCGCATATGGTATAGCTATAGACTAAACGAACACTTATCGAGCAGCATTGAATGCTTGCATGAAAACGCCATTGTCCATGACTGCATTACATGGGACCATGGCGTAACTAGTCTATTTCACCTATATTGGACCACGTACTCCAATATTATTTGCAGGGTTTTTATATACCTACATAGATATGTGTGTATGTATGTATGTTTTTTTATTCAGTATTCAAATGCCATAATTTTTAATGTCATAATTTTCGTTAACATAATTAGAATGTTAACTATAAAATTTGGTTTTTGTGACTATGTTACGAGAATACAAAATTAAGACCGAGTCTCAAGAGTAAATATAGAACTCTGTCATAACAAAAGTTGTGACTGACTTGAGACTTTTTCTGTGAATAGGCATGTTAGTTTCATGTTATTCATATTTAGCCATGTACTAATTTTATTAACATCATGCATCAATTTACTTCTACTCTCTTCATCTGTTTCTCCTACTGAATATATTAAAGTATGTATCATCTGCATACAGCATTATACTACACTTTTCAATAACACTTGTCATATCGTTTATATATATAATGAATAGTAATGTACCCAGAATTGATCCTTGGGGAACACCAAATTAACTTCTTACTTCATTTGATTTAATTGCATTAACTTTTGTTATCTGTCTTCTATTTTCCAGGTAAGATTTAAACCAACTTAATTCTACGCCTTGAATGCCGTACATATACAATTTCTCAAAAATTATGCAACTGTCGATTGTTTCAAATGCCCGTTTAAAATTAAAAAAAAAGTGCCATAATTTTCTTATTTTTTCTAAATTTTTCCACTCGTTTATTATATGATTTATTGCAGTTTCACAACGAAAACTTTTTCCGAAAGCCCGATTGATATTTTGATAAAAAAATAATATGCTTTTCCAAATGTGGTTTTACTACTTTTTCCAAAAATTTTTCGAATACTTTAAGGTGTTAATTGGCCTAAATTCCTCGCATTTATTTGTTTTAAAAAATTTTTTATTGGCGTTACTACTGTCTCTTTCCAGCTTTACGGACACACTCCTGTTTCCATTGATTTATTTATTATCTTTAGTAAAATTATTACCGTATCGTTCCAGTTTTCAAGTATGATTTTTGTTGATGCCTTTCTTTTACAGTATTTTTCAGTTCGAATAATGTTATTGTACAAAATTTAAATTTTTTATTTGTCAACTGTATTCTATTTATATGTAGTACATTTTCGATTGACCTTCTTATTAATACAATACTATCTATAAAGTATTCATTAAAATGATTAGCTATTTGCTTATTATCATTATATTCCACTTGATTAAATATCACAGAAGTTATTGCATTTGTGTGTTTTTTAGGGCCAGTTCTTTAATCTCTCCACATTTGCTTTTGGTCTTTGGCACTGTTTATTTGCTGATTTATAAATTTATTTTTCTCATTCTCTATTTTTGTTTTGTATATATTTCTAATGGCACTGTAGCTTTCCCATGCATAATTTGTATTTTCAAATTTTGCTATTTGGTATCTGTTAATTTTTTCTCTTTTCATTGCACTTATTTCATGGTTATACCATTTGTTAATATTATTTTGCTCTTTTACTTTCTTTTTTGCAACAAATTTTTTGAGTGGTTGATCAAAACACTTATCGAAGGAATATGCATTTTCATTCAAATCTTTCATGTCTTCGTATCTTAGCATTGAAATTATCTCTCTATTAAACGATATCTTATTGTATTTGAATATTTCTACTTCTTTGATATATGTTTCCGTAGCACCATTATGGTCGCTTTCAATATTATGTTGATAATTTCATGGTCCGATATTTTATTCGTGTTACTATTTTGAACCAATATATTATTACCAGGGCTAATACTTTCATGCAAATGCATATTTATAGTCATCAAATCAAAATTAATCTGGATAATTAAGTTTTCCGAATTGAAGAATTTGCACAAAAATGGCAGCGATTTTTTAGTGCATATTTTTGAATATTTTTTAATAACTACATATTTTTACATATTTTATAATAAATACATATTTAAGATGCATATTTTTTATAAAAATTGTTTTTATTTTATTTTTCAATATACTTAACGTTGCAGCCACACGTTCAATAAATGGCTTTCAATTTCATTACACATATTTTTTGTCAAAATTCCTTAAAATTGATAGCTGTGATACAAATTGATAATCAATTTCATTTCTTAAATGCCACCGACGAAGAAACAACTCAAATTTGTAGCTTCAATTAATGTGTGCTATGACCAGCCGTTCAAATTGAAAATTAAATTGCCATTTAAATGGATAGGTGAATTTGAAATCAATCTAGTTTTCAATTTAAAAAGTTTGATTGTGTTAGTGAAAAAAGTGTGAGTGTATTGAAAATTTAATGGAATTGAAAGTCAAAAATTGAACGTGTGGCCTCAAGTAAACGAAAACTATTATTCAGTTATTACCCGATTACCAAGAAGGGTTATATTTTTCGGGAGTTTCTTGTATATATGTATGTATGTTTGTAAATTTATTTATTACCACGTATCTCCCAAACGGATAAATAAATTTCGCCTATTAAGGTGCCGTTATATTTGTCTTAAGCACCCAAGTGTTCTTAGACAGGTGTTCGAAAAAAAGCAAAATGGCGAATTTTTCGTGCGAAATAGTACACGTAAAAAAAATTTTACCGAACCTATCTAGTGGGCTATCAAAATAGAGGAAATTAAAAGGAAATAAAATAAAAATTAAATTATAAAAATGTAAATAAGTTATGTTTAAATTTAATTAGGGATAAAAAATCAAAAATTTCTTGATAACTGGCTGTGACCTCTCATTAAATTATGTTAATAAAAAAATCAAGAAACCTAAGTAAGGTATCAAAATAAGAAACGCCGGGACCACTATAAAGTTAAAAATAACAAATTAATTTAAAAAAATCAAAAAACCCGACTAGCTAAAAACAAATGAAAATAATAAAAAATAAATTCCAGTAGTGAGGAGCATAGTGACTTTTACAGTCGGGAGGGATTAAAAATCGAATCTTCAAATCTGCTTAATAGTGGCTCACGACTTTAAAAGTCACTACATATATTTCGCACTTCTGAACTTGTTTTTTTAGTTGTTTTTAGCTAGTCGGGTTTTTTTGATTTTTTAGATTAATTTGTTATTTTATTGCAAAGTAGTTAAGTAAAACCACATTGCGACAAATAGTTGGCAAAGCCTCCAATCAATTAAACTAAAAATAAACCCCTTAATATGACAACCATGTTTAAAACTAAAAACAGAAAGCATAAAAAACCACGAAGCAGATCTTGTTAATTCAAGTGGTTGCACTACCGCCTGTGTAGTTCAGCTGATTTCTGCGCAATTGCGGAACACTATGAATACACTGAAAATAATAACAACATAAATTTCGTTCCTTTTTTGTATATGGAGCATGGACGGCATTAAGAATTCTAAAATTGTATCAAAAACTTTCAAAAATTGTACTTTTGAAAGTACAAAAGTTTTTTTAGTTCAAATTACATATTTTTATCGATTTTTATTAAAATAATCGACGTTGTTCTGGATACCAAATCGTTTTCACAAATTTTCTTGTAAGTTGGGATGTTAAAGCAAATGGTAACACCTGTTTAAGTTAAACTTTAAAATATACAAATTAATGGCATGTTTACATTTGTTGATTTTCTCGCGGCGTTTTGTATTCACAAGACTGTTTTCAAGTGAGAAAAATATGAGTTATTGTTCAATAGTGGAAATTGACATATTCAAACGTTAAAAAAATGCGGGGTGGAACTCGGGAGATTCCTAAAATATACTAAATTAGTCATTGGTGTACTATTGTACTCTCCGAGTTTGAATAGTACCAAAAAAAGTACAATTGTACCAAATTTGCAATCCCTGGTATGAAGTGAGAATTGAACAGAATAATATCTTGTAGTTGCATTAGTTATGAATTCACTTATCTAACGCGTTTAAAACAAGTATTAACAGTTAGGACTTCTTTTGATTTACATACTTTTACTTTTAAATTTAGTGCATATTTTTAATGCATATATTAGGTTTTATTGCGCATTCTTTATGCGCATAACTTAGTTTTCATAGTGCATGAAAATAACAGGCCTGTTTATTACTAATTGTGATTACGTAATCAATTATTGTTCTTTGTTTTGTTACTCTAGTAAAGTTATTGACGATCTGTCGCATTCCGTTGTCATTTAAGCACCTTTCAACTTGCTGTTTATAGAAGCTATCTCTCGACCAGTCTATATTGAAGTCTCCCGCTATTAAAATATCACAATTTTGTTCACAAATTTCTTCTAAGACTTCCCCCAGAATATCGCAGAAATCTGATGATTGACTACTTGGAGATCTGTACACTGCTATAACACTCATATGCACTTGTTTGTATTTGGCTGTACAAATCCAAAATTTGGGGTCTTCTACCTTTTCTAAATATTTTACTACATTCCATTCTTTCTTAAAATATATGATTAGACCTAACCAAAAAAAAAAAAAAAACGGTGCCAAAATTGTAGATTTTCTACCAATTACAACCAATTACATCTCCGAAAATAATAACACGGATGGTGGAAAGCATTCCAACGCCAAAGTTTAGTGAACATTTTACGGTGGACGACGCACTAGCACTAATTCTTAATCTGGGCCTTTTTTAGAAATAAATAAGATATAAGGAACGTTCTTAAAGAACAAATTAGGCATTTGCCATCAAGTTCGTTGTTGTTAAAAAAGCAGAAATTTTACCATCTCCGATAATAGTGGATAATCGAAGCGAGGTCATTGGTTTGTTAGACCTTCATAATACAGCATCAACACTCATCGCTACTTTTGACGAAGGAGACTTAGATACAAGTAATAATTCTGAAATAACACTAATATACAAATGGTGATGTGATGTATCATTTGGATTTTCAGAATGTAGACAGCCGAGTGCAAATTCCCACGTTTTTCTTTAGGTACCTTCCTTATATCGCATTTATTTCTAAATAAAAAAACCCCTAAATTATGTTATTATTTTCGGAGATGCTATTGGTAGAAAATCTAAAATTTTGGCACATTTTTTTGGTTGGGTATTCGCTAAAACCAGTTTGAATGAATCTTTAATTTAATTTTCCGAATACGTGTTTATAAAGGCTTCTTGTTTAATCCTTTTGCTTCTGCATCGAACGTTAACGTAATCCACAATTGGCCGATCAATCTATGTACATTCTATATACACCAATACCCCGGTTTGCATCGCTAATTGGGACCGGGGAAACGCGACGCAAACCGAAGCACGATTTTCCATACCCATACATTTGTATTGATTTTCATTTGATTGGTTTCGAGATTCATAATTTTAGCTGCAAAAATATATTTTTTAATAAAAAATACCATTTGTTTATTATTTTTTTAACAGTTTTTATTAAAATAAAAATATAACAATTCATTAGAAAAACGTAAAAAAACACGACAAACATATTATAATTTAAATTACAGTTCGTATGATGAGCAAATTATTTGTCTTGACAAAAGTTAAAATTTATATGAAGAAGTAGCACTAACATTTTTCAGAGTTTTTTATAAATGAAGTTTGACAAATGTTGTAACATAAAATTTGTTCGTCAAGACGCCCTGTTAAAAATAAGAAATTCAAAGTAAAAGGCAAAAGTCTACATCGATGTGTTGATTTTTTTATTCTGAGTTTGTGTCATCTAAATCGATTACCATTTCTATGGTTGGATTTATCAATCTTGCTGATTTTTGTATGAAGTTATCCAAAGTTTGTTGGATTGTAACAGCTTTTTTTTTCCAAATAAATTTCCTTATAACAATTAATAGCGTCGGCCACATTTCTAGACACTTTTAAACTGCGATCTTCGTCCGGGTCATTGTTTTCAAAAATGTCCATTGCTTGCGATATCAACTGCATCGCTTCAGAAATTTTAGCAGCAGTAAGTTTTTTTTCTTCTGTTTCGACCTCAAGCGAAAGTGCTTCATCAACCAGCGCATTGTTACTCTGAATTGCAATCAAACTTTCATTATTTAGCTCTTCGTCGTATAATAGGAGCTCATTAATATCTTGTTCTTCCATTCCATAAAAATTTGCATTTCCAGCTGACTCTGCAAGTTCTTTACATATGTGTGGAACATCATTAATATCTACCATATCTTTGAGAATGCATTCGGGCCATAATTGACGCCAAGTTCCGTTCATGCACGATTCTTTTACTTCTTCCCAGGATAGGTTTATATTATCAATAGCCATCATTATATTGTAATTCTTCCAAAAATCTTTCATGGAAGGCAAATTATCTCCGTCAGTTGCTTTTAGAAGTTGACTAAAAGTTCGTCGCAGATAGTATGACTTGAAGTTGGATATAACACCTTGATCCATTGGTTGTATCACAGATGTGGTATTTGGGGGCATAAAAATAACTTTAATATTTTCCGAATAATCGTCAGAAAAAACAGGATGACCTGGTGCATTGTCAAGCAACAATAGCACTTTAAACTCAATATTTTTTGAAGAACAATAAGCTTTTAGCTCGGAAACAGCACAATTTTCCATCCAATATTTAAATAAGGATGCAGTCATCCATGCTTTTTTATTTGCACGCCAGTGAACAGAGAGGTCGCTCTTTTTAACATTTTTAAAAGCTCTCGGGTTTTCAGAGTGGTAAATTAAAAATGGCTTAAATTTAAAATCTCCCGCTGCATTTCCTCCCAAAAGAAGTGTAAGCCTATCTTTACTAGATTTATAACCAGGCGAAGATTTTTCGGACTTAGAAATGTACGTTCTTCCTGGCAAACGCTTCCAAAAAAGTCCCGTTTCATCAGCGTTTAAAACTTGTTGTGCAGAATACCCGCCTTCTTCAATAATTGCTTTTAATTCAAGTTTGAATTTTTCTGCAGCTGAAGTATCTGCACTAGCAGATTCCCCTTTTAATGCAATGCTGTGCAAATTTCCACGGGTTTTAAAACGGTCAAACCAACCTCTGCTTGCTTCAAATTCTTCCGCACTTTCGGCACTTGTTAACGGATAACTTTCTTTCAAATCTTCAAATAAAATTAAAGCTTTCTTTTGAATTACCATTTGACTTAATGGCATTCTTCGCCGATTTTGGTCTTCTATCCAAATGCTAAGAAGAGACTCCATTTTTTCCATTAAAGGACTTCTCATTTTTCTGACCTGCTTATGTTGTAATGATGTTGCGATTTCAGCAAATTTTTTAATTTTATCAGCGTCTCTGGAACAAATGGATTTTATTGTAGAAGGGGCAAGTCCATGGTTTCTTCCAATATCAACGGCCTTTTCCCCTGATTTAAAACGTTTCAAAATGTCCAGTTTTTATTCTAAGCTTATTTGCTTGCTTTTTTGACTCATTGTTGCAAAATATTTACATTAAACTTCACTTCACCAAATGGAATTTGAAACTGCTAAAGATCTTCAACTTGCAAACAGCAGACAACCTTCACATACATATTTGCATTAGACTTAAACGGGATTCCCCTTTTTCTGTTTTGGCTTCATACAAACATTTTCATGTTAACGACGCAAATCGAAGCCACTAACGATGCAACTTTGAATCCATGCGACGCAAACTGAAACAAAAACGACGCAACTTCGAAATCACAGAAATCTTAAAAAGATGCAACTTCGAAAAAACGCAAACCGAAGCGACGCAAACCGGGGTATTGGTGTACATATAACAAATCCTTATTTCTATTATGACATTTAGAAATTTATTTATTGCATTCACTTATTTTTTTCATATAATTAAAAAATGTTCAATTTCAATAAGTGTTTGCCGACAAACCATATGTAGTAGTTATTATATACAACATTTGGTCAACCTTGTCCGACCGAGTAGTCCCATCAGTGAGGCTTTCCCGTATCAATTTTCAGGGCGATTTATTTTTAATTGTTATCTCCATGATAGCTATAACTGAAATAATAACATTGAAACATTATATTTTACAAGCTACGGATACGAAAGCGATACAAATTTTAGGTAAAAACATACCCATAATAGTGGTGTGCGCGCAGGTGCCTTTCCCCTTGTGGGTATATATACTGTGTGTATATTAATTTTTATATGTTTGAGCCAAATTAAAGTAATTAATTAAAAAAAAATATTTAATACACCTTCAAGGGGTCATAAAAAATGTGGGTTTGTTGGAATAGCAGAAACAACGCGTAAATTTTCACCTTAGGTGTAATATTTGTGTATACATTTTAAGACTGATATAATAGCAAAGGTATACATATTAAATACTGTTGAATAGACAATTAGGCCTTCTATTGTAATATTATAAAAAAAAATTAAGAAACATTTGAAGTAAAGAAAATGAGATCAATAATTTAGGCAACAACAAAATTTTAAAAAACCCCCGACTTTTTTCAGAAAAGATGTTATATCTTCTAAACGGCAGGACCGATTTTCTTCAAACATAGCTAAGAATCCTGTCGATCAAGTCATCTTTCAAACAGAAAAAAAACTAAATGAAAATCGGTCCAGCCGTTTGGCCTGTACGTGGACATGGACAGACACACAGACACACACTACAAACTTATAACACCCCTTTTTTTAGCCGGGGGTTAAAAATGTAGAAAATTTAATTTTGTAACCAAAATTGGATTTTGAATATTTCGAAAAGTATTGAAGGTATGATAATAATTTTTTGTTCGGTTTGCAAAGCTAAATGTATACTATTGAACTAAATTAAAATTTTTCCCAATATATAATTTTATAAAATTTTTTTATTGGAAAAATTGTGATAGAAAAATTTTAGCATTTTTAGATAGTCTCTACATTTATTTGTAGGGTGTCAAGAGTTTCTTACATGTTACTTAAAAGTTTATTTATAATAAAAAATTTTTTTTTTTCATATGAATTGTGATTAAGTTTTTATTCAAAAACAACAAAACCAACTGATTTTTGCCAAGTAATAAAGAAGTTATGTACTAACTAATTATTAAAAAGAGTCAGGGCCAAAAATTAAAAAAAAATTCAAATCAAGCATATTTTAGTTTTGTTTTCTAACGTTGATTGTCCCGCTGAAAAAATTATTAAGATTGGTCGATATTTGCAAAAGTTACAAGCTCCCAAAATATACTTTCTCAAAAGTTTAGCACTTCTTTCCAAAACAGTTTCATCGAAATCGGTTCACTAGTTCAAAAGTTGCGGACTTTTTAACACTTTTTTTATTTCACGCCACTGTGCATCGTATGTACACTTTTGCAATCAGATAAATATTGAATTTTATTATATTTTGCTTGTTAAATATTGTTTACTAAAATCAAATGTGATATTTTTATTTAATTTAATTTACTTCTACTTTAAAATAAAAAAAGTAAACAAATTTAATGATTTTCGTTTAAAAAGTAAAGTTTCTTTTTAACTCCCGACTAAAAAAAGGGGTGCTATAAGTTTGTTTGAAGAAAATCGGTCCACCCGTTTAGAAGATATAAAATATTTTCTGAAAAAAGTCGGGGGGTTTTAAAATTTTTAATTTTTGTTATTTAATTTAAAAACTCCTTTTAAGGGGTTTAAATTATTTGGCCTTTTATTTAATATTACGTCGCCTGTAGAATTTTGCAGCTAAGTGTATATTAAAAAGATACGTAGTATATGCTTGACATATCTCCTGCAGTCTGTTTTTGTCAATTCGAGTTCAAGCCCTAATTCTTCTAAAATTTCATCTGGTCCAAATATGTCTAGAGATAACAGCGCATCATCTGCTAATCGTCAAACCCGCTTTATAATTTTGATGTATTAAAAAGACAACGAAAAACCCGATGCATCCTCAAACAAGATCTCCAAGCCGCCACCAATCTATTTGAGAGAAAAAAAATTCAAATGCCCTTATTAAAAAATTAATCTCGGTCATTGGTGAGAATAAATTTCACATTGTTCCAATAAAACGTGGTAACATTGATGAAACCAAAATTCAAATTTATGAAGAAAAAGATTTTCGGAAAATGGTTACTGAATTTGAAAAAAAAATAAAACAAGTTTCTACACATACCAGCTTAAGAGTGCTAAGGGCCTGCAGATCGTATTAAAGGGCATAGATGATTATGTTGATCCCGAAGAAATAAAAGATGCGCTCGTCCTCCAGGGATTTAAGGTAAAAAATTTATCAAACATATTAAATAGGGAGAAGATCCCCCAATCTCTATTTCGTGTTGAACTTGAGCCAAATGATATAAAATTGAGAAAAAATGAGATCCATCCAATATATAATTTAAAATATCTCATACCGAAAAATAACAGTTGAAGAACCACACAAGCGTTCAGGAGCCGTACAGTGCCATAGCTGTCAATAATATGGCCACAGATAAACTTACTGCAAATTACCTACAGTTTGTGACATTAGCGTTGAATTGCACGGTACTGCCAGCTGTACTAAATCAAAAGATCAAGCAGAAAAAAATGCAGTAATTGTGGAGGTAACCACACCGCTAACTACAGAGGTTGTCCTGTATACTCTTTCGTCAAGCAGGCTTTGGTGCAAAAACCTAAATTAGCTCGAGTTCAAACAGCAAACGCCCCCGCAATTTTGCGAAAATGAGCCAACTAGTAACTTCCCGTGTATCTTATGCCGATGCTGCTAAGATAAATTCTATTCTCACACAAAATGTTTCACCGCCTAATAATAATTCAACAAATACCAACTCAAGCTTTAATTTTAATCGCCTTGAAGCTACTACTGATAATCTAGTGCACACTATAAATAATTTTACAACAAATATGACTACCATGATGCAAGAAATACCTGCGAATGTAGAATACACTGCTTCAAGCATTGGTTAAGAATCCATGAACACGTTAACAATATGTTTCTGGAACGCAAAAGGCATTCGCCAACATAAAAATGAACTTGAGCACTTCCTCATAGAAAAAAATATTGATATAATGTTGGTTTCTGAGACTCATTTGACCTCAAGAAGCTTATTTAAAATAAATGGTTACACTTTATATGATACAAAGGACCCGAGATGGAGAGCATGCGGTGGATCAGCAATTCTAATTAAGTCAAGACTCAAGCACTATATTATTGACAACATTTGTGAAAAACATCTACAGTAACTTATATTTCGTCGACAATTTTTGTACGAATTTCATAATATCTTCAATTTACTCCCCTCCCATATTCACAATCACTGAGAATCAATATGAGGATTTCTATAAATCGCTTTGACCTTGCTTCGTAGCAGCTGGCGACTGCAATGCATAACATACGTACTGGGACTCGCGTCTTGTTAAACCTAAAGGTCGAGCGTTGTTTAAGAGAATTTCAAATATATTTCGAGTGGGGAGCCTACTTACTGGCATACTGACGTAGGAAAAATGCCGATGTTATAGATTTTGGTGTCATGAAAAATATTTCTAGAGAGTTAATTCACGTTTATGCTTCCCTAGATCGCTCGTCCAATCACTCCTACGATCATTACTATCTGTAGCCCAATGAGAAGCGCTTTACCGCACCCATATGTGAAGATGATAAATGGTGTTAATTGGCTGGGATTCAAAAAATATGTTTGTAGTCATTGCACGGAAAATATTACGCTAAGAACAACCGATGATATTGAATCTAACATTGCTAGAAGGGAATGGCAACAGCATAGATCACCTCAACAAAAAATAAGACTCAAAGAGTGCACTAAACGACTCCAGGAGTTGCTTGCATCTAAAAAAACTGCATCTCTTATAAATTCGGGTATGTTCTGCATACCACGTGAAATTAAAACGAGTGGAATTTCCAAAGCATTGTTGTTATAGTTACATATTTCCAACAACAATTGTATGGCAACTCCACTCGTTTTAATTTCACGTGGAATGCAGAACATACCTGATTATCTAAAAAGTCTCCATGTCACACCAGCATCTAAATACTCCTTGGGGCGCGTTACTAGAAAGCTTAAAACACCCGTTTAGTTTAAACCACCTTTACGCACTTCGACCGGAGGTCGATACGGAAAAATGTAAAATATTTCCTGAGCATTTAAAATCCGTATTCACCCCAAATACATGTACTGGTGTTGCTGATTTACCAAGTGTAGTTGCTCTACCGCCTCGACCATTAAAGTTTAAGATGCGTGAATTACATAAACTATTTGCTGACCTCAACCCGAAGAAAGCTCCGGGTATTGATGGAAGTAGTAACAAGATGATGATGAATCTGCCTCGCAATGTAACTAGAATCCTGCTATTTATTTTTAATGTCATATTACTAGAGTATTAGCCACACAGCTGGAAGCTTTCCAAGGTCAAAATGATTCCAAAGCCGGGCAAAGATCTTACCAATGCTGAGTCATACAGGTCAATAATTTTACTATCAACAATATCAAAGCTTTTCGATAATCTGCGCATGGCAAAATTGTCCCTGTTTCCAACTGATAATGGGTGCATCCCGGACCATCAATTTGGTTTCAGAAGTCAGCATAGCACCATTGAACAAATGCATAGATTGGTTCAAGTTATAAGAAGAACATTTAAAGAAAAGAAGTATTGTTCTACTCTCTTTATTGATGTTTCTCAGGCATTTGATAAAGTGTGGCATGAAGGCCTAATTTTAAAATTGAAAACATCTACCAATAAATTTTCTAAAGCTATTTCAATGTTATATTCTATCCCGGAAGTTCATTGTTTTGGAAGGAGACTATATGAGTGTCCCCGAATCTATCTCTGCCGGTGTGCCACAGGGGTGTATACTAAGCCCAGTTTTGTATTTGTTATATACTTGTGATATGCTTGTTAGCACTAAAATCCATACATGCACAAAAACCCTCACGAGGATTCCCGATATCTTCAGGAACATATTACTCAGCTGGAACTATGGTTAAAGTTATGAAAAGTAAGTGTGCTCAGGTAACATTTACTGGAAAGATACTTGTTCCCCCATTAGAATCATTAATTAAATTGTTCCTCAACATTCACATGTGAAATACATGGAAACACCACAAGACACACACACACAAATGAAACTAAAATTAACTCAGGTACATGGGCTGATTGGTAGAAATTCAACACTCACTCTAGATTGCAAACTTTTGTTATACGGAATTCAACTATTGGGGTCTGCTTCAGCTTACGAAGGCAAAACAAAATTTTACGGTTAATAACATCGGCTCCATAGTACATAAAAAATTGAAATGCACATCGTGATTTAAATATGCCACTAGTGACTGAAGAAATTGCAAAATACGCAGCAAATACCTAACAAAACACGAGTCATATCCTAATCCGCTTGCTCGTAATATTTTGAACTTACTGCACATATCCGCCTAAAAAAGTGGGCACAAGGGCTCAACACTCCAGATGGGACTGTTTCAAAATATTTTTTTTCCTTATTGATTATCACTACTTATGTATTATTAATAACTATCAAAAAATTTTTGTCCGACACTCGTCAGGCCTAATTATTATATTTTAGATTTAAGATTTGAATACTTATTGTTAGTTCATATTTGAAGATACAATAAATAAATACATGTTTAAAAAAAAAACAAAAAAATCGAGTTTAGATATCAAATTTTTTCTTCTTTAAAATTATAGGATTTTTGCGAGGGTGGATCAACAAGTCCGAGACATTTTGAATGAAACACAGTTTTTTTTTGCAAAACAAAAATTTATTTTTTCAACATAATCTCCTTTTAACTCAATACACGGTTCTCCAGTTTTTGTGTCCATTCAAAAAAATAGGATTTTCGAGGTCCTTAAAATAGGCAATAATTTCATCCATTAAATCTATTTGCCATTGAAACTGCACACGTGTGCACTCGTGCATTATCCTGATGAAAAAGAAATTTTTCTTGGCCATATGGGGTCGTTTTATTTTTAAATCCTCATTAAATCGGTATAATAAGTTGGCATAATATTCGCCGTTTATTGTTTTCCCTTTTGAAGGTAATTGATGTGGATTATCCCGCGTGCATCCCAAAAAACTGTTGCACTCACCTTATTGGCCGACAAACTTACCTTGGCCTTCTTCGGAGCAAGTTTGGACTGCTGCTTGGTCTCCGGAGTACAGTAATGGATCCATGTTTCATTCACAGTTACAAAACGCAGCAAAAACTTATTCGGATTACAGATTGAGAGCAAACGCATCAACAATATTAAGCACTTTTACTCTTCGATCGGCCAACACCATATCGTGGATTTTTTTTTTCAACATTTTCAGGTGTACTGACCTCAATTGGCCGTCGAGAATGTTCAGCGTCATTTGTACATGTGCGACCACAACGAAAGTCAGCAAACCAATTTTTTACCATTGAAATCGATGGTGCAGAGTCCCCATAATATTTATCGAGCTTTTCCTTGGTTTGAATGCCGGTGTTCAATAAGCATACGAATTTTACTTGTTTCCATTTTCTTCTCAAAAGGCGAAGTAGTGTGTTATCATCGCCAATGACACAGCTTGCTCATATTTAAACAAGAGTCAACTGGCAGTTGCGTCTTGACAAGAACAGTGCTGCCATTTCAATCAAGAGGCGGGAAATTCAAAAAGACTGAGTTATTGATCCACCCTCCTATATTTTTTCAAGGAAGTCATCACCTCCACCAGCTTTTCATTTTTCTTAAATTGCAGCTATAAACACTGCAAAAACTTTTCATATGTATACCTAAAAATTTTTCTCCAAGGAGAATAAGAAAACAGTTAATGGGCAGTTGTAAGTTTTTCACAGTTTTAACAACACATAAGAGCACATGTTGTAAACCACAATCGCAAGAACTTCCACATATACTACGTTTATGCGCGTACTATTTGCAAATAAATTAACTCACTGTTTATACGGCATTTTAAATGCACAAAAACTTGATAGCACTTCTATAGAAATATATGTATATGTTTGCAAAAAAAAAAGTTGTGTAAATGTATAAAATAACAAATAGTAGTTTGTTTTTACTGTCCTTATTTTCTTCTATCAATGTTTTTTGTGCAATATTCTATCAATTTATTGTTTTTTATTAGCAAACATTTGTGAGTGTGGCAACCTCAAGCATTTTATTTGCAAATAGTGAGTTAATCGTGAATAGTTTTCTGAATTAGCAATACTACGTTTATACGCAGGGCTTATTTGCAAATAAAACTGTAAATTGTTGCCATATTGTTTTTATTGCGACTTACTAATTCAGAAAACTATTCACGTTTAACACACTATTTGCAAATAAAATACTTGAGGTTGCCACGCTTACAAATGCTTGATAACAAAAAACAATAAATGGATTAATATTGCAAAAAAAAATTAAGAGAAGCAAATAATGACAATTAACATAAGTTTTCTACAGAAGTGCTACCCAGGTTTGTGTACTTTTGCTATGCCGTATAAACAGTGAGTTAATTTATTTGCGAATATTTTTATTTGCAAATAGTGCGTGTATAAACGTAGTATAAGTCGCAATAATATGGCAACAATTTACAGTTTTATTTGCAAATAAGCCGTGCGTATAAACGTAGTAATAGACAACTAAAATTAGAACTCTCAAATAAGTGTTGTAAACCGTAATCACAATTTGAGAATTACAACATTAAGGCCCCTATTATGATTTACAACTAAATGGATAGTTTAGCTGTAGTTGTAAAATTTTTATTATGGATTACAACTGTTTTTCACCATAAGACAACTGCTTTTTATCAGTTGTATTTTGGTTTTTATTTCGCATGTTCTATTAGGTTTGCTTCATTATTCCAGACGCCAACCAATCCCATTTGTCAACCAATATTGTTGCCACGTTCATAAAATATGAAATCTAAAAATAAAATACTATGCCAAATCTTAAAATATTTAAAATGTTTTGTGATGGCTACTAGGTTTCAAAAAACATAGCATATATAAAAACCTATTATTCTCGAACAATGTTTCGAATACAACTAAAATTAGTTGTAATTAAGAATGCCAAAAAACAGTTAAGTTGTTACAATTTCAACTAAACTTGGTTGAGTTTTAAACCGTAATAGGGGCATAAAATAACAACTTTTGTAAACCATAATCGGCCCTATATTTGGTGAAAAATATACACACATATGTATCTGTAATTTACTTAAAATAAATGTACATGGTTTGAATGGTCTTTCTAAATTCGTTTATAAATTTAAAATCACTTGATATTCAACTTATTTAGAGATTGGTAAGTGCCTACGGGTACGAAACCCCAGTTTTTTACCAGTAACTCAAGATTTCGGGGGTGTTTGGAAAATTCAAATACAGATTGTTGTTATGCTCGACAGGTATATAGATTTCATTCATTTTTGTCACAGTGTAATCAATTTCCTTACCCTTAATATAATGCTTACGTCCCTTTTCACAATGTATGGTTAAGAGTTAACGTGAACTTTAACTGACAGTTCTTCATACAAAACTTGCCGTTAAAGTCCCTGTTAGCTTTTAATTGTACATTGTGAAAAGGGCCGTTATTTGTATAAAATATATAATGTATAATGTATATTTCTTTTATTTTCAGCGTAAACGTGAAGTATTTAAAGCTTTGGACATAATTCTTTCGAAGGATGAACATTTAACTAAACTTTTCGTTTTAAAAACCTTAAAATATCCGCTATTTAAGACTTTTAAAACCCACTGTAATAGTTTGGAAGTGTCGTGCAATGGATTATTGTGGTTATCCGCTTGGTTGGCATTTATATTATTATACAGTAAAAAACATGTATACGAAGTGCAAGTCAATTTACTTATTGGCCTTGTAACTGACATAATTATTATAGCAATACTAAAATCTATTTGCCGAAGAAGAAGACCAACTACTTCAAATGATTTTTTAGTTCTGGGTCCTGACAAATTTAGTTTTCCTTCTGGACACGCATCGAGATCTTCTTTCATTACATTGTTTTTTATTTACCTAAATCCAATTTCTAAAATTTGGTGGCTTCCCCTTACGGCATGGTGCCTAAGCGTGTGTCTATCACGCATTCTTATGCAGCGGCACTATATTATAGATGTTATTGCTGGGATTGCCATTGGTTTTGTGGAAGTTTGTTTATTGAGTATTATTTGGATAAATGAAATGGAAGCACATAATATTATAACTTTTATTTTAAGCGACGATTTACCAATTGATCTTGAATAGAAAATAACGTTTATGGAAAATATTTGAACAATCGTGTATAAAAAAGAATAATATACAATAATCAATTAGAAACGAAAAATATTTTAATAAAAATTTATTAAAAGTTAATTGCTGCAAGTCTAATTCATAATGAAAAATTTATTTATTATACCATGAACAAGGCAAATTCATATAAGGTATACTGTACGGCATGGTATAAAAATAGATGGTACTTCTATTCTCCCACTTTTTCTTGACATTCAACAAAAAAGAAATCGTGTTACAGTATTCCGTATTTCAAAATTGTTTTTATAAAATACAGAATGTATAATTTCAAACAATTTAAAATTTAAAGAAAAAATATTGATTATAAATAGTTCATCGTGATGCAGGACTTACAGAGCTGTCACGAGACGGAAGATAATTGTGTATGTGGCGGTATCGCTCACACAGTCATCAAATCATCTTTACTGTTTCTTTCGAATGGTACTTTAATTAGTTTCATTTTATACTTTGTGGTCTCAGTCGCTGCGTGATATAAGTAAATGGTAAAAATTTATTTTTGTGAATAAAATTGCTTAAAACGAAATCTGTTATCATTTGAAAACAAATTTTAATCACTTTTGTAATACTTATAATCTTTTTCACGTTGTGTTTTTATAATTCAACACTACAAATTCCTCTATTTAATTTTGCACAAATGTTCATTTGCTCAAATGTATTTTCATTTTATACTTTGTGAACTCAAAATCTTTCATTTAATATGTATATATATATATAAATAATTGTTCGACCTTTTTGTTTAAATTGTAATACGTTTTTTATAGAATTACTCTATTCAGGCTTCCAAGGTCATTCAAATTGATTCAAATGCAAATAAAAGACAATTTTATTTCATTTTTTATATCCGACGTTTCGTTGGGATTTTCCAACATCTTCAGGGATACTATTTTTATTGAAATCTGGTAACATTAATAAATAAAAGAACAAATTTAATGCAATAACAACAATAATACTAAAACAATTAATGTTTTGCTTTAACTTACAAGTAGTATGTTTATGGTGTTTCGTTATCAAAAATCCCATACATTTTTGGGATCATGCAGAGTTGGAAACATGGTGTAAGAAATCTACTGGTAGTAAGTTATATGCAAGCATTTCGAAATGCATTTTCCATCCCTGAGTGTTATTTCTATTAGGGCGGATCCGATCGCTGAGCAGCTTCGGCAACTGGGCTGGTACGACTTGGCTTGGCTTGGGTTGGCTTGGCTTGGCTTGGCTTGGCTTGGCTTGGCTTGGCTTGCCTGGGTTTGGCCGGGGTTTGGTCGGGGTTTGGGTGGGGGTTTGGGTGGGGTTGGTTAGGATTTGTATACTAATTTTGTATGAGAAAAGTAACAACGATGATATAAGTGCTACCCTATTGTATTGTTGTTCTGTTGTTAAAAGTTCTGTTGTGGTTTTTTTTTTCGTTGATATGTATGAATGTGTGTTTGAAACAGTTGATTTAATTAAGTTGTTTGAATACAAAAGCTTGATCCTAACCATACACAACAAAGTTGATAAGAAATAAAAACCCAAAAATAAATATACTATTACATATATATATATTTTATTTATTAATGTGCTTGAAATTTTTTAAAAGTTCTGTTGTGGTTTTTTCATTGATATGTATGAATGTGTTTGGTATAAAAACTTGTAGGTACACATATCTTTTTCTATATAAATGAGGTTTGTTTACAGCTAATAAAATAATTCTTAGTTTAAAAGTTCTTTCTAACGCACTCACGTAATAAGTTCTAAAAAGAAAGCAACGTAAAAAAATGAACGATAGATTTATTTGTGAATTTTGTAAAAAATTATTTACATTGAATAATAATTTAAGACGTCATATTCAACGGTTTCATAATGGTCCTTCCTCATCGTTTAAGTGTACGACCTGCAAAAAACATTTCTCAGATAGAGAGGAATGGCACCGACACACACACACTGAAACAGAAGGTAATAACAATGGTGAAAATATAAATATTTTTTGTGATGATTGTGAAAAAGTTATTCTAAGAAAAAAGTGGTCTTATCATAAAAGAACAAATGAACATAAATATAATTGTTCTAAGAGATCAGATAAAGATGATGATGTTGATAATTTAAAACGTATAAAATCTTCATTCAGCAATCGTATTGCAACATATTTGATTGAAAATGAGAATGAAAATGAGTTAATACCTGAGAGTTTTCTAGCTTCAATCAGAGAAAAGGTGATAAGATTATTATGTAAGCATATACAAGAACATGATAACATAAAATTCAACATTGAGTTGTTCGCTGAATACATATTGATAAAGGAAGATAATGATGATGATGTTGATAATTCATCTATGATTGATATAAAGTCACATCAGACTAAAATGATTATTCTTGAAATGTATTCAACAAGAGAACATATCCTTAATATTTACAATGAACAATGTGATGTTATAGTGAAAAAGATGAGTGAATTCCAGGAGCGAGATAGTGGTTGGACATTGATTCGAATTATGCATTTGGAAGTGAATATTAACCAATACAAGTGTATAAAAGGCACGAACTATATTCCACTACCACAGTCAATACTGAAGAAGTCGGCCTGTATTAATGTTCAAAATAACGATGAGTATTGTTTCAAATGGGCACTAATATCAGCATTGAATCCAGTTGTTTTAAATTCAAATAGATGTACATCATACAAAATAATCAATATTGAAGATGAAGTACTTGTGTTGGAAAACGGGATTGTTTTAAATTTTAAAAACTTGAGTTTTCCACTTCAGATTAATGCAATCAAAATCTTTGAAGCCAATAACAGTGATATTAGTATTAACGTGTTTGGTCTAGATGAGGATAATAAAGTAATCGGTCCATATTATTTTACACAAAAGGAAAAATCTAATCATATCAACTTGTTGTTGCTTGAGGACGTTGAAAAATCACATTATATATGGATTAAAAATATTTCAAGGTAAATACATATTTTTATACTTTTTAACAAAAAAGTATACTAATTAATTTTTTATTTTTATATTTAACTTTTAACAGATTAATTAGAAGCCAATTAACATCCCATAAAAATAAAGTCTATATATGCAATGGCTGTTTAATACATTTTCATGAGGAATCATCGTTGATTAAACATAAAAAAGAATGTAATAGGGTAGTGACGTATATGCCCGACTCAGAAAACAGTAAGCTTAGATTTATGAATTTTAAAAAGCAAATGAATATGCCTTTTGTCTGCTATGCTGATTTTGAGTGTATACTCGAATCAGTTAATATACAAAATTCGTCTAACGTTAAATCAGTACAAAAACATATACCATTTGCTTATAGCTATTACATTAAGTGTTCTTATAACTCAGATTTAGATATTTTTAGAATTTACAGTGGTGTTGATACACCACAATATTTTTTCAAAAGTTTAGTTCATGATATTTTATCTATTTACACTGGGCATCTGAGTGTTGTTAAATCAATGAATCCCTTAACACCCCTTCAACAGATGCAACATTATGAAAGCAAGACTTGTCATATTTGTTCTAAACCTTTAACTAATGAGACTAAAGTAGCTGATCATTGTCATCTAACTGGTCAATATAGGGGTGCAGCCCATAACCAGTGTAATCTAGAATATCAAATACCAAAATTCATTCCTATATTTTTACACAATCTTTCGGCATATGATTGCCATCTCTTTGTAAGAGAGCTTTCAACAATTGAAGGTGCTATAAATATAATACCTTTAAATAAGGAGCTCTATGTATCCATATCAAAGAGAATTGCAGTCAATGAAAAAAAAGATACATTTGAGTTACGTTTTCTCGATTCATTTAGGTTTATGCCGTCGAGTATATCAAAGCTAAGCAGTTATTTGTCCGACAGCGATTTATCGAGAGTAAAGTCAAGCTATCCAAATCCTGAAGAATTCAATTTAATGAGACGTAAGGGAGTCTTTCCGTACGACTATTTAAGTTCAATTAATCGACTTGATGAAATTCAATTACCACCTCGTTCAGAATTCTTCAATAAATTAAGTAATGAGTCATGTAGTGTAGAGGATTATGAACATGCACAAAAAGTATGGTTAACATTTAAATGTGTAACATTAAAGGATTATTTGTTTTTATATCTAAAAGTAGATATTCTTTTACTTTGTGATATATTTGAAAATTTCCGTAAAGTTTGTGTAAGCATATATAATTTAGATCCATGTCAATATTATACCACTCCAGGTCTATCCTGGGATGCAATGCTAAGAACAACCGAAATAGAATTAGAGTTGTTGACAGATATTAATATCTACAATTTTGTTCTTCAAGGTATAAGGGGTGGTATTGTACAGTGTTCTAATCGACATTCAGTAGCTAATAATAAATATATTAGTGAATATGATTCTAGCAAAGAATCAAATTATCTAATATATTTAGATGTTAATAACTTATATGGTTATGCAATGTCACAATACCTACCCTATAAGAATTTCGAATGGGTTGAGAATTTCGAAAATTTTAACGTTAATAATATAGCAGAAGATTCGTTACTTGGATATATATTAGAAGTGGATCTAGAATATCCATCTATGCTGCATGACTATCATAATGATTTACCATTTTGCTCTGAAAATAAGAAAATCGAAAGCATGAAACAAAAGAAATTAATAACTGATTTAAATAATAAAAGCCACTACATAATACATTATCGTAATTTGCAACAGTGTATACAGCATGGATTAATTTTAAAGAAAATATATAGAATTCTTCAATTTAATCAATCAGATTGGTTAAAAAAATATATTGATTTAAATAATCATCATAGGACTCTGGCTAAAAATTCATTTGAAGAAAATTTTTTTAAATTGCTAAATAATGCGGTATATGGAAAACGTCGACAAGAGGAAAGATATTAAAATAGTATGTCAATGGGAGAGTAGGGGTAAACGTTTAGGAGCTAGGACTCTTATAGCTAAACCAAATTTTCATAGTTCACTTCAGATTCATGATAATATGCATGTCATTCAAATGAAAAGAATTAAATCTGTGTACAATAAACCTATTTATATTGGATTTTCTGTTTTAGAAATATCTAAATGGAAAATGTATAATTTTCACTATGATTACATAAAACCAAAATATCGTGAAAACATCAAACTTAATTATATGGATACTGATTCCTTTATTTACGATATTAAAACAGATGACCTATACAGTGATATTAAAGGCGATATAAATACTCATTTTGATACGTCTGCATATCCGATAGATAATGTCTACAATATCCCACTTCTCAATAAGAAAGTTTTAGGCATGATGAAGGATGAGTGTAATGGTAAAGTTATTAAAGAATTCATTGGTTTAAGAGCAAAAATGTACTCAGTTAAAAAAGATGGAGAAGAAAAAGAAATTAAAAAAATTAAAGGGGTTAAGCAGTGTATCACTAACAAATTGAGTATAGTTGATTTTAGAAAATGTTTGTTAGATAAAAAATTATATTATGATTCCATGTATATCTTTAGATCTAAGGTTCACAACATTTATACTCAACATATTAGTAAATTATCGTTAAGCTATTTAGATGATAAGAGATTTATAAGAGATAATGGTATTAATACTTATGCATGGGGACATTATAGAATACCATCATCATCATCATCATCAAATTTAACTTTGTATAGTGATATTATGCGAGATGATGATGATGATGATCAAATTTTCCTAGATGTAAATATATAGATTAAGAAGTTGATGGGAATTTATAAATGTAAATGAATTAATAATTAAGAATAAAATAAAACAAAAAATTTTTACTTTTTATTTTAAATTATATTTATTATATAGAAATACTATATTATTATTATTATTAACATCATAAAAGCTTTATCATTCAAAGTAAGGGGGGGTTCGGTTTTGCTTAAAGTGAAGTCGTGGTAATTTGTTTCAATTTAAAACAGTTTTCAAAATGAATACCATTAAACTAATACATTACAATCAAGTGTAGGAGTAATTATAATGTTTTTACTATATAACAAAAAAATAACAAACAAACAAACAAATGGTTAAATTAAAATTGCAACAGCATTTTTATTTAAGTAAATATGTTATACTATATTATTATTAAAAAAGAAAATAAAAAAATTAAAAAAATCGCAGCTTCATCATTCAAAGTACTGTTTCTTGTTGTTGTTGTTGCTGTTGTTTTTGTCTTCAATACTCAATTTATTTCTATGGTGTATCTTGAGCTTAAACGAAAATAATTAATTATTAGATTTAATAATCAATAAATAAAAATAAAAATTATTTTACCAGAAATTACCTGTTGTTTCTGCATTTATGGTTAATTCATAGTTAAGTCCACTGGTTTCTTTCCTTATTTTGGAAAGGAAGTATGTATTGCGGTCGAATTCCGCAATAATTTCATCGTCTATTGTCTCATTAAATATACTCGGTAGGTATATATAATGAGTTCTCTCTACCAGACACCGAATTTTTATCCCGAAGCGTGTCTGTACACGCTCCATCTTTGTAATTTTGTAATTACGATTAAAATCCATCTCCTTTATAGGGAGAATGGTTTTATTTTGTGATTTTTTAAAAATGGTTTTCAAATGTGATTCCATTTCTGATAATTTACTTAACTTGAATGACACTTAAAGTAAAACTAGTGGGGGTTTTTATACAAAATTCAGAAATGTAATTTTGTTTCTAAACAGAAAAAATGTGGTAAAATTTTTAATGTTGAGAGGGTTTTAATTTTAAAAAAGCATTCGTTGCGGTTTTTTTCATTTTGATAAAGTTCCTAATTTATTAAATATGTGAGAAATTTTTAGAGTTTGTGGTTTTTTTTTTTTTTTTTTTTTTTTTTTTTTTTATTGATATACATAGTATGCGTTTTTATAATTTTAAAAAAAGTTTCTGTTTCAAAGTTTATTTATCAAATACGTGAGACATTTTTAGAGTTTACGGTTTTTATTGATATATACATAAATATATATGATTTTAATTTTTAAAGGGTTTTCTGTTTCGTGAATTGTTTAAAAGGTGTTTTCTATTTCATCATCATCATCATCGTCTTCTTCAGTACTGTTATACAAGTTGTTGTAGAATACAAATTGCTTCTTCTTTTTAAGGATTAGAGTATATGACCCCTTCACTTCTTTAACTTTCTTTAAAATGTGTGGAGTTGTGTTTAGATAATCCATCTGATTTTTAGTAATAATCAGAAATCGTTTAGGTAAATAAATGTAATATTCGTTATTTAGATCACATCTTATACTTTCACCATATTTTGTATGTACTCGATCTATCTTGTTGATTTCATATATAGTATTTTCTTCCATATTCTTTAAAGGTAAGTATGTAATATTAGAACTTTGAAACAATTTTCTTAAGCTTGCCCTCATTTTTTTTTTTTTTTTTTTGCTTTCAACTTTTCACCGTAAGACGAACTTTCAAACTGATTCTTTATATTCAATAATTGATAGTACAGGGTGGGCCAAAAGAAACCAAGGGGTGTAAAAGTTTAATAACTTTTTTGTTTATTAATTTTTTTCTATTTTTTCTTTCAGATTATATAGACAACACTTGGAGAATTTATAATGGAGAAATTCACAACTGAACAGAGAACCAGAACAATAGAATTTCATGAAATCAACTTTATTGAAAATTTGATTATGAGTGATGAAGCTCATTTTCATTTGAATGGCTTTGTTAATAAGCAGAACTGTAGGTTCTGGGGTTCTCAAAATCCAAGAGCCATTCATCAACGCCAATTGCACTCCATCAGGTGTACAGTATGGTGTGGGATCACATCTGAAAATGTCATTGGGCCCTACTTCTTCGAGAATGAAGATGGAAGTGCTGTAACCGTAAATGGAGAGCGGTTTCGGTTTATGATAGAACATTTTTTACGTCCTGCTCTTGAAAACAGACCTGGTATGTGGTTTCAGCAGGACGGAGCCACTGCCCATACTGCCCGAGACACAATGGCACTTTTAAGTCAAATTTTTGGAGAGCGAATAATTTCTCGAAATTCGGAAATTATTTGGCCAGCGTGATCGCCAGATTTGACAGCACCCGACTATTTTCTTTGGGGTTTTTTGAAGGAGTGAGTGTATGTGAACAAGCCAGAGACAATCCTTGAACTCAAGGCAAACATTGTTGCAGAAATTCGAACGCTAAAGCCACAAGTTTTGAAAGATGTTATGGAAAATGCTCTAAAAAGAGCCCATCAGTGCGAAGCTGAAAATGGTGGTAATTTAAGAGACATCATTTTTCATACTTAGTGTAAAAAAATTTCCTTTTTGTATATTATATAATCTGAAAGAAAAAATAAAAAAAAGTTAATAAACAAAAAAGTTATTAAACTTTTACACCCCTTGGTTTCTTTTGGCCCACCCTGTATAAGACGTTTTTAGATATTTCAATAACTTCTTATCAGTTGCGGCTAAGTATACGTGTATGCATACATTATATATATATATATATATATATATATATATATATATATGCATATATAAAAAGAGATTCAGTTAAATTAAAACTTTGATAAATATGTATAATAATTTAAAAACATAGACTTTATAAACAGTTCTACAGTCGTCGTTGTGACTTGATTAGTATTACACAATGTCTGAGGAGAGAATATTAGTTGTAGATGTACAAGGTTTTTATCTCAACAATAAATTCATTGTAAAAGAACTGAGTATTTCAATTAACGATATACAAGTACAAACATTTATTATTAAACCACCTTTTCCATATTCATTGTTGACAACAAAAGAAAAAGATTCAATTAATTGGCTTTATAATCATCATCACGGATTAAAATGGCAAGATGGCGATTCAACCTTAACAAATATTAAGGAATATTATATTGCGCATGTTAAAGATAAAAATTTTATTTATTATGTTAAAGGATTAGAAAAAATTAAGTGGATTCAAAATATTTTTAAGGATAAAATTAATTTTTATAACCTAGATGATCTAAATTGTCCAAATTTAAAAACATTATATCAAAATGATAAATCTGTAAATATTTGTTGTTATTATAGAAAATATTGTATATGTGCTGAAAAAAATGTAATACTCTTAAGAAAGTTTATTAAATCAAATATTAATAAAGAAAACATAAAATTATAAAAAACATTATTTTTTTTGTATTTATTATTTAACACTTAAATCAGATAAAATAATCATGAAACATTAGTTCATTCTGAATACTTGAAATGTCAATAACAATATCTTTAATCGGAAACACTTCAACTCTGGTTGGAGAATATTTTCCTCCAATTGAACTCCCTACAAAATATGTTTGTGGACTTATTGATTTTGTAACATTCAATTCCATACCCAATGTAGATGTTCACAACAATTTGTTTCATATAGGAAATCATATTATTACTATTCCGGTTGGTTCGTATGAACTTGAGGATATTGATTTTTTCTTAAACTCAAGCTTAAAAGATATTGATGAACCAATTTATCTAATAATTGAAGCTAACAATAACACACTTAAAACTGAAATAACCTCATCAATGGATATAGATTTTTCACAACCAAACAGTATAGGAAAGTTGCTCGGATTTAGCAAAAGAAAATTAGAAGTAAATTCAACTGCATATTATAACACTGATCAAAATCTTCAAAATGATAAATCTTTGGAAGTGATGATTGTAGATATTAATCAATTGAATACTACAAGGTTATTTGAATCTGACTTACCTGCACATATTACGGATGTTAATACAATACGCATTGAAAGCAACTTAACAACCGGATCATTTATTAATAATACTTCGAATCATGTTATTCATGAATTTCCTCTTGATGTTCCTCCAGGATATAAAATAAGTGAAAAACCTCGAAATGTTATTTATTTACCCGTCAACTGTCAGCAAATAAACAACATAACGATTAGAATCTTAAATCAAGACGGTGAACTTATAAATTTTAGAAGAGAAAAAATCACTCTTAGACTTCACTTCAAACCAGAATAATGATCATTTACAATAAAAACGTAATGCAAAGAGGATTTCCATTCAATACCGCACCAACTCACATTCGAGAAAGTATAAAAAATAAAAAACTGTTAACATCATATAATACAGAATACTTAAAATCATTAGGATTTAATCTTCAACCATGAATGAAATACTAAATGTCCTTCAAAAACCTATATATGATGAGAGTATTGTAAAAAGAGAATATCATAGTTACTCTCCATATCTAAAATCATTCAACAACAATGATGAAATTCGTATATCAATTCAAAATCAGGATCTCTTTGTCTTACCAAGTGAGAGTATGATTTACATTCATGGCTTTATAGTAAAGACGGAAGCAAACAAAGAGATTCCAGCTATAGATGTGAAATTTAAAAACAACTTTGTTTCATATTTGTTTGATGAAATTCGTTATGAAATTAATGGTTTTGAAGTTGATCGTACACGCAAACTTGGAATTTCATCCACCATGAAAAATTTTGTATCATTGAATAAGGCTGAAAGTGCTACACTAAAAAACGCTGGTTGGTGTCTTAACGAAACTTTTGTTTTAGAAAAAAGTCATTTTAGCTGTTGTATACCTCTGAAAATGTTGATGGGGTTTGCTGAAGATTATAACAAAATACTATTAAATTCGAAACATGAGCTCATTCTTCAACGTTCTACATCCGATGAGAGATCATATTATTCTACAAATACAACTGATCAGTTGAAATTAACAATTCTGGATATAATATGGAAAATGCCGCATATTCAACTATCAGACTTTGCAAAATTGGAAATGTTTAAGATAATCAACAGCAAAAATTCTATACCAATTGCATTTCGTAGTTGGGATTGTCATGTAAATCCTGCACTACCAACGAATACAAAGGTTTTATGGAATGTGAAGCTTTCTCCACAAAACGAAAGACCACGATTTCTTATAATTGGTTTACAAAAAGAGAAAAGTAAAGAACAAGGAAATATATTTGACCATTGTAATATCTCTAATTTAAAAGTATATCTAAACTCAGAGTCATATCCATATGACGATTTAAATAATCGTTTTGAAAATGGCCAGTATTCTGTACTATATAATATGTATGCAAAATTTCAACAAAGCTTTTACATGCGAGAACCTGAACCATTGCTAGATGTTAACGATTACAAGTCTTACGCACCGCTTATTGTTGTTGATGTTTCACATCAAAATGAAACTGTTAAAATTGGACCTATTGATGTACGAATTGAATTTGATACTGAAGCAAACAAACCAATTCCAGAAAAAACATCAGCATACTGTTTAGTTATTCATGATCGCTTAATCGAATACTCACCTCTAACAAGCGAAATTAGAAAAATTATTTAATTATAATATTTCTTTTAAAATTTTTAATAAATGAAAAAAAATTTTTTTATATATATATAAATAAAACAAGATCTTTTTAATTCTTAACCGATGTATTTTATTAAAACATTTATAGTTTCTTTTTACTTTAGTTTCGAAAACAAAAATTTTAAACATAAATGACCACAATTTATTGTATTAAAATTTTGATATCTATCATAATTATAACTAATGTTTTTTCCTAAATATTTTATTAATTGTTTTGGTGGCTGCAAATTGCCAAAGCTATCAAAATATTCGATTTGATTGTTGTTTTTCCAGTATGCTACCCAATGTGTGCCAGGTCCCTTTGAAGTATCCAGATTGATTATTCCACATTCTTTTTTAAATGGTTTGCTTGGAAGAGTGTTGCACATAAACACACCTCTAAAATTTGGAATATGTTTTGCATATTTTCTCAAGTCTACATCAGAAAGGGCTCTTTTAGGTAGCTTCATTAAAAATTTTGTTGATAAGGTTTTAAATATAATCCAAGTCCTTTTTTATATGGTTTTAAGAACATGCCTTTTCCCATCGCAATGGCTTCCATTGTATTATTGTGTCGTTTTGCTTCAGTCAGCTGTTCCTTTCCATTTTTAACTGCATTGATTGCTTTTGTAATACCAGATACACCACCAGCTAAACCACCAAGTGCACCCAGTGCAGCAAATATAGGGGCAAGTGGAAGAAAACCTCCAGATTTTGGTAACGGTATTATTCGAGGTGTTTTTATTAACGATTTTTTCTTCCCCTTGAAAATATTGTTTACAACTTTTCGTGAAATCTTTATAGGATCTTTCAAGTTTTCACTTTTTTTTATATTCTTTCTTGCACTTTTCAATACATGTCTAAATAGTTGATGTTTATTTACTGGAGACGACTTTTTAGTTTTACTAATAACGTTACCCATACCGAATTTTGTTTTTGCTTTCATTGCAGTAGCAACAAACCAAGCGTTTGATTTTTCACCCAAACTACTATCGCTTGCTTTGACCCTTTGCCAAGCCTTTTCAGTTAAAATTCTATCAGCAATATGTCTTTTCTCTAAATCTTTATTGTTTGAGTATGCTATATCGTGCTCTCTGCAAGCAGTATCCAATGGATTGATTCCTTGATCACCTCTAGCTAAACGTTTCTTTAATTTTGTACCAGGTCCGCAAAATTGATAACCGGGTAGATGAAGTTCAATGGGAAGTTTATTAATTATTTTATTTAGAAAACCTTTACCAATGAAGGATGGATGGCGACTGAATAACTTTTTATAAATGATTGTCATATCTATTGATACTTTATCGATTAAAGGTTGAAATTAAATTGATTGAAAACAAATAAAAGAGACTGGTTTATATATTATGTTATCATTAGATTTCAGAATGCGTTTTTTTAAACAACATAAAAGGATTAATGTAAGGAATATCGAATCAAAGCTCGATTCATCAAATAAAATTCGTCATAGTTCATTACTACCGAATTCTATTCGAGCTCTTATTGTGGGTCCATCAAATTGCGGAAAAACAAATGTTATGATCAGTCTTATTGAAAGTCCTCATGGATTGAAATTTAAAAATATTTACTTATATTCAAAATCAACACAACAACCGAAATATAAGTACTTAGAAAGTCTAATTAAACCCATTAAGGAGATAAATTTTTCATCATTTTCCAATAATGATGATGTTCTATCGCCAGACGAAGTTAAACCAAATTCAGTATTTATATTCGACGATATAGCTTGTGAGAAACAAAATCATGTACGTGCCTACTTCTGTATGGGTCGTCATAAAGATATTGATAGTTTTTATTTATGTCAAACATATACACGTATACCAAAACACTTGATTCGCGATAATGCTAATATGATTATAATTTTCAAACAGGATGCAATGAATATTAAGCATATTTACAATGATCATGTTGGTTCTGATATGACTTTGAAAACATTTCATGAGTTATGTACCGAGTGTTGGAAAGAAAAATATGGTTTTCTAGTTATTAACAAAGATGATCCTATGAATAATGGTCGATATAGAAAAGGTTTCGATATATTTATAAAGCTATAAAAGAAATATTACAGATACTTTAAAATCAGTACAAGATTAATTATTAAACTAATAGCTTCTCAACTATTAAACTGCTAACTGCTAAACTGCTATACTGCTATACTGCTAAACTGCTAAACTGATCTGTTTTGAATCTGTTTCTAATTCAACCTATAAATATGAACACAAATCTAGTTAATAATCTTATTAAAACTCGAAATATTTTAAAAAAGAAATATAAGAATATTTTGCTTGGAGAAATTGCAAATGATGAATTGTTGGAAAAGACATTGAAACCAATATCAAAACCATTAAAAGAATTAGTTCAATCAACTAATAATAATAATAATAATAACATTATAAAACATGAAAATTATCCGGATAACTCTTTTAAACATGATCTTGAGAATAATAAAGTTGCCTTCAGTACACCATATAAAAAGAGTAAGCTTGATTATAACACGTTTTCTCCAAGCTCTAATAACAAGAAAATCGAGAAAAGTTCAAACACGTTTCAATCATTTGATGATGAAAATGATCATGATGACTATGATGATGATGATGATGATGATAATAATGATAATGTTGATAATGAGGATGATAGCAATGATGATGATAACACCATTGCAATACATCCCAATGAAAGTGTTCAATATAATTTATCAAAAGTTAACTTAAATATATATGATAAAACCTATGGTCCTCATAAGGATAAAAATCAAATATGGAGACTGGGTAATGAACCCATCGCTTTCAATTCAACCAATATTACTGTAGGTAATTTACAATGGCCCTTCACATCAGGCTTATATGAATTGTTAGTTTATAAGAACCCAATCAGTTATAATAAAACAGATTTAAATAATTATAAACAAATATTGGAGATGACTAATGTCCATAAACGAAATAACAGTATTAATGGACAAATTAAAGGAAATCGTTCAATTAAATATACAACGATTATTAAAAACCTATTTAAACAACAGAAAATTCATAAGGGAAAAGGTTTAATGAAATTGAATAGAAAAAAGCATAATTATGTTTATTGGGATGATCCTAATGAATTGGTTGATAGATTGCGTCTTTTGATTTCATCAACAACAGCTGGTCACTCAAATCATAATAATGAAATTATATCAATTATTGAGGAATTGAGAGAAGCAAAAATTATTATATAAATAGATTTAAAAATGTACAAACAATTCATATTCATAAAATGCCTATCGATAAGTTTGGACATTATATTGAAAAATCTGCAAGATACCAAAATCAACATTTCAAGATTCATTTGGATAGTGATCGTAATTTCAACTTTAACTTGCGGAGAATAAAAAATATTGCTAGTCCTGTATTGGAAAACGATGCTGTAAACAAAATTTACATGAAAAGTTATTTAAGTGAAATAAAGAAACAACTGGATACAATGTATATGGAGAGAATTAAGGAAATGGAGGATCGTTTTAACGAAATAATACAACAACAAAACGTGTTGACTACAGAAAAATTTGATAATGTAGAAACACGTTTAAGTAAATTAATATATGATCAAAGTATAATACTAAATAATCTCAATCAATCACTAAATGAAATGAAATCATTATTTAATCACAAAATTGATTCAGTTGAAGAACGTCTAAATGAAAAAACGAAGCTCATTACAAACCATTAAAACATAGATATGTAAATCGTTTTTGATTTAAATTCAATATCAGCAGCATTTAAATTGATGTAATCTGTAAGATAGACGTTAGAAATGGAGCGACAAGAAGTGGTTCAGGAGCTTCATAAGCAAGCCCGTAGAAATTTCATTCGACGTCGAGTGGTGATCAAGGGAATTGATGATCTTTGGCAAGCAGATCTTGTTGAAATGGGTGCTTACTCAAAATATAACAAAGGCTATAGATTTATTTATTATAGATACATTTTCAAAGTTTGCTTGGGCTGTACCCGTAAAATCTAAAAGTAGTGAAGATATAACCAATGCTATGCAATCTATTTTTTCGCTAAAGAGAATTCCAAAAAACTTGCAAACCGATAATGGTAAAGAGTTCTATAATAAAATATTTCAAAACTTGATGATAAAACATAATATCAACCACTATTCTACATATAGTATCATGAAAGCGTCTATTGTAGAACGATTTAATAGAACACTAAAAGGAATGATGTGGAAAAATTTTAGTCTACAAGGAAATTATCAATGGATACATATATGCAAGGATTTAATTAATCAATATAATAATAAAAAGCATAGAACAATTGGAATGACGCCAAAGTCTGTTAACACAGAAAATGAAAGTTCTATACTAAAACAAGTCTATAATCATCCCAAAATATATAAATTTGGTAAACTAAAAGTTGGAGATCACGTTCGAATTAGCAAATATAAACATATTTTTTCAAAAGGATATACTCCAAACTGGACAACTGAAATTTTTAAAATTCGTACCTTACAGAACACAAACCCCATTACTTATTTATTGGAAGACTATCAAATGAATCCGATTGTTGGTGGATTCTATGAACATGAACTATTAAAGACACATTTTCCAAATACATACTTGATTGAAAATGTTATTAAAACTAAGGGACACCAGGCGTACGTAAAATGGTTGGGATTTTCCAATCAACATAATTCTTGGATCAATAAAGATGAACTTCAATAATATTATACATATATATATATATATATATATATATATATATATATACTTCAATATGAGATTTATTTTTTTACTATTTTTTATTATATAATAAAATTTTCAAACAAATTAACAAATAAAATATACATATATACATAAATAGTATTGTTTTGATTTTTATTTCTAATCAACTTTGTTGTGTATGGTTAGAGTCAAGCTTTAGTATTCAAACAATTTAATTAAATCAACTGTTTCAAACACATTCATATATATCAATGAAAAAAACTACAACAGAAACCGAATCTGATTACACACAATTTTAAAAACTTGTAGCTACATACCAAACACATTCATACATATCAACGAAAAACAACCACAACAGAACTTTTAAAAACAGAACAACAATACAATAGGGTAGCACTTATATCATCGTTGTTACTTTTCTCAAAAATTCGTAATCAGAAATATATTTTTCATATATTTGCAGAACCACAAACAAGTTTAAATATACCTTTTTCTATTACATTTTTTCTTCCAACTAAAAGCACTAAACTAAATATTTCATACATTTTACACCACAAATCTAGACGCGCCAACAATTAAACTTTTTTTCACACATTAAGAAATCTATTTCAAACAATTAACTTGACCACCCACGGACGAAGCGAATACAAAGAAATTATAAAACCACAAATCTTAACGCGCCAAGAAATATTATTAAAATATAAAAACCACAAATCTTAACGCGCCAAGAAATACACTTTTTCCAGGGATGGAAACAACACTACACTCTCTTTGTGTAGCGTACCGATCGATGAAACTAAAATACCGACTTAAATCAACTGTTTCAAACACATTCATATACATCAATGAAAAAAACTACAACAGAAACCGAATCTGATTACACACAATTTTAAAAACTTGTAGCTACATACCAAACACATTCATACATATCAACGAAAAAAAAAAAACCACAACAGAACTTTTAACAACAGAACAACAATACAATAGGGTAGCACTTATATCATCGTTGTTACTTTTCTCATACAAAATTAGTATACAAATCCTAACCAACCCCACCCAAACCCCCCACCCAAACCCCGACCAAACCCCGGCCAAACACAGGCAAGCCAAGCCAAGCCAAGCCAAGCCAAGCCAAGCCAAGTCGTGCCAGCCCAGTTGCCGAAGCTGCTCAGCGATCGGATCCGCCCTAATAGAAATAACATTCAGGGATGGAAAATGCATTTCGAAATGCTTGCATATAACTTACTACCAGTAGATTTCTTACACCATGTTTCCAACTCTGCATGATCCCAAAAATGTATGGGATTTTTGATAACGAAACACCATAAACATACTACTCTTACATATACTATCTTCTAATAAAATTTGCATTTAAGTTTTTAAAAATGTCATTTTACGCGACGTGACAACATACAATATAAAACACATAATTTAAAAATAATTGCAAAAATAATCAAAAAATTGTAAGTATCACAGTGTAAAGCTTTTCTTAACGTTCTAATATCACAGTTGGAATTACACTAAAACTTAAATTAATACGATGCTATAAGTAGCATTAGTTTTGTCTTTGTCAGTCTTGTTGTTCATTGCTATGTCCATTTTTTGTTGAATACTTAAGGTTTCCAAAGTGTATCTTTTGTTATATTTCCTCTCTTTGTGCAGTATTTTCACATTTTCCAGATCAGCTGTGTGAGAATAATCCAAACAATGTTGAGCTAATGCAGTAGATTGTCGTCCTTTTTTAATATCAGTTTCATGTTCAGCTACTCTTATGCCCAAGTTCCTTTTTGTTGTCCCGATGTAAACTTGTCCACAGCTTTCATGTACGTTGCCATTACATTTGATTTCATATAAATACTACATTGCTTTGATCTTTTTTATTTATTTTTGTTTTTAGATTTGTGAACAGTGTTTTTGTTGTTTTGTTTGGTTTGTGTGCAAATATAATTCCTTCTTCATTAATTATCTCTTTTATTTTATTATTCTCAGTGAGCTTTGGAATATACGATAAGCTTACATATTTAGTGTTGCCAGATGTTGTTTTCGTGTTATTATTTTTTGTTTCATTATGTATTGATTTTTCTATAAGGCTATTGATCAAGTATGTCGGATAATTATTGTTTCTAAGTATTTCTATGATTATTTTAATATTTTTATCTTTGAATTTGTTATGACTTATATGTAACACTTTATTAATAAAGTTTGAAATTGTATTTATCTTGTGTTTAATTGGCTGTGTTGAATTATAATTTATTATTCTGCCTGACGATATTTGTTTCATGTACCAATCTGTTATAATTCTGTTCTTGTGTCTAATTATTCTCATATCAAGGTAAGGCAGCGAATTGTTTATTTCCTTTTCAATTGTAAATTTTATTTTGTTGTGATAATTGTTAGAGGCCTCCATTATGATTTTTTCGTCCTTTCTTTTTACAATGGCAAATAAGTCATCTACATATTTTGTTAATAGTTTGATTTCTATATTTTTATCCCTTAGTTCATTCGTTGTTTTATCTAAAAGAGTATCTAACACAATGTCGGCAATAGTTGGAGATAGAGGGTTTCCCATTGGCATTCCATATGTTTGATTATATATTGTGCCTTCATATATGAAATAATTGTTTTCGTTTAAACAAAATTGTAGCAGTTTTAAAAATTGTGTTTTTGGTATTTTGGTGTGATTTTTTTAAAATTTCCCATTTCTCCATAATATTTCTTATAGCTAAATGTATCGGTATGTTAGTAAATAACGATACCACGTCCAATGATACAAAGATTTCGTCATCGTCCAAAATAATATCTTCTAATCTTGTTTTAAGCTCTATTGAATTTTTTATGTTAAACTTTGTTGATATCACATTCTTCAAAATAACCCACATATTTAGACAGATTGTAGCATGGTACTTCCATAGACGATGATATTGGCCGTAAAGGCACGTCTGGCTTGTGGATCTTGGGCAAGCCGTATAGTCTCGGTGCTGTAGCGTGATCCGAAAACAGTTTAGATTTTTCAAATTGGGTAATATATTCTTGTTTGTAAAGATCCATTATTAATTTGTTGTTTTTTCGCTGGAGATTCTGTGTGGGGTCTGTACGTAGTGCTTTATACGTTGTTTTATTTTCTAGAAGTTTGTTCATCCCTCTCTTATAATCCTCTCTATACATAATCACAGTTTTATTTCCTTTATCAGATTTAAGTATAACTATATTTTCCTTATGTCTACGTAATAGTCGTTTGGTGTCTTCATATATGTTGAGTATAAGTTTTTCTTTTGGGTTGTTTTTTGAAGTCCTCTTGTATGTTAGTATTCTATTTGTTATCATGGATCTTATAACATCTTTTGCTTTATCATCTGTAATTGTTTGTACCCATTGCTCTAGATCAGCTACCAAATTTATCGTTGAAAAATTTTCCTTATTAACTGGTAAAGAAAATTTTGACCCTAAAGAGAGTAACCATTTTATTTCATCTGTGAATTCTATGTCTGTTTTATTTATAAACCACGAGGGGTTAAACTTTAAGTCATATTTCTCAAATTCTTTCCGCTTTAGTTTTCCTATCTTGGCTAGGTGCGTCGATTTGTCTAATGATATAAAATTCTTATATCTTATATTTTGTTTTTTAATGAAATTTGCGTATTCATACGTATTTAATGTTGATTTTAGCTCACGTTTCATGTTGTCCATTCCCTTCCGTGTAACTCCTATGATTATGTTTGTTTCTTTTATTTCTAAATTAAGAATTTTCTTGTGAAAATTTTGTTCTGTCTTAACATATTCCCGTGATATTTTCGTCGTACTAAATAGTTTCATCGTATTTTTTGTTGTATTTTTTAAGTGAATTGGTGTCAAACTATTTTTTCTACATGCCAGTAGATATTTCAGCCTTCCCATTTGCTTAGCTAAGTTTTTTTTCAAGTCTACAATATTTCTTTTGGAATTTACAAGTTTCTATATCGTATTTATATCTTATATGTTCAAAAAAGTCCTTCATTTTGATTCAGTTATCGATTTCAATTATTTAGTAAATTCGGCGGGCCCTCCGATATTAATATGTATATATATATAAATAATTGTTCGACCTTTTTGTTTAAATTATAATGCGTTTTTTATAGAATTACTCTATTCAGGCTTCCACGGTCATTCAAATTGATTCAAATGCAAATAAAAGACAATTTTATTTCATTTTTTATATCCGACGTTTCGTTGGGATTTTCCAACATCTTCAGGGATACTATTTTTATTGAAATCTGGTAACATTAATAAATAAAAGAACAAATTTAATGCAATAACAACAATAATACTAAAACAATTAATGTTTTGCTTTAACTTACATATACTATCTTCTAATAAAATTTGCATTTAAGTTTTTAAAAATGTCATTTTACGCGACGTGACAACATATAGGGTGTTTTTTTCAGAGGTATAGAACTTCGAATTGAAATAAAACACAAGAAAATCGTTTTAATGTCCATCAATTTGGCTTTATTGGAAGCATAATTTTATGCCATTAATGTTTAAATATGATTTCGGGCATGTGGCCGCCGCGGCTGGCTCGAATAAAGCCAATTCTACAGGTCCAATTTTCAACCACTTTTTCGAGCATATGGGGCCGTATGTTGACAATAACGACACGAATGTTGGCTTCCAAGTCCCCTAACGTTTCTGGTTTGTTGGCGTAGACGAGCGACTTCACATATCCCCAAAGAAAATAATCCAATGGTGTCAAATCACACGATCTTGGTGGCCAATTGACAGGTCCATTCCGCGAAATTATGCGCTCATCGAATGTTTCCTTCAATAAATCGATTGTGACGTGCGCTGTGTGGCATGTAGCGCCGTCTTGTTGGAACCACAACTCATCCACATTCATGCCATCCAGTTCGGGAACAAAATAGTCGGTTAGTCGGCTCCAATTGCTGTGCACGGTGGCGAATCGATTCATTCGGGTCCTCTTCAACACTTTGCTCTACAGCGGCAATTGTTTCTTCGGTGCGCACTGTTCGACGTCCCTGCGGATGCGTATTATCACATAGAGTAAACGTAGTGCGAAAACGATCCATGGTTAACCGAATTAATTGCTCTGATGGACGATTATGTCGACCATAAAATGGACGGAGCTTGCGGTAAACTTCGCGAACTGAATCATTATTTTCGAAATAAATTTGCACGATTTGCAAGCGTTGTTCTTTTGTCAACCTGTTTATGATAAAATGGCAAACCAAACTTAATATTAATCACTTGACAGCTGACAAAATGGCCGCCAGTTAAAAAAGTGATGCCAACTTAAAGTTCTATACCTCAATAAAAAACACCCTTTACAATATAAAACACATAATTTAAAAATAATTGCAAAAATAATAAAAAAATTTTAAATATCACAGTGTAAAGCTTTTCTTAACGTTCTAATATCACAGTTGGAATTACACTAAAACTTAAATTAATACGATGCTATAAGTAGCATTAGTTTTGTCTTTGTCAGTCTTGTTGTTCATTGCTATGTCCATTTTTTGTTGAATACTTAAGGTTTCCAAGGTGTATCTTTTGTTATATTTCCTCTCTTTGTGCAGTATTTTCACATTTTCCAGATCAGCTGTGTGAGAATAATCCAAACAATGTTGAGCTAATGCAGTAGATTGTCGTCCTTTTTTAATATCAGTTTCATGTTCAGCTACTCTTATGCCCAAGTTCCTTTTTGTTGTCCCGATGTAAACTTGTCCACAGCTTTCATGTACGTTGCCATTACATTTGATTTCATATAAATACTACATTGCTTTGATCTTTTTTATTTATTTTTGTTTTTAGATTTGTGAACAGTGTTTTTGTTGTTTTGTTTGGTTTGTGTGCAAATATAATTCCTTCTTCATTAATTATCTCTTTTATTTTATTATTCTCAGTGAGCTTTGGAATATACGATAAGCTTACATATTTAGTGTTGCCAGATGTTGTTTTCGTGTTATTATTTTTTGTTTCATTATGTATTGATTTTTCTATAAGGCTATTGATCAAGTATTTCGGATAATTATTGTTTCTAAGTATTTCTATGATTATTTTAATATTTTTATCTTTGAATTTGTTATGACTTATATGTAAAATAATCATAGAAATACTTAGAAACAATAATTATCCGACATACTTGATCAATAGCCTTATAGAAAAATCAATACATAATGAAACAAAAAATAATAACACGAAAACAACATCTGGCAACACTAAATATGTAAGCTTATCGTATATTCCAAAGCTCACTGAGAATAATAAAATAAAAGAGATAATTAATGAAGAAGGAATTATATTTGCACACAAACCAAACAAAACAACAAAAACACTGTTCACAAATCTAAAAACAAAAATAAATAAAAAAGATCAAAGCAATGTAGTATTTATATGAAATCAAATGTAATGGCAACGTACATGAAAGCTGTGGACAAGTTTACATCGGGACAACAAAAAGGAACTTGGGCATAAGAGTAGCTGAACATGAAACTGATATTAAAAAAGGACGACAATCTACTGCATTAGCTCAACATTGTTTGGATTATTCTCACACAGCTGATCTGGAAAATGTGAAAATACTGCACAAAGAGAGGAAATATAACAAAAGATACACTTTGGAAACCTTAAGTATTCAACAAAAAATGGACATAGCAATGAACAACAAGACTGACAAAGACAAAACTAATGCTACTTATAGCATCGTATTAATTTAAGTTTTAGTGTAATTCCAACTGTGATATTAGAACGTTAAGAAAAGCTTTACACTGTGATATTTACAATTTTTTGATTATTTTTGCAATTATTTTTAAATTATGTGTTTTATATTGTATGTTGTCACGTCGCGTAAAATGACATTTTTAAAAACTTAAATGCAAATTTTATTAGAAGATAGTATATGTAAGTTAAAGCAAAACATTAATTGTTTTAGTATTATTGTTGTTATTGCATTAAATTTGTTCTTTTATTTATTAATGTTACCAGATTTCAATAAAAATAGTATCCCTGAAGATGTTGGATAAATCCCAACGAAACGTCGGATATAAAAAATGAAATAAAATTGTCTTATTTGCATTTGAATCAATTTGAATGACCTTGGAAGCCTGAATAGAGTAATTCTATAAAAAACGCATTACTTTCATTTAATTTTGTAAAAATATTCACTTCTACATTTCAATAAGTATACATTTTCTGTTGTTTGTTTTGATTATTGTATTAAAAGTACTTCATAACAAACACACTATGGCGGTATTCACGGTTGGCTATTGTAGATCTTTTACATATTGTAGCTTTGATAAATCGTGTTAAATTTAAAACACGACAACAACAAAATGCATACATTTTTAATTAACTATGCCTACACCATCTACTATACTAAAAACTGTAGTAGATGTTGTAGCTGATTTGATTTACCAGAGTTTGTACAAAAGAAGAACAAGCTACATACACATTCTCTCAAAGAGACACTTTGAATTGAACAATAAACGTTTTTTACAATACAGAAGAAAAAATCGCTCACGGTAGGAAGCTTAAAACCGTAGTAAATTAAAAAATATGAACAGTGAATTCCGCTTATATTTCCGTTTTAAACAGCGATCAAATCAGCGGATTTTAGCTTTTTTCATGTAATTTTCTTCAACTCTGGTATACTTTGTGATAATACATGTTAAGAAGTAGAATAAAGAATACAGTCTTAACAGTATCTCGTGCAATTTGTTAACTTAACTTGTTTGACACATATTAATGCATACATATTATAATAATTAATTATAACCATTTTTAAATGTTAGAACTAGTTTTTACTTTTTGTTCTGTTTCGAATCAGCTGACTCTTTTTTGTGTATTTTTTTTTTTTTTTTTTTTTTTTGTTTCGGTTCAACCTGTGAAAATCAAAAAACTGTTAAGTAATTCTAAGTGACAGCATAAATTAAATAAAAACATTTTGAAATAAATTGAGATTGTGCATTTAGAATTTAAAAAATGTAATTTTTAAAAGAAAAACATAAAATTATATTGAAACATAACAATGGACGATGCAAAACTCATTACTTTAGTGGAGAACTTTGACCTTCTGGTCAGAAAAAGCCGATAAGTTACTACAGCAAAAGTAAGTATTGAAATTAAGAACACAATGGCACAGCAACAGAAAGTAAAGACTAATGAAGCAAGCCTTTACACGATGATCTTTCTATGTTTCATGAAACACGATTTTTAGTTATTACAGGCGATCGGTGTAGAGAAGCAGGCTGGTTAGATAAAAAATATACATTCTGTTCTATATTTATGATTTGAACAGGCTAAAGTTCGTATCGCTTTTTAAGCCAAATTACATCTGATAATTATTAATGAACAAATAACACCAAAGTTAGTTGTAAATATTCTGCCAACACATAGTTGAACGGAACAGATAGCCGTTTTCGAAGGCCACTAAACCTTCATCATCAGCGTTCTTCTGTGTTTGGTCCACTGTGTGTGGTGTGTCTGTTCTTTTAATTATTACTTTTAATTATTAATTCTTTTAATTATTATTTCACACATTAGTTTTAAGCTATTTTGCCTTATGTAATATAATGTAACAACAGACTTTTTGCAATAAAAAATCATATTTGAATTTGTGAACGCAAAACATTATTTTACAAAAGAAGAAATTGAATTTGAATTATAAATAATACCCCAAAATGTAAAACCAAGAAATATTATTATAAAAATGTGAACCAATGAACTCGTTGAACTTGTAATAATTAAATATCAAGAGAACGACTATTTACACAATGTTCACAGAGCTCTATATAATTAGAGCGGGTATAGCAATCAAAACCTTTGTTTTCTATATAGCACTTAATCAACAAGAGGGTATTAACTCCAACCTTTAAAGTTTTCAGTACAGATGAAAAACTTTTTGTGCTAACTTTAACAATTTGACATTAAGAAATTTATTATTCGACATATTGTCAGAAGTTTATTTTAATTTGAAATTTATTTGCTGGTGGTTCAGCGTTGTCTATATATTTCATTGTTGCTGTAACAAATCATCAGTAGACTTCAACCACACATTTTGAATAGTCACAAACCTCTTATATTATGCACAGACTTTCAAGAACTATTTGAGAATTCACAAATAATAATATATTTGAAAATCACAAAAGAAAAATAAGCGTAGTAGGCTTTGAAACTAATACAAAAAAAAAAAAAAAAAAAAAAAAAAAAAAAAAAAAAAAAAAAAAAAAAAAAAACCCAGCAAATAATTTATATTCGATTTGAATCTATTTTATTTTTCTACACCTTTATACAATTAGAAATCCATTGGATAACAATAAAAGTAATTATAAGGCAAAATGAAAAATAAAATCTAAATTTAACATTAAGAAATTTATTATTCAACATATTGTCAGAAGTTTATTTTAATTTGAAATTTATTTGCTGGTGGTTCAGCGTTGTCTATATATTTCATTGTTGCTGTAACAAATCATCAGTAGAAAAATAAAATAGATTCAAATCGAATATAAATTATTTGCTGGGTTTTTTTGTATTAGTTTCAAAGCCTACTACGCTTATTTTTCTTTTGTGATTTTCAAATATATTATTATTTGTGAATTCTCAAATAGTTCTTGAAAGTCTGTGCATAATATAAGAGGTTTGTGACTATTCAAAATGTGTGGTTGAAGTCTACTGATGATTTGTTACAGCAACAATGAAATATATAGACAACGCTGAACCACCAGCAAATAAATTTCAAATTAAAATAAACTTCTGACAATATGTCGAATAATAAATTTCTTAATGTTAAATTTAGATTTTATTTTTCATTTTGCCTTATAATTACTTTTATTGTTATCCAATGGATTTCTAATTGTATAAAGGTGTAGAAAAATAAAATAGATTCAAATCGAATATAAATTATTTGCTGGGTTTTTTTGTATTAGTTTCAAAGCCTACTACGCTTATTTTTCTTTTGTGATTTTCAAATATATTATTATTTGTGAATTCTCAAATAGTTCTTGAAAGTCTGTGCATAATATAAGAGGTTTGTGACTATTCAAAATGTGTGGTTGAAGTCTACTGATGATTTGTTACAGCAACAATGAAATATATAGACAACGCTGAACCACCAGCAAATAAATTTCAAATTTAACAATTTGATTATTTTTAACTTGAATATAGGCTCAAATCAAAAAAATATATTAAAATATGCGATACTTTTCTATGTCCACATTTGTATTAACTCAAAATAATATCTTTTTGGTGATGCGGTTTTCGAGATGAAAGAGTAATGGGAATACGTTGCAATTTTAAATTAGACACCCTGCAGAAAATCGAACTGACGCAAGACTAGTCACGTGACCGGTCCCCAAGTGATAGCTACCATTCCGATTTCTAACACTTCCTATGAAGCTGACCAGTCACTTTTACATGGAGATGGTCTAGGATGGGGTTGATACCTTTTATGCACATTTTGACTTGTCACTGAAATATCCCATAGGGACTTCTTCGGTGTAGAATAATATAAATTATATATAAATGTCATTCCGACATTTAACTGTAACAATGAACACTTATAAACTTTTTTTATTGCTACAAATGCAATGAAATTTTATTTTGAATTTGAAAATTTTTCGAGATTCGAACCGACAACCTCGTGACAGTCTTGTACACTACTCACTCAACCACAGGTCCACTCATATTTCAAAAGTATATATATATCAATAAAACTTAAGTTAATGTCTAAGTATAGTTACGGGACTGATTCCTGAGGACCAATTAACATTATATTTACACTATTTGATAGGTCGATGTATTCAACCACATTGGACATGTTCAGTGCCAATGTAAATTTTTTTTAAATAATGTGTTTCTTACGTAATGTATATACAACGAATACCTATGTATACTCGTACTATATGCTATGTAATTGCTTAATTCACAAAACCTCTTGTATCTCTGTATCGATTGTATTATCATATTAAATACAAGAATGTAACATTTGTTGTTTGAAATTTGCATATATTTATTTCATATATTTTTAAAATATTGTATTCGGAGAGAGGCTCTCTGAGAGAATTTGTATGTAGCTTGTTCTTCTTTTTTCATTAAAAATACAAATACATTAACAAACTACTCAGAGGGTGTTCACAATTAAAAAACAAAAAGTGTATTTGGTACACAAATATACGATAAAGATTGTTGTGAATTAAGCAATTGTATACATACCGTCATGTGAGAACTTAAGTGTCCAATACGCCACTAACTATTGTGTATTGGACACTTAAGTTCTCACATGACGATATGTACATATATGGAGCCCTATTTTCAATTATCCGTAAGCGACAAAAATTAAAGTTTTCAGAAGACGCGTTTTTATAGTATTCAAATATATTTTACCATACATAAATTGTCGCTTAAGATAAAAGTTTACAGCCTGCATTTTAAAAGATATCAAATATTTCGACATTTTGATAATTCTAAACCATTGATAGGCCATAGTTTAATTTCAATTAAAAAGTTCATTTTTTACAACGCAACGATCGTGTGCGTGTATACTTGTATGTGTCGTACTGAAAGAGCTTAAAAGGCTGTTAGTCACCACACCATATTTCCAACACACACTCTTGTTAGCGTTTGTGTGACTTTAGTATTGATGTGCATGGTATATAAATAGTATAACAGGCGACTCAATACAGAAGAATTTTTAATAGTCATAAGAGGGGGGCAGAAGCAATTGGAATGGCAATGCCCCTCCAAAAAATTGCCTTTATGCGTTTATGTTAATCCTCGAGGATTTTCACTCACTTTCTGAAATATTTTCTCTTCGCTTACATATTACTTTAGTTTAAGTACTGATGATGTTCAGATCTTCTTCCTTACGCTATTCGCGAAATTTTTGAGTACGGCTAGAGCTGGTTAAAGGATGTTCGCCACTTATGTTTGTAATCAGTTTACATTAATATAATCGAAGGATATTATATTTCTTATTTCCCGGCGTCACGTACAGACACTTTTTAGTCGCCAAGGATCAACTACTATTACACTATTTTTATTAAAAAGTTTTTTCGTTAATTTTTAGACTACTAAAAGCTAGCTGTAAAAAACAAAAATCAATAGTTATCATTATAAAACAGCATTAGGCGTCACGTGTGAGACAAATAAACTTACATTCGCGTTTTAAGTAATTTCTCCTCAAGAAAGCCCTCTACAAAATAAATTATTATCCAGTTTAATACTCTTACTTACTTTTTTTATTCGCCAACTTGTTCACGTATTCGATTTAATCTAAAATAATCATTTTCCTCATCTAGCAACTTGTACATCCTCTTATTAAATTTTAGGTAATGTGATTTGTAAGCGAGTAATAAAATTTCGCAATCAGAAAAGTGAGTCATTATATGGCGAGTAGTTCTAATAGTAATGTGTAATTTTTTGCTGGGTGGCTAGGAAACAACCCAACAAAAAATTAAACATTACCATCTGAACTACTTGCCATATACTGACTTACTTTTTAGATAATATTAAGAGTGGAGTCGAGGAATGATGTTTGATTCCGTAGAAGGTGTGCCAAGTGATCTTCGTTATTCTTTATGCTGTTGGTAATTTTTCCGCATACTGTGACTCCAGAACTCCACATAATTAATTTGCTACATTTCGTTTCTCTTGAGGTCCGAGCTGTCCTTTATTGTTGTCGGTAGATTTGTAGTTTTCCTTGGGAAGGGGACTGCTTTTTGCACCTTCCAGAGGAAGCGGAGCAAGTAAGTTAATTGCCCGTTTAATGTTACCTGTAGATGTTTTGACTGTTGCCGTCCGATACCGTCGCGCCCGGGGAATGTTTCGATCACCTTTCCTATTCGCCACGTCATGACAGGTGTGTTGTCTTTAACTATGACTATAGTACCCACTGAGAGATTTTGAGACTTTGATTGCCATTTGTTACGCTCCTGAAGTTCAGTGAGATACTCGTGGGACCATCGTTGCCAGAAATGATGTTTTATTTTTGATACCGATTCCCATCGTTTAACGAGTGATGGCGACATCGACTGAGCAGTTGCATCGACTTGTTCCGTAAGAGGTTCCCCAATCAGGAAATGGCCAGGTCAAGGCAGCTGCATCATTAGGGTTATTTGATAATGTTGCACTGGGTCTGGAATTCAGTATTGCCTCTATCTCTCTGACAACAGTTTCCATTTCTTCATACGTTAGGAACGCGTTTGCCATTTCTTTTCGTAGTAGCATTTTGAGGTGCTGGAGGAGGAATGCAATGAAAAGAAATGTTTTTATTTGCACATTCCCGTTGAATGGCTTCTTGAGCTGTGGGGGTAAAAAAGGCTGATGATAATTCCGCTATTTGGTTTCGTGCTCCGACCATTTGTTGCATTGTCGCAGTAAAGCTGTTGGCAGTGACCTCTGCTACTGGTGAATCGTTTCAGTGCTCCCAAGGACGCTTCTGTTGTTAGGCTCGTAACTAATTCGAGATGCACTGCTTTCGTGGCGAAGCAACAGAATACTGCGATATACGCCTTTTGAGGTCGTTTTCCTCGAGTTTTAAAGTGAACCCAAATTCGACCACAATAGTCAACCCTGGCATTTATAATTGGTCTTGCTGGGGTAACCCTCGTTGCAGGCAAATTTCTCATGATCTAAAGAATTTTTGATTTGGCGCAACTTACGCACTTATGAATGATTTCTCGTGATAAGTATTTTCCCTTGATGGGCCAAAAACGTTGTCGGACATTTGCAAGGAGAGCCTGAGCTCCACAATGCTTATTTTCTTTGTGTATTGGCTCAAATATTAGTCCGCTGATTATCTCATTATAAGGGAGGAGCATTGGATGCCTCGTATCGAATGGGAATGTGGACTCTTCTAGTCGGCCCCCAACTCTTAAAATACAATTTTCATGTAAAAATGGTGATAAGACTTGATCGGTCTTGACACCCTTAGTTCTTTGCGTTTTTGCAACTGCTTGATGTCTTCTGCGAATGCAAATTTATGAGTTTCTCTAATAATTATAAGAAGTGAATCGTGGAGCTCGAAAGGTGTCAGAGCTCTTTAGTTTGTCGGTCTGCCTTGGGAGTTCTAGCATTTTTTTATGAATCTGAAGATGTATCCTATAATACGTTGAAGGGTTTTAAAGGAATTTCTGTGGTTGATACAATGCAAAAAATATTCAGTCTGTAATGAAACCAGCATGTTATACGAATTTTTCTTCTGTTCAGGTAAAGGTGTGTCAGGATTTGAACAGAACATCGGAGGCCAATGTTTCTCATCTCCTTGACGAAAGAATGGCTCTTACATCAACTGTGGTGTATGCTGCAACTGCTGTGGATCCATTCCTTGAGATATTATGTCTGCTGCTGGGTTGTTCTTGGAACTGACATGACGCCACTGTACCTGATCTTGCATTGAAGCTCGGTTTGCTACGAATGTATGCAACGAAGATGATCGTGAATTTATCTATATTAATACTATTTTTGAATCGGACCAGTAGAATGTTGGCCTTGTATTCAAGTTCACATCATGTTTAACTTTTGCAGCTAAGTTGGCACCCAACTGGGCAGCACATAATTCCAGTCTGGGTAGCGGTTTTTGCTTGAGAGGGGCTATACGGGATTTCGCACAAAGCAAGTATACCATAATTTTTTTATTTGGCATGTATGTTGATATATACTGAGGCATCATACGCCTTTTCTAAGGCATCTGTAAAAACATGAAGTTGTGTATTACGAGGAATCGATCATTTGAATGGCTTTGTTAATAAGCAGAACTGTAGGTTCTGGGGTTCTCAAAATCCAAGAGCCATTCATCAACGCCAATTGCACCCCATCAGGTGTACAGTATGGTGTGGGATCACATCTGAAAATGTCATTGGGCCCTACTTCTTCGAGAATGAAGATGGAAGTGCTGTAACCGTAAATGGAGAGCGGTATCGGTTTATGATAGAAAATTTTTTACGTCCTGCTCTTGAAAACAGACCTGGTATGTGGTTTCAGCAGGACGGAGCCACTGCCCATACTGACCGAGACAATGGCACTTTTAAGTCAAATTTTTGGAGAGCGAATAATTTCTCGAAATTCGGAAATTATTTGGCCAGCGCGATTGCCAGATTTGACAGCACCCGACTATTTTCTTTGGGGTTTTTTGAAGGAGCGAGTGTATGTGAACAAGCCAGAGACAATCCTTGAACTCAAGGCAAACATTGTTGCAGAAATTCGAACGCTACAGCCACAAGTTTTGAAAGATGTTATGGAAAATGCTCTAAAAAGAGCCCATCAGTGCGAAGCTGAAAACGGTGGTCATTTAAGAGACGTCATTTTTCATACTTAATGTAAAAAAATTTCCATTTTGTATATTATATAATCTGAAAGAAAAAATAAAAAAAAGTTAATAAACAAAAAAGTTATTAAACTTTTACACCCCTTGGTTTCTTTTGGCCCACCCTGTATATATAAAGGGTGTTTTTTATTGAGGTACAGAACTTTAAGTTGGCATCACTTTTTTAACTGGCGGCCATTTTGTCAGCTGTCAAGTGATTAATATTTAGTTTGGTTTGCCATTTCATCATGAACAGGTTGACAAAAGAACAACGCTTGCAAATCGTGCAAATTTATTTCGAAAATAATGGTTCAGTTCGCGAAGTTTACCGCAAGCTCCGTCCATTTTATGGTCGACATAATCGTCCATCAGAGCAATTAATTCGGTTAACCATGGATCGTTTTCGCACTACGTTTACTCTATGTGATAATACGCATCCGCAGAGACGTCGAACAGTGCGCACCGAAGAAACAATTGCCGCTGTAGAGCAAAGTGTTGAAGAGGACCCGAATGAATCGATTCGCCACTGTGCACAGCAATTGGAGCTTTGTCCATCAACTTTATGGAAGATTTTGCGCAAAGATCTTGGCTTGCGACCTTACAAGATCCAGCTTGTGCAAGAATTAAAGCCGCGAGACCATGCAATGCGTCGTGATTTTGGTGTATGGGCCGAAAATGAGATTGATCTCGATGCTGATTTTCATCGCAAAATTTTGTTCAGTGATGAGGCTCATTTTTGGTTGAATGGCTACGTCAAAAAGCAAAATTGCCGCATTTGGAGTGAAGAGAATCCACATGAGACCCTTGAGACGCCATTACATCCACAAAAACTGACTGTTTGGTGTGCTCTATGGGCTGGTGGAGTCATTGGGCCATACTTCTTCCGAAATAATGCTGGAGAGTCAGTTACCGTTAATGGAGACCGGTATAGAGCCATGATAACCGACTATTTTGTTCCCGAATTGGATGGCATGAATGTGGATGAGTTGTGGTTCCAACAAGACGGCGCTACATGCCACACAGCGCACGTCACAATCGATTTATTGAAGGAAACATTCGATGAGCGCATAATTTTGCGGAATGGACCTGTCAATTGGCCACCAAGATCGTGTGATTTGACACCATTGGATTATTTTCTTTGGGGATATGTGAAGTCGCTCGTCTACGCCAACAAACCAGAAACGTTAGGGGACTTGGAAGCCAACATTCGTGGCGTTATTGCCAACATACGGCCCCATATGCTCGAAAAAGTGGTTGAAAATTGGACCTGTAGAATTGGCTTTATTCGAGCCAGCCGCGGCGGCCACATGCCCGAAATCATATTTAAACATTAATGGCATAAAATTATCCTTCCAATAAAGCCAAATTGATGGACATTAAAACGATTTTCTTGTGTTTTATTTCAATTCGAAGTTCTATACCTCTAAAAAAAACACACTTTATATCTGTCAATGAGCTTGAAAGATTTCGAGTTCACTTCGCCAGCCTGAGTCGAATTCTGAAGGCACCGCCTCATCCGCGCACGATTTTCGTAAATGAAATCCGTACTTTGACATGACGTGTTGTAGTTGACGCTGAGTTTCTAGGGCTGTGTTCAAGCTATCGGCTCCCCTCAACCCATCATCCACATAAAAGTTCTTTTCCAAGAAATTGCCTGCTAACGGAAACTGCATCTTGTTATCAAGGCTTATTTCCTTTAGACATTTGATTGCCAAGTATGGTGCAGTTCTGGTTCCATATGTCTCTGTGTTCAACTTGAAGTAAATGATGAGTTCAGAAACATTACTTCTCCATAGAATTATCTGGTACTGTTGGTCTTTAGGATGGACCAATATTTGTCGGTAAATTTTTTCTATGTCTGTTGTGAACACGAAACGTGGAATACGAAATCGCAGAGGAACCTAAACAGCTGATTTTATAGTGGTGGCCCGATGTGCAAAATATCATTCAAAGATTTTCCAGACGAGGTTTTTGCTGAAGCATCAAATACCACCCGAAGTTTAGTGGTGCTGCTGTCAGGTTGTAAAATGCAATGGTAAGGAATAAAGTATTTAGACCGCTTCCCTTCATCTATCTTGATTTTCGACATATGTCCCATTGTTTCGTAATCTTTCGTAAATTGCATATATTGATTCTTTAGGGAAGCATCTTTTGATAATCGACTTTCCAAGCTGAGGAAGCGGTTAAAGGAAATATTATTTGAGGCGCCTAAAGAAGATGTTTCAGTACAGAATGGAAGTCGTACTACGAACCGTCCTTCTTTGTTAGGAGTAGTGTAATGATTGAAATGTGCCTCACATTTTGCGTCGTAGGGGTATAATTGGTGTTCAGTGCTCTCGATCTCCTCAAGTTTCAAAAATCTTTCAATATGTTTTCATTTTATCCTCTTCAGTTAAAATACCGCATATTGCTGATGAGAGTTGTTCGCCAGATACCTTTCCCGATACTATCCAGCCAAAGGTGGTATTTTGTAATATTGGGAGGTCATCAACGAGTTTAATTTGTCCTATGGCAAGTAACTAGTTGATGGTAATATTCTGCTCCCAATAGAATGTCGATTTTTTTCTGGTCGGTTAAAAGTTTGGTCGGACAATGTTACATTGTTAGGAATCACCCACTTAACGATGGTAAGATGTTGAGCAGTTTGAGGAGAAATGATTTGTCATGCTTTCAGCTTCTTTTTGTGGTGTGCTAACGAGAGATGTCACGTTTTTTTGTGGAGGGGTTGTTAGGTGTAGTTGCTTCTCTGGATGAGTCAATTTCTTTTTTAGGATGTGTAACTTGTTTTGATGATGAATTACTTTGTGGGGTTGGTTCCAGATGTACCAAGCCCAGGTATGGTGCTTTTTCCCACATTTCTGGCAGCGGCCTGAAATGGTGCATTGTTTGGTACTGTGGGTACTACTAAAGCAGTTGACACATAATTTATATTTTTGTATCATGTTTAGTCTGTTTGTCGAGCTTACATCCATGAATTTCTTGCATCGATATTATGAGAATCTCGCTTGCAAAATATGCATAAACGGAGTCGGAGTTGTGCTGCAAGCCCGCATATTTTGCTAGTGGAAATCGAAGGTTTTTTTTGTGTCCCATTGCTTCCAGAGTATGAAAATAGTTCTCACGGAATGTCAAAAATTGGTTGATTGTTTGTAGTTCCTTTGGGTGAGAAATTGATTGCTCATATTGAGCATGCACCATTTTATCTACCTTTTTGACCAGGATGTGGATTAGGATTGGATCCCTCTATAATATTTGAAGCCCCATGTTGGAGAGAGCTGCCAAGCATTTCTTCGTTGTATCGGACAATCGCTTAATAGCACCTAATGTGGATGATCCAGATCCAGATCCAGATGCTGCTGATCTTGCAGCAATTTCCACGCCACTTGATAATATTCTGCAGTAACCGCAAGATGATTAATGAGGTTCGCTGCTTCAGCAATGACGTTGGTTTTTAAATACCAAATTTTGTGAGCGTCAGACATCTCATGTACGATCCTTGTAAATAAATCGGAGAACGATCCTTACAGACTATAACAAAATACTTAAATTTAGGTTGCATAACGTGAGTTACATACATAATAAAAGTTATAACTTATTAATTAAGAAAACAATAATGTTGTGCTTAATGATACTATAATTTGAAGAAAAATCGACAAATTCTGACAAATAATTGTATTGACGGCATAATCTTGTAAAAGGATCAGCAATTGCATAATTGGATCTACAAAGCTTGATAACTAGAGGATTATAATGACGAGTACTACGACAAGGAATATTAAATTTAACAGAGTTTAAAAGAAATTCACAGTAAATATTACCATTAATAAGGTTAATCATAAAAGTTACATTTAACATTGTACGACGACTTTTTAGAGTAGGTAGTTTTATTAGAGCTAGTCTGCTGGTATAAGAAGGAAAATTTGTTGTGAAACTCCACTGCAGACCACGTAAACAGAACAACAAGAATTGTTTTAGACAGATTTAATACGAATACTATGAATATTGTAATAAGGGTCCCATATGATTGATCCGTATTCTAAAATAGGTCTAACTAGAGACACATATAGCTGCTTCGTAATATAGGGATCAGAAAATTCTTTAGCCCATCTCTTTATAAAGGCAAAAACGCTTTTAGCTTTATTCACAGTCATCGTAATATGAGGAACAAAACACAATTTTGGGTCCAGTAATATTCCAAGATCAAGAAATGAATCAACCAACTCTAGCTGATGACCTCCCAGATAGTAGTTAGCAGTAATTATATTACTTCTGGAAAAACCCATACATTTACATTTCTTTAAATTGAGCTCCATCATGTTAAGTTTGCACCATTTACAAAAGTTGTTAAGGTCACTTTGAAGATTAATGTGATCGATAAAATTTTTAAAGGAGTAAAAAAAATTTTACATCGTCACCATACATCAGTATATAATCAAATTTTATTACATCAACTGACACCACACACAGTGGACCAAACACAAAAGAACGCTGATGATGAAGGTTTAGTGGCCTTCGAAAACGGCTGGCTGTTCCGTTCAACTATGTGTTGTTAGTCAGAATATTTACAACAGACTTTGGTGTTATTTGTTCATTAATGATTATCACATGTATATAATTTGGCTTAAAAAGCGATACGAACTTTAGCCCGTTCAAATCACAAATATAGAAACAAATGGAGTTCGAATAATAATTAAAATTAACTAAAAATTTTATTATGTTTGGCAGATCATTTATAAACAAAGAAAACAGAATAGGTCCAAGATGGCTGCCTTGGGGAACACCAGATGAATCATGTATGTACTTAGAGGTACTATTATTAAAACGAATGTTTTGCTTTCTGCCAATTAAATATGAACTTAACCAGTTTAAGCTCCGACGAGTTACTCCTAATTGATCCAGTTTAGCAAGAAGAAGATGATGGTTGACTTTATCAAATGCTTTTCTAAATTCCGTATAAATAACATCAGTTTGTTTCTTTAGTGTAAAAGCAGAATTGATTAAAGATGTTAAATTGAGAATATTAGTCGTAGTTGAACAGCCCTTTCTAAAACCATCTTGGTAAGGTGACATTAAAGATGCAGTCTGGTGACAGAGGAAATCAGCAATTAGTTTTTCAAACAGTTTCGGAATCGCGCTTAATTTAGCAATACCTCTATAGTTTGTAATATCAGATTTGTTACAAGACTTATAAAAAGGTATATACGAATCTCTCCAAAAAACAGGAAAATAGCCATACTGTATCGAGATATTAAATAATAAAGTTAATAAATAATAATAAATAATAATAATAAAGTTAAAGTAACTAATGATTCGGCACATTGAATTAAAACGCAGCTTGGAACTCCATCAGGACCATGACTAATTGACATCTTGAGGTTTTTAAGTTAAACAATATGTCATTACTATTGAGTGTAGGAAAAGAGATTGCTTGATTTGATGCAACCACGTAAGAGGATCCATTTCTGTTATCATAAACAGCATCAGAATAAGTACTGGCGAAAAAATCAGCAAACATATCACATATTTCATCGACGTTACTGGATTCTTGATTGCAAAATTTCATAACTGATGGATAACCGCTGGATCTTCTCTTAGAATTAACAAACGCATAAAAACATTTTGAGTCACGAACGAAATTGTTTTTCATTTTATTTATATAATTCTTATATAAAGCGTTGTTGAGCAGATTATATTCAGAACGACTAACTGAATATTTTATGTAGTCAGCAAAGATGCCTGATCTCTTATATTTCTTGTAATTTTTGTTTTTGATGTTTTTAACGATAGTTGCTTCGAATTCCATGATGTGCCAACTGAATTGCTAACAAATTCTTTAGGAATACAAGTTTCAAAAAATGAATAGACTTTATTATAAAATATGGTGATAATCGTATCAATATCCCAATTGTTATTTATGGGAATATTGAACACATTATTCCAGCAAGTATTTCTTATTAAGTCGTTTAGTAAGCGGTAGTTACTTTGTTTAAAACAAAAAACTTGACAAGCTTTTGAAGGCTTCTGCTTATTTTCGGATGGAATGGAATAGCTAATTTCAATTGTTGGATGATATCGATCTTCAGGCAAACTAACAGGCTCCGAACGAATAATAAAACAGTCATCAACATCATTAAGAAACACTTAGTCAAGTATTTTTCCCAAATCGTTCAAGACAGAATTAATTTGATACAGCGCTATTCCAAAAATATCATTTAAGAACTCATCATGGCAGTTTTTATTTTTCACCGGTATTAGATATGGCGTATCAGGTACATATTTCCATGAAACTGACGGTAGGTTGAAATCTCCAAATACAAAATTGAGTCGTTTCCATCGGCAAGTAAAGAAATATACTTAATGGCTTGAACATGTTTAGACTAAACAGAGCAACCAGAGTCAGGAGGAATGTAAGAACATGTTAAGTAAATTTTTTTATTTTTCAGTTTAACAGCGACAGCGACAAATTCAATATTAGAAACATCCGTTTCAACTACTTCAGATGGATATAAGGAAGATACAGCTATAAGAACACCACCAACTCTTCGTTCAGTGCGGTTATATCGATAAATTTGATATTTACTACAAAGAATTTCAGCATTAAAAACATCATCATTAAGCCAGGTTTCAGTAAGAATAATTAAGTCATAGTTAAAATCATAGCTGTTAAGACGGAGAGCAGACAATTTAGTATTCAAACCACGAACATTCTGATACGCAATAATTATTCGATCCCTGGAGGTAATTAGTTTTTTGGAACCAATACATTTTTAGGAGGCAAGCGAGCAATGTTTTTATGTCTTGGATTCTCCTTATAAAGAAATACTCGGACAAAAATATTTGGAGGCCAAAAACTGGGATGAACAATTTCGTCATAGATATGTGAAGGAACAGCAATTTTAAATGATGTTATACTCCTAGGCTGCGAATACGAAAATTTAGTTACAAATATATCATCACCAGAATCCAATTTAAGCGTATTATTCACGTTCAAAATGCATGACCTGCATTATGATAATATTAGTTAAATTTTGTTTGTATGACTCACACCGACGATGCTTGAAGCAAAATCTAAATTTTTCGATTTTTGCACGTGCATGTATACAATACAAACATATCAAGATAAACTACTCAAAGCAGTGAGATTTCAAAGAACTGTCAAATTCTATACGTAAAAACTTTTTGTACGTAGTTTGACAATTGCCTTGCAATTAGCTTGTAACAAGATGCTATCAATTTATCGTGCAATGCATGCACGTGTATGCTGAGTTCTTCATGCACACGTATACGATGCTTGTGTCATGCATTTTGACCGTGAATAATGCGCTTTAGATTTTATGTAATAATCGACATCTTCAGCGGTTGTATCATAAGCCAAACGAGAAATAAATACATATCTTTTCAGAGGCAAAACAACTAATTGCTTAGGAGCGTTTAAGTTTAAAATATTATTCACCACACCAGAATTTGAAGGACCAGGAACGTTATCGGCAGAAATATCACTGATTTGTTTAAACCGCGTTAATTTTGTTTATTATGGAAGAAGGTGAATTGTCATTGTTGGGCTAATGACCAGTGGTTGTGATGTCAATAGACGGAGCAGAAACAGATTCATTATGATTGAGTACTATGTTTTGGGCGATTAATTGCTCATTGTTGGTTTTGTTCTTGTTTCTAGCAGATTTACGTCGTTTAGGAGAAGACTCGGCCAGTTGCAAATTATTAAGTCGTTTAAAATTATCAAATAAATTACCATATGCACCTATTTCATTAGATAGAGCAGACAATTTGTTTTGTATATTAATAAAAGAATTCTTGGTGCTTTGATAGAAACGAAAAAATTCAGCATCAATGTTCTGACAATCATTGCAGCACCATTTTAAGCCCTTATTGTTTCGAAGAGCTTCAGCAACAATTGTTTTTAATCCGCTACACTTAAAATGACAAAGACCATTACATAGCCAACATGTTATCATTCTTTCATCATCACCAGTCAAAGATAAATTGTATGGTCTGGCCGTAGTTGAGTGGTGGTGGCTTCTATTGGCCGTGGTGAGCTGTATGATTGCTGATTGTGCAGCTTGTTCGAGGTGAACATATCTGCTTGAATCGTAACCAGCGATGTCCGGGCCGTTATATATGTCCAGTAATTCATCATTTAGCTGTTTCAATTGAAGCCATAGCTGTGAGATAGTGGCCTTTTTTACATTATAGTAAGATTGATACAATTAAAGGCCTTCTAGCTGTCGATTAAGCGCCGCCATTTTTCCAAGTGACTTGCTGATTAATCCATCGTGGCCCCCAGTTGTTCCGCCTTGCGAAGACGAGATAGTCATTCCTGGTAATAGGTTGCGGTTTTCGGCTGGCTGAGTCCCTGGTGAAATTTCGAATAATGGTGGCAATATTTTCTCCCGCTTCCTTTAGTTGGCGGAGCAGTTTTGTTGAAGTTGTTTCCATGATGGATTAGTTGTTGTTGAAGTCCTCATATAGATTCTCAGTGATTGAAAATCTGGGAGGGGAGTAAATTGATGATATCACGAAATTCGAACAAAAATTGTCTGCAAAAAAAATTCGTAGCTTGCATATATTCTTCACTAACGTTGTCAAGGATATAGTGCTTGAGTCTTGACTTAATTCGAATTGCAGATCCACCGCATGCTCTACCTCTAGGGTCCTTTGTATCATATATAGTGTAGCCATTAATTTTGAAAAGACTTCTCGAAGTCAAATGAGTCTCAGAGATCAACATTATATTCATATTTTTTTCCGCAAGGAAGTGCTCAAGTTCATTTTTATGTTGGCGAATGCCGTTTGCGTTACAGAAACATATTTTTCATGTGTTCATGGCTTGTTAATTATTGCTTGAAGCAGTGTATTCTGCATTCGCAGCATTTCTTGCATCAAGCTAGTCATAATAGTTGTAAAATTATTTATAATTTGCACCAGGTTATCAATAGTGTCTTCAAGGCGATTAAAATTAAAGTTTGAGTTTGTATTTGTTGAACTATTTTGCGGTAAAACATTTTGTGTCGGAATAGAACTAGCCTTAGCAGCATCGGCATACGAAACGCGTGAAGTAACTGGTTGGCTAATTTGAGCAAGATTGGCGGAGTAAGAGTTTACTGATTGAGCTGGAGCTAATTTTGGTTTTTATCCCATAGTTTGTTTAACGAAAGAATATACAGGAGATCCTCTGTAGTTAGCGGTGTGATTACCTCCACAATTACTGCATTTTTTTCTGCTTCATCTTTTGGCTTAGTACAGCTGGCAGTACCGTGCAATTCACCGCAAATAACACAAACTGTAGGTAATTTGCAGTAAGTTTTTGTGTGGCCATATTCCTGGCAATTATGGTACTGTACGGGACCTGCACGCTTACGTGGCTCTTTAATTGTACAAGAGTAGTTTAGGCTATAAATTGGATGGGTTTCATTTTTTTTCCACTGTATAACATTCGGCTCCAGTTCAACAGGAAATAGAGGCTGGGGTATCTTCTCCCTATTTATTATATTAGTAACATATTTTACCTTAAATCCTTAGTCGATAAGTGCACATTTTACTTCCTCGGGGTCAATATATGAATATATCCCCTTCAATACTATCTGTAGGCCTTTAGCACTCTTAAGTTGGTATGTATAAAAACTTGTTTTATTTTTTTTTCAAATTCTGTCAAAATTTTTCGGAAATCTTTTTCTGCATATATTTGTATTTTTGTTTCGTTAATATTTCCTCGTATAATTGGAATTATATGAAAAGTATTATCACCAATGACCGACAGTAGTTTTTTAATAAGTGCGTTAGAATTTTTTTCTCTCAAATATATAGGTGGTGGCTTAAAAGACTTGCAATGATGCAGCGGGCTCGTCGTCGGTGTCTTGCAATACTGAAAAACGATTTTGACGATTGGTAGATGATGCGCTGTTATCCTTAGACATCTTTGGAGCAGATTCGCCCAAGCTTTACCACGGTTATATATCTGTCCATTCCGACTTGTACCTTGGGTTTTGAGCTGCTGTTATCTGAAGGGGATGATATTACTGACTTATATGAAGAAGTACTAGGCAACTGTAATGTTAATGAATCACTACTATTTGACATTGGACAGAGCGAAGTTGATCGCTGGCGAAAAATTGGCTTTGCCGTTAAAAAAAGACTCATCAGATTTATTATTTATATTGTTTTGATTAAGAGTTTCAGAACTCACAGTAAAATTAGCATTTTTGCCGTTAGAACTGACTTCCAAATTTTTTGTATTTGAGGTACTCATTTAGAGTATTCCTCAAGGGCACTTTATTTGTGTTTTTTGTTTGCGTTTTTTTTTCTTTTGTTATTTCTACTATGTAAAAAATATTACCAAAGCAATAAAGCTTATTTGTTAAAGTCAGTACGTACCTACTACGAATAATATGTACTACGAATATTTTTTTGTATAATATTTTGTTTAAGCTGTCTTTACATGGTAATACAATGTATTACGACATGTCAAAATATGATGTAGAACATACAAAATCTTATCATGTAAAAGCAAAATGTATCGGGTAGGAGAGAATACGGATAGAAAATTTGACAAGCGGTCGGTAAATGTTTATTTTCTAAACCATTTTAGAAACTTAAGTATTCTCATCACACCAGAGGTGTATTTCAATGTAAACGTTGCCAGCACTGATGGTATTTATTGAAGGGGTTAGTTAGCACTTTTAAAAAAACTACCAAAATTAACTCAGGAAATTTTCATGTTGTTTTTGTAATCATTGTACTACTGCAACCATCAGCTACTTAACCCGTACCACAAAACCAAAAAAACCTATAAAAATTTTGCAGTAAAATAATAATATGTTTTCTTCAATATTTAATTATATTTATTAGTATAAATTTTTTTCAATTATCCAATTTTTATTTTTAGCTTAACAGTTTAATATCTTTGCTTGCATTTTACTTATAGTATCAGTGTAAACATGAAAAATACCTACAACAGACTCTTGTTCTCTTTTTTTTAACACGGAGGGAATTTCATAATATTTTGATTCTACAAAGTCGTAATACTTTGTATTACCATGTAAAGACACCTTTAGTAAGTATGTAAGAAAAATTCCGCTAGTCGACTTTTCACTATGAAGGTACAACGAGAACTCATATATTGTACAGGCTAGTCTGTACAGCAATTCTGTTGGTTTTTACCACAAAGTAGACCAGAGTTGTAATAACTGACGTATGAAAAAAGCTAAAATCATTTCTGGTACAGGAACTGAGAGAAAGGGACAAATAGTGTGTGTTTTTTATGAAAACTGCAAACAAAACAAACAGAAAATATAATCAAGAAATTTAGTTTTACAACATTAAATTAAAGTAATTTAAATTAAAAGTATTTATTTGTTTCTAATTGGAAAAATATAATCTGGAAAAGATTATTTGCATTAAAATGTGTACATACATACGTATTAGATTTGTGTTTGAATAGTACATGGTGTGTGTGTATAAAAAAATTAAAATGCCACAATTAAGTCCCTGCCTATAAGAAAACTGGGGCCAATATATAAAAAAAACATGAAATTTATAAGAATTAAAAGTGAAAATGTGAAACAAATGTATATACTCAATCAATGGAGGACGAATACTCACTCTGGCGTACGTCATGTGTCTTATTTGGGGTTGGGGTTGCTGGCTGGCAGATATGCATCTGATGATGATAATACGATATCTATTGCGAAGGTAACGAACCAATATTTTATTTATGTAAAGAAAATAATGATTTGGTTTCTTTTTATCATTCAGTGCGTTTCAAACATGGTATTCTAAACATCAGGATGTTATGAGATGTCCACTGTGGTTATAAATTACTTGATCTAGCTTTTCAATTTCGGAAAAATAATTAAGTTATTATTATATTATTGGATTTATTACTTACCCTTATCGCGAATGAAAGTTTGCGTGGAATGTGTTCCCTTTCCTAAAATTGTGATTGCCAATGTTTGCGTTGTTATTATGTCAGTATATCAATTTCCCTTTTTTCCACCACTTCTTGTTCATGGGAAATATTTCAGGTGAACAAAATGTTCGCCTTTTATTCCCGGGTTATTATTTGTGTATAGATTAAGTCCGCCTTTTATTCCCCATAAGGGTGAATGTGTATAAACATTTGGATTTTTCTTTATGTAACTAATTAAAAACAACATACTTTATTTTGAAAAACAATTTATGAAAGTGTGTTCAGTTCAATTTATATTATTACTTAATATAATTTATTATTGTGTTGTCAAAATCTTTATTTAAAAAATTTAAAACTAGTAAAGGGTGTACAATTGCAGTTTTATAAATGCACATAAAACAGTTAAATATTGCATTAAACACAAATAAAAACTTATAAAAATAAATACATAATTAAACTTTAGTGTTTTTAGTTCAAGATTCTCGATCCAAGTAGCCGTATCATTGTTGGCCGTACACTGTTTGATGCTGGTTAAAGTTGCTGTTGTAGTATGTATTTGTTAATCTTATCCGCTGCGTGCAGGCTGAAATAAAATTAAAGTTAAAATTAGATATTATTTTACTTTAAATTTGAAATTTGTTTGCTGGTGGTTCAGCGTTGTTACTTTAAAAATTTATAAGTATGTAAGTCTAGTTGTAATATACATACTTACAATTTTTTTAGTTGTATAAATGCACTTTCAAGCGATTTGACTTGTTGCTGCCTTTGGTCTTCCAAAGGTTTTTGTTAGATTTTATGTTGTATGTTCACTTGTGCCAATTTTTCATCGTCCTCATTGTTAATTTTATATTCAGCTAAGAAATCATCTTCATTATAGCTGAAACTGTCGTCTATGCGTTTAGTGCGGTTCGTGTGCAAATACCGTTTGCAATCATCACTCTAATGGTGGCTTAGGTTTGGTTTTAAATATATACTTATCAGGTGTATATTCGTCTTACGGAGTTTGTAAGCGCATTTAAGAAGTATAAGTTGATTTGGAAGAAACGGCAAAGTTTGTAGATTTTTTGTACATCCATGGAACAAGTCCTAAGGGTAGTTTTTCCGCTGCCGGAATGAGACATGAGACCCATGGTTTTCCCGGGCTGCGCCGTACACGTGAATTCACAGAAGCAACGCCCATAATTAGTGACTCTCGGTGTTTCTGAGGAAAATTGTGTTAAGATCTGCTGTCATCAATCGGATGTTCAATTGAGTATAGGGTTTTTGGCCATTGCAGCTCATGTTGCCGTGCATACCCTTGACTTATTAGACAGTAAAACGGATAAGGCAGGAAGATTTGGCCTTGTCCAAGGCCTTTTTATTAGATCTATGCAACTCTACAAAAACACAGCAACACAAAAAACAACTGTGTTTAAGTTGTCAGAAACACACACACAAACATGAACTAAAGTATATGATGCAAACAGTTTTTGACCGTTTAAGCACGAAAACACAGAATATCATAAGGACGATTGCATTGACCTGATAAATAGGCCTTGGCCCTGTCGAATTAACGTCATCGTCATCAGATTCGATACAAATAAGCGAGTTACAAATTGCGCTTCGTCTTCTTCATCGTTAGTGGTGGTTTCGTTTTCAGAAGATGGACAATACAAAGAGCTTTCTTCATTTTTATCAATATCCGCGGCATTTTTTCTTTATTGTCTACACAAGTTAATGGATCATATGTTGCCTCCGGCAAGAATCCTGCCTTAACTTATTTTTTTCACACAATTAAATTACTGTTCCGAGGGATCCGGAAGATCTGCCAGGCAGCCTTTTATGCATTTGTTTCTCCTAAAAAATACAACAATTTAAAATAATATACATGTGTATATTAGATAAAATTATAGTTTTTTTTACTCACATAGGTATTTTTCTGTTTTGCCAAAAATGTGCTTCTGAAAATATAGAGAAAAACTAGCTATTATGACAATATACAGACATAAATTATCAATTGCAGAAACTACTCACCTCTAATTTCAACCAAGATTATGTTTTTCTTACATAAATCTGCAAATAAATAAAATTTAAAGCATATTTCTTTGAAACTAATAAATTTTCACATTGTACTTACCAAAATCATACAGCGAATGAAAAACACAAAGGACAGAGAAAAAATGCCATCACGAAAGAAGGTTAAAGAATACGCAGTGACTGAGTGAGCGAGACATACGAAAACACTAATTATCTTCCTTCTCGTGTCATCTCTGTATCCTATGTGCTTTAGAGTTTATTCCTATCTCATGTTTTAGACTCGGCAGTTTTTCTTGAAGCAAGTCTGAGTTTATGGGAGAGAAAGGAAATAAGAAAGAAGAGGGGTACTGACTTGCTTGTACAGAAAATTTACTTCAATTTTCTTTTGTTATTCCATTCGCAGCATTAAAACAATAGGAAAATTGAACAAGAAACCATCTGAGTGTAAGCAAACGAGCAGTTTTAAAAGAGAATTGAAGATAACTGCTTCAAGAAAAACTGCCAAGTATAAAACAAGACTATGGTTATTGGCCTGTCACACACGGGAGTAATTTTTATGCCGGCACAATTTTTGTTCTTTTTAGAACACACGAGACTAATTCATCTGGCATAAAAATGTATACGTACAAACAGTTTTATGTGTACTAGCGTTTTTTGTATTCTTTTAACATTTGCTGTTTTTTAAGTTGTGTGTTTATTGGTTTTGTGCTGCTGATGCGGGGTTGTGCCTGGTTAAAAAATTATGCCAACCAGAAAACCACTCTCTTTGCCTCTCTCACCAACAAACTGGCATGTTATGCCAGCACAATGGTTCTCGCGTGTGATGGGTGATTGAGAATATGAATGAAACACATCTCAACAATGAGCGTAGAAGAAAATGAAATTGAACTTGATGGAATTGCCACAAGACGAAATTTAACCGCACTTTTTTCTCTTATGTTTCCTAAAATACTAGTTTTGGCCTTATGGTAGGAACACAATTGGGACGAACGACGAATTTTTAGTTTGAGAACTTTCGTCATAAAAAATAAAACACATTTTTTCATATGAAAATGAACACAACACCGCCGTAGAACGAAATTCGTCGTGCGTGATGAACTCTGAGATAGATTTATTTCTATTTTGTACGCCGACGAACGACGAAAAAACAATTTTCTCTCTCTCTTTACATACACAATAACCAGTGTGACCACATTTTAAAATAAAATTAAGCTAAATCACGTATGTCTACTACATTTTTAAAGAATACGCAATTTGGATTAAAAAAGGCTAAAAAGGCTGAATCAGTTTTTAAAAAAGCTTAAAAATAAGCTAAGAGCTAAATAAAAATTTTAAAGCTCAATCCAGAAGAAATGAGCTAAATTTAGTCCAAAATAACCTAATATGGTCACACTGACAATAACCAACTTTATCAATTATAAGAGTTGAATTTACTCAGCGAATTCTTATCGACGAATTCGTCGTTCGTCCCAACTGTGTTCCTAGCATTAATCACCCTTCTCAAAAATTTAAGTCCTTGACATGCAACCTAAAATGCGTGTACTATACTTACATAAATATTATATTAAATAAAACACAAATATGAAAATGTGTGGCCTATAGTTTTTTTTATTTTTTATAAAAAAAACAAAATAATAAAAAACAAAACAATTTTTAATCATCAGTCAAAATTTCGGTTGATAAAAATGATTCTTCCAAATTTGTTTCTAGATTTTCAATATCGCAGCTAATGTTCAATGATGATTGCAAATTCTTCAATGGAGGATTGATGGAATGTTTCGATCCATACACTTCATCAAACATATCATAGAACTCCCATGTTGTTGCATTTCGACCTGTTGAACTATTACGACTCTATATTCTCTTATATGTAGTATAAAGATTCAAATATTTTAAATGAGACATTTTTAATCAGAAATAATTTCTTATTCGGGAAATATTTTCATTAATTAATGTGAGTTTCTAAAGAAGAAAATAAAAATTAAATTAGACTTTTAAGCTGGGGGAAATACCGATATTTTTCTGTGCAGCAACGCACTTCATCAGCCCCCTAGTCTATTTACTTGGGTAGAGATTGTTATTAACATCAGCTATATAACGTAAATTCTAATGAAACGGAATGTGAGAAATGATTGTTGTGTACAATTATTGATTTACCTTTGGTAAATACATAGCTGATGTTAATAACAATCTGTACCCAAGTAAATAGACTAGGGTGCTGATGAAGTGCGTTGCTGCACAGAAAAATATTGGTATTTCCTTAGCACAAGAAGATTAACCCATCTGTAATTTCAGAAAAAATAGCTCCCGAGGCAGAATGCTCAGGCTATGTAACGTTTTAGTGTGGCATGAATGTATGGAATCTTTTGAGAGCCAGGTGCGAAGTAATTCAAAATATTGGTAGAATAGCAGTAAAGGGAAGGGGCAGCCCTCATACAAAGTAATTAATAATAATCTTATAAATTGGAAGCTATAATAGCAAGAGTAATTAAATTTGTTACGAGCTCTTTTGAGAGCGAAGTGCAAAGTAGTTCAAAGTATTGGTGAATAGGACTGGGGGAAGGGGCACGACCTATACAACGTTACTATAAAAATCTTTTATCTTTAATGCTATACCAGCAAGACTTCAAATTTGATATGAGTTCATTTGAAAATGTTCACCTCAGTGAACAAAATATATAGTTCTATCCAACCCTGACCTTTCATAACAATGCCCCCTAAGCCAACTACCACCAAAAAACATGGTCCTATCGATCCTACTGAAGTGAAACAGTAAAAATAAAATACAGTCCACAAAAAATAAACTTAAAAATATTTATAAGTGCTTATATAGTGCAGCATAATTTTGCAAACATTAATAAGTGAAATCAAATATACATATATTTAATTAAAAAGTTGTATACAAAAAATTAAATTACATATGTACATAAATAAATCAAATATTTAAGTGAACTAAAAAACAAACACAATATAACAGTACAAAATACATAGTGCATATGTACCGACATACATATGTACATACAAATTAACATACATATTTAAATATTCATTAAACCCCACCCTTATTTCATAAATATCTATGCAAATCACCCATAAAACAATTAAATCATAATCTGTTCAAATTTAAAAATATAAAATTCAATACGTATTAAAATTAATAATCTAACATAAAACAAGTTCATATTACAAAAACCACAATACATACATACATACATATTTCTCACAATTAACAAATTAAACAACAAAACAGAATTCAACAAATTGAAATTTCTTTATTTACATAAAAACAAATACATTTAACACTTTACAAGAATAATTGTTACAAAAAATTTACAAAAGACATATTCTTACATACAAACATACAGTATAATATACATATCTATATATTCAAACTTCAATAATATACATACATATATACATACATGCTTATGTACATATATTTTATATACTTTAAATTCTAAAGTTCAACAAACTCTAATAAAATACATAAATCAAAAACACAGTACATATTTACATAAATATAAGTACTGCACAAACAACAACAACAATACCAATCAACTTAACACACGTCATAGCGGGAAGACGACACAAAAGAAAAAATAAAAAAGCACAAGAGATTTTTTACTCTTGTAAAGGTTTGTGCACTATACCCAGCAAACAAGGTAAGTCTGTATCTATACAACTTACAAAATTTTCTTAATTTCATACTTTACAAGTAAAATTATTTGTTCAGTTCAAAAGCAATAAATAAAATATAACATAGAATTATTGGTAACTATACACACACAAGCCAATAAGATTATATTAAACAACTTATATTTTTATTGCCTTTGAAAAACAAATATTAACAATTACTTTGTGTAGCACACACAAATAATTGTGAAATACCCAGTTGGAAATTTGTCTACTGACACAAATTTAATTTCAAAAAAAAAAAAAAAAAAAAAGAGTGAAAATCTTTAAATTTATTAACACTTTTATTACCCAAAACCCTTTAAACACACAAGTTTCATTAAACTAAAAACCCAACATGTCTACACTGAAAGCATTAGCTGCCGATTTAATACGGTACATTGAAGTCGATTTATATGCGTTAAAAGAGGATTATGAAAACTCCCAAGATTATTCCCAATCTTTACCCGCACTTCAATTCCAGAAACGAGAATTGGAGACTTTGTGGTCAGATATTGACAAAAAATATAAACAAATCAGAGAATCTCTTGATTTAAGTGAGTCAGCAAAGGATAGTACTATAAATGTCCCTGAAATCACAAAACAAATTCGAGCAGCGAAACAATTTTATAGGGGTACTATGATAAAAATTGAAGAATCTATTGATACCCTTACTCGAATTAATGAAACCCGACTACAAGAAACACGACCCTCTTTACTCAATGCTACAATATCGCAACCCAACGACTCCACAGTAACATTTAATGTACCGCCATGCGACATGCCAATATTTAGTGGAGATTTCAAAACATGGCCCTCATTCCGAGATCTCTTTAAAGCTATTTATGGTAATAATACCCGTTTAAGTGGAGTTGAGAAACTTTTCCATTTGAAACAAAAAACTAGCGGCGAAGCAAAAGAAATTGTAGACAATGCACCCTTGACAAATGATGGTTTTCTTATTGCATGGAATCATCTAGTTTCACAATATGAAAATAAAAGAATGCAAATTAATGCTCAATTAAAATCATTATTTAATTTACCCACTGTGAATACCATGTGCAGTACCTCAATAAGAAAGCTCCAAAGAAAAATAAATTGTTGTATTTCGAATTTGAGTTCATTAGATATAGACACAGACAATTGGGACCCTATTTTTGTGTATTTATGTTCAACAAAACTACCCAGAGAAGTTCGTATGCAATTTGAAAAAACGCTTTCTGATTGTTCAGAAATGCCATCATGGACTGATCTCGATTTGTTTTTGACAAATACTTATAAGGAGCTAACATCAGTAAATGATGTCCCGAATCAATTTGATCATCAAAACACACACCAAAAAGCCAAGCAGTTTCAGGAAAATAAGAATCTGTTTGACAAAAGAGGCAAAACTTTCCATAACGTAACCCATTCTCAAAAAGAAACACACCCTAGAATTAAACCCCAGAACAAATTCTCAAACCCAACCCAAAATATCCAAAATACCCAAAATCACACAAAATCTACAAGCAATACAAATTCACAGAATAAACCCGATGGGTCAATTTGCAAACTTTGTAAAAATAAACACACCTTAAGAGAATGTTCTTCATTTACCTCATTAGGAATAAATGAAAGGATTGAATTTGTAAAAAAGAATGGAATATGTTATAATTGTTTAGCCATTGCCCACATAATCAAGGATTGCCATAGTACCTTTACATGCAGATACTGCGGCGGAAAACACAATACACTTTTACACAAACCCAATTCAAACCCAAACCCACAAATTGATGACGATAAACCATCAACATCACGAAATGCCGCACAATCTTTTTCGACCCATACCCGTTCAAGTAAACCTATGTTAGACGACAGAACAAAATTGCTAGGAACAGCAGTTCTAAATGTTGAGGTTCAAGGAGAAAAATTCCCAGCTAGAGCCTTAATTGACCCAGCTTCAGATTTTTCGTTTATTTCTGACAAACTTCGACGAAAACTTAGATTACCCACTACACCCATTCATGCTGAAATTTCCGGACTTAATGAAGTTGTTTCAGCACAGTCGAATAAATTATGTGATGTACTGTTACGATCCAACACAGAAAATAATTTCAAATTGAATATTCAAGCAATTGTTGTTAAAACCCTCACAAAAAATTTACCTACCCAACATTTAAACCCAACCCATATAAAAGAATTAGAGGATATTCAATTAGCTGACCAGAAATTCTACGAAAGCAGACCCATAGATTTCATAATTGGCAGCGATTTCTACCCACAGATCTTAAAATCAGGCGTTAAAAAAGATTTCCTTAATACCTTGATAGCTCAAGAAACCGAATTTGGTTGGATTTTGACCGGACCCTTCCAAAAATCACATACACCCCAAACCATTGTCTCATATTTCAACTCTGTAAAACTTGATAAATTTATAACCAAGTTTTGGGAAATAGAAGATATACCAACTAAACCCAATACATCTGAAGAAGGCTTAGCTTGTGAAGAAAACTATGTTACAACTACACACAAATTATCCAACGGCCGTTATCAAGTAAGTCTTCCATTTCGATCACCTACAATTGAACTAGGAAACTCACGTCATATCGCAATGGCTCAATTTTTGCGAAATGAAAGAAATTTGATGAAAAAACCCGAACTAAAAGTAGAATATGATAACGTGCTGCAAGAATATATTGATTTAGGTCATATGAAACCCGTAACATATAACACCAAAACAACTTCAAACAACCAGTATTATTTACCCCATCATGCTGTCATAAAACTTGAACGTGTTACGACAAAAATTAGAGTTGTTTTTAATGCTTCGAGTAAAACTTCTAATGGTAATAGCTTGAATGACATTTTATACACTGGCCCCACCCTACTTATTTTGAAATGGCGCTTTTATAAAATTGTTTTTAACGCCGACATTACAAAAATGTACAGGCAAATTATGTTAAACCCAACCCAAACACCCTTCCAACGAATACTTTTTCGTAAAAGCGTCAATGAACCCATTCAAGAATTTGAACTACAAACAGTAACATTTGGAGTCAATTGTGCTCCATATTTGGCTATTAGAACCCTACACGAATTAGCTAAAGACATTCAAAATACCCACCCAATTGCTTCAAAAATTTTGAAAAATAATATGTATGTAGATGACGTTTTGGCTGGAGGTCATACAATTGAAGAAGCTAAAAGCGCTCAAATACAATTGATCACAGCTCTAGACTCTGCTGGATTTCCTCTGAGAAAATGGACTTCTAACACTAAGGAATTATTAAACAACCTACCCGAAGAACACTTGCTTGATGTCGATTTACTCACACTACCCGAGTCAAATAACGCCAAAACATTAGGCATAAGATGGAATGCCAAGGAAGATGTCTTCTTTTTTAATGTTCCAATAATTGAAAGGAAGTCAGCATATACAAAGAGAACTGTTTTATCAGACATAGCTCGTCTATTTGACCCAGCTGGATGGCTGGCACCAATTGTCATTTCTGCGAAGATTATTATGCAGCAAATATGGCAAGACAATACAGCATGGGATGAATGTCTTACCCCACTCACCTTAACGAAATGGCACAAGTTTTTGCAATTCTACGACAATATTGATCAAATTCGCATTCCGAGATGGATTAATTTTTCACCCTCAGCAAAAATCGAGTTTCATGGCTTTTCAGATGCTTCCGAAAAAGCCTACTCAGCAGTTTTATATGCTCGAGTTACACCCGTAGACGGACCTTGTACCGTAACCCTACTTCTTGCTAAAACGAGAGTTGCACCAATCAAAGTAATATCACTACCAAAATTAGAGCTTTGTGGTGCTGTTTTGTTAGCTAATATTACCCACAATGTTATAACCCAATTAAACTTACCACTACATCAAACATATTTTTGGACAGACTCATCAATAGTCTTAGCTTGGCTCAGCAAACCACCCAACGCATGGAACACTTTTGTGGCGAACAGAGTTTCTACAATTTTAGAAACTGTAGGCGTAGACAACTGGAACCACGTTGCCTCACATGATAACCCCGCTGATGTTGCTAGCCGAGGATGTAATGCAGAAGAATTAAAAGAAGATATGCTTTGGTGGAATGGACCACTATGGCTTAAAGAAACGCCTTCAAAATGGCCAACAACACACAAACCCTTTGAAACTCAAGCTGAAGCTAAAATTAGTCAATCATTTTCGACTGTAGTTAACATACACCCACCCATTGAAAATCAAACTGATACAAATCCAGACATATTATTACGATTTTCAAAATTGTCAAAAGCTCTAAGAGTAATGTCATACGTTTATCGATTCTGTGATCGAACATCACACACCCGAACCCAATCAATTCGAAATGAGAAAATCATTTCCGATAAAAGTAAATATCAATCAACTAAAGCAAGAATTGAAAATTTGTTAACACACCCAAGCATTGAACTTGATGCTATAGAGATAAAAGCAACACAAGATAGACTCATTATTCTATGTCAGCTTAAATATTTTGAAGAAGAATATAATTGTCTAAAAAGGAAACACCCAATTCCAAAAAAGAGCAACTTACTCACTCTAACACCATTTTTAGACTCTGCTAATATTATGCGCGCAAACGGTCGACTAGCCAACTCCAATAGCTTGTCATATTCAGAAAGACACCCAGTTTTAATACCATATGCAAGTCAGTTTGCAAAATTGCTAACTTTGCATGTGCATTTGGTTACTTTACACGGAGGAAATCAACTCACATTAAGGATACTGAGATCTGGCTATTGGATTCCGAAACTTCAGAATCTCATTAGTTCAATAATACACAAATGTGTAGCGTGCACAAAATACAAGAATCGACAAGCTACTCAATTTATGGCAGCCTTGCCACCTGAACGTACCCAAATAACCCGCCCATTTAATAACACTGGAGTTGACTTCGCCGGGCCGTTTGACATCAAATTATATACTGGCAGAAATTGTAAAATAACAAAAGGATATGTATGCATTTTTGTTTGTTTTGCAACAAAAGCAATCCACTTAGAACCGACATCTGACCTGTCAACTCAAGCCTTTATGGCAGCATTTACACGATTTTTTTCGAGGCGGGGATGCCCTGTCGCCATTTACTCTGACAATGGAACAAATTTCGTTGGAGCTAATCATTTGCTAAAAAAGGAACGACAGGAATTCCTCAAGCAAATAAAAGGATCAGTCATTGCAAGTAATAGTTTACAAAACTTGACGTGGCATTTCATACCGCCAGGAGCCCCACACATGGGTGGCTTATGGGAAGCGGGCGTAAAAAGCTTCAAATCACATTTAAAGAAATTGAATAACTTGAAATATACTTTTGAAGAACTAGCAACGCTTCTTGCTAGAATTGAAGGATGCCTCAACTCAAGACCCTTAAGCCCGTCAAGTGATAACCCGCAAGATTTGAATCCGTTAACCCCAGGTCATTTTTTAATTGGTTCACCCATATTATCACCCGCAGAACCCGATTGTAGCAATGAAAATCTTTCCCTTGCAAATCGATGGCAAAAATTAAAGATTCAACATCACAATTTCTGCAGAAGATGGAAAGATGAATACCTAAAAGAGCTACATAAAAGATATAAGTGGAAGTACCCGAAGCGACAAGTTGAAGTTAATGATATTGTTGTTATAAGACAAGACAACTTACCCCCAAATGAATGGTTACTTGGACGTATAATTAAAACTTATTCAGGTAGTGACGGACACATCAGAGTTGCCGACATACGTACTCTAAATGGGACTTTGACACGTCCAATAACAAAACTTGTAGTCTTACCCACGACTTAAATTCTTCATAAACTTCCTTGAGTAAACATACTAACCGATTCACATATATACACACAACTAACTCATTTACACTTACCCTAACTCATTACTTAACGGTCGGGTCACTGCCTTGTGTTATACAACAAATTTAATTATCAAATTAACCCATAAAATTATTGTAACAGTGATCTATCATTTAAGTATTACACTCATTTTAACCCACTTATCATTTTAATTGTATTTGTCTTCACAAATTCCCATACAGATCATGGCACCCAATAACAAAAGTGGAAAGTATAACCATGCAGGTAACAGTCAACGCGAATCAAAAAGACGTCAACGATCTAGACATATAGAAGCAAAACGTTATTTTGGTTGCGGTATTTGCCAAGCAGATCATCGGCTAACAAGTTGCAATAAGTTTATCAAATTAAATTTGGCCCAAAAATATAAAACTGCAGTAAAGCTGCATTATTGTATCAATTGTTTAGCCAGAAATCATCTTATTGATAAATGTAGCAGCAAGGCCCGTTGCCAAAAATGTAAGGGTAAACACCACTCGGTATTACATGGTCCAGAAAGGATATTGAAAGATATATCCACTATTCAGTCTTCCACGCCGATAAAAAAATCACCAATTCCTACTCCACGTAGGTCTTTACCAGCCAACAGTACAACAAACGTCACATCCTTTACCTTGCCAATGTCCTTGCAGCAAATACTTGTACCTACTGTAGAAGTTCACATTATGACAGATACTGGCTGCAAATCGGTTAGAGCGTTATTAAACCCGAGCTCTACGTCTTCGCAAGTATCAAATGAGTTTGTGGAACGAAATGAACTTGACACCTTCAACGTAGATGGAAGAAGATATACAAGGTTGACGATAACCCCAAACATGACATCTATTGTCAAATACAATATGTACTTCTTAGTGAAGAAAGAATTGCCGAAAAACCCTTATCCCTCACCTATTACAGAATCCATTAAAGAAAAATTCGGAAATCTGGCCCTAGCAGATCCCAATTTTTACGCTAATACTCCGGTGCAAATGGAATTAGGTGGAGATATTTATAGCCAGATTTTAAAATCAAACATTATCCGTATCGACGGCGGATCCTTATTAGCCCAGGATTCTTCTCTTGGCTGGCTCATTATGGGATGTTATTCCGGCTAACAGTTTACACAAAACCCTAAATACGCAGGCGGGGAGGATGTTCACCTCAGTGAACAAAATATATAGTTCTATCCAACCCTGACCTTTCATAACAATGCCCCCTAAGCCAACTACCACCAACTTCAAAGCTACAAATAAAGCGGCCCGTTTTGTACGATAAATTTACTCTATTCTTTTTTTTTCGTTCGTGAAACATCAAGTGGAAAAACAAAAGCAGTGAACAACATCTTTGTTACAACTTATCATTTATATAAACTAAGATATTTATTCCAAAAAAAAAAAAAAACATACAAACAAACCCATAAAACACAAGTGAAATAACAAGTGAAACCAATAAATTTCTTATATACGTACGTTTTATAACGTTTTAAAATTTACAGTGTTTAATTTTTTATATAAAGAAAACCGTTAAAACCAAGTAAGTTTTATAAACTTAAAACCCGTAAAAACAGAAAACAATTAATGTAAGTATAAATAATAATAAATTTAAAACAATAACAGCCTTATTTATAAAAATTATTTAGGCTTTATTAAGGCTTTTTAAGAAAAATTTTGTATGAAGATTTGTTTTAAAAAGCCTTTACAAAGCCTAAATAAGTTCTGTAAATAAGGCTGTAAATATTTGGTGTTTTGTTATTTTTATATATTTCGTCATCGTTCAAAAGGGAAGGGGCTCCCCCATACAAAGTATTTACTAATAATCTTATATCTTGAAAATTATAAAAGCAAGAGTCCTCAAATTTAGTATTGACTCCTTTGAGAGCGAGGTGCGAAGTTTGGAAAATATTCGTAGAACAGGACCACGGTAAAGGGCACCTCCCTACAAAGTTATTAAGAATAATATATTTTGAAAGCTGTAATATCAAGAATCCCCAAATTTGTTGTGGACTCTTCAGAGGGATGGGTAAAGTAATTCAAAATATTGGTAGAAAAGGACCGGGGAAAGGGTCATTTAAACTATTGGTAGAATAGGACAGTGGGAGGGGCCACCCCCTATACATAATAATTATAAAACTCTTATATCTTGAAAGCTATAATAGCAAGTCTTCAAATTAGCAGCTTATTTGAAAAGAATTAATCTATATACATCCGAGCATATAACAATTAATGTTTGTTTGTATGTCCTTTATGTTCGACCAAAAAGCTCTACCGATCGTGATAAAATTTGATGCACGTAGTCTGTGCAACTCCGTGAAAGTTTAAGGGTATTACTTTTTTTAACTAGGACGAGGAGGGCGATACGGGGAAATTTCTGCCTCTCCGAAACAATCAAACCCTCCGAAAAGTTCTAACCGATTTTAATGAATTTAGAACATAGATAGATCTGAGTTTAAAAAGTCACATATGCTATAAAAATTTTAAACAGTAGGACCAGGAGGAAAATAGGCGGAAATTTTTCACTATCCGACACAATTTAAACGATTTTAATAGATCTGCATCTAAAAATTCACATATGCTTTGTTTTTTAAACTAAGGGAGGGCGAGATCGGGAAATTTTTGCTTCTCCGACATGTTTAATCCGATTTTAATGAAATCTAGAACATTGATAGATCTGCGTCTCCAAATTAACATATGCTATGTTCATTTTCAAAAATAGGACTAGGAGGTCGACAGGAGGAAATTCCTGCCTTAGAAACAATCAAACCGATTTTAATGAAATTTATAGATCTGTGTCTAAAAAGTCAAAAAATGGCCATAGTCGTTTTCTAAACTAGGACCAGGAAGAATTAAGGGGACAATTTCTGAGTTTCAACTCGATTTTGGTGAAATTTAAAATATAGACACGCATTCAATGGAATTTAAAGCATAGGTATCCCTTCATTTAGAAGAAGACATAAGCTATGTAATTAATTTATCTAATTTCTGCCCCTACAACACTTTCAAATCGATATAAATAAAATTGAAAAGGCGATTTGGGTAGCGAAGCACACCTGGTGTAGCTAGTTAATTAATAAAAATATTTCATTCAATAAGAGCTGAAATTACTGAACTTAAAATTGAATTTTTTGATTAAAATTTAGAAAATGTTTATCCATCAACTTTATCAAGCCAGTAACCCTATATTCGAATTAGACCTATTTTTGTTATAAATAACAAATTTTAGGCCTTTTTTTAAATTCCAAAACTGTAACCGAAAAACGTATTACGCCATCTTAAGACGAGATATGTTTTTAAATATATCCAAAAATCTAATCTGGGCCGCACAGTGGCACATTTGAAGAGATGGCGGCCAAAACTCTTCAAAAAATTTTTTTTTGTGTCACCGATTTAATTTTTTTTTATATAAAAGTAAACACATCGGAACCTCGAAATCCAGAAATTTAAGTTTTTATTTTGATTATTTCTCTTCGAATAGGGTGATCAAAAACGAGCTTTTTTTAAGAGAAGCTGAAATTCAAAATATTTTAGAAAATTTTTGAACTTCAAGTGGGCATAACTTTTTTGGTTTTATATATTTTTGGAAAAAAATTTTTCCTTCACACAATATCATTTCTTAACTTATGAAATAGTTTAAAAAAATCGTGCCTTACTTTGCTTTGGGCATTGCAATAAAGGTCTAAAATATACCCAAATCTTGATGTTCAGTGGAACGCAAATTTTTTTCTGCGAAAAACTTCCTAAAATGACTTATAACGTGTTATAGTACGTATCTACTTTGAGCTGTTATTATATGCTCATTTTTTAAATTTACATTTGCGTCTCTAGGAACTACAATGATTTTACTGCTTGCATGTCGGATATTTTAGGTATGGGAGTGCGGTATATCTACATGTGTTTGGGTGTGTATTGTGTGTATTTTTTTCGAAGAAGTTTTATTAATGAAAAGGGTATAATAAAAGGCTGTTATTATAATGCATTAAATGCATTTTTGTAATTTAGGCCATTAATGGCTCGATTATGGATGGCAACCGAACTTTGGTTGCGTTGCTAGTTGCCGAAATGGTATTACGGATGGCAACTGGCAACCAACATTCCGTTAATTTTAGTTACCATATTGGCAACCATAAATTTGTAATTGCTGCATAGTTTGAAAAGCAAAAAATTAAAAGTAATTGCAATATTAATTTTATTTTCGACTTTCTAGTATGCATATTTAAAGAAAATATGCATTAAAGCTAAAAAAAGAGATTGTTAGAACTTATTTTAGGCAATAACATATACCCACAGTAGATGCGGTAATTCTAAAGAGCCGTTCTTCATCAAAAAATAATTTCACTTAACTAATCATTTTTATGATCAGTAATGTTTTAAACACTCTTAGTTAATAATTTTCTTTTAAGTACTTGTATTTCTTATATTTTAAATTTTTGTTCAATTATTTTCAGTTGCCATACTGTCATAATCGTATTTTCGATAACTTTTTGGCAACTGGAAGAAGTTTCCATACATAATACCAATTTTAAGTTCAGTTGCGTTGGTAGTTAACTCGGCAACGTAAGTTCGGTTGCCATGCATAATCGAGCCATAAAAAATATATAGTTACAGATAAGCGGGGGTAGGTACATGTGTTGTTGTATTTGGACTGATATATTCAACCTTTTGTTATAACTTTATTGTGTACCCAGGTAGCTGCTGTTCATATAAAGCTTAAAATACGATAAACATCAGGTTTTCTTGAAGCAGGTCTCTTTAATTCTCTTTTAGACCTGCCCGGTTGTTTAGACACAGACGGTTTGTTTTTAATGAGTTTTGAATATGAGAATGAAATAACAAAAGAGAATTGAAGTAACTTGTCGCTACAAGCATGTCTGTACTCCTCTTCTTTCTTCTTTCGTCTCTCTCGTTTAAACAAATACCTGCTTCAAGAAAACTTGATGTGTATAACAACAGACAAAATTCATAAAGACGACCAGTATTGTCAAAACGATGGCTAAGTTCAGTTATAACGATCTTCCTAAAATTTATTTTGAACAAAAAAACAAAAACGATGTTATATTACACATTTTAAAAGACCCTTATTTTGAGTTGTGCGACCATTTAAAAAAAATTAATAATTTTTTATCGCGATTAAATAAACGGTATAATGAATGTTATAGAAATAAGGAAAAAATGTTTAACTGCAACAAACAATGGATTGCAAGCGAACTTGTATTTGAAAGCCAACCAAAACCATCAAATGTGGGCCGACCTGCCAGACCAGTTGAGCAGTGTAGTGAAAGGTCCCGAAGACGAAAGCCGCAAAGCATTAATGAAGAATTTTCTCAAGAAATAATTAAAGATACTTTTTTCCATCAACTAGGACCAACAAAAAATAAAACTAAAAAAATTTATATAATAGAAAATGTAATGAAAACGAGCCCCAAGCGTGTAAAAAGGATTTTAAAGAGCATTCCAACACCAACCGATGATAAAAAATTTACATCTGAAGAAGAATTTTCAATATTTCTGGACTTAAAGCTAACAAAATATCAGTATATGGAATTGCGAAAGCGGGCAGTTGGAAAACATTGCTCCATTTATCCAGAATATAGAGATTTGGTTTTAATTGAAAAAGATTGTTTGAAACCACAAAATTCTATAAACATTACAGAAAGTTCAGCAGAGGTCTTATTGCAAGACATATTAAATCATACTGCGGAAAGATTGTTGAATACACTGGACGCAGATAATATTAAAAAGCTTGGTGACTGTAGCCTAACATTAATTTCTAAATGGGGATGCGATGGATCTTCTGGACAAAAGCGATATAAGCGGTATAATGCAGAAAAAATATCAGATTCTGACTTATTTATGATATCTTTTGTTCCGTTAAGACTAAAAATAAATAACATCAATTTTGAGCCATCTACTAGCAAAGAAACCGATATTGACATATGGAAAATTGAAATACCTTCCTCAACAAAATATTGCAGACCAATTAAATTTGCTTTTGAGAAGGAAACGAAGGATGTAATATTACAAGAAGTATTTAAACTTAAACAACAAATAGATAAACTTCAACCGATAACTTTGTTACTTAACGATCAAGAGATTCAAATAAATTATCAAATGTTACTTACAATGATTGATGGAAAAGTTGCACAGGCCATAACTGATCAGCATCTTCGAGCTGTGTTATTTGCAAAAAAAAAAACTGCAAGCAAATTAAGTCAACTTCCAACAGAAGACACTACTTTCCAAGAAGCCTGGGAGTTTGGCTTGTCCCCACTCCATGCTAAAATTCGATTTATGTAACACATATTAAAGCTAAGCTATGATTTAGACTTTAAAGGAACAGTACGAAATAGTGAAGAAAATAAAGCCAAAAGAGAGGCAAAAAAGAAACACGTACAAGAAAAATATTTAGAATTGGGTTTACTGATCGATCAGCCAAAGCAAGGAGAAGGAAACACAAATGATGGGAACACAGCAAGAAAATTTTTTCTGATCCTGAAACTGCTGCAGCTATTACAGGAGTAGATTTTGAATTAATAAAACGCTACAAGATGATACTGCAAGTAATATCATGTAATAAAAAGGTAAATGCAAGAAAATTTGGTCAGTATGCTAATGAAAAAGCGAAACTATACAACGAAAAATATGATTGGAGGAATATGCCATCGACAGTCCATAAAATACTATATCATGGGGAAAACATTATTCAACACAATATGCTGCCGATTGGAGATCTTTCTGAAGAAGCGCAAGAAAAAAGGAACAAAGATTATAGATATTTTCGCGTGCACAACACAAGAAAGATATCTAGATATAGTACCAATGAAGACCTCTTTAAAATTTTACTGTGCACTTCTGATACATATATCTCCAGCATTCGACAAAAATGGATTTCCACCCCCATGGAATTGGACAAAAACGCCAAGCAGGTTCTTGAAGATGAACAGGAGACATACTTAGATGAAATTTTCACTAAGACAGTTAAATGAAAAATGTATTCTATGCAAATTAACATAAAAATTAGAGCAAAAAAGCACAATAAATATTGAAAATTTATAACAGAAATTTTATTTTATTTTGAATAAAAAGATTTGCTTAGAATTTATGGTAAAACCTTTTTACGGATATGGATGTTCTAATTTAAAATTTTTCCTTTTTTAAAATTTAAAATATATTTCATATAATAATAACATTTAAGGCTGTCGAACTTACATTTGTTAGTGTATTATGATCACCAAGGCTTCTTTACGAAATTTGACTTACAAGGGCCCTATGACTAAATGTGGACCGATTGCCCTAAAATTTCACAGGAATATCAACGACTAAAATAAAATTAGTTTTGGTAAATATTATATCAATATTAATATATTTAAAACAATTATGAGCTTCAAACCCGTATTCTAAGTGGTCCATTGGAGAAGAGGGCTAAAGGTGAAAATAAAATGGACCCGGGTTGACGGCTTAATTAAGTATGTAATATTTTAGTTCAGTTAACGTTATTCAGTTAACGTATTTATAAAATGCAATGTTAAATCACTACATTCACATATATATTTTTTTAAGGCCGATAATACCTATATTTTTAAAAGTAATTATTCAATCATATATAAGTGTATTTCAATGAGGCCCGATTTTTAAGTTAATACATTAAATTGAAGCTTAAGATGTCTTCTATCCAACAAAAAAAAATTGCATTAAAAAATTTCAACCCAGTCAAAAGTTATAGAATTTTGACCGCCAACTCACAAAATGTGCCACTGTGCGGCGGTGTTGTGTTCATTTTCATATGAACAAGTGTGTTTTATTTTGTGTGTGATATTTTGGCGGTGATCAACATCAATAACAAAAACGAGATTTTGAACTCATTAAATTCATATCATCCTAAAATTAAGTTTACTATAGAAATAGAAAAGGAAAGGAAAATTTCGTATCTTGACACCACACTACACAGATTGGACAATAAAATATTATTTGATTGGTACACAAAAAATACTTCATCAGGAAGAATTATAAACTTTAATGCAACTCAACCGAAGTTCCAAATAATCAATACGGCAAGAAATCTCATACATAGAGTCTTAGATATTAGTGACGAACAATTTCACCCACGTAACATACAAAAAATCACTAAAATATTAATAAATAATAGTTTCCCCCCATATTTAATAAAAACTCTTATAAATTTCCACAAACACTCACAAAACAATAGAAATGGTAACCCTAATGATAATAAACAGTACTACAGCGTCAAATACATACCAGGCTTAACTGATAATAGAAACATAAAATATACAACAAAAAGAAATTTAGCAACTAGAATGAAAGAGCATAAAGCAGACATAAATAAAAACAAAGAAAGCACGGCATTATCTAAATATAATAGAAAGTAATCATGCACCTGATTTTGACAATATTAAAATTCTAAGTGTAGAAAACAATACAAGAAAATGTTACACAACAGAAAGCTTAAGAATACAACAGAAAATAATGAAAACAATGAACAATAACAAAAATTAATAATTTTAAAAACCTCCGACTTTTTTCAAAAAAGATGTTATATCTTTTAAGCGGCTGGACCGATTTTTTTCAAACATAGCTAAGAACCCTCCCGATCAAGTCATCTTTCAAACAGAAAACACTAAATGAAAATCGGTCCAGCCGTTTGGCCTGTACGTGTAAACAGACAGACACACAGATACACAGACACACACTACAAACTTATAACACCCCTTTTTTAGTCGGGGGTTAAAAAAGAAGATACTGACAATTTAAGCGCCATTTACAGTGTTATAATAAGGAACAGCTAAAGCCATCTTTCTTAATATTGTAATTTTTAGTTCAAGGAAACTTGTATATTTTTTATTTTTGATGTTTTAATAACAACACAACTCGATTGTTAGTAAGTTTATCTTATTATGTACATTATTTTCTATACACTTTTGATGTTAATTTTTAAATTTTAATAAAACAGACAAAATCCCCTGAAGAAGTGAACATAAAATTCACGAAACGTCAGGAAAAATACGTAATAAAAATTGAGTTTTTATTGACATAAGACAATATAGGCCTCACCAGCTAAATAATTAAAAGGAATTCAATTCACAACAAATTTGATTTGGCCAAAAATAAAAAAACAACAATGTGTTTTATTTTTTATGAAGAAAGTTCGCACCGAAAAATTCGTCGTTCGTACCAGTTTTGTTCCTAGCATAAAGAAACAAATCAATGAAAGCGAGTGCTGAAAAGTATTCGAGACTAAAAATCATATAGTAAACAGCGAGTGCGTTCGCGAGTGTTATGTATTGTCGCAGATCTCTGGTATGTACTTTCTTACTGTGAGCGTCAAAAGAAAGTAAACAGTTCTTTCATCTTTTTAAAAGGTTTTGTTACAGTACATTCATTAATAAAAATTAAAAACTTTAATTGTAGTTTAAGAAGCTTAATAATGTATAATAAGAGTTTAATTCTGTATAAACAGTAAATGAAAAGAAAATAATTACAAAAATAATTCACTTTATCTTAAAATACTGATGATTTTTACGCATCAAAAAAAAAAAAAAGTAAAAAGAACCCATTACATAAGATGACTCACATTGGCGTAGCTAGACATTTTTTCTGGGGGGCAAACAAATTTTTTTTAATTAGTGTTTTTTATGGGAATTGTTAAAAGTTAAGTTTAAAATTTTTTAAACGCACTAATAATCCCAAATTAATATTTTACTTATTAAGTAAAATATATTTTTTTATTTCCAATTTCAATGTATTTTTAATAAAAATAAATAAATTTTACTTAATAAGTAAAATATTAATTTGGGATTATTAGTGCGTTTAAAAAATTTTATAAAATTTTTTTTATTTAAGTTAAAACATAAATCCAGTCCAGTCCAGTTTCAATAACAAAAGTTAAGTTATAATTAAAACTAAATAACAAAAATTAAAAATTTTGAAAACCTCCGATTTTTTTCAGAAAAGATGTTATATCTTCTAAACGGCTGGACCGATTTTTTAAAACATAGCTAAGAACCCTCTCGATCAAATCATCTTTCAAACAGAAAACAGAAAATCGGTCCAGCCGTTTGGCCTATACGTGGACACGGACATACACACAGATACACAGACACACTACAAACTTACAACACCCCTTTTTTTAGTCGGGGGTTAAAAAACAAAACATTCAAAACATACCGATTTTAATGAAATTTAGAAAATCGATAGATCTGAGTCTAAAAATTCACATATGGGGAAATTTTTGCTTCTCCGACATGTTTAATCCGATTTTAATGAAATCTAGAACATTGATAGATCTGCATCTCCAAATTAACATATGCTATGTTCATTTTCAAAAATAGGACTAGGAGGTCGACAGGAGGAAATTCCTGCCTCAGAAACAATCAAACCGATTTGAATGAAATTTATAGATCTGTGTCTAAAAAGTAAAAAAATGGCCATAGTTGTTTTCTAAACTAGGACCAGGAGGAATTAATGGGACAATTTCTGAGTTTCAACTCGATTTTGGTGAAATTTAAAATATAGATACCCCTTCGCCTAGGAGGAGACGTACTGTATGTACTTTCTCATAAGTAAGACAAGCAAAGGGCAAGCTATAAGCCCTGCTCCTTTGAAACTTTGAAATCGATTTAATGAAATTTAAAGCATAGGTATAGCTTCATTTAGAAGAAGGCACTTAATGTATCTAATTTCTGCCCCTCCAAACACTTTAAAATCAATATAAATGAAATTGAAAAGGCGATGGGGGTAGCGAAGCACACGGGGTGCAGCTAGTAGTGTTATAAAAAGGAGTTAATAATGGAATAAAAACTGTATCACCTCCTAAGTAAATTAAATATTAATTTTTAATATCTTGGTGAGCGTCAAAGAGAGAAAATGTTTACTTAAAAATATATCTTATAAACTAATGACTATTTATGTTAATAAATATTTTATATATATATATATATATATATATATATATAATTTTTATATTTTATGACAAACATTTTTGAAATTTACGAAAACTTACTGCAAGTTACCTACAGTGTGTGTTATCTGCGGTGAATTGCATGGTAATGCTAGCTGCACTAAGCCAAAAGATCAAGAAAAAACATTTAGTAATTGTGGAGGTAATCACACAGCTAACTATAGAGGGTGCCCTGTATATTCTTTCCTTAAACAGGCTATGGGTCAAAAACCCAAATTAACTCCAGCTCAACCAGTAAACGCGAACTCCGCCACTTTTGCTCAAATGAGCCAACCAGTTCCTTCACGTGTATCGTATGCTGATGCTGCTAAGACTAGTTCAATTCCCACGCAAAATGTTTCACCGCCAAATAATTCAACGAATTCAAACTCAAGCTTTAACTTTAGTCGCCTTGAAGCTACTATTGAGAATCTGGTGCTAACTATAAACAACCTTACTACAAATATGACAAGTATGATGCAAGAAATGCTGTGAATGCAGAATACACTGCTTCAAGCATTAGTTAATAAACCATGAACACGTTAAAAATATGTTTCTGGAACGCAAACGGCATTCGCCAACATAAAAATGAACTTGAGCATTTCCTCATGGAAAAAAATATGGATATAATGTTGGTTTCTGAGACTCATTTGACCTCAAGAAGCTTATTTAAAATAAATGGTTACACTTTATATGATACAAAGGACCCGAGAGGGAGAGCATGCGGTGGATCAGCAATTTTAATTAAGACTCAAGCACTATGCCCTTGACAACCTTAGTGAAGAATATTTGCAAGCAACGAATATTTTCGTAGAAATTTTTTGTGCGAATTTCGTGATATCATCAATTTACTCACCTCCCAGATTTTCAGTTACCGAAGATCAGTATGAGAAGTTCTACAAATCGCTTGGATCTTGTTTCGTGGCAGCTGGTGACTACAATGCAAAACATACGTACTGGGGATCGCGTCTTGTTACACCTAGAGGTCGAGCCTTGTTCAATACAATTTCAAAAATGGGCTTAGATGTCATTTCGAGTGGGGAGCCTACTTACTGGCCTACTGACATAAGAAAAATTTCAGATGTTATAGATTTTGGCTTCACGAAAAATATTCATAGGGACTTAATTCATGTAGAGGCCTCTCTAGATCTGTCCTCCGATCACTCTCCAACAATAGTTACAATTTTCAACCCACTAAGGAGTGATTTAACTAACTCATATGTGAAGATGATTAATGGAATCAACTGGCTGGCATTCAAAAAATATCTTAGTAGTCACTGCGTAGAAAACATTCAGCTTAGATCATGCGATGATATTGAATTTAACATTGCCAATCTTAACGAAAATATTAAACAGGCTGCTGAACACGCCACTACCTCCTATATATAGAATTTATTCTACGGAAATTGAACGTCTTGTATGTGAAAAAAGGAGAGCTAGAAGAGAATGGCAACAACACAGATCACCCCTAAATAAAATCAGACTTAAAGAATGTACTAAACGACTCAAAGAGCTGCTATCGTCGGAAAAAACTGCACTACTGGAAAAGTATTTAGAAGGTCTTGATGTAACGTCCGCATCTAAATACTCTTTATGGCGCGCTACTAGAAATCTTAAACGACCCGTTGATCTTAAATCACCATTGCGCACTGCGACCGGAGGCTGGGCAAGAAGTGATAGTGAGAAAGGTAACTTATTTTCTGAGCATTTAAAATCTGTATTCACTCCCAATTCATGTACGGGTGCTGCTGATTTACCGAGTCTAGTTTCTCTACCCCCTCGTCCCTTAAGGTTTAAGATGCGTGAAGTACAAAAAGTAATTGCTGAACTCAACCCGAAGAAAGCTCCAGGTATTGATGGCATTAGTAACAAAATGCTCATGAACTTGCCTCATATTGCAATAAGAATCCTGCTATGTACTTTTAATGCTATTTTAAGAATGCAGTATTTTCCACATAACTGGAAACTGGCCAAGATCAAAATGATTCCAAAGGCGGGCAAAGATCTTACCAAGACTGAGTCATATAGGCCTATAAGCTTACTATCTACAATCTCAAAGCTTTTCGAAAAGCTGCTCATGACTAAATTGTCCAAAATTTTAACTGATAATGGGTGCATCCCGGACCATCAATTTGGCTTTAGAAGTCAGCACAGCACGATTGAACAAACGCATAGACTGGTCCAAGTTGTAAGAAGAACATTTAAAGAAAAGAAGTATTGTTCTGCTCTCTTTATTGATGTTTCTCAGGCGTTTGATAAAGTATGGCACGAAGGCCTAGTTTTAAAATTGAAGACATATCTGCCAATAAACATGCAAAAGCTTTTGGAAAGATATATTATTGATAGGAAGTTCACTGTTGTGGAAGGAGAGCTCACGAGTGTACCCGAATCTATATCTGCTGGTGTGCTCCAGGGTAGTATTCTGGGTCCTGTCTTGTATTTAATATATACTTGTGATATGCCTGTGAGCAATAATATCCATATTTCTACTTTTGCCGATGATACAGCCTGTATGAGTGTGCACGAAAACCCTTATGAGGCATCCCGCAATCTACCAGGAACATATCACTCAGCTGGAAATATGGTTGAACTTATGGAGAATTAAAGTCAATGAACAAAAGTGTGTCCATATAACGTTCAACCTAAGAAGAGATACTTGCTCCCCCATTCGAATCAACAATCAAAATATTCCTCAACATTCCCAAGTAAAATACCTTGGTATACACCTTGATCGAAGACTTACATGGAAACATCATATTGACTCTAAGTTAACTCAGATGAAACTTAAGTTAACTCAAATATATTGGTTGATTGGCAGAAACTCAACACTCAGCTTAGACTGCAAACTTTTACTGTACAAGTCGCTTATGAAGCCAATATGGTGCTACGGAATTCAGTTATGGGGCACTGCTTCAGCTTCCAATGTCGAGAGAATCCAACGAAGGCAAAACAAAATTTTACGGTTAATAACATCGGCTCCATGGTACATCCAAAATTCTATTATACATCGTGATTTAAATATGCCACTAGTGACTGAAGAAATTGCAAAATACGCAGGCAAATATTTAACAAAACTGGAATCACATCCTAATCCGCTTGCTCGTAATATTTTGAACTTTACTGGACACATCCGCTTAAAAAAGAGGGACACACGGGCTCTTATACCTAACACTCCAGATGGGACTACTTGAAAATACTTTCCCCCCCCCCTTTTTTTTTTTTGATTATCACTACTAATGTATTATTTATAACTACCACTAAGTTTATGTCCGACACTGGTCGGGCCTAATAATTTTTTTTATAGATTTAAGATTTGAATACTTATTGTTAGTTCACATATGAAGATACAATAAATAAATACATGCATTACAAAAAAAAAAAAATTTAAAATCATGTTTTTTGTTGTGAACACCGTCAATTATTCAAAAACTATAGCAACATCAGAAAGAGAAAGAGAGTCAAAAATTGAGAGAATAAGAAAGTCCGCAATGAAAATAAAAATGATTTTAAATTTATGCCGTTCCGCACTGCGGGTTTTTACTTCAAAATCGTATGAAAAACCGCACCGCAATGAATTCTCGTTACATTGTGTTCAGACTCTAAAGCGGGATGTCTGGTCAGGTTACGATTAAAGGCAGAATTAGTTTGTACGTGCTGTTCCGTTCTGAATCAGCTGTTTTGTTTCTGTTGAGTTGAAAATCTGTATGTGTGGGTAGTTTTTACTTTTTCATTCTGTTCTGTTGCGGACAAATCTGTAGAAAATAGAATTCAACGTTAAGTGACAGCCAAAAGTATGTATGTATTAGTGTGTTGTGATATTTTGTGTGCAAGTGTAATTGTGTAGGTTGCCAGCTGAAAATAGCTTAAAAGACATAATTTTCGAACTTCAATTTTAAACCAAAATCGATTATTTGCGATCGTAAATAGTCGATTTTCGTCAAGAAAACGAAGTCCAAAAAATGTGTCTCTTAAGCTGTTTTAGCGGTTATGGTTCGATATATGCATATGATCTTCACAAAGAAGTCCACGGGTCAAATTCCGGCACTCGTTATCGAACGAAAATTCAAAATATTTCTCGTCGTTTGTTTCTTCCACAATTAGGGGAGCAAATGCCCAAGCGAATGATTTTGAAAAGAGTACAAATTTCCAAGATCAAATCATATTTTCCAACGAAAAATGGAATCGAATATATCTGCTGCTATATGTAATATTAGATTAAGGAGATTTAAGAAAATCACATCGTAGTAGAATCATGCCTTTTAAGCCTTTTAATATCTTAGCGGTAGTGTCAAATCTTTCGAAAAACACTGCTTTGCTTAAGTCGACTTAAGGTACAATTCCGTATTGCCACATCTATATAAAGGTATTTCTATCCAATACCTAAAATGATCCACAGCAACGGGATTTGTCCCAGACGAAGATGAACGTGGGTATTAAAAAAGGGGTTTGCCGATATAAAAAAGTGGTTTGAATTGAACACAGAAAAGTGCAAACGAAATGCAACCAATGTCTAAATGTCAGATTCTTTATTTTTTTTTCATACATATTTATGTATTTTACTTATGCCCCTATCACGGTTTTCAACTTTTAAAATAATTTGTTTGGGATTGATAAATTTGCACTGCCATTCTCCACTAAATTAACAGTTCACTTTTCAGTTGTGTTTTGGTACTGTCATTTACAACTCTGCGTAAGTTTGGTTGAGAAAAGCGTTGAGTATACACAACTGCTTTTTAGTAGTTGGGTTTTTCTAGTTGGTGCGATATAAAAAGCAGAAAAGGTGGAAAAATCGTAATTGGAAATATTTGTTATGCTTAATAACAAAATTCTTTAACGATTTCAGTATCGGCGGTGTAGCGGGCACATACAAAGATTTCTTTAAATATGGTTTTAGGTGATCAAACAAATAACGAAACGTTTCTTTGATCTGCCGGAATAACTAAAAACGTCAAAAATTATTTTTTACAGAATTCGTTCCATATTTTGATTATTCCTTACCTTGCATTGGGTATTTCAAGAGAGTTGAGTCATCACGAATTTTTCTTCTGATACGTAGCACATCTACAATTGCGACTTCGTTTTCGTCGTCACTAAATAAATCTACACATATTTGTATCCATTTGGTAAGATTCCTTTGAACTAAAACACTAAAACCGATACTTTTTCTAATATTGAGTTTTTTTCTGTCAAACTTGATATTTCAAGTTGGCAATTTCAACTAAAAAGCAGTTGTGGGTCATAATACTAAAATACAGTTTGGTTGTGTGTAAGTTTGATCTAGTTTTAGACGACCAAACTGAATTTAGTTGAGAACCGTGATAAGGGCATTAGTGTCTTGTAAAAATCTATTCAAATTACATGAACTATATTTAAAAAATACAAAATGAAAATATATTTACAAATGGATTGGCAACCCTTCTCGCAAATTGTAAACAGGTGTACAAATCTTTATCTGCGAATATTATTTATTTATTTGGAAATTGTATACAAAATATAAAGGTAAAAAATAAATAAACCGTGAACAGAAACTGCTCGAGTTCGAACATATTGATCTGCACTTGATAGAAGAGTTCTATTGCTGTTTCACACTTGTGGAGATTTAGGTTGTTGCTTGTTGTTTTTTTGGTGCTCTGTTGGTGTGGAGCCTCTGCCTTGCTGCTGGTGTGCAATTGCTTTGAACCGGATTGCCTGGTAATATTAACGACGACAATACCATTAAACTGTTTTGCGCTGTATGTAAACCTCGCAAGAGGTTTTGCATGTACGTACCTTTGCTTAAATATCATTACATAGCATTGTTTTTGTGTGCGATAAATGCGGGTGGTCGAACTACAGGTGTTTTTTATTACTTCACTAAGGCGATGCCAGATTTACTAAATTTACTAAAATTTATTAACGCCTAAAACTATACTGTAAAAATAAATGAGTAATAAACGTTCGTTATCTTCACCTGATCACAGTGACTCAAACAGTAAAAAATATTTTTCATCAGTTAATATGGCAAATCAAAGTAGTGCAGACGTGTTTTCATGGGATATGATGCGTAACATTTTTGATTAAAATCTGAAAGATTTTGCTAAAAAAGAGGATTTGGTGTCAATTAAAGCTGAAATAGAGGAGCTAAAAGAAGAAAATATAAAGTTAAAAAATGAAGTTAAAAAACTTACCTCACGTATTGAATTCATTGATAGAAACTCCCGATTATCGAACGTAGTAGTCACTGGTTTAAAGTGTAACAATGTGAAAGAGGCCAAAGCCGAATTCACCAAGCTCTGCACAGAATTGTTAAACATTAAAGTGAATATCGTTTCTACCCGCATAATTGCTAAACGAAAAGCGTTTATTTTTAATTTAGAGTCATGTACAGAAGTGAACTCAGCCTTAACTGCCAGAGGAAAATTAAGAGACAGTAACATATACATACAAAAATACTATACCGATGATGAACAACACGTCAGATTCAATTTACGTCAAATCAGTAAAAGCATTAAAAGTAAAAATAAAAAGGTTAAAGTACGGCTGGGCGAATTTTGCGTGTTCATCAATGATGAAAAATATACATGGCACAAGGGCAAAATTGTTGCCAATTGCAGTGAAGATGTCAACTTCTGGAAACAACTGCTGGAATGCAGTTGAACATATGAAGTATGCTTAAACGAGAGTCGTAAAAACATTGAGAAACCATATACTTCAAGTTCGCAATAGCAAAACTGTTACATTCATTTAATATCATACAATGTAGCGAACATTTTAAAATCAATAAACTTTGGAAATTTTTTAACCTATATACACAGATTTGATATATTCTTTCTTTTCGAAACACATGTGATAGAAGACAAACAGAGTCCTTTTGAAATGTATTTTAAAAACTACACTGCATTGGATTCCAACAATAAAAAGAAATAATTATGGACGGGCCAGCGGTGGGTGCTTGTATGGCTTTAGGAAAGAACTTCAAAAAAGGCACGCATTAAAGCTTATGAATTTATTTGAGAATATTGTACTTACTTTTATAATCGATGGTATTTCATTTTATATTATTCCAAGATACTTGAACTGCACTAATTGGAACAACGATTTTAAAATATTTGAACAATTTATTGAACATATCAGACCCACAAACTACTACATACTAGGCGATCTAAATGCTCGAGTTTCTACAGAACAAGTTCTGGAATCGGACATAGTAAAGTATTTACCACATGTGCGTGGAGATCGGTGCTCAAAAGATAAGACATATAATTCTGAAGGTAGAAAACTGATGAATTTGTTGGAAAACATTGGTGGTATAATCCTCAATGGAGGACTATGAATGATGGTAGCGGTGAATTCACTTTTCATGGTGGTAGAGGTAACTCAGTAATAGATTACTGTATAGGCTCTTACAGCTCACTGCATTATGTTGATAAGTTTTATATCGACTGCAAACCCTACTCTGATCATATGCCTATTTGTCTAAAGTTAAAATTGCCTAACAACGCTGACCACATTATAAATAATCCTCTACCAAGAATGTACTGGTCCCAAAGATATTCTGTTCATTATGCTGAGAAACTTAAGCGTCTTAATACAGATTTCAGTTCACAAACAAATACAACGATTGATGCCATGGTTACAAATATATCAAAAAAGATCAAACATGCATATACTCCGTCATATAAAAGTTCTTTTTATTTTGAACCGAAGCAAAAATGGTTTGACTGCAAATGCGCCCGATTTCGTCTATGTATGAAAAGTAAACTTAAAATGTATAGGAAAAATCACACGTCTGAAAACAAAAATCGTTATTTGATTGCAAGATCCTAATATATCATGGTTTGTAAAACTAAAAAACTTAATATGTATAACACAAATCTGAGTTTACTTAACACGGTAAAAACTTCCAGTGAATGGTGGAAATTGTCACATTCTATGAAATCTCGTACCTTTACATCTTCTAATGTATTACATGTGAATGATTTTTACTCACATTTTAGCAGTATACTGAAAAATAACGTGGAGACACATACAATTAGCTGGTCTATGCCTTATCATATTGATACAATATTAGACTCTCCCATAGAGTTCAATGAACTATTTACAGTTCTCAAATCGCTGAAACTAAATAAAGCTCCAGGTCAAGATGGTATTGGTTACGAGTTTTACAAATACGGTCCTGTTGGATTATATTATGAGCTGTTAAGTCTATTTAACAGAATCTTTCTACATGAAACAATTCCAGAAAATTTTCGAAATTCCATCATTATACCACTGTACAAAAAAGGTGATCCAAATATCGCAGGAAATTATCGTGGATTATCATTAATTGACACTATTGGCAAAATTTTTAGCTCAATTTTATTGAATAGATTGACTTTGTATCGATACTAAATATATTATGAACGAATTTCAAGCCGGCTTTAGAAAACATTATTCCACAGTTGATAATATCTTTAATCTGTCGAATATTATACAAATTAATAAAACAAATGGTAAAAATACATACGCATTTTTTGTGGACTTCTCATGCGCCTTCGACACTATACCTCGAAACTGTTTATTTTACAAACTGTCATGCCTTGGTCTTTCTTCTAAAATAATTAGATTGTTACAACTCCTACATGAGAGCACGAAAAGTAAAGTTTTGTATTGCAAGTCTTTATCCGAGACTTTTTCTGTTGAAGTTGGTGTTAAGCAAGGATGCATCCTTAGCGCAATTTTATTCTCTCTATACACTAATGACCTAGTTGATGAACTGCCTGGAGGTATTCACATTGCTGGCATCAATGTAAAAATATTACTTTATGCTGATGACATCGTTATTTTATCTGAATCGTCTAGAAGTTTACAACATATGATTGACAAACTGCGTAGTTACTGCCTAACATGGTGCCTAAAAGTTAACCTTGAAATGTCAAAAATACTGAACTTCAACCTAACACCAATTATTCAACGTAATTATACATCAAGGATGACTAGTCCCATAATAAAAGCTAGAGGCGGATTACTGGAAATAAACGGAAGAGTATTTTGCAATAACACTGATGGTATTTGTACAATATGTAACTTAGATGCGTCTGAAAATGTTATACATGTTATCGGTGTATGTCCTATATACAATGCATATAGATTAGAATATTGCAATAAAATGCAACTCGATGGAAATGAGATCATTAGTATATTAAATGGTTCGGATTTTAACAGCTTATATAAATATCTTGAGATTTGTCTTAAGTATAGAAAATTGATATTCAATGAATATTCTACTTAAACATTTCTTTTTATAAATAAACTTATAAATAAATAAGTATAAATGTATATCTCATAAACTACTTATAAGTACATACATATGTAGATTCTTGTAAAGTGCTAATCTGGCACACAACATTATGTTATGCCATATATAAATGTGAATTATTTTATATATTGTTATTAACCAGATATATAAAATTTTTATTTAAATATATTTACAAATGTAAATAGTGCCATATTATGAAGAAAATTTAACAAAATCCCAAAAAATAACGGTAAATAATTATTTTTTTGCTATTATTTTATACTTGCACGTAGAACATAAAAAATTAGTCACTGAGTCCAAACCATATCCAAATCGGACCGTAATTATATAAATTATAGCATTTTTTAAAATTGATATATTTACATATGTAAATAGTACCAGAGCTAGGGTTAACTGTATTGCCAAGTAAGCATACTTCCGTCACGTGCCCATGATGATTTTAAATGAGACATTTTTAGATTTAGTTGAACTGTAGTGAATTTTAATCAGAAATAATGTCTTATTCGGGCTTAGCTTCAGTAATTTCATTTCTTATTGAATGAAATATTTTTATTAATTAATGTGAGTTTCTAAAGAAGAGAAGAAAAATTAAATTAGACTTTGTTAGCTGGGGGAAATACCGATATTGTTCAGCGCAGCCACGCTCTTTATCAGCACCCATGTCTATCTACTGGGGTAGAGATTGTTATTAACATGATCATTTAACGCAAATTTTCAATGAAATGGAATATAAGAAATGATTATTGTGTATACAAATATAGATTTACCTTTGGTAAATACATTTGTAAGTATCACTATTCATGTTCTGTTTCTGTAGAAAACTCATAAGAAACCACAAACAGTAGCACACTGCTACAATTTCCAACTCCTTAACATTGAAAACTCAGCATCCATCATCAAACGCAACACAAACAATTACTCAAGATGTCATCAGTACAGGAACTTATGAAACAGCAAGAGGCAAGTGCAAGTGCGATTGGAAGAGTCATTTCAACCATAAAAAAGCTCCACTAGATAGAAGAACAGAGTTATTTTGCAAGGCAAAGCAAGATGAATTAGTTATCCTGTGGCAATCGTTCGAAAAACTGAAAAAAGAAATTCGGAATGATGCCACCTTATCAGAGGAGCATCCCTATACTACGAACGATATTTAATAATCAATTTGCGAACAATACAGTTCAACAATTGAACATATTAAGTGTCCAATAAATACTGCATGACACCATATACCAAACCTGTACCATCGGTAGGAACACCAGTAACCAACTCATTCAACCAGTATTAACCAGATAAAGTACGAACACCAGGACTAGCCAGGTTAATAACTGCACGTATGACAGCATTTTATTTGTTGATGAATCACAATTGGGAAGGAATTCAGCTATCTTAGCCCACTGCCTCTTCCAAAGATTACGATACCGAAATTCAATGGTTGACAATCGTTTTTTGATATGTTCAATGAAATTATTCACAAAAAAGCTATTCCCGCCATACACAAAACCTGGTTTTTGAAAACAAACACCACAGGTGAGGCAGCTAGTTTAATACAAAATTTATACTTAACCGAAACCTACTATGAAACGTCTTGGAAAATGCTTCCAGACCGCTTCAGTAATCCACGAATATTGACAAATATCATAAATAGAATATTGGGCCAACCAAAAATAGCTGATAATCCCTCCGCTGTAGCCCTAAAAGGGTTACATGACACAACACGAGAGTGCATCTCAGCACTAAACAATTTGAACATCAACAAGAGACCCCATGTTAATTAATATATTAATCAAAAAATTGGATCAAGGCACACACTTATTACACGAGCAGTCAGTGCAACTACCAAGATCATTGCCAACATGAGAAGAACTGTTGGGCTTCCTGGAAAGCAGATTAAAATCATAAGAAGCAGGTGGCCGAATACAAACAACGTGAAAGAGAACTTTAGCTGCAGCAACCGCTCCCAAGGAAAACAACCATTTCAAACTATGTAGCAACGGAATTCATAAATTATATTGCAACATATTTTTAATGATGTCAGACCATAACTATGTCAAAACATTGCACAGCAAGTTCTTGTAGAAAATGTAAAAAAATACACAACACACGTACATTTGGAGAGGCATCCACAGAATACCAACGCCTTAACCGTACCATCAAATAACTCTTCCACTGAAAGTAAAGCTTCAACATCAACGGTAGCTTCAGCTTACTGTCCTGGTACAGGGAAAGGCTACGTACTGTTAGCCACAGCTCGGGTAAAAATTACAGGCAAAAATGGACGGTCTGGAGAATCACAAATCAACATTGCCAATAACCGGCTACTAAATCGTTTATCACACAAGCCATCACAGACATCCTTATGCATCGAAGGAATCGGCAGTCAGTCCGGAAATACAAATCAACGCATTAACGTTAATCTTCAGTCTACAACACAAGACTAGAAGCCTTTGTTATTCCCAACATAATTCCGGCCCAACTTTCAAAACAAATTTTTATAAAAAATTTTTCTTAAAAAAATTTTCATACAAAATTTTTCTTAAAAAGCCTTTATAAAACCTTAATAATTTTTATAAATAAGGCTTTTATTGTTTTAAATTTATTATTATTTATACTTACATTAATTGTTTTCAAATGAAGTCATACCAAATTTGAAGTCTTGCTGGTATAGCTTTAAAAATAAAAGATTTTTATAGTTACGTTGTATAGGGCGTGCCCCTTCCCCCAGTCATATTCACCAATACTTTGAACTACTTTGCACTTCGCTCTCAAAAGAGCTCGTAACAAATTTAATTACTCTTGCTATTATAGCTTTCAATTTATAAGATTATTATTAATTACTTTGTATGAGGGGTGCCCCTTCCCTTTACTGCTATTCTACCAATATTTTGAATTACTTCGCACCTGGCTCTCAAAAGATTCCATACCAAATTTGAAGACTCTTTGCTATAGCTTATACAAGATATAAGATATAAGATTATAATTAATTACTTAGTATGGGAAGTGAACCTTCTCATGCTCATATGATACCAATATCTTGAATTACTTCGCACCTCACATCACTGGGCAATAAAACTAACATTCCTCCCCTAATATCTGTGCTTTCTCGTAAATCCTGAGTAGTTCAATTAAAGGCTTCTATAGCTTTCTTGTAAGACATCGTACATTCATCTCACACTAAAAAATTACATTGCCTGAGCATTCTGCCTCGGGAGTTATTTTTGCTGAAATTACAGATGGGTGAATCTTCATCTGCTAGATTCAGCTGTGATTTTAAAACGGAATGTGCAGTACATCCGCCAGTTAGGAGTGTCGTACATTCATCTTACTAAAAGGTTACATTGCCTGAGCATTCTGCCTCGGGAGTTATTTTTGCTGAAATTACAGATGGGTGAATCGTCATGTGCTAGATTCAGCGGTAATTTTAAAACGGAATGTGCAGTACATCCGCCAGTTAGGAGTGTCGCGGCTATACCTGAAGAAGCAACATCAACTGCTATCTTGTGGTCTTTTCTCACGGATATTAATATTAAGTTTAGTAAAAATATTTTTCCAGTTCCTCCAGGGGCGTGAAGAAAAAAAGTGCACCACTGCCGGATTCTATTTTTCATAATACTTTATGAAAAACGTCACTTTACTCTGCCGTTAATTTAGGGATTAATTCTATTACTTGATGTTGCAGTGCTACCAAGACACATTTAATGCAGGTACATGCATTAGGCACAACCCTGTGGCAACTCTGTGGTTCTCACATAGTTTTACAAAGTAATTGTCAAAAAATTGTATGCATCAAACAAGGCACAAAAGTAATTGTCAAACGAATTCTTCGTTATAAACTTGTAAACAAAAAATCAGCGGATGAGCAATGTGCCTGATACGTGTACCTGTTTGATATGCCTTGAGTGCTACAAAATCGTAATCTAATTCCCTAGCGATTTCATTGTTACAGTTATTTCCGTCGAGTCGCACGCCCCACCTCAAGTAATGTCGAAAAAATTTAAATTATAAAAGAATTAATTTTGAAACTTTTTAAATTTTATGCCTATTTTGTCAATTGTTACTCAATTATTAAAAAAAACGAAAAAAGCCGACAAAAAATTAAGAAAATAGAATAAAAACCGGGTTTAAACTTGTTAAACAATCAAGCCTCAAACGAAAATGTGTGTTTCTGCAAAAATCCGTACCAAATAAAAAAAACCGGTTCCGAACCGTGTAAAAAATATCATATGTTTGACACTGGTAATGTAGCTTTCCATTGGTGAAAGTATTTTTAAAATTGGTTTATGGTTTGAAAATCCGTACCAAATATAAAAAACTGGTTCTGAACCGGATAATTTAAACAATTTTAAAACCATCCTCATTGCATGTTCTACAAAACGTATTCAGGCATTTTTTAGTATATGCAGCCGTTCTCGAGTTGTGGCTTCCAAGATATCGTGAAATAAACGTTGCTTCTCTATGGGAAGTGCAACGACAACCCTAAGCGCCCTATACACGTATCAATTCAATTGTCAATTGAGTCTTTTAATTGAATTGATTCTTGGGTACACACTTCATAAACTGAACTGAATGATTTTCATTCAACTGTCAAATTTATATTTTTTCATAATTACAAATTTGAAAATTAAAAATTTCTATTGCATTCATTTATTAATTTTTGTTTTCTTATTTAAAATTCAATGAAATTAAAAACAATCTTAAAAATATTTAACTTTTTCTTTACAAAATAAAACTGCAAGTATAAATTTTGACAGCTGATCAAGATTTTCTGAATATGGCAGTTAATCAATATTTTTTTTGAACAAACACAAACACAACTGGCAAAGCGATTAGCTTGTCTGCGAAAAACACCCAGGGTCTATGGTGGGAATCGAACCCACGACCTCTTGACTGAGAGGCTAGCATCGCTACCACGCAGCCACAGAGGCACCACAGAGACTCGAACACACACAGCATAATCGAATTGAAAGATTTACTAAGGCCCAATAATTGAGTTCTCAATTATGTGTCATTTATCTTTAAGTGTCTCTTAAGTACCGAATTCATTTTTTTTCAGTATAAAGTTGAGAGCCATTTAAATGCCCAATCTTGTCTATTTAAATCACACTTAAGTCTTACGCGCATACCATATGTTATTGTGCTTGTGTGTGTTTATTGAAAACATGTACATGAACATTATGTGGTCGTATTAAAAATAATTTCGTTTAATTTTCATAAATATATAACATATACAATGCATAGTATCATATCATGGAATAAATAAATAGAAAAATGGGTTCGGATGCTCTTTTGGTTTTATAAAATGTGTTTTTATGCAGTTTTAATTTTCTACATGTTGATAACCTAACTTTCTTATTTACATTAAACATCTGTTTTCTTTTACGACTCAAAATTTCACCGTTTCATAGTATCTAAGTGATCATTTAATTTTACGACTGAAAAAATGAAAATCAGTTCTCGTGGTACCTTCATATCGAACAGTCGATTAGCGGAATTTTGCTTACATACTTACCAAACAAACAAAAAGTTATACAAAAAAATATTCGTAGTACATATTATTCGTAATAGGTACATACTGACTTTAATAAATAAGCTTTATGCTTTGCTAATATTTTTTACATAGTAGAAATAACAGAAACACAAGAAGACAGCAAACAAAAAAAAAACATAAACAAAGTGACATTGAGGAATACTCTATAGAGTACCTCAAAAACAAACAAACAATCATAAATAACAAAAACAAAAAAAAACCGCAAACAAAAAAAAACACAAACAAAGTACCCTTGAGGAATACTCTGTATGGATACCTCAAACACAAAAAATTTTAAAGTGAGTTCTAACGGCAGAAATGCTTATTATACTGTGAGTTCTGAAACTCTTAATCAAAACAATATAAATAATAAGCCTGATTAAAGTCTTTTTTTAACGGCAGAGCCAATTTTTCATCAACGATCAACTTCGCTTTGTCCAATATCAAATAGTAGTGATTCATTAACATTACAGTTGCCTAGTACTTCTTCATATAAGTCAGTAATAGCATCCCCTTCAGGCTCGTGTTCATCACTTAACAAACTTATCACTACAGATAACAGTAGCTCAAAACGAAAGGTACAAGTTGGAATGGACAGATATATAACCGTGGTAAAGCGTAGGCGAAGCCCGAATTCTTAAAAAATTTCATCTGCCCCAAAAATGTCTAGGGATAACAGCGCAGCTTCAACTAATCGCCAAAACTGCTTTAAAATCTCTCCGTCATTGGTGAGAATAAATTTCATATTGTACCAATAAAACGCGGCAACATCGACGGAACGAAAATTCAAATTTATGACGAAAAAGATTTCCGCAAAATGGTTGCTGAATTTGAAAAAAATAAAACAAGCTTCTACACATACCAGCTTAAGAGCGCTAAAGGCCTGCAGATCGTATCGAAGGGCATAGATTCTTATGTTGTTCGCTAGGAAATAAAAGATGCACTCGTCCTCCAGGGGTTTAAGGTAAAAAATTTGTTCAATATAATAAATAATGAGATGATTCCCCAACCCCTACTTCGTGTTGACCTTGAGCCCAATGATATAAAATTGAAAAAAATGAGACGCACCCAATTTATAGCTTAAAATACCTGTTATGCCGAAAAATAACAGTTGAAGAACCACACAAACGTTCTGGAGCCGTACAGTGCCATAATTGTCAAGAATATGGCCATACGAAAACTTATTGCAATTTACCTACTATTTGTGTTGTGTGCGGCGAATTACACGGCACTGCTAGTTGCAATAAGTCAAAAACTCAAAGTGATAAAAAATGCAGTAATTGAGGAGGTAATCACACCGCTAAATACAGAGGTTGTCCTGTGTACTCTTTCGTAAAGCAGACTATGGTGCAAAAACTTAATTAGCTCCAGCTCAATCAGCAAACGCTTACTCTGCCACTTTTGCGCAAATTGGTCAACCAGTTACTTCCCGTGTATCGCATGCATATGCTGCTAAGACAAATTCAATTCCCACACAAAATGTTTCCCCGCCAAATAATTCAAAAAATATTGACGCAAGCTTTAATTTTAATCGCCTTGAAGCTACTATTGATAATCTGGTGCAAACTATAAACAATTTTACAACAAATATGACTAGCATGATGCAAGAAATGCTGCGAATGCCGAATACTCTGCTTCAAGCATAAATTAACAAGCCATGAACCCGTTAACAATATGTTTCTGGAACGCAAACGGCATTCGCCTTCATAAAAATGAACTTGAGCACTTCCTCACGGAAAAAAATATTGATATAATGTTAGCCTCTGAGACTCATTTGACTTCGAGAAGTCTTTTTAAAATTTATGGCTACACCTTATATGATTCAAAGGACCCTAGAGGAAGAGCATGCGGTGGATCAGCAATGCTAATAAGGTCAAGACTCCAGCAGTATATACTTGACAACATATGTGAAGAGCATCTTCAAGCAACAAATATTGGCATTGAACATTTTTGTACAAATTTCGTGATATCATCAATTTACTCCCTTTGTTGTTCAACACAATGGACTTGGACGTCATTTCGAGTGGGGAGCCCACTTATTGGCCTACTGACATACAAAAAATTCCGGCTGTCATAGATTTTGGCGTCATGAAAAATATCTCTAGGAATTTAGTTCAAGTTAAAGCTTCGCTAGATCTCTCGTCCGATCACTCTCCCACTATCGTGACAATCTGTAACCCATTAAGAAGTGACTTACCTCATCCATATATGAAGATGATAAATCGTGTTAATTGGCTGGGGTTCAAAAAATACCTTAGTAGTCATTGTACGGAAAATATTAAGTTAAGAACACTAGATGATATTGTCAATCTCAACGAGAATATTAAACAGGCTGCTGAACATGCTACTACCTCCCATCCATAGACTGGATTTAATAAAATTTATTCTACAGACATTGAACGTCTCGTACGTGAAAAAAGAAGAGCTAGAACGGAATGGCAACAGCACAGATCACCCCAAAATAAAATTAGATTTAAAGAGTGCACGAAACGACTCCAAGAGTCAACTGCATCTTTTAGAAATTATCTTGAAAGTCTCGATGGCACACCAGCATCTAACTACTCCTTGTGGCGCGCTACTAAAAAGCTTAAAATACCCGTTGAGTTTAAACCACCTCTGCGCACTTCGACCGGTGATTGGGCAAGAAGCGATACTGAAAAAGGTTAAATATTTGCTGAGCATTTAAAATCCGTATTTACCCCAAATACATCTACTGGTGTTGCTGATTTGCCAAGCTCCAGGTATTGATGGAATTACTAACAAGATGCTGATGAATCTGCCTCGCACTGCAACTAGAATCTTACTATTTATTTTTAATGCCATATTACGACTAGAGTATTATCCACACAGCTGGAAGCTTGCCAAGGTCATAATGATTCCAAAGCCGGGCAAAGATCTAACCAAGGCTGAGTCTTACAGGCCAATAAGTTTACTATCAACAATATCAAAGCTTTTCGAAAAGCTGCTCATGACAAAATTGTCCCCAATTCTAAGTGATAGTGGGTGCATACCGGATCATCAATTTGGTTTTAGAAGTCAGCATAGTACCATTGAACAAACGCATAGATTGGTTCAAGTTATAAGAAGAACATTTGAAGAAACTAAGTATTGTTCTACTCTCTTTATTGATGTTTCTCAGGCATTTGATAAAGTATGGTATGAAGGCCTAATTTTAAAATTGAAGACATCTACCAATAAATTTTCTAAAGCTATTGGAAAGTTATATTCTATCCCGGAAATTCATTGTTGTGGAAGGAGACTTCATGAGTGTTCCCGAATCTATCTCTGCCGGTGTGCCACAGGGCAGTATACTGGGACCAGTTTTGTATTTGATTTATACTTGTGATATGCCTGTTAGCACTAAAATCCATACATCTACTTTTGCCGATGATACAGCCTTTTTTAACATTCACGAAAACCCTCACGATGCATCCCGATATCTTCAGGAACATATAACCCAGCTGGAACTATGGTTAAAGTTATGGAGAATTGAAGTAAATGAGCAGAAGTGTGCGCAAGTAACATTTACTCTACGAAAAGATACTTGTTCCCCCATTAGAATTAATAATCAAATTGTTGCTCAACATTCACATGTAAAATACTTTGGTATACACCTTGATCGACGGCTGAAATGGAAACAACACATTGACTCTAAGCTAACACAAATGAAACTAAAATTAACTCAGGTACATTGGCTGATTGGTAGAAATTCAACTCTCAGTCTAGATTACAAACTTTTGATATACAAGTCACTTTTGAAACATATATGGTGCTACGAAATTCAACTATGGGGCACTGCTTCAGCTTCCAATGTCGAGAGAATCCAACGAAAGCAAAACAAAATTTTATGTATGATAACTTCGGCTCCATGGTACATAAAAAATTTAAATATGCCACTAGTGATTTTAGAAATTGCAAAATATGCAGGCAAATATTTAACAAAACTCGAATCACATCCTAATCCGCTTGCTCGTAATATTTTGAACTTTACTGGACACATCCGCCTAAAAACAGGGACACAAGGGCTCTTATACTCAACACTCCAGATGGGACTACTTGAAAATACTTTTTTTCCTTTTTGATTGTCACTAATGTATTATTTATATTTATCAAGAAGTTTATGTCCGAAAATGGTCGGGCCTAATAATTATATTTTAGATTTAAGATTTGAATACTTATTGTTAGTTCATATTTGAAGATACAATAAATAAATACATGCATTAAAAAAATTAAACTGCAATTAAGTGCAACTTAAATAGCTAAATGACACTTAATTGAGAAGTCGATTATTGGGCCTAAGTCTAAAGAGCTGCCAAAGTAATCAATTGGCTTGTATCACAACCGACTCAGTTGGCAATTGAATTGAAGTTTGTAAACCGATAACATTTTTCAAAAAGTAGCAAAAAATAAAGGATTTATAAAAAAGGGGCAACATTAAAAAAACGAGACAATTACACTAAAATTTCTTATTTTCAATGTATTATTACATAATTCCCTTTAAAAAAAGGGGGACAAAATGTAGCAAGGCAGTCAAGAAAGTGGCAAATTGCCACTTTAGTCGGTCAAACGGTCATGCTGCGTGTATGGGATGCTTTAGGCATTAAAAATTAATAGCATATTTCTCCTTCTAGACCACCAGTAATATTCTGTGGGAAAATCAGCAAGATCAGTATAATGACTATCGACAGAATAGCCCCTACAAAGTTTCCCTCTTCTAACTATATTACTTTTCCAGATATCTCAAAGTATGTATTTTTCTTTATGGGAGGTTTCACATCTACATGTATAATTCAAATTTTTTGTAAGACAACGCACATAGTAAAACTCGTTAACTATAGAAAATTTCATGTTTCTTGCTGAAATACATCAAAAAAAATTATATATGGAGGTGGCACAATAAAAAAATAGCGAAATCGGTGAAGTCGCTCTTAATTGCTGTGATTACCAACGAACGACAATTGCTTTTTATCTAGATAGATAAATATTTTTGTTTACTTAAAAGTTTTTCTTTGGAGTTAAAAACAGTATTTCCTTAGTACAAATTAAACTGTGTATGTGCATATTACACATCCCGCTTTCTGATCGATCCTGTCCCGCTTTTTGCAAAACCATCTGGTCACGTTAGTTAATAGTGTTTCTGAATGAGGTAGTTTAGACGAGAACAATTTTTAAGCCGCACAATTTTTGTTCTTTTCTAAATTACACGAGACTAATTCACCTGGCACAAAATGTATTAGTATACACAGCTGTGTGTGTGTTAGTGTTTTTAGTATTCATTTAACATTTGCTGTTTTTTAAGTTGTGTGCGTATTGGTTTTATGCTGCTAATGCGGGGTTGAAGCTGGTTGAAAAGTTTTGCCAACCGCAAAACCCCTCTCTTTGCATCTCTCACCAACAAACTGGCATGTTATGCCAGCACAATTATGCCCGTGGAAATCAGCGCAATTATTAAGTCGCAATAAAAACAATATGGCAACAATTTACAGTTTTATTTGCAAATAAAGGCTCAATCAGAATTGAAATAACCATAGCCATAGAAAACAGCCTTTAGAACCAAACTAATGGACAACACTGTATTTGATTATAGGTGACTCTCCATAACTCTCACCATAGAAACTAATTGAATTTTGGTTTCGTTATGGCTATGTCACGTCTAATTTAAGCTTAAGCCCTGCGCAAGGCATATCAAACAGGTACATGTATCTGGCATATTGCTCATCCGCTGATTTTTTGTTAACAAGCTTATAACGAAAAATTCGTTTGACAATTACTTTTGTGCATTTTTGATGCATACAATTTTTTGACAATTACTTTGTAAAACTATGTGATAAGCACAGAGTTGGGCCTAATGAATGAACCTCTAGTAAATGTGTCTTGGACTTGCGTATAAACGTAGTAATATGCTTCCATGCGCCGGCGAAAATTCTCTCGGCGCACCACCGCCGGTCACAAAACTACTGCGCCGCCGCCGCCGTGTTTCTCTGCCACTGCTGCATAGTAACATAGTTACAAGCCGATCGGCACAATTTCTCAAAGTCGCCGCCGCTGCTCAATTTCTCCAAGTTGCGCCTCCGCCGACCCTAATCGGATCGAATATTAAGCCGGCTCACGGTTAGCCACCGAAATCAACAGATGAGCCTTTGAATAACTCTGTGTGTGACCATTTTTTTAACACATGTGAAAGTAAGCGCATTAATTAAAAAAAAAAAATTGCATTAATTTCGGGTTTGCACGTGCAAATATCCTTACAAAGAACAATAATGATATTGGTCGCCGTGAAGAAAAAAAAACTTGAAAAAACTTTTTCAGTCACGTACCAAACTTTTTTAAGAGTTGCAAAAAAGGTACTATTTTCCGTGTCGGTGTGAGCACGTGCGTTTTTGAGAGTGTATGTGTGCCACGTGCTCGCATGAAATTTATATCCAGAAATTTACTTTAAATATATAACAAATACAATAGATGTGCGCTATTAATTTATATACGTTTCAATAGAAGACAAAAGTAGGTATCAGAATTATTAAATGTCATATTTCTAATAACTTGATTTCGAAAGTTATAGCCCAGCAAACTTTTTATAAAAAAATAGTTTTCGTCTTATAAAATCAAAAAGATTAAGTCTGCGCTATTGACACATTAACCAATCCATAGCAAATCAATATACCTTTCAGAAAAAGTAACTGTCATATTCAGATTTACTTTAGTTCAGAAGTTATAGCCCAGCAAACGTTTTATTAGCAAAAAAAAAGTTTGCTTCATAAAATCAAAACCGGTACTTGTGCGCTATTGACATGTATATCAATCAATGAGGAATTAAAATACCTTTAAGAATTTGTGACTGTCATATCCAGATTTACTTTACTTCTGAAGTTATAGCCCAGCAAACTTTGGCTCGTTAAAAATAGAAAAAGTTTTCGTCCTATTAAACCAAAACGATTCATTGTGCACTACTCAGACATATACCAATCAATAAAGATTTTTAAATATGTGACTGTCATATTCAGAATTACTTTAGCTCAGAAGTTATATCCAAATAAAAAATTTTATATCATTAAAATTTAACAAGAAAGTTTAATGCCTATAAAATAGTAACTGTTGTATGGCAGATATAAAGTTATATATCCTTCGATAGATAATAAAAATAACTTTCAGAAATTGAGAATGTGGTTTTCTGAAATACTTTATTTCAGAAGTTATATCCTAGAAAACTCGTCGAAGGCACAAAAATAAGGACAAAACTTTTATACTTATAAAATAGAAACTACTTATATTATCGTGTTGCAATATATAATAATCGATAAAAAACAAAACTACTTTTTTAAATTGGTAACTGTATTTTTCTGAATTTGTGGAATTCAGAAGTTATACCACATCAAACTTATAACTTCGTAAATATTTTTCCATTCGCAAACTTTTTATAAAATGTCAATAATAATAGTGTGCAGCTACTGATAATACAGGTTTAAGATGTAGATAGCACAGTTACATGTGGCAGCACAAATAACAACTACCACCACGAATTCGAACTAATAATAAATATTAATATTAATAAGGATTATTGTTAGCTTATATTTGCAATTATTAATAAATATTAAACAAATTAAACATTAAAATTACATTTTTTATGGTGTCGATAACAGTGGTGTATTTTACACCCAGGGATGGCTAAAGACGACAATATGCACTGGTTGGTAGCACTACGTGATTGTTGAAATATTACAGCAAGTTGATAGCATTCCAGCTATTATTATAATAAAGTAAAGCATCATTCTCTCTTCGTGGCATTCGTGCAAGTCAGTCGTGCTTAGTAAAATAAGCTGATTCGGGAGAAAAACCAAATAAACTTTCAAATTACCAAGTGGCCGAAAACTAAATATCGTGCGTTGGGATACTAAATTGGTTCTTCATAGTTGTGGGAAAAAAATAATAAAAAATACGTACTGTGTGTCTGTGGCAGATGTCCTTTGGGCTATCGCCAATGATTATTGGCGATATTTTTGTGTGTTATTGTGTTAAGGAGTATTAATTAAAAAGAAATCTAGCATTAGACATTTTGAAAAAGACACATACATACATTAGGGTGAGTTCGTTTTTTTGTCTGGGCTGATTGTGAAAATTTATAGTGCTTGATTTTTACATTCTCGAACAATTGTCTGTGTGTTGACTCTCTTATTGGCATTGTTAGCGCCATTTGATCGCCATTGTGCAAACGCCATTTTTATAGACGGCAGTACAGCTAGCACTTTCGAGTAATAGCAACTGAGTAACACTACACCCGTCACCAGGGTAGTACAATTATTGGCAAAATCCCCATCCCACAAGCGGGAATTGTTTGACAAGAGGAAGATGAAAGGCGCCGGGGGCGGGGGCCTTCCGGCGATAGCCGAGAGCCCTCCCTTGAAAGAAAGAAAAGGAAGACCATGACGACCAACAAACCCAAGGATGATGGTAAGTACATTGAACCTTTGTCAGATATAAAGAGTGTGTGCTTTTCCGGGACCATGGCGAATGACGTGGGCGGTAAACTGACCGGACAGCGTGAACGTCATATTGACTGTCGCTATGAAGCGGGCCATAAGGGGCCATTCATGGTGTATTTGGACTCATTCGACAATTCTGGTTTAAGAAAATTCTTCTCTGCGATCACAGTCAGTAGACTGATTACCAAACTTCAGATTAATGGTGTGTTGGAGGTAATAAAGATTGGATTTGGGAGGCGTAAGGTGCTTTTTAAATCGGAGGCAAATGTGTTCGCAGAGGACGGCCGACTGAAAGAGCATGATCTAGTAGCAAAAATTTTTGAGCATTTTATTTAAAAAATTTCCATTGTCTATGATATCCCGCTGGAAATTTCTATGGAGGAATTCCAAGAGGGCCTAAAATCCGATTTCTCCATCATCAGATGTTTTAGAGCCACGCGTCGTATTAAGGATGCAGAAGGCGAAATGAAAACAATTGATACGAAGAACGTTGAAATCGTCTTCAAAGGAAATGAAATCCCCAAAGAAGTCGTTTTTGGATATGTTAAAATACCGTGACTGTACAGATTTTTCAAGCCTATCACTTCCTGTTCAGAAACAAAGACCAAACTGACAACCATAGTGCAGCCTATGGAGCAGTTCACCAGGTAATGCCATATTCAAAAGTTGTTAAACTAAACACAAACAGAGCAAGAGAGGAGGAAAAGGCCAGAATCACTATGAGCCATCATAGGGATTTATTAAATGAAGATTCGAGGCAAAATAACGTTACAAACCAATCTTTCATGGAAATACAAATGGTCGCAGTATGGGCGCCTTCCCTAAAACAACTTTTAATGGCAAAAGCAACACAGCACTCGACGTGCTTACAAGAACATCTTTGGAAACCACAAATTTCCTCTCCAATTTTGGAGAAGAGGAATTTGATAAAATCAAAATAATGAAACTCATATCGAACCTGAGAGATAATGTGAATAGGAGTTTAAGTTGCTTGGACGCGGACGCTATCAACAGATCCATTCTGTTGAATCACTTCTCTAAGAAAATTACGGTCCTTAAAATCGAGATTCTTTATTTAAAAAAGTTTAAAAAAGATAGGCAATAAAGAACTCTTAGAATTATTTCTATCAAGAAATAACATTGACATGGCAATCCTCACGGAAACTTGGCTGGTGGATAATTCCAGCACAAGTCTCCATGATTATAATTTTATTGGCAAATACAGGAGTGATGGTTTTGGTGGTGTGGGCGTCTACGTTAGGAAGAAAATAAAATTCAGTATTTTAGACATAAACTCACAACAAGACACTTTGGCAATTTCAACATTAAACTTGAAAACAAATTTTAACATTATTGGCACGTATTGCCTCACCCCCCCCCTCCCCCTACCGTTTGGACCATGCGTCCTTTGAGTCCGAACTATCCAGAATTTTTCATTTGACAGATAATACCAACAGCTGCACTATAATTTGTGGAGATTTCAACGCAAAATCGGTAATCTGGGGTTCGGGTAACTCGGACCCCAGATGCCAGTTTTTGAAGAACCTTTTGATCACCACGGATTTCACTTATATGAATGACGGGAGCCCAACTTACATCACAAATACTTCGACATCGATACTAGACCTGGCTTTTATTAAGGGCAACAGTGGTTGCGGAACGTGGCGTACCATAAACACCAAAATCAGTGGTAGTAACCACATCTCCATCATCATATCGATTGGCACTCAGATGGGCTTAAAAGGTGGCAATAAAATCCTATTAAGAAACAGACTACTCAAGACAGTGCAGAAGCTAGCGGCACGAAATAGTTTAACTGATCTGGAAGAAAATATTATTAATAAATTCAAGGAATGTACAATAAATATACCAATCGGTAACAAATACAGAGCAAAGTGTTGGTGGAATGATGAGTCGTCGAAATTGTTCAGGCTTAGAAACGCGGTGAGACTTAAATTCAACAGATGTGGTTCACCTGAGAATTTTAGAGCGCTGAAAACTGCAGAGAACAATCTCAACAATCATGTCCGTACTCAAAAAAGGAGGGCATTTGAGGGGCTTATAAACGAATTAACAATACCAGCAGCACCAAGAAGTTTTTGGCAAAAATTGTCACAAGTTAAAAAATACGGTCAAGTCAAGCCCACTAGAAACTCATGGACGGACTCACAAACAATTGAATTCCTTTCCAACCTGACGAGTACTCAACCTTTAGGCACGTGTCAAGGCCCTCAGCTGCAGACTGCTATTACGACAATTCCGCCCTTTTCCTTCGACGTATTTGAAAGATATATCAGATCCAGAAAACCGGATTCTGCGGCCGGTAACGACAAGATTACGTACAGGTTACTTGTGAATTTACCCACACATACAAGGAAAAAGATTTTCAACTTATTATGTGACTGCTGGACAAAATGAGAAATTCCCTCTTCATGGCGGAATATAAAAGTATGCCCGATTCTGAAAAGGGGACGAGACCCTACATGCAAAGCAAATTACAGACCCATATGCTTGATGCCAGTTTTACTTAAAACAGTGGAATACATGATTGAACTCCACATCGAGGATCACGTTCAAGCCAGGGGGATATTGCCGAACAGGTCATATGCTTTCAGGCGAAAGAGGTCAACAAATCAGTGTGTTAACGATGTCTTAAATTCTATTTACGGCGCGAAGAAAAAGGGACTACAGGTAGTGACCGCTTGCCTGGACATTGACAAGGCTTATGACCGCACCGACCCAGCACTACTGTGTCAGATGTTGATGGACTACAGCTTTAATCAGCATATCGTAAAATGGATTTCATCCTACCTGTTAGACAGAAACTTAATCCATGGCCATCAAGAGAGGGACATGGCGATGGGCCTGGCCCAGGGTAGCACATTATCGCCGGTTCTATTCAACATATTTACGGCGGATCTTCCTTGCATCTCAGTAGGCAACACCACCCTCTTTCAGTTTGCGGACGATTTTTTCCTGGTATGTGCACACAGAGACTTCAGCGAAGCGGTCTCCATGTTGGCAAATAGTCTTAATTGGCTTAGTGAGGCCTGCAAGGAACGACGACTCTCTTTCAATGCTGAAAAATCGAACATTATACACTTTAACAGGGGTCAGAGGACCATCAACATTCCCCTGGCGGGGGTGTTAATCCCTCAAGTTGACCACGTTAAATATCTCGGGAGGATTATTACCCATAATAACTCCCCCACTATGCATGCAGCGTGCCTGGTCAAGTCACTGAATAAAACAAGTAATTTTATTAAGATTATAAATAATAGGTTCACTGGTCTGGACCCATCTCGAGCGTTATTGATTTTTAGAGCAATGACTATATCCAAAATCGAACATGCTGCTTCATCACTGGCGAACATCACTAAACTAGCCTTAAAAAAGATTAAGGTGTTTATGAATGACGTACTCAGGACATGCATGGGTCTTCTTAGATCAACACCAATTAATGTGGTTTATCACATGGCGACGGAGTTACCACCAGAGTATAGATTCAGGCTATCTACTGCCAAGGAACTGGCGAAGGCCTTCACTTATAACCTACCAATTACAAGTGATTTACACGACCATATCGAAATTAACACTAGCATTTCTCGCATTTTCCATCAATTTAACGAGATTTTCATGAACATTGGTATTAAACAACATGTCCCAGCAGATGACAGAATCAAATTCCACTTGGATTTTTTCGAGGCAGTGGGAAATAAACACTCAGCAAACGCCGAGAGGCATATTTCGAAGTTATCTATACGGATGGGTCAGTAATCGGTGACTCGACGGCTTTTGCGTTCCACCACAGTAGGTCAAACAATACTCGGCGTTTTAGTACCAGCATCGGCCTATCTTCAACCACAGCGGAATTACTGGCTATTAAAATGGCGGTGGGATTTGCGGCACAGTATGGTTTCTTGAAAGTTGCTATTCTCACGGACTCTATATCCGGTTTACAGGCGTTGATAAATAGGAATAATCCCAATTACATCGTAAGCGAGATTTTGAACTGTATAAACAGGACACAATGCCGGTCGTTTGAATTCCACCACATACCTGGTGATTCGGCTGCTAGGGCGGCCCATAATGACGGCGTTCACGTTGTGGTCAAATGGCCCGTTCACGATGCTATTAGGCGAATTGAGACTACACTCTTGACAGACTGGCAAGGGGAATATGACTTACTAAGACAGACGAAGGGGGTTTCATATGGTCGGTTATTTCCCAGCATTGCGGGTACACCGTGGTTTGTAGTAAATCCACCAGGGCCGAACCAGAATCGGGCTCGAAAAATCAGACTGGCCAATAGAATACTGACAGGCCATACAGTATGACTCACAGAGATCAACGGTACACAAACTTAGGAGTATGACAATATAACTGTTTTTCTTTCGGCGGAAGGCATAGGGGCTATTTGGCTGATTGTGGACCTGATTGTGGCCATTGGCATAATACTTTGATGCCTTTGCTCATTTCATCATAATTAGCAAGAACTTAACAAACATACTATCACTTAACCATTGTTTTTTCAATAATCCAATTTTTTTATTCTACTTTAATATGATTCATTTATACATTTTCGAATAATACTGGTGTCTGCACCGAAATTGGCGATGTCTTTATGAAGTTTGTCTTCGAGGCCAAATAAATCTTCACCAGGGTTTTTGCTGAATTCGTTGGCGAAGTATCTTAAACTACAAAAAAAATAAAGCATGGAGTCACATAATTCAGGAGACAATAAAAAAACTCTAGGAGTGGATCGTAGAAACTCCTAGTTCCTGTACGGTGGTATAGGTCGTTCCCAGCAACCGGAGGAAGCTTCTACACGTGGGATACCCTGACTCTTTGGCTACGTGCCTTTGTCATTTTTGTGTTCCAAAATGCGGAAATTTCGTTGCAGAACCAATGAGTGATAATCCTGCTACGGCTCTCGCGGAAATCGGCGAGACTTTGGGAGGACGCTTAGTTGGAGCTGGATTCGATAAAGTAAGTTTTATTGCCATAAATTGGCATGGTGATATAAATTTTAGGAAATCTTTTCACTTTATAAATGTGCCCTTAATTATGAGAGTGGTCTAAGACATGTTTTTCTCTTGTCGATTTATTTACTAGAATTCATTTGAACAAATGAAAAAAATATTTTTATACTGTACAACATTGTAATTTAGAGTTGTTATAGTCTCGATTAATATAAATTTATTTAATATTTATTGCAGTTTTTAAGATTTTTTTAATATTCCGAAGCAAAAATGCATATGACTTAGACCACTTTCATAATAATATTGCTGTAACTACAAAAATAAAATAGTTGAATGCTAACTTCTTGTATCTATTATATTCAGGCGTATACAGAACTGGGACTGGAATGGATGAAAGATACATTCGTGTAATGCTAGTTCCAAACAAGCTTCTGATTGCTACAACTGCCTAAATGATTGGTGCGAAGAGTTTTTGTGAATAGTATTAGTCAACTATGTGTATTCCGTTTGTATTGTCCTTGAAAAAACGAAATATCAATTTCTGTGTTGCAGTAATTAAATATTTTTCTTGTGTAATATTTTTTAACTAAAATTAAACTAATGTAATTAATAAACCTTTAAAATAAACGAGAAAACTAAAGTTAACTGACTTTTAAATGTGCTTTATCAGTCGGAATTCCGTGTTTCACATGCCACTGCCAATAAAACTACATACATTTCCCAAGGGACATGCATATGTATGTATGTGATTTGCCATATTTAGCTCCATACATATCCTCCATAGTGGTTATGCTTTTTTGGGCGCATGTGTACTCGTCATAAGTAGGTATGAATTGTGTAGATTTCCACACTACCACTGAGGTACTAGACGTAGTGCGTTGTCAATTATTTTAAATGGCTGACATCCCCAATAGGATTAAACAATTCGAAAGGTTTCTCTTATAGAGTAAACATACTCAACTTGCTCGTTTTTTTTAATTTCTCGTTTTGAAAAACGATTCGTTTGAATAATCAAAAAAAAAACATTTCGATCAATCAGGTATGTGATAAACGACAAAACGCCAGTTTGAAAACCATAACAGTAGTTTGCTATAGTCGTTTTGTCAATAATATGAAAACTTGTTTTCAATAGTATTTCCAAATATTTTTACTAAATTTCTTTCCGGGAAAATAGGAAAATATTTACGAAGTTGTAAGTTTGATGTGGTATAACTTCTGAATTCCACAAATTCAGAAAATGCCAGTCACCAATTTAAAAAAGTAGTTTTGTTTTCTATCGATTGTTATATGTTGCAACACGATAATATAAAATAGTTTCTATTTTATAAGTATACAACTTTTGTCCTTATTTTTGTGCTTTCGGCGAGTTTTCTAGGATATAACTTCTGAAACAAAGTATTTCAGAAAATGACATTTACAATTTCTGAAAGTTATTTTTATTATCTATCGAAGGATATATAACTTTATATCTGCCATACAACAGTTACTATTTTGTAGTCATTAAACTTTCTTGTTAAATTTTAATGATATAAAATTTTTTATTTGGACATAACTTCTGAGCTAAAGTAATTCAGAATATGACAGTCACATATTTAAAAAGGTATCTTGATTTCCTATCGATTATATCAATACTTTTCATTTTATATGCAAGAACAAATTTTTGGTTGGAGTAATTTTCGAGAGTGTTTTTCTCCATAGTTATTCAAATAAAAATAGTGACATCTATTAAATCTGATTCTACGGATACGAAAGCATAAAACTTAGAACTTTTTTTAAAATAAAAGTAAAAATTAGCTATTTTTATTGATTTGCAAAATCAGCATTTTTTTTCACAGTTTGGTTACATATTTTACTAGGCAAATTACTACGAGGTTGCCACTAACACACTTAATGGAAAAAACTGTATTATTACAAAAATTATGCAAATTTATAAAAGTTTGCTGGACTATAACTTCTGAACTAAAGTAATTCAGAAAAAGACTGTTACCAATTCTGAAAAGTATTTTTGTTCTTTATTGATTGGTATATGTACTGAGTACTGCACAATGAATAGTTTTCGTTTAATAGGACGAAAACTTTTTCTATTTTTAACGACCCAAAAAAGTTTGCTGGGCTATAACTTCAGAAGTAAAGTAAATATGGATATGACATTTATGAATTCTGAAAGGTATTTTAATTCTCCATCAATTGGAATGTGTGTCAATAGCGCACAATCAACAGTTTTGGGTTTATGAGGCAAAACTTTTTTTGTCATAAAAAAGTTTGCTGGGCTATAACTTCAGAACTGAAGTAAATCGGAATATCACAGTTATCACTTCAAAAAGGCATTTCAGTTCTTCATCAATTCAAATGTGTGTCAATAGCGCACAATCAACTGTTTTGGTTTTATAAGGCAAAACTTTTCTTGTCAATAAAAAGTTTGCTGGGGTATAACTTCAGAACTAAAGTAAATCTGGATATGACAGTTATCACTTCTAAAAGGTATTTTAATTCCTCATCGATTAATATACATGTCAATAGCGCAGAAGTAACCGTTTTGGTTTTATGAGGCATAAAAAAGTTTGCTGGGCTATAACTTCAGAACTAAAGTAAATCTGAATATGAAAGTTATTATTTTTTAAAGGTATTTTAATTCCTCATCGATTTATAACTATGTCAATGGCGCACAAGTAACCGTTTTGGTTTAATGAGGCAAAACTTTTTTTGTAATAAAAAAGTGTGCTGGGCTATAACTTCAGAACTAAAGTAAATCTTAATATGGCAGTTATCACTTTTAAAAGGTATTTTAATTTCTCATCGATTGATATACATGTCAATAGCGTACTAGTAACCGTTTTGGTTGTATGAGGCAATACTTTTCCTATCATAAAAAAGTTTGCTGGGCTACAACTTCAGAACTAAAGTAAATCTGAATATGACAGTTATCACTTTTTAAAGCTATTTTAATTTTTCATCGATTGGTATATGTGTCAATAGCGCACAATTAACCGTTTGATTTTTATAAGGCAAAAGTTTTTTTGTCAATAAAAAGTTTGCTGGGCTATAACTTCAGAACTAAAGTAAATCTGGATATGACATTTATGAATTCTAAATGGTAATTTTATTTCTCATAGATTGGTATATGTGCCAACAGCGTACAAGTAACCGTTTTGGTTTTATAGGGCAAAACTTTTTTCGTCACCAAAAAGTTTGCTTCACTTCTAAAAGGTATTTTACTCCTTCATCGATTAATTTACATGTCAATAGCGCAGAAGTAACCGTTTTGGTTTTATATTTATATTTTTGTCCCTAATTCGTAAGTATATGCGGCAATAAGGCACAATCAAGACTTTCCATTTAGCACTTCAATTACTATGTGAGGGTATATATATAAATTTATTTTTAAACCCCGACTAAAAAAGGAGTGTTATAAGTTTGTAGTGTGTGTCTGTGTGTCTGTCTGTGTCCACGTACAGGCCAAACGGCTGGACCGATTTTCACTTAGTTTTTTCTGTTTAAAAGATGACTTGATCGAGAGGGTTCTTAGCTACGTTTGAAAAAAATGGGTCCAGCCGTTTAGAAGATATAACATCTTTTCTGAAAAAAGTCAGGGGTTTTTAAAATTTTTAATTTTTGTTATATATGTTTGAATTGATATTGGCATTGCAATGTTGTAATGTTAACAGAAATAATGCTTTTATTGGGTAAAAACCAAATTTCATAATATGTTTGGCAAGCACGTTAAATAAAAACAGTTACGCGTGCACGAGCACATGCTTTTAATGTAAAGAAAAACAAAAATACTCCTATAAGGACTTTATTTATATCAGCTTTCATAAACGTGTTCTTTCTTACAAAGATATTTTTAAAATGTCATCTACCGGAAGTGTGTAGGAAAGGTTGCACTTATTTAAAATGTCAAAAACAAGACAGGAGTGCATTACTGGAGTTGCCGCATGTCAGACCACTACAATCTCGGCCGACCTGACTAAGCAATCGACCTCGATTCCAGCGTGTCTTGCACGCATTCATCCTCTAAAAATTCATAGTCTTCGTATTCGCTTGTGTTACCTTCAGTATCATCTGTGTCCTTTATTTCTAACCATTTCTTCAGCCGACTTGAATCTACTACACCCTTATATGGCAACTGTGTCACTTGACAATTCTCAACATCAGTTATTTCGTAACGATCATTTCCCAGTTGCTTCCGTATGACATACATACTACCAAATCCCCAAGTCCGAACTCTTGGGCTGGTTTGTGATTCTTACAGAAATATCTAAAGTTATTCTCTTGGGACTTTTTTATAGCTTCTAATGCTTCCCCCCTTACTGCTTCTAAGTTTATGTCCCTATTACCATACCCATCATGCAGATGTTCCGTCAGTTCGTCTATTACTTCACCGCGTTGTTCGACCGCAAACAGCATTACGGCGGGTGACTGTTTAGGAGAGCCGTGTCTTGAGTTGTTAATGGCAAATTCAGCCTGTGACAATCTTCCGACCCAATCAGAATGGTCTATAGGTTCGGATAACTTTGCCAGCATACCCCGCAAGTCCCTATTCGCCCTTTCTACCTGCCCGTTCGATTGTGGCGATGCTACAGATGTCTTCACATGTACAATATTCCTTTCACTCACGAATCTACTGAATTCATTGGAAGTAAAACATGTACCCCTATCGCTAATTATTCGTCTTGGCCGGCTATAGTTATCAAAATATTTCTGTAAGGCGCAACACGCCTCCCTTGTCCCCGGAGAATTCACTGCATAGAGCCTAGTGAACTTTGTAAACGCGTCCACAATTACCAAAACATGTTTCCGTTTGGATCTCACCGATGGCAACGGACCAAAATGTTTGATATGCAGGGTGTCAAAAGGTATAGCCTTTTTCTCTAAGCTGTACAAGTTCCTTTCATTCTTCCTATGAGGGGCCGAATAGTATATGCACTTTAGACAATTCCTTATAAACTTATTCAATTTATCCTTCATCTTTGGGAACCAATAATATTCCCTTATACGGTCCATACACTTCCCAATACCTACATGACTATACTTTTCGTGCATTAATCTCATTACATTCTCTTAAAATTCCGCCGGTACGTACAATTGTTTCTGCCCCTGATTACCTAATCTGAATACCAAACCATTGTCCAATACAAATCCTTCCACTTCCCCCGTTCCAGCCCTAACCGTATGTCCCGAATATCCGGATCCCTAGACTGTGTAATCTGAACATTAATGTCAACCTCGTCCCCATCAATAACCCCCATAATTGGTTCACGACTTAATGCATCGACATGAGCCATCAGTTCACCCCTTCTGTGTCTTATACAGTAACTATAGTTCTCCAGTTCCATTGTCCATCTAGCAATCCTATTGTTCATCAACTTCTTGCTCAGCGTCAGCGCAAGTGAATTACAGTCAGTCACTATTGTCAATGGGACCCCTTCCAAATATACACGAAACCTCCTCAAGGCGTAAATTATGGCTAGAGTTTCCAGTTCAAAGCTATTGTATCTAGACCCCGCTGGGGATGTGCACTTTGAATAATAAGCCACCGGGTGAAATCTACCATCTTCCTGTTTTTGTAAAAGAACCGAGCCGTACCCTTTCGTACTGGCGTCCGTGTGCAATTCGGTCTCTCGTTACTGGTCATAAATTGCCAATACCGGCGCGTTCACCAATTTATCCCTCAATTTCACGAATGCCTCCTCACATTCGATCGTCCAGTCAAAAACCCTGTTCTTCCTTAAAGCGCACAGTGGTCTTGCTATCCTTGAAAAGTCTGCCACAAATCTGCGGAAGTACGAAAACAGCCCTACGCATCGTTCCACCCCTTCGTAGTCCGTAGGCATAGGATATTCTCTTGTGGACCGAATATGATCACCATTAGGCCTGATACCCATTTCGTTCACGTGATACCCCAAATAATCCAACTCACGATATGCGAATTTACACTTGCCCAAATTCAGTCGTAGTCCTGCCCTGCTCAAGACTCCTAAAACGTCAGATAATAGCCGTACGTGCTCCTCAAGTGTCCTAGTTGCAATGATAATATCGTCCAAGTATACTACTATTTTCCCCGTGTCTATAAATTCCCTTAAAACTTTATTAATAAACCGCTGAAATACCGCACCAGCATTCTTCAGCCCGAAAGGCATATAACAGTATTCATACTGTCCCAAAGGCGTAACAAAGGCCGTGTATTTAATAGACTCACCGTGCATAGGCACCTGATGGAAACTATTTTCCAAATCGAGGGCCGAAAAAAATTTCTTGTTACCCAAGTAGTCCAAGCAATCCTCAATTACCGGCAAGAGATAGTTGTCCTTGAGCGTAATCTTATTCAGGGCCCTATAATCGACACACATCCTCAATTCCCCGTTCTTTCTCCTAACCAATACAATAGGTGACGCATATGGCGAGTCACTCGGCCGTAAAATGCCCTTCCGCAAAAGTTCCTCTATTTTCGATTTTACCTCAGAGCGTTCCCGATAAGAAAGTCGTCTAGGGCTGCTATAAACAGGCACATCACTGACTACTCTAATACTCATGCAATAGTCAATTTGATCTGGTCTGCGACTTAATCCACCGAAATACTTTTCCCCCACAATCGATCTCACCCTGTCCGTACTACCTATATCTAATTCTTCGCCAATATTCAAATCCATGCCACCCTCGAGTCCACAAGATATCCCCATAACCTCCTCACAACCCTCGTTCTCTTGAACGATTTCCAAACCAGTACCCCTCTGAAGCATGCCACTGCCACTACCAGAAGCAACCGCCTCATCACCGTTACGACTTTTCATATCATACGAACCTTTTCTCTTGACTTGGAATATAGTGTCAAGAAAAAAATCTTCGTCACTTAAGGCATAAGGCAATTCATTAAATAAGTCTCTTACTATGGTTTGAAATTCAGGCTCTTTATATATATTAAACGACATAAGCGCACAATGTGTTTTCTTATCAATATTCATGTATTTTAAATTCATCCGTAACATTTCATCTTTTCTATAGTTAATTTTTACATTGCATAAGTTAACATTCAATTTCTGCAATACGTCTCGACCAATCAACAGCGGCACTATGGCTTCATTGTCTGGCAAGATAAATAAATTACATTTTACTTTTTTATTTTGAAAATATATGTCTCATTCAACACGACCAATCATACTTATGGTATAAAAAAGATAAAAAATGTTCATCGGAAACCGGCACTATAAACGGTACTTGCGACTCACTTCTACAGCTAATAGGGCTACCCGTATCGAATAGTGAAATAAAATTAATAACATTGGTGCACTTGTCTCGTTTTTTGAAGTCAACACTTACCGACTGGAATGCATCCATACCCTTAGTAGTTATTGCTGCAACCGTGCCTACTGACTTCTTTTTAGGACAATTTTGGTGGAAATGTCCCACCTCTGCACAGATAAAACAAGAATTTGGTGGGCGTCTGGTCTTCTGGCACTGGCTCTGATAATGCCCATATTGTGAGCAGTTATAACAGGGGACATCGGCATCAGGCATCGGTAACGTCGGTTTTTTGTTCACAGTCTTTGCTGTGTTACTACGCATCTGTTGACAGCGGTGTTCATACTTATCTAGGCGGCGAACTAGTTCATCGATGGTGGCGGCGCCGTAAAGTAAATGAACGGCACTGTTGTTTTCAGGTACGCCCTCAATAATGAAATCGACCAGCTCCTGTTCGCTTATGTCAGATTTAGCTGCGATGGATTGCATGGCCACCACATAGCTAAGGCATGTCTCACCAGGACTCAACTTTCTGGACTGCAGTTGGCGGTACACCTCCTGCCGCTAGATCACACGTTTAAACATTTTCAACATGTTTCTGGTCTTCGTACTTAATCAGTCCCAGATTCGTGACATATTTTTTTGCCGTCCCCTCCAGGCGCCGACGGATCTCTTTGTCCGAGAACCTACCTGCATAGTTCTCGAACTGCAAGAACCATCGACAAACGTCTTGGTTGTCATCCCCATTAAAGAGGGGAACTGCTGCGTCTAGCTCCATAAAGTCAATGCGTCGCCCAAGAGGTTGGGAAGCAAACCCCTCTTCCGGAGCACGAATCTGTTCTTTTAACTGCAGTACCTGCAACCGCATCTGCAATTTTTTTTTCGTCTGTTGCCGCATCGGCAGCAGTAGTGCCAGGGCGAATCGTGGCATATTGTTCCGTCATCATTTGTACAGCAGGAGCGGTAGCATCAGTGTTAGTGGCGACAAGTTGCTCTGCGAGTGCTTTCTCAGCACCGCTATTTACGGCAGGCATCGGTACAGCAGGTACGTCAGGCATCGGTACACCAGGTACGTCAGGCCTAAGGACATCGGATGTATTGAGCTCTTCTGTAGGCTCTATTGCGGACGACAATAGATTTTGAGCTCCACCAGTTGGCATTGTAGCAACTTTGGTGTCTATTTCCTCGTCATCTTTACCATGGTCATTCTGCTGCACCTGGTCATTCGCATCCTTGGGAATTGTTTCCCATAATGTGCTCAATTGGCTTAATGTAGCCGTGGGTGGATACTCCAACCCGGCTGCATCCAAGACACCCAAAAGATTTTGGCGATTCGGCCTTAATTCCATTGCGTAGTTTTTTTTATTTTTAATTTAATTTTAAGTTGAACCCCACACCTGATTATTATAAGGGCTTTATTTATATCAACTTGCATAAACGTGTTCTTTCTTACAAAGATATTTTTATAATGTCATTTACCGGAAGTGTAGTAAGTGCTTAAAATGTCAAAAACAAGACAGGAGTGCATTACCGGAGTTGCCGTATGTCAGACCACTACACTCCTTTTTTTGCAACTCTGGTTGAAAAAAGTTTTTTTTAGAAAAGATTTTTTTCTTCTCTTCCGTATGATATTGAGTATGAAAATTTTATTTAATAATTTATATGTAGGTATGTATAAACATAATACACGTCTAAGTAAATGTTAATAATTTTTTGTAAAGAATTTAAATACCAATTTTTTTATATGCCAGGACATTCTTATATGTTATGGTTAATCAATCTACGTTTAATAAACGTACTGTTACTATGGAGCTGTTCACATATTATGTAACGTTTCGTGAAGTGGGGGTAAAGGCTCAGTTAGCCGACTGTAATGTAAAATAACTGCAACAGTAGGAAACGTTATGTGAAAATTAATGAAAATGGTTATAGAGATGTAATGTAACGTTACCTACTTTTCATATAAAAATATCGATCAGCTGTTTTCTACGTTACTGGTACATTACATTACAGTCGGCTAACTGAGCCTTAAGGATTTGTTACGGTTTAGAAAATTTATACTGAAAATTTTGTAAAAACGTTACAAAAGGGGGTGGGTATGAAAGCTCCGAAAATATCATTACGTTATACGTGAATGGTTCCTTAAGGGCGTGATTCACTATCCTACATAATCGTGCGATATACCAAATACGACATGTGCTAAAAGGGTGGTAGTGTGGACTAAGAATTCAACTGTGTGACAGATTTTTTTTGGCAAATCGTGCGATTTTAGAAATATGAATGAAAAATTCCATAAAATGATAGAACCCATGGATCAAAGTTGTTTTTATGTCAGACAGCTGAGAATGTTGTTTTTGTATAATTGTTGTACGATAGTGTGGCACCTAAAACAACATTTCAAAGCGATTTTTTAAAGTCAAGTGAACGCTTTTCTTAATTTTTATTAAACAATATAATTTTTAAGTTTAAAATTTCTTAAACGCACTAATAATCCCAAATTAATATTTTACTTACTAAGTAAAATATTTTTTTATTAAAATGGGCGTGTGCTAAACGGTAGAAAAGTACTATCTTAAAAAAAATATTTGCCTGTGGGGAAAAAATTTAATTTTTCTGCTGTGCCAAATAATATCTTTTTTGACAATGTAAAATTTTGGCAAATTCTCTTTAGCATAGAAAGAAGCTGATAAAATAATTGCTACGGTGGCGAAACAAAAAATTTGACTACAAGCCGCCGACTACCATCAATTGTTTTAAAAGAAAATTTTTTATAAAATAATATTCTCGTAGCAAAAAATTATATAATATTACATAAATGATGAAAAATTTTTCAGAAATTAAAATAAACAACGCATTTTTCACAGTCTATGAGTCTAAGTTTAAGAGACGTAAGAATGTATGTAAAAGGCGACGGCTTGAAGCGACGGCGGTGGTTTTGCCTTTTATGATACCATGGTTCTTGTTTGCTGCTTGTCAAAAATTTATCTGTTGTGTCAAAAATTCTACTAGCCCCCAGGACTAGTGAAATTTTATTCACCTCAGAAGTGTCAAAAATTTACTTACACTTGTACTTTTCTACCGTTTGTCACAGGCCCAATACATTGAAATTGATTATTGATCACTAATTATTAAATTGACTGTACCAGGTCAAAAAATACTTGCGTGGCAACACTCTATTCTTAAATAGCTGTTGTTGTTATTTAAATTTATTTTCTTTTTACATACTTTCACAACTACAAATTGAAGCTGAAAAAAGTCAGCCAATGTAGTAATTGTAAAGAAAATAAAAAACGTTGATTATTGAGTTCTTCTTTCAACTTTGTTATTTGTTTAGTACGTGGCATCACCACAGTACGAAGCTCGTTGTTTTGCTTGTTTGTTGACATTTTGTTTCTCCCTTTCTTGTAGTGAGAGAGTAAACAAAATTATTAACATTTAAGGCTCAGTTAGCCGACTGTAATGTAATGTAACTGTAACGTAGAAAACAGCTGATCGATATTTTTATATGAAAAGTAGGTTACGTTACATTACATCTCTATAACCATTTTCATTACTTTTCACATAACGTTTCCTACTGTTGCAGTTATTTGAACTGACTGAATTATCTTTTTGATTATTTAATTTATTAAATAGGCCCACAATATATAAAATCCTACAAGTACGATTTTTTGGTTGCACGAGTTTTTATTTTTTAAACCTTGAGGCTCTACGCATATTAACTTTGCATCCGCCTATGTATTTTTTAACAGACTTCCAATTCACCAGTGATTAAAAAAAGGGAAAAAGATCGAATTAATAAAATTTAATCTGTTTTGATTTCTATATATGAATCACATATGAAGAGCTTCATAATTAAAATTTCCATATATGAGTTCATATATTATAATATATTTCATATACTAGTCCATATATCAATTCATATATAATGGTTTTGCCATCTATAATCCCATACATTTCCATACATGAATTCATACATATTCATATTTATATATTTATATACATTCATATATTAAAAATATATGGACCATATATAATTTTTTTAGCTGGGAATATACTTTATTTTTGTGTTACAATTATGTGCAAAAAATTAAAATATCACCTCCGGCGCGACAGGATTCTTCACACTGGATAAGTTTGGCCACAAATATCTCTTGCTTATCTCGTTTTTCTTAACTCTGTACTTAAATATGCAAGAATTTATTTAATATAAAATTTTCACGATATTTAATTATTATTTGTTTTAATTTTAAATCACTGTTTTTTGCACTAAATTCAACTTTTTGCTAATAATTTTGCAAAATTGCTTAATTTTTCTGTTCCTATTTCACCCGTTTCAAAGCAAAGCAGCAGGCTTATAGGCTTTTTACACTGACGCACATCTAACATCTACCATCAATTTGCGAAAATGTTAACATCTTCCCATAAGAAATACACAGTATTAAAAACCAACATCTTTCTACATCTTTAAAAGATGTTCCTATCTCATTTTGTTTCATCTAACATCTTTCATTAATTAATGATGACACTATCACTAGCAAAATTACATTGTTGTGTCAAAAACAACGTTGCCACTTTCTGTAATAGTGCAAAACCTATAATATTTAAATTTCTTCGCAGTATTGTTGCACCATATCTTTTTTGTGTAATTTTGCACTATTTGACTTATGTCTAATAAAATTTTTAAAAATGCCGAAATTTACTAAAAACATTTAGAAGATTTGCTAAGAAATCTTGGATCCTATTATAAATGTAATGCAAACAGCTTGTTGCATTGAAAGTGCTCTTGAACAATATAAAGTATTGATATTGTATTGAAGATTGCAAGTTTTTGAAGATCATTAAAAAATAACTAAATCAATTCTTTCTGCTTTAGATGAAACATCTACAAAATATTATTTGCAGTTTCCTTCATATTTTCTGCTTTTATACAAATTAAAAGCTGAAGTAATCAAAGCTGAAGTAATCAAAGCTGAGCCAATTTTTGTTTTTTTTTTTTTTGTCTAATTACATAAAAGCTTTTTTTTTTGTTTTTAGTTTACCAATAAAAACCAGCAAATTGTCAGCAAAAGTGGAATTTATATTAATTTTAATTAATTAAACTACTGTTCCGAGGCACAGCAAAATGTAATGTACAAAGATTTTAGTTACTTTTATATTGAAATAATTTCATAAATTAAAAAAATCAACTTTCATAATTACCTTTATAATTTTTATTGATGTAGTAGAATCAAAATTTGCATAGCCATCGAAATAAAAATCTATTTCTATTTGTTAAGCTAGATTTTTCAAAAATTGGACAATGTGTGGCGTGATTATGCACTTTTACACCACAAGGACCTTAATATATACGATAAATTGGATGTTTTGAAATTTATTGGTCTAAAATTTCTCAAATCAAAAACTGTCCTGGCGATATTTTCTTTCCAAATTTAAAAGTTGTGGTATTACCATTCTTAAACGCCTCTGTTGAGGTTATCAGCTAATACAGTAGCGTCAACTTTAAAATTGTGGTGCAAATTTTTAGCTTAAAATTATAAAAATAAATTGGAAAAAATAGTTTAGTGTAAATATATACATATGCTTCAAACAACCAAAGAGTATGTAAGTATCGCTCAGTACTTCTAGTTAAATGAGTTTAAATTAAGAAAAGAAAAGGTTGATAGCCCTCTTCTCAAACGCCTGGTTTAAAGAATATTTTATGAAATTTAGACAAAATGTTAAGAGGAAAGTGGTAAATTACGAATTAGTGATTTTTTTTATATTTGTAATTTTGTTGGACGTTTTTTAAATATTAAAAAATTAGCTCGTATTAAATTTTAATTTACTAATAAACTAATAAAAATAAAAATTTTTCTAGATTTTTTTGCACTATGTCATTCGGTTTTGCATTATTTTAGACTTACGACTTTGTAATTTCATTTTCCACTAGTGGCAACGCTGGTCAAAAACTAAGAAAAAACGACATGTAATTATATGTACATAGTACTTTTAAAAAATGTTCATCTTATTCTTGCAAATCTTTCATAATTTCCATGTACTTCACTTTAACTGGGTTTGTTCTTGCAAAGCAACAACTAATCCAATTATTAATTTTACATCAAAATCTATTTTTATAATTTCCTTAACAAAACCTATGCAGTACGTGTTGTCTTTTTGATAAGTGAGATAGATGATGGTAGATGTTAGATGTTGTCAATGTAAACGCATGTTTCACATTTTTTACATCTTCCATGCGTTTCACTGAAATGTGTGTCAATGTGAAAAGCCTATTATAGGCTCTTAACTCCTATTTATCTACAAGAGATTCAACATACTTAAATATTTACATTGTTACCAGTTTAGCATTTTCACTGCTAGATTTGACAAACTCTTTCGTAAAAAAGCATTTAAGTTTTCATAAATCTGCTAAAAAGTCCATATATATTTCAATACAGTATAGTATTTTTTTCTGCAAGAAAATTAAGAAGACAATTTGGATCGATCTATCAATTTCACATCATCAATTCTCTAAACCCTGCTTAAATAATACAGTCCACTTTTAAACAAAAATGGAACAAAATTTACATTTCATTAAAAGTTAATTTTCGTAATAGTTCTCTTTAAACACATCTTTAAATAAAACCTAAATTAAAATTGGAACAACTATATCTATATATTAATTCAAAAAACGTAAATAATACAATATATAACATACTCTTTATTATGTACACATGACATTTTTTTACGCACTTTATCAAATCACAAACGAATATTAAATTATAAATGCATCAATAAAAATTCAATAATACGTATGTACAATCAAAATTAATATTTCAATTTCTCTTTAACAATTTAAAATAAAAATTAATAAATTTTATAAATAAAATCGATTCAAATAATGTGGAGTTGCACAAAGTCATTTCACTATAAATGTAATGATTTACTCAATAAATTAGTAAAATCCCTTTTGTAATTAAAAATATATTTATTACAAAAACGCAAAGCACACGAGTATATCTAAATAATAGTCAAGCAAACAAAAGTTTAATAAGTAAAACATAATTTGGTCTGTTGATGTATTCACAAAGATTTTAACCCAACTCTTAAATTATTAGAATATTTTCCTCATTGAAATCCCTAATACTGGTTACTTAATTACCCAATGCTATTCTGAATAAATAGCCCCCCTTTTTTAACGCATAAATGAAAATATCTCTTCTTCTCATTAAGCTATACTGATAAATAGCATTTCCTCGCTTTTAAAAAAGGAACAAACATAAAACCCTTATATACCCAAAACAACTGAAATTTAAATTTCAGTACAAATTATAGTTCAATCCTTTAATACTTATTTAACCCTTATTTATAAAATATGACTACCTCATCGCAAAAAAGCAAAAAAAGTACTACAGCTCTGAACGAGCAATTTGTATTTGAGTGCGACTATTTACTGCATTTTTGTGATAAATTCAATAGCACAATCGCAGCAGAACAATCAGAGTCTCTCCTAGAAATTAAGTCTAAAGATCTAGATGCAAGGTGGGCGAGAGCAGAAGCGTCGTATCAAAAAGTGATGTTAGCGTCTGACAGTGAAGTCGATAAAGATTTCAAAGAAGCGGCAAAAATAAATTTCGATAATTGCTTAGAGGCCTACTATCTCTGCACTGCGCAAATCTTTGACAAAATAAAGTCTAAAGTAGATGCGAATCAAACTCATGGCTTCGCAACATCAACCCGTTACACCATGAATAACCAACCCGTAGCACAAATTTTGCCTCAAGACAACGCTAACATTTGTATAAAAGTCCCTCCATGCGACACAGAAGTATTTTACGGCAGCTACGAACAATGGCCGTTTACATAAATCACAAGAAACTAACGCCAGTCACGAAACTTTATCACTAAAGAAACAAAACTCAAGGTGAGACAGGAGCAATCGTCAAACGATATACCATATCTAATGAGAATTTTGAACAAGCATGGAATGCTCTCAAAACGCGTTATGAAAATAAGAGAGTGCTAGTAGATAATCAAATAAAAATACTTTTTGACATTCCATCGGCTAAAACAGAAGATAGTGAGTCAATTAGACGAATTCAGTCCTCAGTCAATGACTCATTAGACACTTTAAGATCTCTCCAAATAGAAGTTGAAAGTTGGGATCCAATTCTTATTCGTCTGATATCCACTAAACTTCCACATAACACACTTTCGCTCTGGGAACAATCACTCACATCTCCTCGTGAGCTACCAAGATGGTCCCAAATGTCCCAGTTTCTGATAGACAGATACGAAGCTTTAGAGCGCTTAAACAGCATAAAAAATACAAAAGACTGTTTTAATCTATCGAATAAGTCAAACACAAATATACAGACCTACGTTTTTCAAGAAAGTTTAAACTCAAACTGTAAGTTATGCAATGAGAACCATTCTTTACGAATGTGCCCTAAGTTTCAAGCATTTTCAGTGCAACAAAGAGTAGATTTCGTTTATAAAAACAAATTATGTAACAATTGTTTAGCTTCCTCTCACTTAAAGGCAAACACACTTGCATTCATTGTAAAAAGACAAACCACACCATGTTACACATGAATCAAAGAAATCAAAGCCGTCCAAAAAACTCAAATTCACAAGTCGTAAGGGAATCAAATACACGTCCACAAGACAACCCCTCAACTATTACACCGCTTAACCAAAATAGTATTCAAAATGAAGAACTTCCCCACTTTTCGGGAGATATTCAATCTAATTTTGCCGCAAGCTACGACAATATATTATTACGCACAGCGTTAATACAAATTGAGCATATGGGTGAACTCTTCACCATCAGAGCGTTAATAGATCCAGGGTCAAAACGAACCTTCCTATCCGAAAAGATTAGAAGTAGATTACATATCCCATATAAAAAGTCCCATTTCGATATTATTGGCATTGGAGGACAAAAACAAACCGCTACTAAAGAATGCGATTTGGTAATATTCGCTAAAAGATACAACGTTAGAGTACCAATCACTGCTATAGTCTTGCCTAAGGTAACGAAAAACCTTCCATCTAACACATTGGATATCCCAATATCAACCGAATTGTCTGAATTAGATTTAGCAGACCCTAGTTTTAACGTCTCGTCCCAAATTGATTTAATATTAGGCAATGACAATGACATTGATGGCATAAAGAAAAACACATGTGGAAAAGCATCAGCCTACAACACTATATTCGGCTGGGTACTCAGTGGTCCCATGTCGATTCAAAGAATTCAAGCCTTCACCACTTCTGTAGTTGCCTCTGACAGCTCTGATCTCAGTGGGCTCTTAAGACAGTTCTGGGAACAAGAAGAAGTCCCAACATCTCGTCATAAATCAGGAGAAGAAGAGTACTGTGAAGAATATTATTTAAAACCGACTCAACGTCAAGAAAACGTCAGATACATGGTACGACTACCCTTTAAAAAAGAATTTCCCGAAGAAGTATTTCTCGGGGCATCACGGTTTATTGCGTTAGCTCAATATGCAAGAATGGAAAAATCGCTTGCTAAAGATTCCCTACTCCAAACTCAGTATAACGATGTACTCAAAGAATACCTAACACTTGGTCACATGGAAGAGACTTCATCTCGTGAAGTTGTGATTCAGGATAAATATCATTCATTTTATTTACCACATCACGCTGTGGTTCGTCCTGAACACAAAACGACAAAAGTAAGAGTCGTTTTTAACGCTTCCAGAAAAACAAAGTCGAATCTCTCTCAATGATGTTCCACACACTGGTCCAACACTACAACGCGATTTAATAACCACAATTCTCAGCTGGAAAAAATACCAGTATGTATTTAGCGCTGATATACAGAAAATGTATAGGCAAATACTTATACACCCAAACGATAGGCCATTTCAAAAAATCTTGTTCCAAAATGAGCCCGACGGTCCTATAAGGGATTTTCAATTGAATACCGTTATTTTGGCGTAAATTGCGCACCTTATCTCGCGATTAGAGCACTACTTCAGAACGCTTCTGATTATGAAGAAACGAACCCTAAAGCTGCACATATATTACGTAAAGAAACGTATGTCGATGACATACTTTCCGGTGGCCACACGATAGAAGAGAGCCTGCTAGCCCAATCACAATTATTAAATATTCTAAAAGAATCTGGCATGCCCTTAAAGAAATTCACTGCCAATGATAAGCGATTGATGTCTCACTTAGCTAAAGATGATCTGTATGATGTGGACTTCCTTCGATTCCACGATACAAGCTCGACAAAAACTCTTGGTATTAAGTGGAATGCGCTGACAGATTCATTCACTTACAGTTTTTCCAAAATTCCGTAATCTACCACTATTACAAAGGGCCACATACTTTCAGCCGTTGCAAAATTATTTGACCCAGCAGGTTGGCTTGCACTCGTAATTATTAAAACAAAAATTCTGATGCAACAACTTTGGCTAGAAGGTTTAGAATGGGACGAAAATGTTTCCACAGAAAGTCTGCAAGTTTGTAACAACCTAGTCGAAGATATCTCTAGTGTGGAAACCATTCATATTCCGCGATGGTTGAATTTTCACCCAACTAATATTGTCCAAATACATGGATTCTCCGATGCATCTAAAGCAGCATAGTGCGCTGAAGTCTATGTAAGATGCCAAACCAATATCCACAGGTCTTCTCTAATCTATTAGTAGCAAAAAGTAAAGTCGCACCAATTCATACTATATCTCTCCCACGATTAGAACTCAATCGAGCCGTTTTTCTATCAAACCTTATAAACTATGTTTGTGTATCTCTGGGACTTCATGAACAAGAAATTCATCTGTGGACTGATTCATCCATAGTATTGGGATGCCTCTCAAAGCACCCATCCGCATGGGAAACTTATGTCGCAAATCGAGTATCACAAATTCATAGCTTAGTACCCAACGCAATTCGGCATCATGTGTCAACACAAGACAATCCCGCCGATCTCGGAACAAGAGGATGTAAGCCATCTGGCCTCAAATCAAAAAAATGAGGGTGGCGTTGGCTGAAGTAGTTAGCACGTCGACTACAAAACTGAAGATCCTAGGTTCAATCCCTGTATCTGACAGTCATTCAAATAACAACACCACGCATTTTTCTCATGTGCATTAGAGTTCCTTTGCATCAGCTGTTGTTAGAAAGTTCAAGTGATGAAGGCATAGTCACTGGTCACTGAACTATACCGACTTCAGCAGATGCTAATCCTAATGTTACATCAGAGCGCCCTCCTTCGTCGGTATTGTGTAGCAAAATCATCCGCGAAGTAAAATAAATAATAAAATGGCTACTAAGAACACAGCTTCAAATTTTAATACGCCTCATTTAACACCAGAAGGCGCTGCAACACTGCATTATTAAAAAGCGTGCAAAAAGCAGTTGTAAAAAGAATGAAGCTTTCTTCTATCTCTTCCTTCACCACCTGTCTTCTATCACTATCCCTTTCCTAAAGAAGGTAAAACCTAGTAATAGCAGTAGGCATTAATTGCCTGCGTGTTACTTCTCTTTAAAAAAAAAAAAAAAAAAAAAAATACCCTTTGGTGGAACGGACCACATTGGTTAGTCAAACCAAAAAATGTATGGCCGAATATAAATCCCCTAAGACTAGCAAAAGACAGTGAAGAAGTTCAAGTCTTTCACGTAACGACTGAAAACACTGATATTATTGAACATTTCTCATCGTATTGTAGAGCTCTTAAAGTAATAAGTTACATATTCCGTTTCTTCCATAGAGCTTCAAAAAATCAGGTAGTCCCCTCCACACTGTCACTTACTCAAAAGGAAGTAGCGTTTGTAAAGACTCGACTAATCTTGTTATCTCAGAAAACGTTTTTTTCTGAAGAATATTCTCAATTGTCTAATTCTCAACCAATATCTAGCAAAAGCTCTCTAAGAACACTGAATCCGTTTATTGACGACAAATCAATATTACATGTAAATGGTCGTTTGTGTCGCTCTGCTCTGCCATATAACGAGCGATATCCCATCATATTGTCAGGACATTCTCGATTCTGTCACTTATATCTAAGCCAGTTGCATACAATGCTCTCGCACGTAGATTGCATACAAATGTGTAGAATGGCCCAAACAGAATTTTACATATCTCGATTAAAACTTCGAGTAAAAAGTATTATTAGACACTGCAAAATTTGAATAATCCACAAACAGCAACCATGCTCTCAAATAATGGCTCCACTTCCCCCTGAAAGATGTCAATTGTCAACACCCTTTCAAGTAACTGGAATTGATTTTGCAGGTCCCTTCGAACTCAAAGCATCATCCCTGCGTTCGTCAACAGTCATAAAAGGTTATGCATGCGTGTTTGTTTGCTTTAGCACAAAGGCAATACACCTAGAACCATGTTCAGACCTCTCTTTGGCGGCTTTTCAAGCGGCATTTTCCCGTTTCGTTGGGAGGCGGGGACTCCCCAAGAGGGTGGTATCAGATAATGGTAGGAATTTTCTAGGGGCCAGCAGAGCACTCATTCGCGAATTCACATCATTTATCAAGTCCGTCGCATCCGATGTATCACAAAAATACGTAACACACGGCTTCGAAGGGAAGTTTATACCACCGCACGTACCTCACATGGGTGGGCTTTGGGAAGCTGCCGTTAAAAGCTTCAAATTTAATTTCAAAAGAATTGCAGGAGCTCAAAAATTCAACTTCGAAGAGTTCTCAACTCTTCTGTCAAGAATTGAAGGTATTCTTAATTCCCGATCGATATCGGCATTGTCCGAAGATCCATCAGATCTTACTGCATTAACCCCGGGTCATTTTTTGAAAGGTGCGCCGATCATGGCCTTCCCAGAGGAACATTTGTAAGATATGTCACTAGTAAACAGATGGGAAAAGCTAAAGACCCATCATCACCGTTTCGCTATAAGATGGAAGGAAGATTACCTTAAATCTCTTCTCAAGAGATATAAATGGGAAACGAAAGTTTACAACCTTCAACTAGGAGACTTGGTCGTTATAATCGATGACCTACAACCCCCTTGTGAGTGGAGACTTGGAAGAGTCGAAAAAACATACCCAGGCTCTGATTCTAACATACGTGTTGCTGATATTCGTACAGCTTCAGGAGTTATAATGCGTCCAGTAGTAAAACTTTGCTATCTCCCATTTTTGAAAGAAAATTCAGAAAATTAACCTAATTTAATATTATTCTATCTCATAGTAAATTCAAATTTCAATTAAATTTCTTTCTCTAGAATTATCTACTGTATTAATTTATTAAGTATCATGATATAGTTCACATATTCAATCTTATTTTTTACCAGGAAACGTTATCGACTAACAACATGGCTCAACCCCGGAACAGCAGACATAGCAGCAATAATCGTAGAAGTCGTCCGCGAAGCCGCGATCCTAACTTGCTTCAATGCCTCATATGCAAGAAGTATCATCTTTTAAAATATTGTAAAAAATTCCTACGAATGGATATAAAAAAACGTATACAACTTGTAGACCAGTATCAGTACAGCCTTAATTGATTGGCAAAAAGTCACACCATCAGATCGTGTACGTCGTTAGACACCTGCAGAAAGTATGATTCTCTACATCACACACTTCTTCATTCAGTCAAACCAAAACGCCAAAAACGCCGCTTAATTAGCAAACATTTTCAAGACCGACGTGAGTCAACTCCAGCAAATCAGAAAACCACAGCTACACCAAATAACAAAATCTTGTCTGAGGCTATTAGGTCACTGGCCCAAGTGCTCTGTGCATCGGAATCATAGAAATAGGTTGCATAGCTGCAAGGCCGGCGGCATGTCCAAACAACATTGGACACAAAATATTAAATGAATTAACACATATTTTTTGAATTAACTTATCTAAAATTATCAAAAACAGGGTTCTAAAAAACTTAAATTGAAACATAGAATAAAATGTCTACAATATGGCAACTCTAAAATTTAGAACAAAAAACGAAAGAAATGTAGCTTTACTTTGAATCGGTTTGCTCGAAAACAACCGAAAGGTTCCAAGTTATATTTTTGTTAAAATTACTTACTCATCACCCGTCAAGAAGTTTACTTCAGTAGTCTTGCCTACCCAATTATACTTACTTAAAATCTATTTACTTCCCTAATTAAATTACAAGTGAATTATACTTAAAATATATTTACTACATACTACTTATCTAAAATTTATCTAAATAAACCCTGAAGAACAAAAGAAATTTCATCGCTTCCTTTTTTTAAACTGGTTACCAATGAAAGGAAAAGTGAGCATTTATTACCTCAATTAATCCCACAACTCAGTCCAAGGAATTAATTGATTTATTTTCATCCATTTTAAACCCAATAATCATAATTGCCTTTACGAGCGATTCTGAGTATTATCTCAACTATAGATTGACCCTTTACTCTACATGTATTTTAAATAAAAAATATTTTACTGAAAAGTAAAATAATATTTTGAGATTATTAATGCGTTAATAAAATTTTAAACGTAATTTAACATATCGAAAAATTACCAATTATTAACTATTTTATGTTTGTATGTGCTGCTAAAATACCTGTTAATACTAATAAGTTTGTATTAACACGAAATTCAAAGCTATTTCAATAATTTTCTTTATTTAAATCTGGCATTATACTTTTGTTCTGTAGAATATTTTAGCAGAATTTTTTGACCGAGTTAGCATTCTCTCATCATCATTTTCTGGCAACACTGTGTATGAACTACTAGATATATTAGACAGTTAAGGCTCAGTTAGCCGACTGTAATGTAAAGTAACTGCAACAGTAAGAAACAGATGATCGATATTGTTATGTGAAAAGTAATGAAAATGGTTATAGAGTTGTAATGTAACGTAACCTACTTTTCATATAAAAATCTCGATCAGCTGTTGCCTACGTTACAGTTAGTTTACATTACAGTCGGCTAAATGAGCCTTTACTCCGGTAAACGTTTATTACCTCGTTTATACGCAAATCTTATTTGCAAATAAAACTATTTGCAAATACTGAACTCACCGTTTATACGTAAATAGAAACCATTGCTATTTGTGAATGATATTGCCACACATTGTTAAATTAGTATTACATTTTTTACAAAACAAAAATAATTGGCAACATTTTACACCTTATTTGCAAATAGTGCGTTATTTGCAAATAGTTTTCGTGAGTTATTAACTTACAATAAAAAGGTTATACGGCAACGCTTTCCAGTTTTATTTGCAAATAAGAAGTGCGTATAAACGGGATATATGATAAAGAACTCAATATAAGAACTCAGAACATTAAATAAAACCTATATATAATATATATACTACAAATGAGAAATTGTGTTACTTATTAATAAATACTACATTATGTATATAAATTCTTGTTTAATGGAGCATTAAGTTTATTTTTATGTAGACTCCCTTCTGTTTTGCAAGTGAAAGATTTTTAGTGGAAAAAGCAAATTCAACTGCGTTCATGATACCTACTTTTTTTCCCGGGGAGTTTTTTTATTCCCGCATTTGGTAAAAAGAGGGAAAAAACAAATTCATAATAGGAGAAAAGGGAAAAGTGAGAAAACTCGTGCGGAATTTTTGTTTAGGATTGGACTAAATAACTCTAGTTGTTCTAAGAAACTTTGGGTAACGGTTCCCTGATGATCTGCATTCGCAACAGCGAAATGCGCGTAGGATCCAGCTAAACCCTCAATAATCAATTTCAATGTATTTTAATAAAAATATTTTACTTAATAAGTAAAATGTTAATTTGGGATTATTAGTGCGTTAAAAAATTTTAAACTTAAATTTTAACAATTCCCATAAAAAATCACTAAATATAATTTTTATGTTTTAGTACTTGCATTACCTACTAAATTTCAAATTGATAAATATTTTTAACACAATTACAAAATAAAAGTTTTTTGTACAATATGATGGCGATAGTTAGCGATATTCGATAAATTATTTGGCGGGGAGGCTGTTTGTTTGTAAAGATGCAATACCAAACAAAAACACTTTAGTATTCTTTTGTTATGAATAAAAAATAAAATACGAATTTTTTTTCAATATCAGCATGTCTCAGTAAAATTTATTTATACATGTGTACTACATACATGTATTTACATACATATATGCTAAACTAAACTATATTGTGCTTTAATCACGGAATACTTTGTGCTTTAATTAACAAATACTTCTATGTTAGGTTAATTCCAAGAACTTAAGCACATTTCACACGAACGTTTGTTTGAAATATAAGGTATGTTTTTTTTTCGAGCTTTATATAAATACTCAGAACAAATTTAAGTATGTATAAACTTATTAAGTAGCTATAGTTATAGCTGCTTAAAAATCAAGTAGGTATAAAAATACTGCCAAGGCATAAAATTTCTAATATATTACGTTTATCATCACTGAAAAATAAAAATACAAAAAATATTTCCTGTCAGAAATAAATAATTTTTAATTTAAAAAATACTAACAATAAACAAAATACTTAAAAAAAAATTTTCTTTCCAGCATATGAATTTACCTCTTCCATTTTGTTTCTTATTATTTCGTTTTTATTAAAATTTATTGAATTAAATTTATTATTTTTTTTATATATTTTGACATAACAAAGAATGAAAGAAGGAATTGTTTAAAAATTATGAGTGCTGCCAAGCTTAAAATGGTAAGCAATAATATCGTTTTATTTGATGTAGTTATATACCTCGTTTATACACAAATCTTATTTGCAAATAAAACTATTTGCAAATACTGAACTCACCGTTTATACGTAGATAGAATACATTAAGGCCGGGGCACAATGAATCCGTCATGCGTTGATTTTTGCCCTTTTCAACTGACAGCTAAGTTGAAATACATTGTTTCTTATGAGGTCTGTTACATTCAGTACGTGCCCGTCAACGCAAAGTACAAAAATTGGTCAACTATTAACTTTTTGCGTACGTTGAGTAGTTTAACAGATATTGGTTGGTTTTTTTGGTATGTTCTGATTTAGTTTTTTGTGTTTTGCTGCAGCAAAAATAAAATTAAACAAAAGAAATAAACGAAATAAATAAAAAAAGCTGGATTTAATAAATAAAATGGAGAATCAACCTATTGAAGCTGTTCAAATGCTTCCGTCAATAAAGTACTCATTGTGCCAACCTTCTACGCCGTTGCGTTAATGTCAGTTAAAAAATGCGAAGTTTACGTATGAAGGATTCATTGTGCCCCGGCCTTTACTATCTGTAAATGATATTGCCAAACATTGTGAAATTAGTATTAAATTTCTTACAAAACAAAAATAGTTGGCAGCATTTTAAACTTTATTTGCTAATAGTGCGCTATTTGCAAATAGTTTTCGTGAGTTATTAAGCGCATTATTCACGGTCAAAATGCATGACCTGCATTATAATAACATTAGTGAAATTTTGTTTGTATGTGTCACACCGACGATGCTTCAAGCAAAACCTAGCTTTTGATTTTTGCACTTGCATGTATGCAACACAATTATAAGAAGATGAACTAAGCAAAACTTTGGGATTATACAAAGAACTGTCAAATTCTATATGTAAAAGGTTTTTGTATGTAGTTTGACAAATGCCTTACAATTAGCTTGTAGCAATATGCTATTAATTTATCGTGCAATGCATGCACGTGTATGTTGAGTTCTTCATGCACACGTATACGATGCTTGTGTTATGCATTTTGACCGTGCATACTGCACTTTAACTTACAATAAAAAATTATACGGCAACCTTTTCCAGTTTTATTTGCAAATAACAATGCATATCAAACAGGTACACGTATCAGGCATATTGCTCATCCGCTGAATTTTTGTTTACAAGTTTATAACGAAGAATTCGTTTGACAATTACTTTTGTGCCTTGTTTGATGCATAAAAATTTTTGACAATTACTTTGTAAAGCTATGTGAGAAGCACAGAGTTGCCACAGAGTTTTGCCTAATACATGTACCTGTAGTAAATGTGCCTTGGCAAATAAGAAATGCGTATAAACTGGATTTAGATATATGTTTCGAATAAAACACCTATAATTTCATGTTTTGTAAGCCGACATATGGGCCGCCGCCGTTCAATATTAACCGAGCCGCCGCCGCAGATCAAAAGGCCTCGACTTGTAACTCTGCACAGGAATCTGTTACTTAGAGCTGTGCCAAATCGTTCTTTTCAGTGACCGGTCATTTTCGTTCAATTAGCAAAAAATTGACCCGTTCGTTCACTCGATCACTTTTGAACGACAGTATGAAACAATGCTATTTTGTAAGAATAATAAAATCGATTGTATATACGAGTATTTAAATAATGCGAATGAATTAATTGAAGAATTTATTAAAAAAAAAGTTGAATTATTTATTTAAAAAACTATATTTAAATATATTTTATAAATAATTTCTTGTTCTTTCGACTAGAATATTGTACATTTTATTTTGGCTTAATATTTAGTTTAATATTAAGATTAAGAAAGGTACTTTTGTTTGGTTTTACTATTAATTTTTTCTTCCGATGATTAATAAAAGCATTGTAACTCTTTTATCATTATTTATATATCAAAAGCGCATCAATGTTTGAATGTTACTTCTCAAAGTTTAAGTTAAAATTTTTTTGTCAAAAATATTTTACCGGAAACAAAAAAAATATCTCAAACACTACAAATTCATTTTAGATTGAGGTAATGAAATGTATGTATAAACATATATACAGTTAAGGTCTAACATCTTTACTTTGTAAAAACACTTTATAAAAACACAAGTAAAAATACTTCTTGTGAAAAGACTATTAAATCAAATTATAAAAGTAATGATGGCAGTGCCACAGCGATGCTAAATAGAATTTAGTATACACGTACCTAAACCTTTTAAAACACAAAAACTCAACTCAAACAACACGGCATAACATAAATAGCAAACATGAACGAAAGCAAATTTGACATAAAAGACTTGAAACACAAATTGAATGAACGAAAACATGGAGCGGTACACTACTGATCCAAAAGCGTTCAGTAAAATCACCGGATCAGTTCGTTCAATTAAGTGATTCGTTCAATTTAACCCGTTCGTTCAAGAGCTACACAGCTCTACTGTTATTGTTATATTATTTTGATTACATATGTAGAATATATATATATGTGTATACAATAATCAGAATTAAATAATGGGGGAAATGTGTCAAAGTTTAATTGAGTGGTTTCAGACCTTAAATCTACCATTGTCGCATGCTACCAAGGAAGAATTATCAGATGGTGTTGCCTTGGCACAAGCATTAAATCAATTCGCTCCTGAAACATTTACAGGTTCAAGTACATATATGGTGTTAGCATCTACTGAGATTATAATACAAAATCAATTGCAGATATTTGGCTTTCAAAAATTAAACGCGATGTCGGATCTAACTGGCGCCTTAAAATGAGCAATCTTAAAAAAGTTATAGAAGGCCTTTACGATTATTACTCTGATGTTCTTAATTACTCACTGTCGGAGTTTCCACGACCCGATGCAATGCGCATTGCTGAAAAGTGTGACACTGCTGAAATAGAACGGCTGTTGCAATTGGTTCTGGGTTGTGCGGTAAACTGTTCTTCCAAGCAAGATTATATAAGAAAAATAATGTGTTTGGAGGAGTCCTTGCAAGCCAATATTATGCGAGCCTTACAAGAACTAGAATCGAGTTGGCAAGGGACATCTGTAACGCGGAATTCCCTAAGCATTGTAAACTTTGATTATAAAATACTGCAGGAAGATCGTGATCAATTAGCACAAAAATGCTATGAGTTGGAAACAAAGGTAATTTTCATTTTTCATTTCATTATTTAATTAATCGAGCCCATAGGGCCATATATAATTAAAATGTACAAAAAGTGATGAAATTATTTCTAATCGCGTGTGTGATACATTTATTGAAGTATTAACTTTTACAAAAAATATTTATAACTTATTTTATTTTATTTTTTTTTTTGTTTATAACGAGTTACATGCATTCATAGATTTAATGGCCTGTTCGGGAAATCACCTTTTGGGCTTGAATAGTGTTTAGGTCCTCCTAAAAAACATCCTATTCAATATCATTTATTTATTTATTTTTAACATATTCTACAAAGTAAATTTAGTAGAATATGGTTGCACAAAATTTAATATGGGCGGTTTATATACATAGACCATATGTCCAAGATGTTATTAACAGAACTTTAAAAAGTTGTTGTGACTGACTACACGACCTATGCCTTCACATAGGAAGACACTTTCTGATCCTATTCAATATAAAATTAGAAGAAAAAATTAAATAAAGAAATTGGCGGCGTGCCACAGTGGTCCCAACGACAAATTAATAATAATAATAATAATAATAATAATAATAATCTCTTTATTAGTATTATCAATACTTTTCATATCCATTACATTTAGAACGAAAAAAGTCGTAACTCTCTTTTACAAGTACCTATAAGCATAAAAAATTTTATAAACAAATGGCTTAGGATAAAACAATCTTAAGCCAAAAATATGCGAATTCTATTGAGTGCAAGCACAAAAAATAAATAATGAAAAAAATATACAAAAAGATAATTTTATCTTAATTTAGACCTTTCGTATTTTTTTTAAATAATTATTATCTGGCATTTCATATCTATGGTACTAAAACGTCGTCATCAACTCGTTTTCCTACTTTATTAAGACTACTTGCAGCAGCAAATGTTAACTCTTCTGGGGAGTAAGTGTTCACAGGAGATTTAAATTTTGATTGTTTTGATCCTTGCCCTTTTCTAAAAACAGTTTGCAAGATCGGCCGTATTTCTATGTTGAGGGTCCGTCCGCCGTGTCTTCATCCAAAAATGCTCACGAGGCTTTGCCGGCAAATAGAAAAATATCATACAACCAACACTTATAAGTATACTCGAACACCTTCTTTGTTTGATATGATTTCAACCAATTCTTCGATATCTTGCTACGATATGTTTTCTTTATTTTATTTTATAGACATCATATTTCATCAGTTATCCTCATTTTGTATACCACTTTTGATGAAAATATATCAGCATCATTATTTTTCAAAAATCCCTTTTGGTGCTAGACTTCTTTTTTTAGGGTTCTGTACACCAAAGGTGAAAAGGAACCCTATTGTTTTCGCTACACTGTCCGTCTGTCCGTCACACCGTATTTTCTCAGGAACCGTAAGAGCTACGGACCTGAAATTTGGACAGAGTATGTAGAACCTTGGCCACTACAACAACCAATACATGAGAATGAAAAATTAAAGGGTGTTCCAAAACGAGCAACGAAAAATTTTAAAATCCCATGTAATATACATACAATTGTATGAACATATGTATATTGAAACTTGAAATTTGTAAAATTAGTGTATTTTTATACAGACTACAACAATTAACACTAAAATTAAAAAAATTTAAATTAAAGGGTCGTCCATCAGTTAATGCAATTTTGACTATGTAATTTTGACAATTTGCTATATCTTGGAAACCGTAAGAGGCAAACACTTGAAATTTTCAAAACCGGTAAAACAAAAAAAAAAACCGAAAATTATAAAATCGCCAAACCAAAAAAAAAAAAAAATTGCCAAAAATTAAAAAAAATCGCCAAAACGAAAAAAATCGCCAAAATTAAAAAAAAAAATTCTAACACTAAAATAAATCGCCAAATTCGAAAAAATCGCGAAAATGAAAAAAATCGCCAAAATGAAAAAAAAACGCAAAAAATCGAAAAAAATCGCCAAAACGCGAAAATGTTGCCAAAACTAAAAAAAAATTTTATATAAAAAAAATAATCGCAAAAATGAAAAAAATCGCCAAAAATAAAAAAAAAATCTCCAAAATGAAAAAACGCCAAAAACCGAAAAGAATCGCCAAAACGAGAAAATAAAGTGTCAAAACTAAAAAAAGATCCAAAACTTAAAAAAATCGTCAAAACCGAAAAAAACGCAAAAAGCGCCAAAACAAAAAAACCGAAAAGACCCCAAAAACGAAAAAATGCCATAACTATATATTATATAGGATGAAGTTTGTATTAAATTACATATCTAGTGTTCGTACGGAACCCTTCGTGCGCGAGTCAGAGTCGCACTTTACTGAATTTATTTTATTTTTTTGACTGCAATGTGTTGGCGGAGCAGATAAGCTCACAAACTGCCAGGTTAAAAACAGTTACTAAAACATCAGACAATTAGGTGAACAAGGTTATACATATGTCGATCTTGGCATCCGTAAGAAATTCATGCAGTGACTTATTTTCAAGTGACTTATTTTCAAGCGAAATCACCAGATTTCAGAATAGAAAAGAAATCATTAAAAGGTCCAAATAAATCATATTTGGAACGAACGACAGTTGTTATATCTTGGGCAAGTGAAGATCATATAAACTGAAGATTCGTTTCTAGGCGCACGGCAGTGCCCAGGCCAAATTCCGGCCAATGCACGCAGTGTGTATATTTACAGGAAGCCATTCGAGCTGTTTTTACCCCCCTTATAACTTTGTTCCCCGCAACCGTAAAATAATGAAATTTAAATCATAATTAGAATAAATTCATGTAACTTAATATTACATGTAACAGTTTTACAATGAAAGGTTCCGGAGATATGGAGGTGCAAAAAGTGCATATTTTAAGACATACTCAATGACTCACTGATCACTCATCAAATTGATGAAGCACTTCCGCTATCGCTAGAGAGCTAAAATTTGGTACACGAGTAGATCTAGGTGAGCAACGAACCAGAAAAACCTGAAAAACCAAAAATTTTAACCAAGAGGGCGGGGCTACGCCCATAAAAATTAAAATCTGCGCTAGTGAGCTGAAATTTGCTACAGAGCTAGGTCTAGATGAGCAATAAACTAAAAAATTTTAAAACCCGAAAATTTTGGACAGGAGGGTGGGGCTACGCCCATAAAGGCTAGAATTAAAAAAGCAAATCTAAGGCTCTTAATGGAAGCTATTTTATTGAAATTCAGCATACATGCTGCTGCAAGCCTAAAAATTTAAACCTAATTTTCGTGTAATACGGCTCAGCATACTTAGATATACTATTTCTGTATGTATTATAATCAGGTTGCTCCGAAACTCGAAACGAATAATAAACACTGGCCGAAAAAAATCTTGAGTTTGGAAAAGTGGGCAGGGTTACGTCCATAAATATTTAAAATTAAAAGTTGCGCTAAGGAACTGAAATTTGATACACGAGTAGGTAAAGGTGAGAAAACAACAAGAAAAACCTGATACCCCGTAAATTTAAGTCAGAGAGGCGGGGCTGCGTCCATAAAAATTAAAAATTAAAAGTTGCGCTTATGAGCTGAAATTTGATACACAAGTAGGTCTAGCTGAGAAACCAACTAGAAAAATCTGAAAAACCAAAAATTTTACTAGAATGCCCCGTCCCGCTATTGTTGGAGCCTGAAAACTTACAGCCTTATTTATGAAACTTATTAAGGCTTTTTAAGAAAAAAAATTTATGAAAATTTGCCTTAAAACCCCTCTATAAAGCCTTAATAAGTTATATAAATAAGGCTGTTAATATACAGCTTTTAATTTAATCCATTTTTCAGTTCTCGTAGTACCTTCATAGGTACATACTGACTTTAATAAATAAGCGTTATGCTTTGCAAATATTTTTTACATAGTAGAAATAACAGAAACAAAAAAAAACCTAAAACAAAAAAAAAAAACATAAACAAAGTGACATTGAGGAATACTCTATATGGGTACCTCAAAACAAAAAAAAAACAATCATAAATAACAAAAACAAAAAAAATACCGCAAAGAAGAAGAAAAAAAAAACACAAACAAAGCACCCTTGAGGAGGAATACTCGTATGAGTACCTCAAATACAAAAAATTTTGAAGTGAGTTCTAACGGCAGAAATGCCTATTTTACTGTGAGTTCTGAAACTCTGAATGAAAACAATATAAATAATAAACCTGATGAAAATCTTTCTTTAACGTCAGAGCCAATTTTTCGTCAGCGATCAACTTCGCTTTGTCCAATGTCAAATAGTAATGATTCATTAACATTACAGTTGCCTAGTACTTCTTTATATAAGTCAGTAATATCATTCCCTTCAGGCTCGTGTTCATCACTTAACAAAGTTATCACTACAGATAACAGCGGCTCGAAACTCAAGGTACAAGTCGGAATGGACAGATATATAACCGTGGTTTAGCGTGGGCGATGCCCGAATTCTTTAAAAATTTCATCTGCTCCAAAAATGTCTAAAGATAACAGCGCAGCCTCAACTAATCGCCAAAACCGCTTTAAAATTTTGCAAGATGACAACGACAAACCCGAGGTATCCTCGAATAAAAAATCATCCAAGCCGCCACCCATCTATTTGAGAGAAAAAAATTCAAATGCCCTTATTAAAAAATTAATTTCGGTCATTGGTGAGCATAAATTTTACATTGTTCCAATAAAACGTGGCAACATCGATGAAACTAAAATCCAAATTTATGACTAAAAAGATTTCCGCAAAATGGTTGCTGAATTTGAAAAAAAAATAAATCAAGCTTCTACACATACCAGCTTAAGAGCGCTAAAGGCATGCAGATCGTATTGAAGGGCATATATTCTTATGTTGTTCCCGAAGAAATAAAAGATGCACTCGTCCTCCAGGTGTTTAAGATAAAAAATGTGTCCAATATAATAAATAGCGAGAAGATTACCCAACCCCTCTTTCGTGTTGAACTTAGCCTAATGATATAAAATTGGAAAAAAATGAGACGCACTCAATTTATAGCTTAAAATACCTGTTATGCCGAAAAATATCATTTGAAGAACCACACAAGCGTTCTGGGCCCGTACAGTGCCATAATTGTCAAGAATATGTCCATACGAAAACTTACTGCAATTTACCTACTGTTTGTGTTGTGTGCGGCGAATTACACGGCACTGCTAGTTGCAATAAGCCAAAAGATCAAAGTGATAAAAAATGCAGTATTTGTGGAGGCAATCACACCGCTAACTACAGAGGTTGTCCTGTGTACTCTTTCGTAAAGAAGACTATGGTGCAAAAACCTAAATTAGCTCCAGCTCAATCAGCAAACGCTTACTCTGCCACTTTTGCGCAAATGAGCCAACCAGTTACTTCCCGTCTATCGTATGCAGATGCTGCTAAGACAAATTCAATTCCCACACAAAATGTTTCACCGCCAAATAATTCAAAAAATACTGACGCAAGCTTTAATTTTAATCGCCTTGAAGCTACTATTGATAATCTGGTGCAAACTATAAACAATTTTACAACAAATATGACTAGCATGATGCAAGAAATGCTGCGAATGCAGAATACTCTGCTTCAAGCATAAATTAACAAGCCATGAACACGTTATCAATATGTTTCTGCAACGCAAACGGCATTCGCCATCATAAAAATGAACTTGAGCACTTCCTCACGGAAAAAAATATTGATATAATGTTAGTATCTGAGACTCATTTGACTTCGAGAAGTCTTTTTAAAATTTATGGCTACACTATATATGATACAGAGGACCCTAGAGGAAGAGCTTGCAGTGGATCAGCAATTCTAATAAAGTCAAGACTCAAGCACTATATTCTTGATAACATTTGTGAATAACACCTACAAGCAACAAATATTGGCATTGAAAGTTTTTGTACAAATTTTGTTATATCACCAATTTACTCCCCTCGCAGATTTTCATTCACTGAGAATCAATCGCGTCTTATTACACCCAGAGGTCGAGCATTGTTCAACACTATTTCAAAAATGGGCTTGTATGTCATTTCGAGTGGGGAGCCCACTTATTGGCCTACTGACATACAAAAAATTCCGGATGTTATAGATTTTGGCGTCATAAAAAATATCTCCAGGGATTTAATTCAAGTTCAAGCTTCTCTTGATCTCTCGTCCGATCACTCTCCCACGATTATTACAATTTGTAGCCCATTAAGAAGTAACTTACCTGACCCATATGTGAAGATGATCAATCGTGTTAATTGGCTGGGGTTCAAAAAATATCTCAGTAGTCATTGTACGGAAAACATAACGCTTAGAACACCCGATGATATTGAATCTAACATTGCCAATCTCAGCGAGAATATTAAACAGTGTGCTGAACATGCCACTATCCCCCATCCGCAGACTGGGTTTAACAGAATTTATTCTACAAACATTGAACGTCTCGTACTTGAAAAAATAAGAGCTAGAAGGGAATGGCAACAGCATAGATCACCTCAACACAAAATCTGATTTAAAGAGTGCACTAAACGACTCTAAGAGTTGCTTGCTTGCATCTGAAAAAACTGCATCTCTTAAAAATTATCTGGAAGGTCTTGATGTCACACAAGCGTCTAATTACTCTTTGTGGCGCGCTGCTAGAAAGTTTAAAACACCCGTTGAGTATAAGCCACCTCTACGCACATCTACCGGAGGTTGGGCAAGAAGCGATACTGAAAAAGGTAAAATATTTGCTGAGCACTTAAAATCCGTTTTTACGCCAAACATATGTACTGGTGTTGCTGATTTGCCGAGTGTAGTCGCTCTACCCCCTCAACACACAAAGTTTAAGATGATTTACAAAAATTAATTGCCGAACTCAACCCGAAAAAAGCTCCGGGTATTGATGGAATTAGTAACCAGATGCTGATGAACTTGCCTTGTATTTCAATGAGGATCCTGTTGTTCATTTTTAATGCCATTTTACGACTGGAGTATTATCCACACAGCTGGAAGCTTGCCAAGGTTAAACTGATTCCAAAGCCGGGCAAAGATCTAACCAAGGCTGAGTCATATAGGCCAATAAGTCTACTATCGAAAGCTTTTCGAAAAACTGCTCAAAATAAAATTGTCCCCAATTCTAATTAGTAGTGGGTGCATACCAGACCATCAATTTGGATTTAGAAGTCAGCATAGCACCATTGAACAAACTCACAGATTGGTTCAATTTATAAGAAGAACTTTTGAGGAAAAAAAGTATTGTTCTGCGCTCTTTATTGACCTTTCCCAGGCATTTGATAAAGTGTGGCATGAAGGCCTAATTTTAAAATTGAAGACTTACTTACCAATAAACATTTTAAATCTTTTGGAAAGTTACATTATTTCCCGTAAGTTCACTGTTGTGGAAGGAGACTATACGAGTAGGCCTGAAACTATTTCATCCGGTGTGCCACAGGGGAGTATACTGGGACCAGTTTTATATTTGATTTATACTTGTGATATGCCTGTGAGCAGTAGTATCCATACTTCAACATTTGCCGACGATACAGCCTGCCTTAGTATGCACGAAAACCCTGATGAGGCATCCCGCAAACTCCAGGAACACATTAGCCAGATGGAGCTTTGGTTAAACTTATGGAGAATCAAGGTAAATGAACAAAAGTATGTTCAAGTAACATTTACCTTACGAAGAGATATTTGTTCCCCCATTCGGATTAACAATCACATTGTTTCTCAACATTCACATGTGAAATATCTTGGTATACACCTTGATCGACGACTTACATGGAAACACCACATTGACTCTAAGTTAACTCAAATGAAACTTAAATTAACTCAGATACTTTGGCTGATTGGTAGAAATTCAACACTTAGCCTAGACTGTAAACTTTTAATATACAAGTCGCTTTTAAAGCCAATATGGTGCTACGGAATTCAACTATGGGGCACTGCTTCAGCTTCAAATGTAGAGAAAATTCAACGAAAGCAAAACAAAATTTTACGTATGATAACATCGGCTCCATGGTACATCAAAAATTCAAATATCCATCGTGATTTGAATATGCCACTAGTGACTGAAGAAATCGCAAAATACGCAGGCAAATATCTAACAAAACTCGAGTCACATCCTAATCCGCTTGTTCGTAATATTTTGAACTTTAATGGACACATCCGTTGAAAAAAGATAGATACACGGACTCTAATATTCAACACTCCAGATGACGAAGCTGCTTGAAAACACTTTTCTTTTTGTTGCTTATCACTACGTATGTATTATCTAGGCGCACGGAAGTGCGCCGAGCCAAGTTCTGGCCAATGCACGCTGTGTGTATACTTACACGAAGCCATTCGAGCTGTTTTTACCCACCTCATAACTTTGTTCCCCGCAATCGTAAAATTATGATATTTAAACCATAATTAGAATAAATTCATATAACCTTATATACGAAGTTTGAAAGGTTCCGGAGATATAAAGGTGCAAAAAGTGCATATTTTAAGACATACTCAATGACTCACTGATCACTCATCAAATTGATGAAGCACTTTCGCTATAGCTAGAGAGCTAAGATTTGGTACACGAGTAGATCTAGGCGAGCAATGAAGCAGAAAAATCTGAAAACCTAAAAATTTTAAACAAGGGGGCGGGGCTACGCCCATAAAAATTAAAATCTGTGCTAGTGAGCTGAAATTTGTTACAGAGCTAGGTCTAGGTGAGCATTAAACTAAAAAATTTTAAAACCCGAAAATTTTGGCCAGGAGGGCGGGGCTACGCCCATAAAGGTTAGAATTAAAAAAGCAAATCTAAGGCGCTTAATGGAAGCTATTTTATTGAAATTCGGCATACATTCTGCGATAAGACAAGCCTAAAAAATTTTCATTAAAAAAGTGGGCCCCTACAATTGCAAACTCATTTTCGTGTACTACGGCGCAGCATATTTAGATATACTATTTCTGTATGTATTATCCGTTTGCCACGAAACTTGACAGGAATAATTGACAGTGACCGAAAAAAATCTTAAGTTTGGAAAAGTGGGCGGGGTTACGCCCATTAAAATTATAAATGAACAGTTGTGCTAAGGAGCTGAAATTTGATACACGAATAAGTATAGGAGAGAACACAACAAGAAAACCCTGAAAACTCAGAAATTTTAGTCAGAGGGGCGGGGCTGCGCCCATAAAAATTAAAAATTAAAAGTTGCGCTTATGAGCTGAAATTTGATACACAAGTAGGTCTAGGTGAGAAACGAACTAGAGAAATCTGAAAAACAAAAAAATTTTACCAGAATGGGCGGGGCCACGCTACTATTGTTTGAACCTGAAAACTTACAGAAAATTTTTTTATGAAAATTTGTCTTAAAACCCCTTTTTAAAGCTTTAATAAGTTAAATAAATAAGGCTGTTAATATACAGCTTTTAACTTAAGCCATTTTGGTGAAACTTTCCATATACGTTACACGTATACAATACTTTAAACTATAACCTAAAAAAGTTGGCGTGATCACTCCCATACAATTTTAGCCTTTAATCTATTTCGGTCTAGCATATTTTAGAAGAAAATTAGCATGAATTATAAGCGCGGCTCACAACAATATTGTGAGTTTAAAATAGTGGGAGGGGTAATGCTCATAAAATTATAAGGTAAAATTCACGATAAAGAGCTGAAATTTTATACACAAGCAAGTTTAGATGAGTAAGCTAATGGAAAAATCTTAAAACCAAGAAGTTTTATCCCCTAAAACTTCAATTCACAGTAGAGTGCTGAAATTTGGTACACAAATTAATCTAGATCAGAGATCACTTAGAAAAATCTAAGAAACCAGAAGTTTCAATCAGGGGTTGGGAACAAGCACTGTTAACTCAAAACTAAGTTCAATTTTATTGAAACTTTTCATCCACATTGCACTTATCCAAAGTAAAAATTTCCTGTTTTGAAAAGTGGACGTGACTACACCCATAAATCGTAGCTTTTTCTTTCATATACTTCGTAGAAAGCTGACATTTTGTAGACAAATAGTCCTAATTGATTTACTCAATCGGAAAATCCAAAGAATAAAGCACCACCTACCCTATTGAAACTTTGCATGCACATTGGGCATATCCTTTTGATTTATGTACTTCGGCTAAGCTAAATTTAATATGTAAATATATTAAGCAAATAGGCGGAATCACTCCCACTAAATTTGACGCTGTATTTTACATGTTTCTTTGCAGACGCCTCTTAACAAATTACGTACACAATGGCGACCCGTTGTAATAACACAATGATTCATTTTTAAGGCGTGCAATCCAACACTCATCACGCTCTAACCCATTATTTTATGTAACTATGAAATTTTTAACTGGCACAGTGATCATGAATAGAAATAAAACACCCTAGAAATTTTAAGTTTAAAACGTGTTATCATAGAAAATTTTTCAAAAACATCAATGTGAAAAAAGGTCAACTTCCTATCAAAAATTTCGGCCATCAAAAGAAGTGAGATATAAATTTTGACCAAGTTATTGTTTAGCACAACACCTTTCACTGACATATGCTATCCATTATATACATATGTAATAGTAAGGGTGTCATATAATTTTTAGATAATCTGTTAACTTGGCAATATTTTTACCTTTCTAAAAAAAAGGACAGAATATTGTATATTTGTTCATTTCTTTACATCGGAAAAAATGTTGTCAAGTTAGCCGATTATCTAAAAATTAAATGACACCCTTAGGATTACAAATGTATATAATGGATAGCATATGTCAGTGAAAGGTGTTGTCCCAAACAAGAACTTGGTCAAAATTTATATCGCACTTCTTTTGATGGCCGAAATTTTTGATAGGAAGTTGGCCTTTTTTCACATTGATGTTTTTGTAAGGATACATTACACAGCTCACACATAGCAGAGTTAGAGAGACCAATTTTTTTTTTCAAGAAGACTGCCAAAGGTATGACCTGTCATATCGCGATTTATTATTTTAACACACGCTGGTTCCAGACAATGTTTGGAATAAAACTAAGGTTTTGTGGGGATATTTGGGAAAAGACTGGCGAAGAATCTGCCCTTTGTTCTGGACATTTCCCTGTAATCCTGATCCCATTCTTCATCAGGCGTCAAATCAAAGTCCATGTGAATTCCATCACTTGTAATGTAGAAGCATAATTTATTTTTCTGCTGAGATGGTATAGAAATATGAACGAGGTGTTAATGAAGATGAGGTATCAAATATTTACAGGTATTATAAATGACGAGGTGGGAGACTTTACGTAGCTAGCTAACAGTCTTTCGGGGTGGATTCGTGTCATTTAATCTAACTTGATTTTCATATTTCAAGTGATACGATAAATACATAATAATATAGACTCCCGTGCCGCTGTTATGAAAAATAAAATAAAAATAACGTCTAACAATGAGAACTAAGATAGAAATTTAAAACCTATATTTAAAAGTAAATTATAGAGCGTAAGTTAACGTTACATCGATAATATGCTATTAAACCATGACTCACAGGATGTCAGTGGAGCCGTCGCCTCTTTATCCTCCCTACCTTACGTGTTAGCGGCGATTAAATAGCTAAAACCCATACAGAACTTACCTTACTCTAGCTCTCTTCACATCCGTAAAAAGATTAGCAAACTAGCAAATCATTTAAAACGTGCGAGATTTATTTACACAAGAAATTTCATTGGTGCAACTCATTATTTAACACAAAGGTTACTGCTAATTCATAAAAAAAATTACTATCGTTTAATTGTATGCAAACATTGCTACGATGCGCTGATTAAATTGTAACAATTTTAGTTCGATGGGTTGCAATTACGTGTAATTATAATACCTTAAATAATGATTTAATATATATGTATTATGCATATAAGCAGAGCATAACATTTAATTAGAAAAAATACAAAATCCAAAAGAAGCAATTGTAATAAAAATTCGGTTCAAAACAACAAAGAACTCAACTGCGTGAATTGAAAAAATAGAGAAACCAAATATATAAAAGATTATTAAAGAGTAATAATGTGGTTACTTCTGCTTACATTTATTATAAGTAAAATTAGAAATATGCAAACAGAAAAAACTAAAATAAATAATTAAACTCACCAAACAGTAAAATTTTGGGGATTTTGTTTTTATTCTCGTGAGTCGCCGCTGCGTTATTAAGTGGTTGATGACGTCGAGGCCTCTTCGCGCATCTGCAACTTAATTATGTCTTATTGGGTTTGGGAAAAAAGCATATGGTTGCATATTTCTGTATTAAATGAGTATATATGTATGTATAGGTTATAAACTATTATAGGAATATGTTAAACACGAATAAAAATAAAGTTATTTAAAGGTTTAAATACTTGGGTCCTTCATCAACTCAAGGGCAAATGACACGCCGTAGTTTGCATCACCTTAGAAGGTAGGCTTAATAATTTTTAGAATTTAGACTAATGTCTTACAAAAACGGTACTATCCAGGGTGGGAAGTTTTGATAATGTTGTGCTATTTTTTTTATTTCTTTTTTGTTGGTGGTTGCGGAAGATCTAACACTATACGGGCCTTCCTCTTGGCCAGCTAGACATTTAGACTTATTGTCCTAGGTAGCTTCCGTGATAAATGTTCGCATAGACTCGTAGAGTGGTGACGAAACATTGTTTTACTAGTATCACTAGTTGGCCAGTATCACTAGCCAACATAAATGCCAAACTATGTTAGGGCGATCAACCAAATCTTCCACGACGTTTGTAGAGACGTACTAAGGTCAATGGAAGTTCTTTCACAGTTTCTACCAACGGACTCAGGTAATTTCAAACCTCCAAAGGAAAATGTTTTTTTTCCTCGTGTTCAAGAAAATTTTCTTTCTGGTCTTCAAAAAAAATTCGGAATTTGTTACACCTTAAGCCAGAATCCGGCGACTCTTCAATACTCCACGTGTCTCCTGATTTAGGTTATTTTAGTTTCTCCCCTCTTCCTCACTTTTATTGTCTACTCACGAGCAAAGTTATAACTGCATGTATGTACTTATTAGTTTTTTTTTGTTCAGATAAACGGAGAAGAAAAAATCAAATTTCAGATTTTTTTTGCATACGCTGCGATTACGTCTGACCAATTTCAAAGCCAATTCAGAAAGGAAAGATTTCTTTCTTGTGAGAATTACTGGAGTTTTAAGTCGCTTTTTTACGTTTTTTTGTGCCTATAAGCGCGCTCACTACATGTGTGGTTATAAGCAACAACAACGTAAGTCGAAAAATATAGTTTCGAGAAAATCGCCTTTTACCGTGCGAATGCTTCCGTAAACAAAATCAAAATAGACAAGTGGGAATAATTTAGCCGTAATGATAAGATATTAACACATTAACGAAGGTACCTACAATTTTATGGAAATTTAGCTTGTAATATAATTTGGCGATTATTATAAACTTTATTGGATTTGGCTTTTGTTTTTTTAAGACTTAGGTCAATATTCCTTTGTTTATATCTTCCTAATAAATTTTTTTTATTTTTATTTTTTTAACTATATATAAAGCTTCATTGTTAAAATTTCGTATCATATAACTACATATCACTCGATGTTGTATTTAATCGACTTACGCTATTGTCGCTTTAAACCCCGATTTACTTGTTTCCATTGACATGCTTACAATGTTATGGAAAACAAAGACATAAACCTAACATAAATGATTTTCATGTCAAGCACAGGAACCATTACATGACTTTAAAGATTCTATTGTGAAATCGTTAGGTTTATTATAGGCATAAAATTAATTTTGCTTCGCTCTAGACAAAAGGTTATTTTTTTTATAATTCGCATTATTTCATGTAATATGTGAAATTTCGCTTATAATAAAATTAATAGGTGCAGAACCACAATTTGTTTATTACACACTGACAGTTTTCTTTAGCAGCGATATCAACGCGTTCATTTAAACCAATTCCAACATGAACGAGAGTCCATGCCAGATGACACACTTCCAAAGCGAGTTAGCAATCAAGTTGTGAATATACGCTACACAATAGTTGTAGGTACTGGATCGATTTAGTATTTGACATGATGATAGACTATCCGTGAATATCGCCAGCCTCACAATGCCATCAGCAAAAGCAATATCAATAGCCTTTTTAATATAGTTCACCAAACATACTTGATACCCGGCCAGATAATTTAAAAAGATATTCAGTGCCCATATCAGCATCAAAGATTGCACATCCAGTTTTATCATGAGACAAGGACGAGTCAGTGGCAAAAATCCTGAAGTTGTTTAATTTGTAGTTATAGCGTTTACTGTTAAACAGGGCAGAAATCTGTTCTTTAGCCAAATTCTTCTTTTTATCAGGGAACATATTCATCACCACGACCATTTTGTCGCATGTACAAATGCTGCAATCTACATTGATACGATCAAATATATCTTCAAATTCATTAAGTATTACACTTGAGCTAGATTTCACCAAAGGCGATGATTTTAGATATTCATAAAAAAAGGGATTGTGAAATTTTTGTGGAACGATTTCTTTCACTGCCAGAAACATTCCTTTCTGTTTTACTGGAAACTCAGCCGAAAGTGTATTTAACACATGAATCGGAGTGGATCTTGTTAGACCCAGACATCTACGAAGCGACGAGTTTTGAAAAGTAACCATTTTTCGATTGATAAAAGCCGGAGAGTGTGCAGTGGTAGTTCTGGAATATTCTATTTTTGATCTAGTGAAGCTTTTGAAGAGGTTCATGGAGATGTTTGGGAGCAAGCCACCCTTAACTGAGGTTATACATTTTATAAGATTGGTACTACTTCTCGCGGCATCCATAGCCCTATCATAATGATTACCAACTGTTGAGGACACATTAATAGTTCTACAGAGAAAAACAAAATTTCTGGCCTGCTCAATACATCCATTATCAAGAGAAATCCTGACCTCTTTTCTGCTACCTTTCGCAATATCGACCTAGTCTTGTCAAGATTAAAAGACAAATTTAAATCAGCACATCTATCCCGAAAAGTCGATATCCTGTTGTTCATTCTGAGTACAGAATTATCAAAAATTTTTTCAAAAGTAAGTATAAGAAAATCATCGGCCAACAGAAAAATCCTCGTATAATCGTCAGCCACAGTAGACCGAGATTAATGATATTGGTCTAAAGTTTACAAACTCCGATAGATCCTTATTTCTTTTAGGAATTGGGACAATTTTTATTATGCGCCACGTCTCTCTTAAATCACCATCAATGAATAAATCATTAAGCGTAGTGAGAAGTGATGATTGTGCCAAAGGGGACAAAGTCTTTACCATTTCATAGCTGATCTTGTCATGGCTTCCAGCAAAATCCCTTTGTTTGCTTTTCAATACGAAATCAAACTCCTTAACAGAGAATGTGACATCACCAGCATTACCATCTGAGGCCAGCTCATCAAAGTAAGAAGAGTACTCAAATGAAACATTAGGAACTTGTTCCTTAAGATGACGGAGATATCTAGAGTTGTATCGAAATTTAAAAAAACTATCGATATATCGACGATACTATCGTGATAGTATCGAAGTTGTATGGTTCTCGTACATTGTACATATTATTTACAATAAAAATTCCAAGCAAAATATTTTTAAACAAAACAACACAAAATAAAATAGAATTTAATTTTTCATTTTAATAAATAACAAAACTAAAATAATTGTATGAAAAATAAGTGAGACCAGCGGAAGAAATTTTCTCGTCATTCAGTTATTTTTGTTTATGAATGGCAATATATTCACATATTTTGGTTATAGTGGTGTATCATTTACTATCGATAGTGACTAAAAAATATCGATTGTTTCAAGTTTTAATCGATGGCAGAATTAAAACATCTATAATCACAAAAAACATTAACTATCGATAGTGCCATCGATAGTTTTCCACCCCTACAAGTTAGATCTAAGGGATTGAAAATTATACTGAAGGATTTTCATTATATGGATTGTGGCATTTGTTATTATCTGATGACCTATTTCCTTATAAATTTTGTCCAATCTGTCTCCAAAATGAGAAACTACATTAAAGCCATGTTTTCCTTGTTGAAGTAATCTTTCATGAACGTTATGAATTCGGCCATGACTTTTTCCAGCTGTGTAACTTTATGGATGTTGGGCCTATCAAGAACCCTGCCAGCCATAGGACCCTACCAAGCGAAGTCTTTTGCATTATGTTGTTTTGAGTTTAACTTTTCCTTTGCAACTGCTCTTTTAGCCATACTGCTGAAAGATCTGGGTGCCAAAATTTGATTTCAGCTTAATCCTTATTCATTAAATTTCTAGGTGCTTTTCTTCTACTATTTGGAAGTGATGGAAAACCACCTTCATAATCCTCAAGATACGAAAAACTGTTTTGATTGCAAGGGGCATACGACTCAACAACTTCCTTGCGGGATAGTTTTTTAATTGTCATTGTTTTTCTTATATTGACCTCTTTTTCCCACACAGCGCATAGATTTTTTTTGTCTGACATTATAATTAATATTATTACAAAGAATGCATTTCAATGTACCACACCTGGGATCACAGCCAACAGACCTTCCACAGTTCAAGCATATCTTGTTTGCACGACACCCTCTTTCCGTATGACCAATACGCTAACAATTTCTACACAGTCTTACAGACGGATAATAGTGATCCACCTTGATAGTGGTGTAATTAATTATTATATCGTTGGGCAATTCATGGCCAAAAAATCCAATTTTAACCGAATAGGTGGTTACGAATGATTCACTATTTATGTCAGATTTCTTTCTAAAACGATTTATAGAGGAGACTTTAATGTCTGATATTATGTTTTTCTTTAACTCTTCATCAGATAGAGACAGAGGGATATTTCTTATAACACCAAAAGTTTCCAAAAAAAGTATTCGGCACAAAAACACGCATGTTTCTGGCCTTCAATTCAGCACTGTTAATGCACCGATTTGCATCAGCAGGAGTCTCAAAATAAATTTTATACAGTGTAATGCCAATGGCCTCAATAGTCTTCATACCCGATAAGTGTATATCTCTAATTCTTTCAAAAAGATAAAGGCCATTTTTAATATTTTTATTTAAAATAATTTCAGAACGCGAAGTGTCAACCAATACAAAAACGTCACCAGAATGGTTATGTGGGTAATAATTTATTGCTCCATCTGTAATGTTTGTGTTTTTAGATACAGAAATACTTATTTACATTCCCTGCAGAAAGTGCGAATAGTGAAATTGTGGTGATTTACTAGTGACGTTGTCAGTAGCACTTCTAACCAGGTGTACCCCAGCCAATGGTATCATCTATTGACATTTAACATTAGCTTGTCATTGAAAATCCACCACTAGACTATAGCACTACTGACTTAGTAGTTCTTTCGGGACCACATGGAGACATTGGCACCAAAGATTCACTAGTAAATTTTAGGGGCTCTAGTCTACAATATCGATATATCCTCTCTCGTTGTCAATAGTAAACTTACAGTGATTTTCTAGTGACACTGTCAATAGTGCTACTGACTAGGTGTACGCCAGCCAATGCAAATGCCTATTGACAAATAACATAGGGTTGTCATTCAAAATCTATCAGTAGACTTTGACTATTGAGAAGGTACTTTTACGACTGTATGGAGATATTTGAACCGAAGATTCACTCGTAGATTTTAGTGACCCTCGTCTACATATATTTATTTAATATTATTGCACAACATAATAAAAAAGAAAAACAAACTATTGACGCGTTCATTGACAATATCACCAGAAATACACTAGAACTGTCATCGCTAACGTGTCTCTACTCGCGCATAAAAGGAAAGTTGTCGACATTTTAACTAGTGCAATTGTCGCTGGAGCAAGAGTATTGACATAGAGACATATGGTTCTAAGTTGACTAGAGGGATTGGCATACGTAGACGACATACCAATGCACATAGAATCAGCATTAGTATTCGTAAATGCAACATTACCCTGCAGCAAGTGCGATTAGGGAAATTGTTTTTTTTAATGCATGTTTTTTATTTATTGTATCTTCAAATATGAACTAACAATAAGTATTCAAATCTTAAATCTAAAATATATTTATTAGGCCCGACCAATGTCGGACATAAGCTTAGTGATAGTTATTAATAATACATAAGTAGTGATAAGCAACAAAAAGAAAAAAGTGTTATCAAGCAGCTTCACCATCTAGAGTGTTGACTATTAGAGCCCGTGTATCTCTCTTTTTTAAGCGGATGTGTCCATTAAAGTTCAAAATATTACGAGCAAGCGGATTAGGATGTGACTCGAGTTTTGTTAGATATTTGCCTGCGTATTTTGCAATTTCTTCAGTCACTAGTGTCATATTCAAATCACGATGTATATTTGAATTTTTGATGTACCATGGAGCCGATGTTATCATGCGTAAAATTTTATTTTGCCTTCGTTGAATTTTCTCTACATTTGAAGCTGAAGCAGTGCCCCATAGTTGAATTCCATAGCACCATATTGGCTTTAAAAGCGACTTGTATATTAAAAGTTTACAGTCTAGGCTAAGTGTTGAATTTCTACCAATCAGCCAATGTACCTGAGTTAATTTAAGTTTCATTTGAGTTAACTTAGAGTCAATGTGGTGTTTCCATGTAAGTCGTCGATCAAGGTGTAAACCAAGATATTTCACATGTGAATGTTGAGAAACAACGTGATTGTTAATCCGAATGGGGGAACAAATATCTCTTCGTAAGGTAAATGTTACTTGAACACACTTTTGTTCATTTACCTTGATTCTCCATAAGTTTAACCAAAGCTACATCTGGCTAATGAGTTCCTGGAGTTTGCGGGATGCCTCATCAGGGTTTTCGTGCATACTAAGGCATGCTGTATCGTCGGCAAATGTTGAATTATGGATACTACTGCTCACAGGCATATCACAAGTATAAATCAAATATAAAACTGGTCCCAGTATACTCCCCTGTGGCACACCGGATGAAATAGTTTCAGGCCTACTCGTAAAGTCTCCTTCCACAACAGTGAACTTACGGGAAATAATGTAACTTTCCAAAAGATTTAAAATGTTTATTGGTAAGTAAGTCTTCAATTATAAAATTAGGCCTTCATGCCACACTTTATCAAATGCCTGGGAAACGTCAATAAAGAGCGCAGAACAATACTTTTTTTCCTCAAAAATTCTTCTTATAAATTGAACCAATCTGTGAGTTTGTTCAATGGTGCTATGCTGACTTCTAAAACCAAATTTATGGTCTGGTATGCACCCACTACTAATTAGAATTGGGGACAATTTTGTTTTGAGCAGTTTTTCGAAAAGCTTTGACATAGTTGATAGTATACTTATTGGCCTATATGACTCAGCCTTGGTTAGATCTTTGCCCGGCTTTGGAATCATTTTAACCTTGGCAAGCTTCCAGCTGTGTGGATAATACTCCAGTCGTAAAATGGCATTAAATATGAATAATAGGATTCTCATTGCAATACGAGGCAAGTTCATCAGCATCTGGTTACTAATTCCATCAATACCTGGAGCTTTATTCGGGTTGAGTTCGGCAATTAATTTTTATAAATCACGCGTCTTAAACTTTATGTGTTGAGGGGGTAGAGCGACTACACTCGGCAAATCAGAAACACCAGTACATATGTTTGGCTTAAAAACGGATTTTAAGTGCTCAGCAAATATTTTACCTTTTTCAGTATCGCTTCTTGCCCAACCTCCGGAGGGAAATTGTGGTGATTTATTAGTGACGTTGTCAGTAGTAATGGGTGTTTTTTTTAGAGGTATAGAACTTCGAATTGAAATAAAACACAAGAAAATCGTTTTAATGTCCATCAATTTGGCTTTATTGGAAGGATAATTTTATGCCATTAATGTTTAAATATGATTTCGGGCATGTGGCCGCCGCGGCTGGCTCGAATAAAGCCAATTCTACAGGTCCAATTTTCAACCACTTTTTCGAGCATATGGGGCCGTATGTTGGCAATAACGCCACGAATGTTGGCTTCCAAGTCCCCTAACGTTTCTGGTTTGTTGGCGTAGACGAGCGACTTCACATATCCCCAAAGAAAATAATCCAATGGTGTCAAATCACACGATCTTGGTGGCCAATTGACAGGTCCATTCCGCGAAATTATGCGCTCATCGAATGTTTCCTTCAATAAATCGATTGTGACGTGCGCTGTGTGGCATGTAGCGCCGTCTCATCCACATTCATGCCATCCAATTCGGGAACAAAATAGTCGGTTATCATGGCTCTATACTGGTCTCCATTAACGGTAACTGACTCTCCAGCATTATTTCGAAAGAAGTATGGCCCAATGACTCCACCAGCCCATAGAGCACACCAAACAGTCAGTTTTTGTGGATGTAATGGCGTCTCAAGGGTCTCATGTGGATTCTCTTCACTCAAAATGCGGCAATTTTGCTTGTTGACGTAGCCATTCAACCAAAAATGAGCCTCATCACTGAACAAAATTTTGCGATGAAAATCAGCATCGAGATCAATCTCATTTTCGGCCCATACACCAAAATCACGACGCATTGCATGGTCTCGCGGCTTTAATTCTTGTACAAGCTGGATCTTGTAAGGTCGCAAGCCAAGATCTTTGCGCAAAATCTTCCATAAAGTTGATGGACAAAGCTCCAATTGCTGTGCACGGTGGCGAATCGATTCATTCGGGTCCTCTTCAACACTTTGCTCTACAGCGGCAATTGTTTCTTCGGTGCGTACTGTTCGACGTCTCTGCGGATGCGCATTATCACATAGAGTAAACGTAGTGCGAAAACGATCCATGGTTAACCGAATTAATTGCTCTGATGGACGATTATGTCGACCATAAAATGGACGGAGCTTGCGGTAAACTTCGCGAACTGAACCATTATTTTCGAAATAAATTTGCACGATTTGCAAGCGTTGTTCTTTTGTCAACCTGTTCATGATGAAATGGCAAACCAAACTAAATATTAATCACTTGACAGCTGACAAAATGGCCGCCAGTTAAAAAAGTGATGCCAACTTAAAGTTCTATACCTCAATAAAAAACACCCTTTACTACTGACCAGGTGTATCCCAGCCAAAGTAATCATCTATTGACATTTAACATTAGCTTGTCATTGAAAATCCACCACTAGACTGCATCACTACTTACTAAGTAGTTCTTTGGGTCAACATGGAGACATTGACACCAAAGATTCACTAGTAAATTTTAGGGGCTCTTGTCTACAATATCGATATTTCCTCTCTCGTTGTCAATAGTAAAATTATAGTGATTTTCTACTGACATTGTCAATAGTGCTACTGACCAGCCAATCTAATCGCCTATTGACATGTAACATAGGGTTGTCATTGAAAATCTACCAGTAGACCTTAGCACTATTGAGCAGGTAGTTCTTTTATGACCATATGGAGATATTTGAACCAAAGATTCACTAGTAGATTTTAGTGACGCTCGTCTACACATATTTATTTAATATTACTGCATAGAATAATATAAAAGATAAACAAACTATTGACGCGTTCATGGACAATATCACAAAAAATACACTGGATCTGTTTTCTCTAACGTATCACTACTCGCGCATAAAAGGATAGTTGTCGACATTTTAATTAGTGCAATTGTCACTGGAGAAAGAGTATGGACATAGAGACATATGGTTCTAGGCTGACTAGAGGGTAGCGTTGCCAACCTGATTGTTGTACAAACTCACACCCTCACTAACACAATCAAATGTATCGGCCTCCAAATTTAAATTTTCACCATCGGAATTGAGGTTATGTACACCTCTTACTTGGGGCTTCCCATGACCAGAGCCCCTCATTTCCCATACAGATCCCATATCAAAATTATTTGTTTCATTTGTACTCACTTTAGTTCCAAGGTGTGACAGGGAGGGACTACCTTTACCATCAGCCAGTACTGTACTTGCATCAGATGTGCCGAGTCCACCCAGAGGCTTACCAGCAGCTTCCCTATTTATTCGTTGTAGTTCCATGATCTCCTTGTTGAACTCCTTTCGATCTTTAACTATTGCCTTTTTATCCTTTTTCTTTACTCCTCCACCACCAGCCAGATCTTTTAAGCCATCACACTTCTCAGTAAGAGAAGTCGCAAAACTCTCAAAGTCCCGCTGAGTCGCAGTAAAACGTTGAGATACCATAGCATCACCATCTCTTGGAAAACTCACACCCTTCAGGAACCGTGGTATTTTAACAGCAACGTACACAAATTTCACGAGAAAAAGCAAACAATGGTTTGCAAAAAAAATAAATTCAGTAAAGTGCGACTCTGACTCGCGCACGAAGGGTTCCGTACGAACACTAGATATGTAATTTAATACAAACTTCATCCTATATAATATATTCGTTTTTGGGGTCTTTTCGGTTTTTTTGCGTTTTTCCGTTTTGGCGATTTTTTAAGTTTTGGATCTTTTTTTAGTTTTGACACTTTATTTTCTTTTTTGGAGATTTTTTTCGGTTTTTGGCGTTTTTTCATTTTGGCGATTTTTTTTTATTTTTGGCGATTTTTTTCATTTTGGTGATTTTTTTATTTTTGGCGATTTTTTTCATTTTGGTGATTTTTTATTTAAAAATTTTTTTTAGTTTTGGCGACATTTTCGGGATTTGGCGATTTTTTTCGATTTTTGGCGTCTTTTTTCATTTTGGCGTTTTTTTCATTTTTGCGATTTTTTCGAATTTGGCGATTTATTTTAGTGTTAGAACTTTTTTTTAATTTTGGCAATTTTTTTCGTTTTGGCGATTTTTTTTTAATTTTTGGCGATTTTTTTTTTTTTGGTTTGGCGATTTTATAATTTTCGGTTTTTTTTGTTTTACCAGTTTTGAAAATTTCAAGTGTTTGCCTCTTACGGTTTCCAAGATATAGCAAATTGTCAAAATTACATAGTCAAAATTGCATTAACTGATGGACCACCCTTTAATTAAAATCTTTTTAAATTTTAGTGTTAATTGTTGTAGTTTGTATAAAAATACACTAATTTTACAAATTTCAAGTTTCAATATACATATGTACATACAATTGTATGTATATTACATGGGATTTTAACATTTTTCGTTGCTCATTTTGGAACACCTTTTAATTTTTAATTCTCATGTATTTGTTGTTGTAGCGGCCAAGGTTCTACATACTCTGTCCAAATTTCAGGTCCGTAGCTCTTACGGTTCCTGAGAAAATACCGTGTGACGGACAGATGGACATCGTAGAAAACAATAGGGTTCCTTTTCACCTTTGGTGTACGGAACCCTAAACACCACAGCAAAATCACGCACCAGTCACTGCAAAAAAAAAAATATGCCAAGAATACGAAAAAACACAACCGCACCATCCGAAGACAAAAAAAAAAAGTGCTGGTGCTAGACTTCGTAACCTAAAGATTCGATATGAAGTATTTAGGCAAATATCGGCAGTTGATTTCTTAAATATTTAATAATTCATATGTTATAGAATATGACGACACAAAAATTGGAGCGAAAGCTGGTGAAATTCACTTTTAAAAGTCTAACACAAATCTTAATACAGATACAATTGCACAATTAAGGAATACATTTTAATTTTCATACATATTTTTCTAAACGGAATGATAAATCAAGTGGACATTCAGAATCAAAAAAATACATACTAATGATCTGCACGAATGTGATTGAAACGCTGTTCAACACATTCTCAAATTTTCAAACAGTCTTCCTATTCTCATTTGTAAAAGTGAAACGAGCAATGGAACTGAAAAAATGTGTGTTGCTGTTAGAGAATGGAAACATGAGAGAATGGAAACTTGAGAGAATGGAGACATTAGAGTAATAAAACATGAGAGATCGAATTGCATATAACATCACTCTAGTTGTCGTTTGTTTTGTTCAAAAAAAGCGAAACAAACGAAACATGCATATCTTTGCGAGAATAACAAACGAAACACACATTTACTCTCATCTTTCTAAATTATTATGGAAACATTCGAATGTTTTGGTTTGAAAAGGAAACAAAGGAAACATTCACGCATTTATTTTGTTTTTCTCTGAATCAGTTGCTTGTGCGCAGTGTGACCAGATTGTAAAATAATATGAAGCTAAATCATGTTTGAAATATAGCTAACTAAAGAAGGAATTTTAAAGCCAAAAAATAAAGCTAAATTTTTTTATAGCTTTGCAATAGCAACTTTTCATCATTTCTATATTTTTATAGTTTAAATTGTGTTTATGTAGGTATAAATAATATAAAAATATATTTTTGGTTTATTTAAATAAAAAACATTGAATGAAAAACAACATAAAATTATTTATTAACTTGAAAGGCATAAATTTATCGTGTAACCCCCAAGTTAATAAATAATTTTATGTTGTTTTTGATTCAATGTTTTTTATTTAAATGAACCAAATATATATATATATATATATATCATAAACACCATTTAAACTATAAAAATATAGAAATAATGCAGGGTAGGAAAAAATTTTGCTCGCAAATGCTATTTTATTTTTTTCGTTCGTTTTAAAATTTGTATTCGGAATTTTAAAAATAAAATTCGGAAAAGAATTCTATTTTAAATTCTTTGTTTTTTTCGTTCTCCTCGCAAACGAAAAAAATAAACAAAAGTTGATTTATTCGTTTGCGAGAAGAACGAAAAAAACTAAGAATTCAAAATAGAATTATTTTCCTAATTTTATTTTATAATTCTTAAGAACGAATGCAAAAGAATTATTCGTATAAATATTTAAGTTAGGCGGCAAATTGAGTTCTTTTTGACATATCATCGCCAAGCCCAAACCACTATAGCTACAGAACTGATATTCGGTGCTTAGATTCCTGTTCCGATGTATAGAACCACTAAGAAGGAATTTTTGGAAATTCGAACGCGAAAAAGGTTAAAAAGGGGCAAAAAAGGGTAAAATCGATATCAATATATCTCAGAAACTACGTTGGATAGACTAAACATTCTAAAAGCATACGAATGCCTATAAAAAATAAGCCGACACGAGCTTAGTACTTTTTCAATATGTGTACCTTTAAGGCGTTGAAAGGGGGTAAAAACTAAATTTTGGTACATTTTTTGCACACGAAATATCTTCTAAATTAGTGAATGTAGCAGAAAGCTTTTTGGGCGTTCTTTTCTTCTGTACAGAATATCGAATAAGTTTTGAAACTTTCTGAACATTTGCGACTCTAAGGGGTAAAATTTTACCCGTTTACGGTACTTTTATGTTAATTATAATGTACAAATATACATACATGTAAAAATACTTTGCTTTTGCTTCAAACCGCTCAGTAGAAGCTGATGTAAGAATATTAATGTTTTTTCGACGAGTCCAAAAAGGTACTAAAAATGGTAAATACGGGAAACGGTCTTAACAAATTTAAAATTCCGGGTAATTCATATTATTGAAACATTTTAAATCTGAGTTCATTATCATATAGTGTGTTGCTAATCATTGGCTTTAAAGTCTTAAAAAGTCCCTTTTTGAAAAAGGCACATTTAGGGAAAAGTACTTTTTTGAAAAATGTACTTTTTAAATAAAGTACTTTCTGAAAAAGGTACTTTTTAGAAAAATGTACTTTTTGAAGAGAATACTTTCTTAATAAGGTACTTTTTAGAAAAAGGTACTTCTTTGGAAAATCCCTTTTTTTTAGCAAGAAAGTACTTCTAGGAAAAAGTACTTTTTAGAAAATACTGCTTTTTAAAGAAAATGCTTTCTAGAGGTGTTTTTTTTGAAAAAAGTACTTTTTGAAGTTAGTACTTTTTAGAAAAAGGTACTTTTGAAGAAAGGTACTTTCTGGTGGAGGAACTTTTTAAAAAATAGTACATTTTGCAGAAAGTACTTTCTGAAGGTACTATTTTAAAAAAGTACTTTTTGAAGAAACTACTCTCTGGTGAATGTACTTTTTAGAAAATAGTACTTTTTTTGAAGAAAGTACTGTTTAGAAAAAGTTAATTTTTTAAGAAAGCATTTCTTAGCAAAAAGGTACATCCAGGAAATAGTACTCTTTAGAAAATAGTACTTTTTGAATAAAGTACCCTCTAGAAAAGATATTTGTTGAAGAAAGCACTTTCTGGAGAAGGCACTTTTTAGAAAATAGTACTTCCTGGAAAAAGCGCTATTTGGAAAAAGGTACTTTTCGGAAAAAGAACTTTTAAAACAAATACGTTTTTCTAAAAAGTACTTTTCTTAAAAAGTACCTTTTCCTAAAATGTGCCTTTTCGAAAAAGTTATTTTCCTAAAAATGAGCTTTTTAAAAAAATTACCTTCTCCAAAAAGTACTTTCTTCAAAAAGTATTATTTACTAAAAAGTACCTTTTTGCTAAAAAGTGCTTTTCCCAGAAAGTACCTTCTCCAGAAAGTACTTTTTTCAAAAAGTACTTTTTTCCGTGAAGTACTTTATTCAAAAAGTAGTTTTTTAAAAACAGTACCTTCTCCATAAAGTGCTTTTTTCAAGGAGTACCATTATTTTTAAAATTGCTTTTTCCTAGAAATACTTTTTTGCTAAAAAGTGCTTTTCGAAAACAAGTACCTTTTTTGCTAAAAAGTGCTTTTCGAAAAAAGTACCTTTTTTAACAAGTACTTTTCCCAAAAAGTACCTTTTTGCTCAAAATTGCTTGTCCCAAAAACACCTTCTTCAAAAAACTACCTTTCCATAAAGAGCTTTTCCCTTTATCAAAAAAAAGTACCTTCTCCAGAAAGTGCTTTCTGCAACAACTACCTTTTGCAGAAAGTAATTTCTTAAAAAAGTAATATTTTTTTGATAAAAAGTACTATTTTCTAGACGTAACTTTTTTGTTAAAGAGATTTCTTAAAAAAGTAATTTTTTAAAGTAACTTTTCTAGAAAGTACTTCCTCCAAAAAGTACTTTTTTTCTAAAAAGTACCTTTTGTAATTAGAAAGTACTTTATTTAAAAAGTATATTTTACTTAAAAGTACTTTTTCCAAGAAGTACCTTGTTTTAAAAAGTGCTTTTCCCCAAAAGTACTTTTTTTAAGAAGTACATTTTTCTAAAAAGAGATTTTTCCTAAAAAGTATCTTTTTTAAATAGCGCTTTTTCCAAAAAGTACTATTTTTTAAAGAGTACCTTCTCCAGAAAGTACTTTCTACAAAAAGTACTATTTTCTAAAAAGTACCTTCACCAGCAAATACTTTCTTCAAAAAGTACTATTTTTTAAAAAGTACCTTCACCAGAAAGTACTTTCTTCAAAAGTACCTTTTTCTAAAAAGTACTTTCTTCAAAAAGTACTTTTTCAAAAAAGTACTTTTCCCTAAATGTACCTTTTTGAAATAAGGACTTTTTAAACCTTTAATAATATGAATTACCCGGAATTTTAAATTTGCTAAGACCGTTTCCCGCATTTACCATTTTTAGTACCTTTTTTGGACTCTTCGAAAAAACATTAATATTCTTACATCAGCTTCTACTGAGCGGTTTGAAGCAAAAGCAAAGTATTTTTATATGTATGTATATTTGTACATTATAATTAACATAAAAGTACCGTAAACGGGTAAAATTTTACCCCTTAGAGTCGGAAATGTTCAGAAAGTGTCAAAACTTATTCGATATTCTGTACAGAAGAAAAGAACGCCCAAAAAGCTTTCTGCTACATTCACTTATTTAGAAGATATTTCGTGTGCAAAAAATGTACCAAAATTTAGTTTTTACCCCTTTTCAACGCCTAAAAGTACACATACTGAAAAACTACTAAACTCGTGTCGGCTTATTTTTTATAGGCATTCGTATGCTTTTAGAATGTTTTGATTCTTTTGCATTCGTTCTTAAGAATTATAAAATAAAATTAGGAAAAGAATTCTATTTTGAATTCTTAGTTTTTTTCGTTCTTATCGCAAACGAATTAAATCAACTTTTGTTTATTTTTTTCGTTTGCGAGGAGAACGAAAAAACAAAGAATTTAAAATAGAATTCTTTTCCGAATTTTATTTTTAAAATTCCGAATACAAATTTTAAAACGAACGAAAAAATAAAATAGCATTTGCAAGCAAAATTTTTTCTAACCCTGCATTATTCCTATATTTTTATAGTTTAAATGGTGTTTATGATATATATATGTACAGGGTGGGCCAAAAGAAACCAAGGGGTGTAAAAGTTTAATAACTTTTTTGTTTATTAACTTTTTTTTATCTTTTCTTTCAGATTATATAATATACAAAATGGAAATTTTTTTACACTAAGTATGAAAAATTATGTCTCTTAAATGACCACCGTTTTCAGCTTCGCACTGATGGGCTCTTTTTAGAGCATTTTCCATAACATTTTTCAAAACTTGTGGCTGTAGCGTTCGAATTTCTGCAACAATGTTTGCCTTGAGTTCAAGGATTGTCTCTGGCTTGTTCACATACACTTGCTCCTTCAAAAAACCCCAAAGAAAATAGTCGGGTGCTGTCAAATCTGGCGATCGCGCTGGCCAAATAGTTTTCGAATTTCGAGAAATTATTCGCTCTTGAAATTTAACTGCAAAATTTAGACGTTGCCGATGATCTGCGGTTTTAATTCTTGGACCAATTGCACCTTATATGGGTATAAGTGTAAATCTTTTTTTAAAATGCGCCGTAGTGACGTACGAGACATTTCTAGCTGAGCAGAACGCCTTCTGCCAGATGTTTCTGGTGCTTCGTTAACACTTTGCTGTACTCGTTCAATATTTTCCGCAGTGCGACTTAAACGTGGTCTACCGGTTCGAGGCAAATCTCTTACGCTACCATGTTGGTGATGACGATTAACTAAGCAACGAATCATCGCTTCAGAGGACGAAATTCTGACGTTAAAATGTCGACGATATGCTCTTTGCGTTAAAATAATTGATCTCTGGTTTAAATAATAAAATTCTATTGTTCTGGTTCTCTGTTCAGTTGTGAACCTCTCCATTATAAATTCTCCAAGTGTTGTCTATATAATCTGAAAGAAAAAATACAAAAAAATTAATAAACAAAAAAGTTATTAAACTTTTACACACCTTGGTTTCTTTTGGCCCACCCTGTATATATATTTTTGGTTCATTTAAATAAAAAACATTGAATCAAAAACAACATAAAATTATTTATTAACTTGGGGGTTACACGATAAATTTTTGCCTTTCAAGTTAATAAATAATTTTATGTTGTTTTTGATTCAATGTTTTTTATTTAAATAAACCAAAAATATATTTTTATATTATTTATACCTACATAAACACTATTTAAACTATAAAAATATAGAAATGATGAAAAGTTGCTATTGCAAAGCTATAAAAAAATTTAGCTTTATTTTTTGGCTTTAAAATTCCTTCTTTAGTTAGCTATATTTCAAACATGATTTAGCTTCATATTATTTTACAATCTGGTCACACTGCGCACAAGCAACTGATTCAGAGAAAAACAAAATAAATGCGTGAATGTTTCCTTTGTTTCCTTTTCAAACCAAAACATTCGAATGTTTCCATAATAATTTAGAAAGATGAGAGTAAATGTGTGTTTCGTTTGTTATTCTCGCAAAGATATTCATGTTTCGTTTGTTTCGCTTTTTTTGAACAAAACAAACGACTACTAGACAGTGATTCCAACTTTTTTGGCTCTAAAAGCACATTAAAATTTAAAAAAAGCACAAAAAGCGTAATTTTGAGATCTAAAAAGCGTAAAAAGCACTATCGTAAAAAAGGAGTGAAGATCCAATTGAGTGAAGTTTAATAATATTTAATATTTCCGAAGGTATTCTCTGTTTAATGAAATATATCAGACGAAAAATGTATTCTTTACACTGAAAAAATAAATACACCAAGTTTTTATTAAAGAAATTTTAAGAAATACACAAATTTCTTGAAAGCACTACTCAGTGCTTTTTCTTAGTTTGGCACTAACGCTCTAAATTTGGCGTTTTGAGTATTCAAAAAGCACTAAAAATAGTGCCAAAAGCACCAAGTTGGCATCGCTGCAACTAGAGTGATGTTATATTCAATTCGATCTCTCATGTTTCATTACTCTAATATCTCCATTCTCTCATGTTTCCATGTGTGTTTCGTTTCGTTTCGTTTCGATTGCTTGTCTTCCAGCGAATGGAGTAAATATTCGTTTCCTTCGTTAGATGTATTCTCAGTTAGAGTTCTGTTTTCGCTTCATTCTCAATAGACAGAAAATCAAAACATTCATGCAGCTCTTTAATACATACCTCTATTGTATATAAGTATAAAATCAACAAATATTACAGAAAATTTTTTCACTTAATATTAAGTGCGTTCGAGAACTCAAAAATTTGTAAAAAATTTTACTATTTTTTACTGGATTGCGTTCGAGTACACAAAATCCAGTAAATGAGAGGGCGAATTGAGAGAGAAATATGACAGTTCATTTACTGAGTAAATGCAAGTTTTTACTGGGCAAATTTTTGCCAGTAAAATCCAGTAAAACGAAACTATATGTTTTTAAATATAAACAAACAAAAGCAAAGGGAAACAAAAATTTTTAATTTTTGATGAAATTTTTAAAATAACAAAAAACAAATGTATTAAGTTATAAGCATTATAACATTTATTTAAGTTTGATGCTAGAAAAATATTCGGATATTATATGTATTCCACGTGAAATTAAAACGTGCGGAATTTCCATAGAATTGTTGGAAATAATTATATATGTATGCACATATGTAGTATGTATGTATGTATTTATAATAACAATGCTCTTGCATTTCCGGACGACTTAATTTCACATGGAATTCAGAACATAACCGATTATTTTTAAACGTGAATAAAGTTAAAGTAAAGTATACTTTTTTTAAATTCTTTCCCAGTTTTTCGTTGTCTTGAATATATCATCCTAATAACTTCTCACGTTCAGGGTAAAAAGCTTAGAAACTTTAACGGCCTGACCCGCGATGTCGACAAGAAAGTTACTATCGCTTACTTATATTTAAAACAAAATCAAAATAAGAAAGTTTATTTTTGTTTTCAATATATGTAAGTAAGCTATAGAAAATTTCTTGTCGACATCGTGGACCAGCCAAATAAGTTAAAATAAAAACATATGTCCATATCTATTACTTTTATTATTAAACAAAATGTTCTATCGTGTATTTCATATGTATAATTTTTTTAGCGCCAAAATTGGTAATCAGCTGTTGTATATATTTTACTGGATTTTACAATTTTTCCGTTCGCGTACTTTTAGATACAAACTTTTTTATTGACAGTAATTTCTTTAAATTATGCTAGGAACACAATTGGGGCGAACGACGAATTTCGTCCACGTCGACGAATTCGTCTATAAGAATTCGTTGCGCAAATTCGTCGTATGAAGCACAATAACGACGAATTTACTCAGCGAACTCAGCTCTTATAATTGATAAAGTTGGTTATTGTCAGTGTGACCATATTAGCTAATTTTGCGGTAAATTTAGCTCATTTCTTCTGGATTTAGCTTTAAAATTTTTATTAAGATCTTAGCTTCTTTTTCTTAGCTTTTTTAAAAATGCATTTAGCTTTTTTAGACTTTTTTAACCGAAATTGCATATTCTTTAAAAATATATTAAAGACATGCGTGATTTAGCTTAATTTTATTTTAAAATCTGGTCACACTGTTTATTGTGTACGTAAAGAGAGTGAGAGAAAATTGTTTTTTCGTCGTTCGTCGGAGTACAAAATAGAAATAAATCTATCTCAGAGTTCGTCACGCACGACGAATTTCGTTCTACGGCGGTGTTGTGTTCATTTTCATATGAACAAATGTGTTTTATTTTTTATGACGAAAGTTCGCACCGAAAAATTCGTCGTTCGTCCCAGTTGTGTTCCTAGCATTGCTCAGTATTTACTCAGTTACTGGATTTTACTGGAAAAGTACTCAAACGCACCTATTATAAGCTCTCCAAACCACACACAATTATCAACTGGTTTCTTATTAAAAACAATATTAAACAATTTTTTCTGTTTAAAACAATACTGCAGTTATAATTTTGGAAATATACAAAAAAATATACCGTTGTGCACGGTGGAGACTTGTCATTAAAAATTCATCCAAAATTTTCACTTTTGTATCATATAAAAAAACTACTTTTTTCGCGCTAAATTTGGTATTGGAACCATAGTGCGTGCCTTAGTTTGCGAGCTATGGGTCTTTAAAGTTTTCATATAAAACTGTGATTGAGCATTGCATTTCTGAATGTAACGGGCCAATATTGGTATCAATTAACAGATATGAAAAGCATATAGAAGTACCGCAGTGCTGGAAAAAAGCCATGGTACAGAAAATTTTTAAGCCCGGCCGAAGGCCGCCTACACAAACCACCTTAGTACGCAGCGTCGTGTTGGGAAAACCCATGATGTAGAAAATTTGCAAGCTCGGCCGAAGGCCTGTTATACAAAAAATCTTAGTGCGAAGCGCCGTGTTTGGAAAAACCATGGTGGAGAAAGTCCTTAAGCCCGGCCAAAAGCCGGGAAAAACCAAGGGTTAATGAATTTTTTAAAAATTTCAATAACTAAAGATCTTAAAAGCTTTTACATTATACCAATTGCATTGGATGGAAAATACATCAAATAATCACAATTGTGCACTGGAATTTTCTATCGGATAGCATAGTTTTTATTTATTTCTGCGAGGAGGACCTAAAGCTGAAAGTACATAACACGCGTTAGTGCGCTTGCAAACTGTAGGCATCTGTCAAAAAAAGTTGAAATAGTGCTTTTGCATACAACAAGTTACGTACGAAACTCTTTGACGCGTTTGCCTCAGAAAGTTGGTTAATTTTCAACTTTTTAACGCGTTTTTTTTGGCAAATAATCAGCCGACAATAAAAAAGAAAAAATTAAAAAAATATGATCATGGAGTAAAAACTTATTGAAGAGTTTTAAAAACATACGGTATTGGATTACAAAAGAATTTGAAAATGTTACAAGTCCATTTTTCAATGTAAAAATAAGTAAAAAACCTCATAGAATATGCGTTTATGATGCGTGTTGTGTAACTTGCCATTTTTCATGCGGTAAAGTTTTCAAACACACGATACTTGTAGACGAACTGACGCGTGTTATATACTAATACCTTAAGTCCTCTTTTTCCCACATACACGAATAACTTACTCTCGCTGGCCAGCACTGGTATAAAAGTATTAGTTGCTACTTGCCGTACAACTTTTATAGATAGTACTTTTGTCGCAAAATCGATATGCGTTTTTTGACTCACGACACGCACGCTCGCGCAGTAAAATATTTTACTCACGCACTTTCACGCACGAATGATATTGAAAATTTTCACGATCACGCACACTCACGAAAAAATATATAATCCAATTTGTATCTTTTTTTGGGTTGAAATATAGGTTCTTACACATACATATGTATGTATGTATGTATGTACGTATGTATGTATCTATGAACGTATGTATGTATGTATGTACACAGAGATTAATATTAAGTTCTTCGCTTTTTAACCATCTGAATCCTCCATAAGGAAGATGTTCAGACATGGCCCAACCGTAAAGATTGTTTGCATCTAAATACATAAGAAATTTGGAAGGTTTATTTTTATCAAAAGTTTCTAAATACTTATTATTTGCCTTGGAGTATATTTTACTACATCGGACAATTCCACCTCGTATACCTCTTTTAAAGAAATTGTACATGTCGACATCGGTTATTTACTCTAATTCAATGTTTGTATGCTTAATTATATCATCCCAAGATAGCCCCGGAGCAGTACAGTACTGACAGGGATCCAAGCTATACATTTTTTACAGAAATTTCTAAAATTTTCAATAATATACGTTAGGAGAAACACATCTGTTTTCAAATACACGTGTCTGTCACGACTTTCGAACGTTTTCAATTAGAATGATAATTTCCGAATCGAAAGAAAAAGATTTGGTGTCTGCATACTTCCGAATATTTTTGGAAAATTGTTTGCTAATGTGGGCATGTTTTTCATGTCTTCTTTTCTATGTATTAAAACCAAATTATATATTGGTTTAAATTTCCGAATTAGGTAGATGAGATATCAAGCCTAATTTTAAAAAAGAGTTCGTTTAAATTAAATTAATTTTAATGTGCAAAAAAGGCGATTCTATTTACTTTCACATTGCTTGGTGCAGTCGAAAGTAAAACGAAAAAATTATTCGGAAGTGAATGTCAGGACACCAAAATATGCGGAAAAGATTCAGTTTCACACGGATGTGAAATTTATGACAGACACGACAATTCCATATAATCTTTCAAAGTTTTGCAGTTAAATATAGTCGCATAGTCTTCAATAGAACATTCTTTGTTATTAAGTTTATTAAAGCAATCTTTTCTAGGTGGAAGTTGCGTTTCATTAAGTTTTTCAAAAGAATTAAGATAATCATAGGGAAAAATTCCCTTTCTCGTAGGCTTGTGAAATTGTGCTCTAATAGTACGAAAATCGTTGACAGTAAGATTATTTGCCAACGATTCCAAACTATCAGCCATGAAACGCATTGTATGAAGAAACCTAAGTTGAAGATCTGTACCATCTTTCATATTAATAAACTGAGATAGAGATATACATAATTCTTTATTTAACGGAAGGACTTTTATATTTGTCGCAACCTTACTTAATTCTTTCACAAAAAGATGAGAATCATATGAAAATAAACTTGGGTACTTGATAACTTAGGTTGCATATGTTATGCGCAGCACCCCGATATTTACCGCTTACATGACAATGATCTCTCACACGATCATTATATAATGTTTTTACCAAATCGGTACAACACGCTATCGGATGATGATTTAATGGAACTAGCATCCGGGATATATTGCATATGTAAGCAAGGAGAAAATTCCTTAAAATTGGATACTGCTGCTTAAATTAGTATATTTCTAATAAATGCTCAATACCCACAGTGGGAATAATATGTAGAAACTATATTTTATAAACTTTTTTATTAATAAAACAGTAAAATTTAAAAAATTGTTCGTGTGTTGTATTTATTTATTCTTTTCACTTATTTTGTAAAGAAATTGAAGACATAAATGTCCACATTTAAATGAATTATAATCTTGATATTGATTGTAGTTATATTTTATATTTTTACCTAGATATTTAACTAATTCTAATGGAGGTTGTAAATTTCCAAAACTGTCGAATTATTCTTTATGTTCATTGTTTTTATAATATGCTACCCAATTGGTTCCAGGTATTCTTGATAAATCCAAATTAATGATTCCGCATTCTCTTTTTCTCGATCGTTATCCAACATGAAAACTACTCTAAAGTATGGAATGTTTGTTGAAAAGTTTCTCAGATCAACATCAGATAGGGGTTTATTGGGTAGCTTTACGAAAAATTTTGTTTTTGTTTTTCTTGACAAACCAATCCATATCCTTTCATATATGGTTTAAGGTAAAAACCTTTCCCCATTGCTACTGCTTCCACTGTTTTATTATGTCTAGTTGCTTCATCAAGTTGTTGTTTGGCATTCTTTGCAGCATTTATTGCTTTTGCTATAGCTGTGCTCCGCTAGTAGAAAGACTACCAATTGCACTCAGAGCAGTAAGAATAGGTACCAAAGGTAAGAAGCCACCAATCTTTGGAACATTAATTATGCGTGGTATTATAACTTGCGATTTCTTCCCCCTTAACGACTTGTTGATAATCTTACGTGCAATCCTAATGGCAGAGTTAATGTCTTGAGGTTTTTCCTTCTTCATTATTTTTGTTGCATTTTTAATTGATGTACTGAACAGCTTTTTTCCATTTTGTTCACTTTTTTTACAACCTTCTTCTTCAATCCCATACCAAATTTTCTTTTGGCCTTCATTGCGTTAGTACCATATACGCAAACGATTTTTCTGCAAGACTGCTATCTTTTGAAAGAACTCGTTCCCAAGCTTTATTTTTAAGAATCTTATCAGCTTGATGTCTACTATTTAAATCATTTGTTTTGGAATAAGCAATGTCGTGATTTTTACATGCAGCGTCTAATAAATTTATTCCTTTGTCACCGCGATCTAAACGTTTTTGTAATTTTGTTCCGGGTCCACAAAACTGATATCCAGGAAGGTGTAGTTCAACAGGTAGAGAGTTTATTACTCTATTCACTAAACCTCTTCCAACGGCTGGTTTTTTTTAATACTAAACGTTTTGTTATAATGTATAAGCATCTTATTTTATTTTTTCTTCCATAATAAAAGTAACATTTATGAAATGCAATTAGTTATAAGAATGCAATTAGTAAAACAACATAAAAATATTTTGATTATTAATATTGATCCTTCAACGAACATCAGATCTAAAATAAAACATAGCTCTCTCTTACCAAATTCTATTCGTGCTCTAATAGTTGGGCCATCAAATTGTGGAAAGACTAATGTTATGATTAGCTTGCTAGAAAGCCCTAATGGACTCAAGTTTGAAAACATCTATTTATACTCAAAATCCCTTTATCAACCAAAATATGAATACTTAAAGCGATTAATTTCGCCAATTAAATGGATAGGACTTTACACATTTACAGATAATGAAAAAGTTATTCCTCCTGACGAAGCGAAAACTAATTCAATTATGATCTTTGATGATGTTGCATGCGAGAAGCAAAATAATATACGAGCATATTTTTGCATGGGACGACATAAGGATGTTGATTCATTTTATTTGTGTCAAATTTATACGAGAATTACCAAGCACTTAATAAGAGATAATGCAAATGTGATTATAATGTTTAAATAAGATGAGACAAACATGAAGCACGTTTATAGCGATCATGTTGCCAGCGACATGAGTTATGAAAAGTTTCATGAAATTTGTCGAGAGTGTTAGAAGGATAAATATGGATTTTTGATGATAAACAAGGATAATGACTTAAAAAATGGTCGCTATAGAAAGCAATTCGACTATTTTATAACAATATAAATTACTCTACACAAAAGTAAAACATTAGTACTTAATTTGGCTTTGGACATAGTACATCTACTTATTTCCTAAAATATTTATGCCGGATCTGATAGCTGATCTGTTACCTGATCTGATAGCTGATACCTGATCTGATACCCCCTATACCTGATCTGAAAGCTGATCAAATACCTTATCTTATACCTGATCTGTTAGCTGATCTAATACCTGATCTGTTGCCTAATAATTGAAAATTGATGAAAAAGTTTTAAAAGAGCTAATAAAGACAAGAAATGTGTTTAAGAAAAAATTTCTTAGTATAAAAGTTGATGAAGCAGATACACATGAGCAATTCAAAGATACATTTAAACCCATAATAGATCCTTTAACAGAATTTGTGAACAGTTCTAAACATAATAAAAAAAAAGTATTCAAGCAGAAAAAGATGAATTTAAAACGAAAGTTTATAAAAAACCAAATTTTCCATTCAACGAACAATCAGTTAAGTTAGAGACAAGTACTCCAAAAAAGCTTGCTGAAGAAACATTATGAAATAAAAATATCTCACTTACTGATCGAAACGCAAATAAGATTGATAAAGTTGATACTGATGATGATGACGATGATGACAACGATGATTTTTACTCTCAATCGGAAACTCTAGACAATTCAGATAATAACAATAAGAGTTATAGTGACCTAGCACTCTTGGAAAGCAGAAACGAATTAGATACTCTCTACGGTCCACATAAAGATTTTAATAACGAATGGAAGTTTGGCAATAGTAGTATTAAACTTACTGAAGATAAAATAGTGATTGGAAATCAAATATGGGCTTTTACACCAGGTTTATTTTCTTTACTGTTTCCCAAAATACCAAAACATTACGATAAACATGAATTAGATATATATAAAAAAATTTTAGTAAGCACAAATGCATACAAAAGAGAATATAGACCTAATGCACAAATCAAAGGATCGAGAGCATATAAATATGAGCATATTATCAGTAAATTGTTTAAGAAAGAAAGTGAAAAGAACTCATCAACTTCATCATCACTACATAAAATAAAAAGTCCTTACAAGGGCGAGGGTTTGATGCAACTAAACACATACAAACCTAACTATATATACTGGAACGATTCTAATGAGTTAGTAGATCGCCTTAGGCTATTGCTGGCATCACAAGCTGCAGGTCATACTAATCACAATAACGAAATTGTCTCAACTATCGAAGAATTATATGTTGCAAACATTATAGAATAATATTTATCTGCATAAATCATGTCCATTGATAAGTTCGGGCACTATCTTAATGATAAAAGTGGTACTGTTTTTGTGAAAAATGTTCCTAAGCTGCTGGGCTTCGTTATGGATAAAACTAATAACATTGACGTTCAAAACAAAAGAATCAAAAATGTGGCAAAAGCTTTGAAGGAAAACGATGTTGTTAATAAATTGCTTCTGCAAAGTCAAATTCAAGAGGTTCGAGGAGATGAAATCAACATGAGCTTAAGTCAAAAACTCAATGAAATTCAGGAAAAAATTTCAAGTATGAAACTATTTTTTGAAAAAGAAATTAAAAAGATAAATGAGTTAATTTATGGGTATGTAAGAAATATGATGGTCGACAGTACTTAAATGAACTCACTCTGAACTTAACGTATCCCTTAAAATTCAAAATACGTTAAATAATGACTTCAAAAAGAAATTTAATAAATGAATTGCATAAGCAAGCACGAAAAAATTTTCCACGTCGAAGAGTTGTTATGAAGGGAATAGATGATCTTTGGCAAGCTGATTTAGTTGAAATTCTACAGACAATAGAGATTATCGATTTTTGCTGATCGTAATTGATACATTTTCAAAATTGGCTTGGGCAATACCCTTAAAAAGAAAGACTGCATTGGAAACAAGCCAGGCTATGCAGAATATTTTTCAAATAGGACGAATACCAAAAAACTTGCAAACAGACGACGGTAAAGAGTTTTTCAATAAACACTTTGGAAAATTCATGAATAAATATAACATTAATCACTACTCAACATATAGCAGAATGAAAGCATCAATAGTAGAACGATTTAATAGAACATTAAAAGGAATGATGTGGAAAGAGTTTAGCTTAATGAGTCTTATAACTGGATCGACATTTACAAAGACTTGATTAACACATATAATAGAAAAATTCATCGTACCATTAAAATGCCACCGATTCAAGTTAACTCTACAAATGAGAAAAAATTATTAAATACGGTATATAACCGTTTAAAACTTTTCAAATTATCAAACAATGTTGGAGATCATGTGCGCATAAGTAAATATAAACATGTTTTTGAAAAAGGATATACACCAAATTGGACCACAGAAATTTTCAGGATTAAAAGAGTTCAAAATACATATCCAGCCACATACATATTAGAAGACTATCTTGGTAATCCTATTAAAGGTGGATTCTATGATGAAGAACTTTCAAAAACTAGATATCCAATTACATATCTAGTTGAAAAAATTCTTAAAACTAAAGGAGAGAAGGCACATGTTAAATGGTTAGGATTTGCAAATCAACATAATTCTTGGATCAATAAAAATGAAATATTGTAGTTAAGTTTATATATATATAAAGGGTGTCCCAACAAGAACGCAAGATTTAAATTTGGCGCCATTCGAAGTGTCATTGTTTGACATTTGAACAATTGTTATTGTTTGCTAGTAGAAGGTACGAGGTTAGTAAAAATGGAGCGCTACACGAATGAACAACGCATTCTCATTGTGAAATTGTTTTACCAAAATGGTGAAAGTTTTGCGGCTACAGTTCGCAAATTTGCGATCAATTTGGGGTCACAATAATGCTCCAAAAGAGTCAACTGTAAAGACATTAATGGATAAATTTGCCGAAACTGGGTCTGTTAGTGATGTAAAGACAACAACGCGCCTTCGACCAGGTCGATCGACCGAAAATGTCGCAGTTATATGTGATGATGTCGCTCAAACGCAGGTCAAGCGCAAACAGTCAATGGTGTTCGGTATCGTGAAATGATAACCAGTTTTTTCGTGCCTAGAATTGAAGAAATGAATGTGGAGGGCATGTGGTTTCAACAAGATGCATGTGGTTTCATTAAAATATCGCGTGTGTGCCAGCAAAGCCGCGGCGGGCATCTGCCCGATTTGTTGTTCCATCCATAACCTCATTTTGTCTTCTTTACGATATAATAAAGTTTCACGATTTTTTTTAAATATCTGTGTTTTATTTAAAATTTAAATCTTGCGTTCTTGTAGGGACACCCTTTATATATATATTTTTTTTCTGTGTTATTTGCTTTTTTACAGTAGATAAACAAATTAAGCAAAAAATAATGAATAAAATTGAAGAAATTAATGTGGAGGGCATGTGGTTTCAACAAGAAGACATGTCATACAGCCAGAGAAACAATTCAATTGCTACATCAGTCATTTCCCGGTCGTGTTATTTCGCGTTTTGGAGACCAGAATTGCCCGCCTAGATCGTGCAATTTAACACCATAAGACTTTTCTTTGGGGTTTTTTGAAGTCGATTGTTTACGCGAATAAGCCGACGACGACTCAAGCCTTAAAAGAGGAAATTGGACGCTGCATTAATGAAATACCGCAGCATTTATGCAAAACGGCCATTGAAAATTTCATTAAAAGATCGCGTGTGTGCCAGCAAAGCCGCGGCGGCCATTTTTTTTAAATATCTGTGTTTTATTTAAAATTTAAATCTTGCGTTCTTGTTGGGACACCCTTTATATATATATTTTTTTTCTGTGTTATTTGCTTTTTTACAGTAGATAAACAAATTAAGCAAAAAATAATAAATAAAATGTGTTCTATTTTATTAATTCATACACGCATCAATTTTTTTGGTTTGGTTTTTGTTTACTTATGTGTATGTGTGTGTACACTCATTTTATTTTGGAAGCTAGTTCAAATATATTATCGATAATTTGTTATCAAAACTAGCGATGACAGCAATTTCTTCATTGTTCGCAGCAAGGTTCAAAATGAACCAAGATGGTTCGATCTCAAAAATTTGTATGGCGAGCCATGTTGATTCAATCAAGATTCGACCGCGAACCGTGAATGAGAGAGCAAACCTCGATAATTGCTGTCCGCGTGAACATGGTATTACGATCATCTCGTAACAACACCATTCAACGTATACTCATTTGATATATATATATATATATATATATATATATATATATATATATATATATATATATATATATATATATATATAGGCGCACGAGCCTAGAGCTGTTTTAAGCCCCCTCATAATTTTGTTGCCCGCAATCGTAAAATTATGATATTTAAATAATAATTAGAATAAATTCATATTGAAAGATTTACAATGAAAGGTTCCGGAGATATAGAGGTGCAAAATGTGAATATTTTAAGACATACTCACTGACCACTTACACACTCATCAAATTGATGAATCACTTCCGCTATAGCTAGAGAGCTAAAATTTGGTACACGAGTAGATCTAGGTGAGCAATGATCCAGAAAAATCAGGAAACCCGAAAAATTGTAAACAGGGTCCGGGGAGACGCCAATAAAAATTAAAATTTCAGCGTTTTTTTGCGTTAGCAATTAACTTATTAATTTCCACCTCCGCGTCATCTTGCTGCTATACTAGCTCTTCTATGGTAGCCATGGTCTTATCCTTGACAGGAGCACGTCTTATTGAACTTTAGATGTCCTGAGGATTTTATACACGCTGAGTTTTTTTTTAAGTTTCAAGACCCTTACCGCTGGTGGGGGAATCTTGAAATCACGTCGGGTTCACCAACGTTTCTTGGTCTTTAATGATAATCAGTCCAAACACATAAATTTGGGCTGGCACTAAATTGTAATTAAAGTTTATCTTCTTCTTGCACTTGAACCAGAAAAAGTATCTAAATGATTGAGTTGATCTGTTATGCTGTAACTGATAATTTCTTTATTGAAATGCTGGTCTTACATACTAAATAACATAATCATACAATAATAATAAACTATAAAGAAAATGCATAATATGCGGAACTAAATTGTTACAATTAATTGGAACATTTAATAAATGCAAGAACAAAAGTAGTTTAAGTTTAAATGACCTAATTAAATAAAGAAATAAATGATTTGTTATTAACTCGTTGTGGACCGCAACAACTCTCTCACAACCAAACAGAAATAAGAGCAGCAGGAGGTGGAAAATTTAATCAGTATATATTGCGGCGGCTAACCAAGAAATAGCGACTTTATGTGGTTTGTATACTTTCGTTAATGGGCTGGACGGCGCAGTTAATTTTGGTTTAACTGAAACAGCCAGCATTTTCAACATCATCCAGAACACAAACACCCAAACCTGGAACTTCCAAAAAGAGAAAACAATTTGCTCATTGACAAATTTAATGGAAAAAGAAAATGAACATTGTAAAGAAATTAGTGTGCAATTGGCCAATATAAATAATCATAAAAAGGTTTTGATGGAGGCGTTCCAGATCATGGATAGTAAATTAGAAAAAATTGCGAAAATCAAAAAGGACAAGTTGGGAGAAATTAAAAAATATCTACAGGAAACAAAGGGATATAATTGAGAAGTGGAAAAACACAATGCAGAAATACGCAATCATAATTTTTTAATGCATAAACTAAAAGCTCAAAAAATTTAATTGAAGTTAAAATCTATAGACCTTGAGGAGAAAAAACTTGCTGCAGAATACAAAAGTAAATAAAACATAAAATCAAAGTGGTGAATATTATTTAGATTTTTTTATCTTTTTTTATTATAAGCCGGGTTTTGTAAAACATAATCCCTTTCTATATTTTATGGTTTGAACAGGCTAAAGTTCATATCGCTTTGTAAGTCAAATTACATGTGATAATTATTAATGAACAAATAACATCAAAGTTAGTTGTAAATATTCTGACAACACATAGTTGAACGGAACAGCTAGCCGTTTTCGAAGGCCACTAAACCTTCATCATCAGCGTTCTTCTGTGTTTGGTCCACTATGTGTGGTGTCAGTTGATGTAGATTTCTGCTTTATATACGAAACTTTTTTGCAAATGGAATATATGAATTGTTTTGATTCATCGTATTTCAATTTTCTGAAAGATTTTTTTTTTGCAATGAAAGCTCACATTACCATCTCTAAATTTACAAAAGTCTTACCATTGTCGTTTGTTTTTTACTAATTATGCACATGTTAGTTAATTTGCTTATTTTTTGTTCTACTTAAGACAAACTTTTGTGGTTTGTTACTATTAAGTATATTTTTTATTTAATTTTTGCCACATTGGTACGGAAGGCGAGATTCGTTCTTCTGAAAGTTAAGTTATTCCGATTGAAGAAAAAATTTATCCACATTTATCCGTTTACTTGACTTTTATGTAACTTAAAGTTGAAAATAAAAAATAAATAATATGGTTTTAAACCAGTTAACATTTTAAAATTAGGCCTTCATGCCACACTTTATCAAATGCCTGGGAAATGTCAATAAACAGCGAAGAACAATACTTTTTTTCTTCAAAAGTTCTTCTTATAAATTGAACCAATCTGTGAGTTTGTTCAATGGTGCTATGCTGACTTCTAAAACCAAATTGATGGTCTGGTATGCACCCACTACTAATTAGAATTGGGGACAATTTTGTTTTGAGCAGTTTTTCGAAAAGCTTTGACATTGTTGATAGTAGACTTATTGGCCTATATGACTCAGCCTTGGTTAGATCTTTGCCCGGCTTTGGAATCATTTTAACCTTGGCAATCTTCCAGCTGTGTGGATAATACATGGCATTAAAATGAACAACAGGATTCTCATTGCAATACGAGGCAAGTTCATCAGCATCTGGTTACTAATTCCATCAATACCCGGACCTTTCTTCGGGTTGAGTTCGGCAATTAATTTTTGTAAATCACGCGTCTTAAACTTAATGTGTTGAGGGGGTAGAGCGACTACACTCGGCAAATCAGCAACACCAGTACATATGTTTGGCGTAAAAACGGATTTTAAGTGCTCAGCAAATATTTTACCTTTTTTAGTATCGCTTCTTGCCCAACCTCCGGTAGATGTGCGTAGAGGTGGCTCATACTCAATGGGTGTTTTAAGCTTTCTAGCAGCGCGCCACAAAGAGTAATTAGATGCTGGTGTGACATCAAGACCTTCCAGATAATTTTTAAGAGATGCAGCTTTTTTTTTAGATGCAAGCAACTCTTGGAGTCGTTTAGTGCACTCTTTAAATCTGATTTCATTTAGGGGTGATCTGTGCTGTTGCCATTCCCTTCTAGCTCTTCTTTTTTCACGTACGAGACGTTCAGTGTCTGAAGAATAAATTCTATTAAAACCAGTCTGCGGATGGGGGGTAGTGGCATGTTCAGCAGCCTGTTTAATATTTTTGTTAAGATAGCCAATGCTAGATTCAATATCGTTGGGTGTTCTTAGCGTAATATTTTCCGTGCAATGACTACTGAGATATTTTTTGAACCCCAGCCAATTAACACGATTGATCATCTTCACATATGGGTCAGGTAAGTTACTTCTTAATGGGCTACAAATTGTAATGATCGTTGGCGAGTGATCGGACGAGAGATCAAGAGAAGCTTGAACTTGAATTAAATCCCTAGAGATATTTTTTATGACGCCAAAATCTATAACATCCGGAATTTTTTGTATGTCAGTAGGCCAATAAGTGGGCTCCCCACTCGAAGTGACATCCAAGCCCATTTTTGAAATTGTGTTGAGCAATGCCCGACCTCTGGGTGTAATAAGACGCGAACCCCAAAACGTATGTTTTGCATTGTAGTCGCCAGCTGCTACAAAACGATGTCCAAGATATTTGTAGAAATCCTTATATTGATTCTCAGTGATTGAAAATCTGGGAGGGGAGTAAATTGATGATATCACGAAGTTTGTACCAAAACTTTCAATGCCAATATTTGTTGCTTGCAGGTGTTGTTCACAAATGTTGTCAAGAATATAGTGCTTAAGTCTTGACTTTATTAGAATCGCTGATCCACCACATGCTCTTCCTCTAGGGTCCTTTGAATCATATAAGGTGTAGCCATAAATTTTAAAAATGCTTCTCGAAGTCAAATGAGTCTCAGAGACTAGCATTACATCAACATTTTTTTTTCCTTGAGGAAGTGCTCAAGTTCGTTTTTATGTTGGCGAATGCCGTTTGCGTTCCAGAAACATATTTTTAACGTATTCATGGCTTGTTAATTAATGCTTGAAGCAGTGTATTCTGCATTCGAAACATTTCCTGCATCATGCTAGTCATATTTGTTGTAAAATTGTTAATAGTTTGCACCAAATTATCAATAGTAGCTTCAAGGCGATTGAAATTAAAGCTTGAATTTGTATTTGTTGAATTTTTTGCCGGTGAATAGAACTAGCCCTAGCAGCATCTGCATACGATACACGCGAAGTAACTGGTTGGCTTATTTGCGCAGAAGTGGCGGAGGAAGCGTTTGCTTTTTGAACTGGAACTAATTTAGGTTTTTGCACCATAGCCTGCTTGACGAAAGAGTACACAGGACAACCTCTATAGTTAGCGGTGTGGTTACCTCCACAATTACTACATTTTTTTTCTGCTTGATCTTTTGGCTTAGTGCAGCTAGCAGTACCATGCAATTCACCGCAGATAACACAAACTGTAGGTAATTTGCAGTAAGTTTTTGTGTGACCATATTCTTGGCAATTATGGCACTGTGCGGGACCTGATCGCTTATGTGGCTCTTCAACTGTGATTTTTCGATATAAGAGGTATTTTAGGTTATAAATTGGATGTATCTCGTTTTTTTTAACTTTATATCATTCGGCTCCAGTTCAACACGAAATAGAGGCTGGGGGATTTTCTCCCTATTGAATATATTAGTAACATTTTTTACCTTAAATCCTTGTATGATGAGTGCATCTTTTACTTCTTCGGGATTAACATAAGAATCAATGCCCTTCAACACGATTTGCATACCTTTATCACTCTTAAGCTGGTGCGTATAAAAACGTGTTTTATTTTTTTCGAATTCTGTTACTATTTTGCGGAAATCTTTTTCTTCGTATATTTGAATTTTAGTTTCGTCAATGTTACCACGTTTTATTGGAATAACGTGAAATTTTTTAATAAGGGAGTTAGATTTTTTTTCTCAAATATATTGGTGGTGGTTTGGAGGTTTTTGTCGAAGATACAGCGGGTTGGTCATTATTAGCCTGCAATACTGAAAAACGATTACTACGATTAATTGATGTTTGTTAGAAAAAAATTAAGAATTTAAAACCCTTCAATAATCAAAAAAAAAAAAAAAGATTTTCATTTGTTTTAGACAATAATTTTAGTTAATTCTAAATACAGAATTTTATGAGTGTAGAAAACTGAAAGCTCTTTTGAAAATTACTCAATGCTACAAAAACGTAAACATAGTTTCGTTCGTTAAATATGTGATATGAATTGTTTTTATTTCTTTTGTTTTGATATATCTAAGTATACATATATATGTATGTGGATACAAGTATTCATTAATCTACTATATGTACTTTTTTATACCCTTTACCAAAAAATGGTAAAAGTGTATATATAGGTTTGTCATTCCGTTTGTAATTTCCACAATATTAATAAGCGAGTCATAAAGTATATATATTCTGGATCCTTATGCATAGGGAAGACGAATGAGCGAAGTCCGTCTGTCTGTACGTGAAATCGGTCTTTCGAAGCTCCCAGAAAAATTAGAGACTTCGGTCTTGAACTAGTGTGTCAGAAATAGTCTGAAAAAGATTGGTATTGAAAATCAGCAAAATCGAGCAGACGATTTCAGAGCTGGAAAACTCAAACTTTATTTTTCCATACTAAAGTAACTACCGAAAACTATTTTTTTTAATTAAATAAATTTATTTTATACTTCAGTATGAATAAAATTGGTGTTTCTAAAAAAAAAATTAAAAAGACGTTTCCAGGGTTGGAAAACTTTAAATTTTTTATACAAAATTATTATTATTATTATTAATGAAATTAATTTACTAAAACAATACTTCAGTACAAATTAAGTTGATATATCAAATTAAAAAAAAATTTAAAAACAATTAAAAAGACGTCTCGAGGATTGAAAAAAACAAACCTTTCCTTTTTTCTATAAATTAAATATATTTTATATATCAAAAAGGATGATTCCAGGGTTGAGAAACTTTAAATTTTTGTGATATAAAAAATTACCGTAAACTCATTTTATACTTCCGTACAAATTAAGTTGATATTTCAAATTAAAAAAAAGTTAAAAAAATTAAAAAGTCGTTTCCAGGGTTGGAAAACTTTAACTTTTTTTCTTATACAAAAGTAACTTACTAACACAAATTTTTTCTTTTTCTCTATAAATTAAACATTTCTTATATTCTTAAAAGAAAGAGATTGCTTTAAGAAATTAGAAAAATCAAAAAGGATGATTTCAGGGTTGGAAAAATTACACTTTTTGTGCTATAAAAAATTAAAACCGAAAACTAATTTTTATTTTTTTTATTAAATAAACTTATTTTATGCTTCAGTACGAATAAAATTAGTATTTAAAATTAAAAAACAATTGAAAAATTAAAAAGACGTTTCCAGGGTTGGAAAACTTAAACTTTTTTTTTATACAAAACTAACTTACTAAAACAAATGTTTCCTTTTTTTCTATAACTTAAAGATATCTTACATTCTTAACAGAAAGAGATTGGTATTAGAAATCAGAAAAATCAAAAAGGATGATTCCAGGGTTGGGAAACTTACACTTTTTGTGGTATTTTATATGCCTATAACTAGGTTAATTATTATTATTTTTTTTATAAATATATACATACATATATATACATTACGTTTTGGAAAGAAAAGTTTGGTGTAGAAAATTATAAAAATTAAAACCACAGATCCAAGGCTGGAAACTTTGAACTTTTTTTCTGGATGTTAAAGTTACTAAATAAAACTATTTTTTTAATTTGATTTTTTGATATTGTATGACGTGACGTCGTTTTTGACAACTGGAATAAGGGTGAATGTAAAATATTTCTTAAATACAGAGTGTAGAATAAAATATTCAACTTATTGCTAATAAAAAAACAATATATTTAATCGAAAAATATTGAGAGGTCACTTACTAAAAATTGCACTAGAACAAAAAATTATAAACTTTTTCACAAAACATGCATATGGGCATTTCCTTATCAGTGTACGTGACATTTGTACGCTTAAAAAGCCGAATAGATTCTGAAAAAATAGAAGAAACTCAAACAAATTTTATTGTTATGTTCCATTCAGAGCGTACTATATGTGAAAAAAAATTATTACATTTGGAACCCTGTTGTCCAAAATAAGGAATAAAGGAAATAAGGGCATAGCGTACGTGACGTAAAATGGAACTGATATTAAGGTGCATGTAAAAGTATACGAAAATCTGCGAATTGTTAAATTTTTTGTTTTGTTTTCAATTTCTTACACGAAGCCAACTAGTTTTTCTTTATTATCCGTAATTTTGAAATAAAAAAAAACTTTTGGATAATTTTTTAATGAATGAAGTTTAATAGCGTACGTGACGGATTTTTCTCTTATAATATTCTTAAGTAATATTTTTTTAAATATGTACATATATGCATACAAAAACTTAAAAACAAAACAAAAATATGTATTCAGTGATAATAACAATTAAAACAATAGAGTCAACTTCATTTCTTACTACATACTATGTATGTATTTGGGCGCTGAGTTTTCGCCGATATCTTAGTCTACTACATACTAATTAAATTTAGATTTTTTCTTTTAATGAATACGCAGTGCGAGAAACAGATGTCTGACTATCATGATATGTAAACAAATGAAGATTTTTTATTTTTGGAATGGGCTGGCCATTTTGCCATTTTTCATTGAGAATGGAAGAAAACGTTTCAATCTCTTCGGCTGCAACATACAACAAACTAACTCCTTGCACATATTTATGAGCACATACATAAATTGAGAAAGCAACTGGCAATATTAATTTATTTGCTTTCACAACTTGCCAGACCTTTCTTTTAACGGTAGCACCAATTCCATCAACTGCACCTTTACCATGGGATGTTGCGAAGAAGTTCCATTCTAAATTCTTGCAGCTGAATTCGTTTACTAAAGAATGAATACTTTTCAAAATGAATTTGTTTTTGAATTGAGCACTACTCCCATCGGAGAATATGTAAATAGATGATATGTAATCATATTATTCTCTTATTTCCAGCATAATTTTCTTAATGAAACAATAAACATCAAACTTGTTGTGTGTTAATTTATCGCTAATAATAGCAAACGGTTTACTTTTTCCAAAGAGCCACGCAACGCACGTGAAAATAGTGACCTGTTGATAGCTAAAATGAGCATCTTGAATTTTATTTTGATTAATCAATCGATAGTTTTTAGCGAAATCTATTTGAAAAACCACTTCATCAGCTGAAACATTTATCTTTTTATAGTTAAAATATCTTTTCTGGCATTGCTTTACAAAACTATGCAGTTTGAAAATCGGCAGTTAAGCTTCTATTTCATGAATTAGCTCTGCCAATGGATCGATCGTATAGCATAATGTTAAACTGTTATCAATTTTTCTCCAATACTGCCATTTAACATTTTTATCAATTTTTGTATGGAAATGTAGAGGGATTAAATCATGTTCTATGTCTCGCACGCAATTCTCCCAATTTTCGGCCATACAATTTTCATCCAGTACATTGCAACAGACTGATTGTAAGAACCTTTAAAATGTACTTGGAAACGTCGGTATTACTTTTGCACAGGAATCCAACAAAAAAGCAAAATTGGTGTGGTATTTGCAAACACACATGTTGTGCGGCATTTTGTCTATCAATTGTACAAAGATAGTTCGGTGCTGAAAAATAAAGATTTTCCAACAATTCCTGTGGTGAATTCTGTTTTGTATAGTTGGTAAGCTTCTCCAACAGTGAAAAGCATGAAGCGTTTCGCAACTATTTTCCCATCATAAAATAATGTGTCTTTTCGACCAGGAGCTTCCACACTTATTCCATCTCGCATGAAAAATTCTTTAATTATTTTAATACTTTCAACTGGGCCAAGGTGTTTTTCCTGTTCACGCTCTGTAGGTTTCACATATTTCTTATATAAAGTTGCAATTACTTCAACTTTTTTACTTATTTCCATTGGCAAGGCCTTCTCTGCCTTTCTTACAGCTTTCCCAAAAGTTTGCCGATATTTATAAGAGGATTCAGGGATAAAGTTACCTACACTTTTTTTTATTTCTCTTCGCCTTTGCTGTCGAATTCGGTTTTTTGTTCTTTTCTTTTGAAGAAGCTTTATCTTTTTTGGCTGCATCTGCCATCTTTCTTCGATACACACGCTGTCTTTCAGCCTCTTTTTCCGATACTTTTTAATTTTTTCTTCATTCTTTTTCAACTCCTCTCTTCATTTTTTTGTAGTCGCAGAGGTACTTTTACCCATCTTAATAAAAAATTATAATTATCAAGTTAGCTCTGATGCATTTAATATAATTATCAAGTTAACTCTGATACATTTAATTGCAATTTTAGTACTTTCAATAGCGTACGTGACAAACTTTAAATGTTTATAGAATTTTTATTACACTAAATTGAGAAAAACTTTCGAGCAATATTTGTTTGCAACTTTGCTTTGAACTTTTATTTTGAAACAGTTGCGACCGGTCAAATTCAAATGACATAGACAAATAATGTTTAGCACCGCGTACATGACATTAGAATAGCAACCAAAGCAAACCAAAAAAATTCCGGTAATCGACCTCTATATTTTCATTGTTGTTGTAACATTAATTTTAAAGTATAATTGCAATGTTACAAATACCTGAATCGAGTCGCTATTTAAGAGAAAATAGGTGATTGCAATTTCTTAAAATTAATCAAAGAGATGGTCAGTTTAAACTGCTATTTTTGCTCTTGATTTTTTTTTTATAAGCTATTAATACCGCATAGTAAAATTTGAGTGATTTTTGAGTGAAAATGTTTTTCAGTCGCGGTTGTCATTTTCATTGAAACGCCCATATGTATGGATGTGGTTATGAATGTATCTCTATATTTTATATACGCACTTTGGTGAAGGGTGTATAAGATTCGGCATAGCCGAATATAGCACTCTTACTTGTTTATTAACGCTGTTATATATAAAATAAATAAATTAAATATTTGAACAACATTTTTTATTGTCAAAGAATCAGCTATGGCATCTCTTATTTGCAGGCCTTCGAAGTAATTGTATTGTTCATCAGAATTTACATTATCATCATCAATTTCTTCATCGTTTTCATTAGGTTCTGTAAAATCATCTTGTATTACAATGTTGTAAGCCTTACATATGTTATGAAGAGCAAAAATTTTTACCACTTTTGAGGCTTTTAGTGTGCACTGAAGGCATCGAAATCAACTTTTAAGATTTGCGGTAGTCCTTTCGACAACATTTCGGGCAGAACAGTGTTTTTTTTATTAAAAATATGTTCTTTCTACCCATATTGGACATTTCTATATGGGGTCAAAACGCGGAGTTCTAGACCATATCCCGAATCGCCCAACAGCCAACCGGATTGTTCACCATTTTCAAATTAATATATCTTCTCGCTTCTGACATACGCCATATCAATGAATCGTGAGTGGATCCTGGTCGGTCGGCATCAACAGCTCTGATGTTCATATTAAAGTCACATGTCTGTTGTAGTACCTGAAATCAAATTAGTTTGTCACTCACGTGATTTTTACTTAAATTACTATCATTGCATTTATGCTGAAATACCCTTTACGATTATAAAATATAGATTCGTTCTCTGTAGTTTGAATTAGCCTGATGTGACTGCCATCCACACATCCTATAACACCAGATAACTTAAGTTTTGAAAAAAAAATTATTTTTTGATGCTTGGATTTCATCCGGACTGAATTTTAGATTTATCCATGATGGACACAGTTTTTGCTCAATAGCTCCATTCCATAAGACTTTTGGAAAAGTACTGCGCCCAAGGCTTATGTGTGCGTCGTTTGCTACAACCCTCTTAAATGCACCAACTGCCAAAAGTCTTAATGTTGCCGCCAATTGAATTTTTTCTGGAATTGATACCTTTTTGATGGAGCTTGCGATATTTTTCAATATTATTGAAAAAGCGTGTTTACTAACTCGATAAAATTCAACAAACCTTTAAAGTCAAGAGTATTCATTTAACACGTTCCAAGAAACGTATGAGTAACTTGACATTTCTTCTGAAAACGCTCATAGGATCCGAATCATCCCTTAGATATCTTCGGAGAGTATTTTCTTCTTGCACTTGTTGTTTTTTTAATGTGTCATAACTTATTACAAAGGCTCCTGGCATTTTGTTTAAAATTGTTCGCTTTGCATTTTTAATTTATTTTTCCTGTCCGATATAAAACAGCTGATTCTTTTTTATTTTGGCGTTTAATAAACTTTGTTCGAAAGAAAGTTCGAACATTGTAAATCCTGTGACTTACAAAACACCAAATCGGCAATTATTCGGTTTTGGGAAATCACTCGTTTTGAAATCTACTCGGTTTACTATATGTATTACCCCTTTTACACGCGGAAAGTTTTCCTTGCAAAGTCTTAATTCAGCTGAGAGAAAGACAGAAAGAGAAAGTATTCTTACCTCTGTCTTTAATACACCCCGTTTAGACACACAGAGGTAGTAGTACTCGTAGTAGTGTGGAAAAGAGGTGTTACCAAGTACGCCTTTTAGACACGCTAATTTTACTTTGCAAAGTCTTAATTCAGCTGTGTGAGAGACAGAGTGAGGAATACTATCTCTTTCTGTCTTTCTCCCAGCTGAATTTAGACTTCGCAATGTAAACTTTCCGTATCTAAAAAGAGTAAAAACACCGAAATGCGTATTAACGTTTTAAAATGTCAAATTTTTTGTTTTGACGACTGGAAAAAATTTCGTTTCGAATTATAGAGTAGACCCCCATGTTTACACTGCTACTTGGTCTCCGGAGTACAGTAATGCATCAAAATGGAGTTACAAAACGCCGCAAAAACTCATTCGGATTGCGGTTAAACAACTCCTAACAATCTTTTAAAGTTGGCACGTTTACGTTTATGGTCAATTGAGAGCAAACGCGGCACCGATCTTGCAGACAACTTTCTTAAACCCAGCTGATCATTTAAAATCGAAACCACGCTGCCATATGAAATGCTTATGGCATCAACAATCTCACGCACTTTTGCTCTTCGATCGGCCAACAACATATCGTGGATTTTTTTTTCAGCATTTTCGGGTGTACTGACCTCAATTGGCAGTCCAGAACGTTCAGCGTCATTTGTACTTGTGCGACCACAATGAAAGTCAGTTAACCACTTTTTTTATCATTGAAATCGATAGTGCAGAGTCCTCATAGTATTTTTCGAGTTTTTCCTTGGTTTAATTAACGGCTTTTTTTCGCAAAAATTAATGTTTAATGAGCACACAAAATTCAATTTTTTTAATTTTCTTCTCAAAAGGTCAGACAGTCTGTGATCAACGGCTGCCAAACAGAAGCTAAATGACACAGACAGGAGTCAACTGGCAGTTGCCTCTTGAATGAAGCACTGTTGAAATTTCAATCAAGAGGCGGGAAATTCAAAAAGACACTGAGTTAATAGGTGTGTTTTTTTACTTGTGCAGTAAATGAGTAGATACTGCAAAAATTTTAAAATGTACTCTCAAAAAGTGTTGTTGCCGAAAAAAGTACGCGAATGGAAAAACAGTAAAATTTAGTAAGATTATAGAAACAGCTGACTCCAACTCCGCATAGTGTTGAAAAATATATAGGGTCGTATGCAAAAAAACTTAACAAAGCTTTACCAAGCAATGTTAAGTAAAGTTGTATTCTAAAAATAATTATTATATCCAAATTCTAAAGTAGGCACCCACGTTCGTTAAGACTACTTTAACTTGATATTTCCAAAATGTGTATTCTGTACCTCAAATAGTTTTAGCACATAATCACCCTTATTCCAGTTGTCGGCGTCGACGTCACTTAAACACAATACCAAAAAATTGGGGCTTGTGTACCCGTTGTCGAAAACAACTGACTCCTGTTGGCAGGCTTATTATATTTTCTAGACCTTAAGGAACGGAAATAGATTGTCAGTTGTACAAAATTATTCTCGAGAGCGAGTAAACAAGCCCCAATTTTTTGGTATTGTGTTAAAGTGACGTCGATGCCGACAACTGGAATAAGGGGGATTGATTCATGTTACATCTGAAAATGAAGCTAGAAGTGCCTGCTCTTATCTTAAATTTATTATTTCTGTCATGTAATGGAAAACATCACTAAATTATCCAACTGATTCGAAATACATAGCAAAATCCATAAAAAATATTAAGTTTACGTTTAACTTTAATTCTTATACAGATAAACTTATAAATAACCGAAAACAACAAAAAGAAATGTTAAGACTGTAAAATCTTAATTTGCGCTAAATAGCATTCAACAGCAACCTTTACAGAACAATTGACAGTTACATATATTAATTAATACATTAGAATGAAATAAGCTTTAATGCTTCTGCTCCCAAAGCTTTCCATATTTGGAAGAAGTTTTATATATTATTCCCAAATATTCTTAAAAGTAACTTAAAAACTACTTAAACCAAGAATTAAAAAAAATATATTGAAATAAATACAATTATACAAAAATGTTTTAGTGATGTACATACAATCAAAACGAATCGAAAAAAACTGGATATTCAAATATCATTTCATTCGAATAAAACAAATTGTGATAATTTCTCATATTTTTTTACTTTTGCTTCATAGAAATGTTTATCTGTTTTCCTACCATGTCAGAAGCTCATATTTTTTAAATCATGTTTCTTTACTTCAAGATAATAAAAATTTATTTAATAAAAGAAAAAATTATTTGTATACCCGAATAAAATTGTATTCGATTTTGTACATCATAAGCTGTGAAGTGGTTGTTGAACATGGTGGTGTTACCAGTATTTATTATTAAATCACAAAATAATTAAAGTAGACAACTTGCATATGATTTCTTAACAAAGCTATGTTAGCCTTAAAGTGCTTGGCAACTAATATGAACTTTAAAGCCAAAGTAAACTATTTTTTTGCATAAGGGGATAAACTCTTGACTACATATTAGGGTGATCGACTCGGGTTTTCAACCGGTTTTAAAACCCGGTTGTCGGTTTTTTCAAAATATTGATTTTTCGAATGTCGAATAGTCCGGTTTTTTAACAATTTAAAAACCGGCTGAGTCGAATACTTTTCGATTTGTATTAGTTTTTACTATGTATGTTAAAACTTAGACCAACGTGTTCTGTTGATTTTCCTATAAATTTTTTTTTAGTGTAAAAGTTCTAATCATTTTTTGAGCATGGCGACATTTACTGAAACCGAAATTATTTTATGAGGTGATAGCAGAGGCGAATTTAATTGGCCTTATGGTGTGCAATGGGGTTGCATGAACAATCGCCCAAAGAACAATCGCCCATAGCACTAAAATGAACAATCGCTCAACGTTTTTGGGCTTTTATTCATAATGAACAAAGACCCAAAAAAAGTGCAAATCGCCCAAAATTTTGTGAAAAATCACCCAAATACAAAATGAACGATCGCCCATTAATTTGGGTCATTATTCATTATGTCAAATCACCTAAGTTTATCATGAACAATTGCCCAAAATGGCTGAAACGCCCAAGGAAACTAAAACAAAATTTGGGCAATCGTTCATTAAATTGGGTTTCTCAACATTTTTGAAATATTTGGGTGATTCTTTATAATGAAGGATCACTTAAACTTCAAAAATGTCAAAATACCCAAATTTGTTTTTTGGGCTATTGTTTATTTATCTTATTTTTATAAAAACCCAGCTAAAAAAATATGTATGGAGCATATATGATATCCCATATATGGTTCGGATCCGAAAAATGAGGGTATATGGGCATATGATTATATATATTCATACATTTTCATACATGTATGTGTAAATATTCCCTCTACAGTATTCAAAGTTCATATTCACAAAAGCGCACTGCTGTGCAATAAATTAAATTACTAAAATTACTTTTTTTAGATTTTGAACTGGGAGGTTGCATTTAATGACACATTTGTTTGGACAAATAGCTCAAAACGAAGTAAAAGTCATTTCATTCTTCATTTTAAGTCAAAAGGTAAATCAGTTATTTAAAAAACACAAAAATCATATTCGTACTTAAAATTTAATTTAAGAAATCAGATTAAAAACTAATTCAATTAATTATAAAAGAAAAAATAATCCGTCTAACAATATAATTTCAATATATTTTTTTGCAGTAATATGAACTTTGTTTCTTATCTAGAGAATTCTGTTATTTTCGATAAAATTAATGACTGTATTATCCTTTTGATTATTTGATCCACAATATATAGTTAAAATCATACAAGAATGGTTTTTTTGTAACAAAAGTTTTTCGAACTTTCTATATTTATAATTTGTTTTTTTTAACGTTGACGGTACGCATATAAACTTTGCATAGCGCATCTATTTTGAAATGGATTTCCAATTCACCAATCCAAGCTTTTTTTTAATGCAAAAACGATCTCATGTGAGATACCATGTATGCATACATTCTTATATGGCTCCATATATTACATGTTATTTCTATATATGGATCCACATATGAAGAGATTCATAATTAAATTTTAATATATGAGTTCATATATTATAATACATTTCATATATTAGTCCATATATTAGTTCATATATAATAGTTTTGCCATGTATAATCCCATACATTTCCGTACATGAATTCATACATATTCATATATAATGGATGTTTTTTATTGAGGTATAGAACTTTAAGTTGGCATCACTTTTTTAACTGGCGGCCATTTTGTCAGCTGTCAAGTGATTAATATTTAGTTTGGTTTGCCATTTCATCATGAACAGGTTGACAAAAGAACAACGCTTGCAAATCGTGCAAATTTATTTCGAAAATAATGGTTCAGTTCGCGAAGTTTACCGCAAGCTCCGTCCATTTTATGGTCGACATAATCGTCCATCAGAGCAATTAATTCGGTTAACCATGGATCGTTTTCGCACTACGTTTACTCTATGTGATAATATGCATCCGCAGAGACGTCGAACAGTGCGCACCGAAGAAACAATTGCCGCTGTAGAGCAAAGTGTTGAAGAGGACCCGAATGAATCGATTCGCCACCGTGCACAGCAATTGGAGCTTTGTCCATCAACTTTATGGAAGATTTTGCGCAAAGATCTTGGCTTGCGACCTTACAAGATCCAGCTTGTGCAAGAATTAAAGCCGCGAGACCATGCAATGTGTCGTGATTTTGGTGTATGGGCCGAAAATGAGATTGATCTCGATGCTGATTTTCATCGCAAAATTTTGTTCAGTGATGAGGCTCATTTTTGGTTGAATGGCTACGTCAGCAAGCAAAATTGCCGCATTTGGAGTGAAGAGAATCCACATGAGACCCTTGAGACGCCATTACATTCACAAAAACTGACTGTTTGGTGTGCTCTATGGGCTGGTGGAGTCATTGGGCCATACTTCTTCCGAAATAATGCTGGAGAGTCAGTTACCGTTAATGGAGACCGGTATAGAGCCATGATAACCGACTATTTTGTTCCCGAATTGGATGGCATGAATGTGGATGAGTTGTGGTTCCAACAAGACGGCGCTACATGCCACACAGCGCACGTCACAATCGATTTATTGAAGGAAACATTCGATGAGCGCATAATTTCGCGGAATGGACCTGTCAATTGGCCACCAAGATCGTGTGATTTGACACCATTGGATTATTTTCTTTGGGGATATGTGAAGTCGCTCGTCTACGCCAACAAACCAGAAACGTTAGGGGACTTGGAAGCCAACATTCGTGGCGTTATTGCCAACATACGGCCCCATATGCTCGAAAAAGTGGTTGAAAATTGGACCTGTAGAATTGGCTTTATTCGAGCCAGCCGCGGCGGCCACATGCCCGAAATCATATTTCAACATTAATGGCATAAAATTATCCTTCCACTAAAGCCAAATTGATGGACATTAAAACGATTTTCTTGTGTTTTATTTCAATTCGAAGTTCTATACCTCTAAAAAAACACCCGTTAGTTATATACATTCATATAGTAAAAATATATGGACCATATATAATTTTTTTAGCTGGAAAGGTAAAATTTGTATTGCGAGCTAACTGATCATCTTATTTTTTTATTATGCTCCGCCGCTTCGGGAAATACCATGGTGGAGAAAATCTTTAAGCCCGGCCAAAGGCCGGCAGTCTAAACTACATTATTAGGCAGGGAAACTTTGCAAGGCAGAAAATTTTTCTTATCCTCCAACGTTTCGGGAAATACCATGATGGAGAAAATCCTTAAGCCCGGCCGAAGGCCGTCAGTCTAGAAAACATTATTAGGCAGGGAAACTTTGCAAGGCAGAAAATCTTTATTAGGTTGTTCAACAACAGTGGCTTCGCTCAGGAGTGATGCTTCGAAAACAAAGCTATGTAACACTTTTTGTCTTATTGCTCCGAGTTCTGTAAGTAACCATAATCAGAATGCAGTGCCGTAGAATTCCCACAACAGATAATGCACTTAATTCTCTTCGGACGATTGTTCATAAATATTGTGTGATTTAAAGAGATGGGCTTTTGGGGGATTATTCGCAAAATTTTGGGCAATTTGCACTTTGTTTGGGTCTTTTTTCATTATGAACAATAGCCCAAAAACATTGGGCGATTGTTCATTTGGGTGATTTGACATTTTCTTCCACACAACTAAAAACCTTAACAATCACTATTTTATATAAAACAAATGTACAATTGCCCAATTTGGGCCTTTGTACATTTTTGTAAAATGGGTGATCGTTCATAGTGAACAATCACCCAAAATTTAATAATGTCAAAATACCCAAAACCAATGAACAAACGCCCAAATTTACAAAAACAATTTTTTGGGCTATTGTTCATTGGGTGATTGTTCCTTGGGCGATTGTTCGTGCAACCGTGCAATGGATGTCAAAATACAGTTGCAAAAAGTGTTTTTTAGTTTTGTTGACATTTTTCTTCATATTTTATAAAGAAGTATATATCAACCTTTTCCATGCATTCATATGTATATACCATTAAGGAATAAACTCTACATACACCCATCATTTTTGGGGTTTGAGGAAACTTGGAAAGAAATTCAAAAAAGTAATTATGCCAATATTTAGGGTGCTAATAAATATGTTTATATAAAAAATAAACATTAAAAAATAATTACAATAAGAACAACATATTAGACCATATTTGGATGCCATTTGTTGACGGCTTTGTACCGGAAATCACAGCATTTTCAAACAAGTTGACATCAAACATATTGCACGTATTTTTTTATGTATTTTATGACTTTTTTCCTATGTATTTAGAATATTTTTGCTACTTACTTATTTTCGATTTTTTTTTTTTGTATATACATACATACATATTTATTAGCACCCTAAATGTTGGCATACCCAGCTAAAAAAAATATGTATGGAGCATATATGATATCCCATATATGGTTCGGATCCGAAAAATGAGGGTATATGGACATATATGATAATAAATATATATTTATACATTTTCATAATGAATGCAAAGTTCATATTGATTCAAAAAGCGCACTGCTGTGTAATAAATTAAATTATTAAAATAATTTTTTTGTAAGATTTCGTGGAGAAAGGTTGTGTTTAATGAAACATTTGTTCGAAAAAAATAATTCAAAACGAATTAAAAGACATTTCTAGTTAATTTTAATTATCCATTTGTTTCTATATTTGTGATTTGAACGGGCTAAAGTTCGTATCGCTTTTTAAGCCAAATTACATGTGATAATTATTAATGAACAAATAACACCAAAGTCTGTTGTAAATATTCTGACTAACAACACATAGTTGAACGGAACAGCCAGCCGTTTTCGAAGGCCACTAAATCTTCATCATCAGCGTTCTTTTGTGTTTGGTCCACTGTGTGTGGTGTCAGTTGATGTAGATTTCTGCTTTATATTTTTACATTTACATTTCGTTCGACATTTTAAGAGAAAATATGAGTCGATTATTAAAAAAACACAAAACACACATTCGTAAACAACATATAATTTAAAAGATCAGATTAAAAACTAGTGCAATTATAAAAGAAAAAATAATCCATTTATATGAACTTTGTTTCTTAATATATCTGAGGATTCCGTTACTTTTTATAAAATTAATAATAATTTAATGATTGAATTGTCTTTTTGATTATTTGATTTATTAATATGCACACAATATATAAAATCCTATAAGAATGATTTTTTTTATTACACGAGTTTTTGTTTTTTAAATCTTGAGGCTCTACGCATATAAACTTTGCATATACTTCCAATTCACCAGTGATAAAAAAGAGAGAAAAAGATGGAATTGAAAAAATTCAAGCTTTTTTGATTGCAAATGCCATCTTATGTAAGATATCATGTATGCATACATTTTTATATGGCGCCATATATTACATCTTATTTCTATATATGGATCCGCATATATGAGCTCATATATTATAATACATTTCATATAAAGGGTGTTTTTTATTGAGGTATAGAACTTTAAGTTGGCATCACTTTTTTAACTGGCGGCCATTTTGTCAGCTGTCAAGTGATTAATATTTAGTTTGGTTTGCCATTTCATCATAAACAGGTTGACAAAAGAACAACGCTTGCAAATCGTGCAAATTTATTTCGAAAATAATGGTTCAGTTCGCGAAGTTTACCGCAAGCTCCGTCCATTTTATGGTCGACATAAATGTCCATCAGAGCAATTAATTCGGTTAACCATGGATCGTTTTCGCACTACGTTTACTCTATGTGATAATACGCATCCGCAGAGACGTCGAACAGTGCGCACCGAAGAAACAATTGCCGCTGTAGAGCAAAGTGTTGAAGAGGACCCGAATGAATCGATTCGCCACCGTGCACGGTATAGAGCCATGATAACCGACTATTTTGTTCCCGAATTGGATGGCATGAATGTGGATGAGTTGTGGTTCCAACAAGACGGCGCTACATGCCACACAGCGCACGTCACAATCGATTTATTGAAGGAAACATTCGATGAGCGCATAATTTCGCGGAATGGACCTGTCAATTGGCCACCAAGATCGTGTGATTTGACACCATTGGATTATTTTCTTTGGGAATATGTGAAGTCGCTCGTCTACGCCAACAAACCAGAAACGTTAGGGGACTTGGAAGCCAACATTCGTGGCGTTATTGCCAACATACGGCCCCATATGCTCGAAAAAGTGGTTGAAAATTGGACCTGTAGAATTAGCTTTATTCGAGCCAGCCGCGGCGGCCACATGCCCGAAATCATATTTAAACATTAATGGCATAAGATTAGCCTTCCAATAAAGCCAAAGTGATGGACATTTAAACGATTTTCTTGTGTTTTATTTCAATTCAAAGTTCTATACCTCTTAAAAAAACACCCTATATTAGTCCATATATATATCATACTTTTCGCATGTATGATCCCATACATTTCCATACATGAATTCATACATATTCATATATAGTTATATACATTCATATATTAAAAATATATGGACCATATATAATTATTTTAGCTGGGTCATTAATTTTTTGAGTTTCTTCCCAAATTTTCAAAAAGCCTAAAAATTATGGTTGTATGTAGTTTATTCCTCGACTGTATATTATATATATATATGTATATATATATGTATATATATATATATATATATATATATATATATATATATATATATATATATATATATAAACAAACAATCTAAGAATACATGTTTTTTTAGGGTTCCGTACACCAAAGGTGAAAAGGAACCCTATTGTTTTCGCTACTCTGTCCGTCACACGGTATTTTCTCAGGAACCGTAAGAGCTACGGACCTGAAATTTGCACAGTATGTAGAACCTTGGCGCTACAACAACAAATACATGAGAATTAAAAATTAAAGGGTGTTCTAAAACGAGCAATGAAATATGTTAAAATCCCATGTAATATACATACAATTGTATGAACATATGTATATTGAAACTTGAAATTTGTAAAGTTAGTGTATTTTTATACAGACTACAACAATTAACACTAAAATTTAAAAAATTTAAATTAAAGGGTGGTCCATCAGTTAATGCAATTTTGACTATGTAATTTTGACAATCTGCTATATCTTGGAAACCGTAAGAGTCAAACACTTGAAATTTTCAAAAACGGTAAAACTAAAAAACCGAAAATTATAAAATCGCCAAACCAAAAAAAAAATCGCCAAAAATTAAAAAAAATCGCCAAAACTAAAAAAATCGCCAAAATTAAAAAAAAATTCTAACACTAAAATAAATCTCCAAATTCGAAAAAATCGCCAAAATAAAAAAAAACCCAAAATGAAAAAAACGCAAAAAATTGAAAAAAATCGCCAAAACGCGAAAATGTCGCCAAAACTAAAAAAAAAAATTTAAATAAACAAAAATCGCAAAAATTAAAAAAAATCGCCAAAAATAAAAAAAAAAACACCAAAATGAAAAAACGCCAAAAAACCGAAAAAATCGCCAAAACAAGAAAATAAAGTGTCTAAACTAAAAAAGAGCCAAAACTTAAAAAAATCGCCAAAACCGAAAAAACGCAAAAAACGACAAAACAAAAGAAACCGAAAAGACCCCAAAAACGAAAAAAATGCCAAAACTATATATTATATAGGATGAAGTTTGTATTAAATTACATATCTAGTGTTCGTACGGAACCCTATGTGCGCGAGTCATAGTCGAACTTTACTGAATTTATTTTAAATTCATTTTTATTTGCAATTTATTTTACAGAGAATAAAATAATAAGCAAAATACTAATAATTAAAAATAACATATATTTAGGTCCAATGAACCAAAAAAAAAAAAAATACAAATTGTAGTGCTAATATTACTTAATATGTTAACCTTTTTTTATTATTTTCTAAAGGGTAGGTCAAGTACATGATACCTTTTTAATCTTTGAAGAATAAATGCTGTAATTTATTTCATGTAATATTTGTAATCAACATCTTTTTGATTTACTTGTCTTGTTGTTGATTAAATGAATAAAAGTTACATGGCTGTTTTTTAATGTTACTGATTGCCTTAAAAGCAAGTGCAATACTTTACAGTTTTACAACTCTGAGTAATTAAAATAATTTGCAAAACAAAAGGATTAGTAAAATATATTACAAAATATATATATTAACAACTATTATTATTAAGCTTTATAAATTAATAATTTTTAATGACTTTCACAACTTTTGTTTAAACTTTTGTAAAATTTTTGCACTTTTCGTTTGCTTACTTTTTGAATCATATGTTTTTATCTCACTAAACCTTATTGCGACAAATTTATGCAGTAAAAATTTGCAAAACACTTAGTTAAGAAATGTCACTTTACTCTCTCAATTTGTGCTCTCATTTGCTGTGTTTTGGGTAAACGAATGCAACTTAGTAAAATGCAGTAAAGTTCAGTAAAAATTTGTAAAAACTTTTGAGTACGCGAAAGCAATAAATAACTAAAATCAGAGGCTAGCTCAATGGTAACGAAAATAAAATTAAAATACCTTGGGTACCTAGCAATATTATTGGCATTTCTGGGAATGAAAGAGCTGATATCTTAACAAAATATGTATCCTATGCTCCTGTATATTTGGAGCCTACTAAAAAAAAATCTTCCCTTGCACATTAAAAATCATTTGCAAAATAAATTTAGAAAGACTATTTCTAAGCATTATCATTATTCTGTCATTAATCCAAATAATATCAGCTAATTATACCCAACAACAATAGACAAAAACAAAATAAATGCGGTGTCAGATACAACTTCAACGCTTTATGTAACGTTTCTAACCTTGGGGAAAAAAGCGTGAAGCAAAATGTGTATGACACAATAGGTGTGTTTCTTTACTCTATATTGGGATCCCGGTTAGTTTCGGCATTAACCGGTTAAAGTTTTTCCATAAATTGTAGCAGCGCTTGCTATACCTGATTTTTTTAAAGTTTTACTTTCCTGTTGTGTGTGAGTATTCTTTTACATTTTCCTTGCATTTGCCATCTGTTTGTAATCACTAAACCATATAGTTTTCTACTATAATCAAATTGACGTTTATTGTTTGTTTACGCAAATTTTAGACTAAGTTGGGAATAAAAGTGTTATTTTTCTGTAAAACCGATAGGCCACGCCAGTTAACCAAGTCATATTTAAAGCAGTATCGAAGCAGTTTTTTTGAACATTGAATGTCAAAGTAATCTATTATTAACTACACTAACTAACTGCCTTCTTTCATGTTAATAAAGTCAATATTTTTCTCCTATTGTGTATAAATAAATCATGGGCCAGTAAAACAACAGCTTTACTTTTTGCCTATAGCGTGATTACAAAAGAAAAAATTAGCACTAAATTTGAAAGGTAAGTTTTATTTTCCTACTCAATTTTCTTATCCAAGTACCTAATTTCATTTTTTGAAAGCTTAGATAAACTCCCTTTGAATTATTTTCAGTGAGCTTAGAATTAATTGTCTCCAGCATTGACAGAATATATAAAGAACTGATATTTTTGGTGCTTCTTGTGTTACAAAAATTGAGTACCTAACAACTTACTCAGAGCTGCTGTAATTCACAAAGGCGAATACAATTTTTCTCCAAACCCTAAATTATACATCAGTCAGGCTCGTAGTTCAAGCTGTATAGTTGTACAGGATAGAAATTAACATAATTAGAACTACAATCATTAAAAGAAAAAAAAATTTTTTTTTCATATACTTATACCATACTTTATATTTATACTTTACTTTACTTTACTTTATACTTTTTTCATATATTAATACGATGTTCACACGGACAGTAATTACTGAGGTTCGCTCTCTCTTATTCACGGTTCGCGGTCGAATCTTGATTGAGTCAACATAGTTCGCCATACAAATTTTTGAGAGCGAACCATCTTGGTACATTTTGAACCTTGCTGCGAACCATGAAGAAATTGCCATCATATCTAGTTTTGATAACAAATTATTGCAAATATATCTGAACTAGCTTTCAAATCAAAATGATTGTACACGCACACATACACATGAGTATACAAAAAGCAAACCAAAAAAATTGATGCGTATATGAATTAAAAAATTAGAACACATTTTAATCATTATTTTTGCTTAATTCATTTATCTACTGTAAAAAAGCAAATAACACAGAATATAAAACTCCTGCCAACTATTCACGTATCTATGTGCGCATGTATGTATATAAATCAAAACAGTGACGCCAACTTCTGATACTAAAAAAGCGTAAACATTTTTTGAAAAAAGGGCTAAATTGAAAAAATATACGCTTAGCGCTAAATAAAGTAAAATTTTTCGAAAAGGGGCTAGTATTAAAATGTTTCTTATGCTTATTATGCATATATATGCTACTTATGCAATTAATTACAAAAGAAAAACTAATCCGTCTAACAATATAATTTTTTGCAGTAATATGAAATTTGTTTCTTATCTAGAGAATTTTCTTATTTTCTATAAAATTAATGACTGATTATCCCTTTGATTATTTGATATATTAAATAGGACCACAATATATAAAATCGCACAAGAATGGTTGTTTTTGTAAAAAAAAAGTTTTTCTTTTTAAAGGTTTAGGCTGTACGCATATAAACTTTGCATACCGTATGTATTTTCTAATGGATTTCCAATTCACCAGTGAAAAATACCAAGCTTTTTTAATTGGAAAAACGATCTTATGTGAGATGTCATGTATGCATACATTCTTATATGGCTCCATATATTAAATCTTAATTCTTTATATGGATCCACATATGAAGAGCTTCATAGTTGAATTTCCATATATGAGCTCATATGTTATAATACATTTCGTATATTAGTCCGTATATTAGTTCATATATAATAGTTTTGCCATGTATAATCCCATACATTTGCATATATGAATTCATACATATTGATATATAGTTGTATACATTCATATATTAAAAATATATGGATCATATATAATTTTTTTAGCTGGGTATCTACGTTAACATAAGTACATACATTTAAAATTGGTCGTTTTAAAATAAAATTTCGATTTCTCCCTCTTCCTAAACATACATTATCTGTTTTAGGCTATACTGAATATCTTTCAGAGCATGAAAAATTTGGAAGAAATAAAATTGGTAAAGCAAACTAGCAAAATTAAATTAGTAAAATGTCGATGTTATTAGATTAAAGGTAGAAAAAGTTCACAAAGATTATAACTTATATACATATTGGACAAAAAGTAAAAAAAGTTCTGAAAGAAAATTATAAAAAGTGCTAATTTGCGGGTTTTTTTGGGACCAAACACTTTATTTCGCGTTTTGAATGACTGAAATCGGGTTAAATCGTGACCAAATTGTAATTTCTTTTAAGTTCTATTTAAATACGAAATTTTTGAGTGCACATTTAAATAATAATTAAATGCCCAACCTTGTGTAATCAGGGTGACTGATGACATTTTTCAAAAAGTGGCACCAAATAGGGGATTTATCAAAAAAAGGGGCAAAATTAAAAAAAAACGAGAAAACTACACTAAACTTTTTATTTTTAATGAATTTTTATATAACTCACCCTAAATAAAGGGGGACAAAAAGTGGCAAGGTAGTTGAAAAAGTAGCAATTTGCCACTTTTTTCGGTCAAACGGTCACGCTGTGTGTAATTTAATACTACTTAAGGTACGGTCACACTTGACAAACATTTGCCCAAAAAAGCGTAACCACTAAATGTTTGTGAAAAACTATTTGATTCAGACAAGTGTTTCTTAAGTTAAACAGTTTCATAAACAACTAATAGACAACGTCATTGATTCCAACATTATTGGAAACTATTTAACTTAACAAATACGTATCTGAATTGAAAGCCTTTTCATTAATATTTTGTGGTTAAGTTTTTTGAGCAAATATTTGCCCAAGTGTGACCATCCCCTTAAGTTTTATGAGCGTACCATATGTTTTTAAACGAGTGTGTGTTTATTGAAAACATATGCATTAACATCATGTGGTCGTGTTGAAAATATTATGTGGTCGTATTAAAAAGAATTTCGTTCAAATTTCATAAATATATAGGACAATACATAGTTCCATGTCATAGAATAAATAAATAGAAAAATGCATTATGACGTTCGTTTGCTTTCATAAAATTTATTTTATGCAATTATAATTTTCTACATGTTTTGTTTATTTTCTTTGGAAAGTCCTCGTCCAGCCTTGCAATTTTTGTTGCTGAAATTTCTTAAAATTTTGCTTTGAAATTGCATAAGTGTCCACATTATGAAATTCTAATTTTGCAATTATGCATTAAAAAATTCTATTAAACCACAAATTTCCCTGAAAAATTAACAATTCTATTTACTTTTTCTAATATTTTTTGTTTTTCATACAACTGAAATAATAAAATTATAAAAACGTCAAATACAACTAACAACTTGCAATTGAAAATTACGAATTTCAAATCAAAAGAGAATTGTACAGCACATCAAACTGTGTACCCCTCCCCAAATCTTCTCACCCCTCTCTTCGTGCTAGTTTTGTCAAACACAAAATCAATCAGCTTTTTGAAAAATAAACAATTACAAAGAAAAATTACGTTTACCGCTGAATCATGTAAGTAAAGGCCGGGACAGAATGAATCCGTCATACGTTAAACTTCACCTTTTTCAACTGACAGCTAAGTTGAAATACATGGTTTCTTATGAGGGCTGTTGCATTCAGTACGTGACCTTCAACGCAAAGTACAAAAACTGGTAAACTTTTAACTTATTCCGTACGTTGAATAGTTTGACAGATATTAGTTGGTTTTTTGGGTATGTTCTGAATTAGGTTTTTATGTTTTGTGGTAGCAAAAATAAAATTAATCAAAAGAAATAAATAAAAAATTGAATTTAATAAAATAAAACGGAGAATCAACCTATTGAAGCTGTTCAAATGCTTCCGTCAATAAAGTACTCATTGTGCCAACCTTCTCCGCCGTTGCGATAATGTCAGTTGAAAAAGGCGAAGTATAAAGTATGACGGTTTCATTGTGCCCCGGCCTTAAATACGTGTGTGTACATGTACAATAATTTCCCTGCAGAAAGTGCGAATAGTGAAATTGTAATGATTTACTAGTGACATTGTCAGTAGTACCACTGACCAGGTGTCCCCAGCCAATGTAATCATCTATTGACATTTAACATTAGCTTGTCATTGAAAATCAAACACTAGACTGTATCACGACTGACTAAATAGTTCTTTTGGGTCAACATGAAGACATTGACACCAAAGATTCACTAGTAAATTTTAGGGGCTTTAGTCTACAATATCGATATTTCCTCGCTCGTTGTCAATAGTAAAATTATAATGATTTTCTACTGACATTGTCAACAGTGCTACTGACTAGGTGCACCCCAGCCAATGTAATCGCCTATTGACATATAACATGTCATTGAAAATCTACCAGTAGGCTTTAGCACTATTGAGAAGATAGTTCTTTTACGACCATATGGAGTGATTTGAACCAAAGATTTACTAGTAGACCCTAGTGAGCCTCGTCTACATACATTTTATTAATATTGCACAGCATAATAAAAAAGAAAAACAATCTATTGAAGCGTTCATTGACAATATCACCAAAAATACACTAGAACTGTTGTCTCTAACGTATCTTTACTCGCATATAAAAGGAAAGTTTTCGACATTTTAACTAGTGCAATTGTCGCTGGAGAAATAGTATTGACATAGAGACATATGGTTCTAGGCTGGCTAGAGGGTTATGTGTATACGTATGTATGTATATGCATACATTGACGTTTATTTTCGTGTTAAAATGTTGGTTTTTCGCTTTACCGTACGTTTGTGCATTTTTGTATATTATTGAGCGAAATTATAGTTTCCTCTCATTTTACCGAACTTTACGCAAAAAGTATAGAAATAAAGCTAATAAAAACTTTGACAACACTCACTGTTTGTTTCAGTGTTTTGTTTTATTAATAAAACACAGCACGATTATATTACTCTGATACAACTTACTCGTTTTTAATGCAAATTTACATGCGAGTTTGGTCAAACGAATTATGAAAAGTATACCAACTGATTGTCAAAGATTGAGTTGAGAGTTGTCTAACTTTTCGCTTCGCTTTGCGTTAAAAGTACTCTATGTGGCATGTTTCATATAAGCATGTTCATTTCATCTTAGATTTCGAATCCAATCTGCAACGCAACGCGAAGCAAAGTTTTATCTGACATGGCCTTAAGAGTTTTCTCAAGGTTAAGACTTGGCCATACTTGCCTCGCCCGTGAACACTTAATGCAGAGAACAAATAACAAAATTTGCAATTTATATCAAATATATATATATATATATATATATATTCTTGATGAATGTTCAACAATTCAAAACGTCAGAAGTAAACACGTATCTAATACTCAATATTCCAGTTCGTGAGCTAACTCATTAACATAAATACTATTTAAAATTTTATTAAACAAACTGGCTTCGTATTTAAACTTTTTAAAGCGTTTGTACCTAGTGCTTCCATTGTATATGTTTAGTCTTAGAATTTATTCGTAAGATTAAATAAATAAACAATTTTAACATAATCTACACTCCAATATTTTTAAAGTAATTAAAATATCAATAACTTTTTCTAGGTTGTTCTGCTTTCTGATGAAAAATCCAATTTAAAATCTGAAATAAAAAAGCTTGAAGAAGATATCAAGCAATTGCAACTAACGCCTAGCATTGGTGACGATGGTGTTTCACTGGGTCCTGTTCAAGCTGGCTCGGTACGATATAACGATATGAGACGCCAACTTGATAATTTAAAAGACGAATTACTACAATCTGAAACAACTCGTGAAGACTTAAAACTGAAATTGCAACAACAAGAAAGTGACTTGCAGATGTTACAACAACGCATTGATGAATTAAATGTAAGTTGAATTTAGAATATTTCTTCTGCTTAATTTACCAGGGGGTTTAAAAAGTAAATAACGGAAACTACATACATATACATATAGTTAAACTATGTACATACATATGTATTTAGTTATGAGCAGTTTGAAAGTGAAACAAGTAAATTATTGAAAATTTTATAAAAAAAAATCATAAGTTTGATTTACAAATGCCATTATATCCCAGAAAAAAAAGACATGCAAAAGATATAGTTACTGTTACTGTTATGATTTAGTGTACGATATGTATGTAGATTTCTTTGCACAGATTTGTATGGCCGGGTTTACATCTGTGTGTCATGTGCCACTCAAGCGTAAAAAAAGCGTAACCACTAATTACTAATGAAAAATAGTTTGATTCAGACAAATATTTATTAAGCTAAACGGTTTCATACATAACTAATAAACAATTTTATAGAATCTAACATGATTGAAAACGGTTTAAATCAATAAATATATGTCTGAATTAAACAATTTTTCATTAGTAATTAGTGTTTGCGTTTTTTAGGGCACATGGCACAAGAGAAATGCCAGATGTAAACTCAGCCTATGTATGTATATGTACCGTTTATTAAAGTTTTATGTCGAAAACTTCTGCATATATTTGTCCCTGTCGTTTTGTTAATGTTCATTTTTATTAAACAATTTGTAATATCAGCATAATATTATGTTTTTGTATAGCAAGAAGATAATTTATGTTAGTTCGAAAACAAAATGAAAAACAATTCAAAATGAAGGTGTTGTTATTATTGCAGATTTTTTAAAAATATTTTTCAGATTTTTTAACCTTTTTAATAAATTTTTGTAGATTTTTGGTAAAATTGTTTGGCAACAGTGCTTCAACCATAATTTTAAAAAGTTTTAAACTTTTTATCTTATGCACATACTTTCACAAACCATTTGAGAATTTACATAAACTTTTTAGATCTATTTTATTTTCCCACACCTTTATACAATAAAAGTATTATACATGATATAAATATAGAAGGTACTTCCATTCTCTCTTTGTTTTTAAAAATAAGTATTTTTGAAGTCTGTTTTTTGAAATAAATAAAGAAAAATGTTCCCATATATTATATAATTCAAGTCTTCCCCTAGAATTTTTTTTACAAAAATGTGTAATTATCTTAACAAAAATTTGGGAATAAATAAAATTATACAGATAACTAACTACATATCTGTGAAGTTTAAAAAGTGATTATGTAAAAACTTATCTCATACTTTTAAGTTTTCTGCTCAATACAAATCTTTTTTTATATTTTCATCTAAATTTGGCATTGAGAAGCCAAATTGATTGATGATTTTTATTATTTGACAACGAATTTTCTTTAAGTTAACAAATATTAATTGATACTAGATATACCAAACGGACGACACACTCGTCCGTATTCTAGAATCAAAATGTAAATAATTTAAGATTCAAAGAAAATGTATCTAAACGTCATAAAAAATTCATTGAAACACAGCCACACACAAACTTAAATACATATGCAAGCATAATTAAACAATACATGAAATTAAAAAAACTTAAACAAAATCCCTTCAACCAAACTAATTCAATTTACTCAAGTCTTCCTTTAAGTATTATGCCTTTGATACAACAACAAATAAGAGAAAAGCAATTGTAAGGTCAAGAGAAATACTACAAACACACACACACACACTCCTGTTTTGTTTCTTTTTTTACTTGTAAGCTAATAAATGCGTGTGTAATATGTGTGCATGTAGTAGTAGCAACTTTAAACGGTTATAGCTCCCAAAATACTGAACCGATTTCAATAAAATATAGATTCTGCACATCTGTATAAAAAATCCTTTAAAACCATATAAATCTTTTTAATATTGGTGCAGTGGTACCAGCGTAAAAGGGATTACAAAAAACATGTTCGCCTATTAATTATATAGATTGCATTCTGTTTAATCTACATAATAGCCCAGTTCACAATCTTGTGCAAATGGTCTTGCATCGTGACATGTGCAAAATGGTATATTACATTGATACTTACCACTAAGAATTGTTAAGTGGTTATTATCAATATACTATACCATTTTGCACATGCTACGATGCAAGACCATTTGCACAAAATTGTGAATTGGGCTAATATGTTTATTGTTGATTTTAACATTCTTTTCTAAAAAAAATTGGTTTAATAACCGGTCAGACCTTTTGGCAAGTCTATTTCACAGATCTTATATGATCTTAGCCACTGTTGGCGAACAACAGGAAATGAAGGGAATTTAAAAAATGCTGCACCCTTATTTCTTTACTTATGCCCTAATTTAGTAAGAAGATTTAGGACGTTTTTTTTTTGAAAATAATTTTCTTGTTTTTGAGTTCTCTAAATTATTTTCTTCAAAAATGGTTGTTGTCTTTCATAATGAAAAATTAAAATATTACTACCATGTTTTTAAAACATAAAAATAAATTTAAATTATTATACAAAATTTTGAAAAGTATATGAAAAAATATGTGTTGGATATAATGTTTGGAACAAAATCTAAAGCAAATACACGAATCTTCTAGCATAAACAGTAAATAATGTTTTAAAGTAATTCAACATAAGTTCCCAGCACTTAATTCAGGGCATGCACTTATGTATATCACTTTCCTTAGTATTCAATCTAAACCGCATTTTACTGAACGATTTTTCAGCAAGTGTTGATGAACAGCTAGAAATGTTTAATAAAATTGTTTTTGACACCTTTAGTATGAACGTTCATCCCCTTAAGAAATTTCGATGTCGGGAAAATGACACATGGATGGCTATTGGAAAAACTTAAATCTGATGACATTTTCTGAGATGATTGCACGAGTGATTTCGTTGATGTAAATGAGTTTAATAACATGTCAGTTCTTCCACCTTTAAATGACCCTACTAACTACACAAATATTTTTGATGGCAATAATAGCTTTTCTTTCAGAAATGTCGAAGAGTAAGAAGTTTATGAGGCCCTAAGCATGATTAAATCAAATTCAATTGGTCCAGACTGCATACCACTAAAGTTTCTTAAGCTAATATTTCCATTTATTTCGAGACATTTTACATATTTGCTTAACTCCCTGATTACGTATTCAGTGTTTTCAAAGCTGTGGAAAGTTGGCAGGATCATACCTGTTCCTAAATTTAAAACACCACGCTCTCAATCAGATTTTCGACCTATAAGCATATTGCGTTCAACCTCAAAAATTCTGGAGATTTTATTGAAAAATCAAATTCAGAATCACTTAATCACTTGTGTGCGGCGAATTACACGGCACTGCTAGTTGCAATAAGTCAAAAGATCAAAGTGATAAAGAATGCAGTAATTGTGGAGGTAACCACACCGCTAACTACAGAGGTTGTCCTGTGTACTCTTTCGTAAAGAAACTATGGTTCAATAACCTAAATTAGCTCCAGCTCAATCAGCAAACGCCTACTCTGCCACTTGTGCGCAAATGAGCCAACCAGTTACTTCCCATGTATCGTATGCAGATGCTGCTAAGACAAATTCAATTCCCACACAAAATGTTTCCCCGCCAAATAATTCAAAAAATACTGACGCCAGCTTTAATTTTAATCGCCTTGAAGCTACTATTGATAATCTGGCATGATGCAAGAAATGCTGCGAATGCCGAATAATCTGCTCCAAGCACTAATTAATAAGCCATGAACACGTTAACAATATGCTTCTGGAACGCAAACGGCATTCGCCATCATAAAAATGAACTTGAGCATTTCCTCACGGAAAAAAAATATTGATACAATGTTAGTATCTGAGACTCATTTGACTTCGAGAAGTCTTTTTAAAATTTATGGCTACACTATATACATATGATACAAAGGACCCTAGAGGAAGAGCTTGCGGTGGATCAGCAATTCTAATAAAGTCAAGACTCAAGCACTATATTCTTGATAACATTTGTGAACAACACCTACAAGCAACACATATTGGCATTGAAAGTTTTTGTACAAATTTTGTTATATCATCAATTTACTCCCCAGATTTTCAATCACTGAGAATCAATATGAGGATTTCTACAAATCTCTTGGACATCGTTTTGTAGCAGCTGGCGACTACAATGCAAAACATACGTTCTGGGGTTCGCGTATTATTACACCCAGAGGTCGCGCATTGTTCAACACAATTTCAAAAATGGGCTTGGATGTCATTTCGAGTGGGGAGCCCACTTATTGGCCTACTGACATACAAAAAATTCCGGATGTTACAGATTTTGGCGTCATAAAAACTATCTCTAGGGATTTAATTCAAGTTCAAGCTTCTCTTGATCTCTCGTCCGATCACTCTCCGACGATCATTACAATTTGTAGCCCATTAAGAAGTAACTTACCTGACCCATATGTGAAGATGATCAATCGTGTTAATTGGCTGGGGTTAAAAAAATATCGCAGTACTCATTGTTCGGAAAACATAACGCTTGGAACACCCATGATATTGAATCTAACATTGCCAATCTCAGCGAGAATATTAAACAGGCTGCTGAACATGCCACTATCTCCTATACACAGACTGGGTTTAATAAAATTTATTCTACAGACATTGAACGTCTCGTACGTGAAAAAAGAAGAGCTAGAAGGGAATGGCAACAGCACAGATCACCCCTAAATAAAATCAGATTTAAAGAGTGCACTAAACGACTCCAAGAGTTGCTTGCATCTGAAAAAACTGCATCTCTTAAAAATTATCTGGAAGGTCTTGATGTCACACCAGCGTCTAATTACTCTGTGGCGCGCTGCTAGAAAGCTTAAAACATCCGTTGAGTATAAGCCACCTCTACGCACATCTACCGCAGGTTGGACTAGAAGCGGTACTGAAAAAGGTAAAATATTTGCTGAGCACTTAAAATCCGTTTTTACGCCAAACATATGTACTGGTGTTGCTGATTTGCCGAGTGTAGTCGCTCTACCCCCTCAACACACAAAGTTTAAGACGCGTGATTTACAAAAATTAATTGCCGAACTCAACCCGAAGAAAGCTCCGGGTATTGATGGAATTAGTAACCAGATGCTGATGAACTTGCCTCGTATTGCAATGAGAATCCTGTTGTTCATTTTTAATGCCATTTTACGACTGGAGTATTATCCACACAGCCGGAAGCTTGCCAAGGTTAAAATGATTCCAAAGCCGGGAAAAGATCTAACCAAGGCTGAGTCATATAGGCCAATAAGTCTACTATCAACTTTGTCAAAGCTTTTCGAAAAACTGCTCAAAACAAAATTGTCCCCAATTCTAATTAGTAGTGGGTGCATACCAGACCATCAATTTGGTTTTAGAGGTCAGCATAGCACCATTGAACAAACTCACAGATTGGTTCAATTTATAAGAAGAACTTTTGAAGAAAAAAAGTATTGTTCTGCGCTGTTTATTGACATTTCCCAGGCATTTGATAAAGTATGGCATGAAGGCCTAATTTTAAAATTGAAGACTTACTTACCAATAAACATTTTAAATCTTTTGGAAAGTTGCATTATTTCCCGTAAGTTCACTGTTGTGGAAGGAGACTTTACGAGTAGGCCTGAAACTATTTCATCTGGTGTGCCACAGGGGAGTATACTGGGACCAGTTTTATATTTGATTTATACTTGTGATATGCCTGTGAGCAGTAGTATCCATACTTCCACATTTGCCGACGATACAGCCTGCCTTAGTATGCACGAAAACCCTAATGAGGCATCCCGCAAACTCCAGGAACACATTAGCCAGATGGAGCTTTGGTTAAACTTATGGAGAATCAAGGTAAATGAACAAAAGTGTGTTCAAGTAACATTTACCTTACGAAGAGATACTTGCTCCCCCATTCGGATTAACAATCAAGTTGTTTCTCAACATTCACATGTGAAATATATTGGTATACACCTCGATCGACGACTTACATGGAAACACCACATTGATTCTAAGCTATCACAAATGAAACTTAAATTAACTCAGGTACATTGGCTGATTGGTAGAAATTCAACACTTAAGCATTAAACACATTCACCTCGTAGCCGACTACTTAATTATTTTGGAGACGGCAGCAGCACCATCTGCAGTTGATATTCAAGTACAAATACATAGTTCAGTATTGTCACTTTTATATATTTTGCATTTATAAAAATTACCCAAGTAAAAAAACTATATATGGTCCATATATTTTTAATATATGAATGTATATAACTATATATGAGCATGTATGAATTCATGTATGGAAATATATGGAATTATACATTGCAAAACTATTATATATGAACTAATATATGGACTAATATGTATATGAAATGTATTATAATATATGAGCCCATATATGGAAATTTCATTATGAAGCTCTTCATATGTGGATCCATGTATAGAAATAAGATTTAATATATGGAGTCATATAAGAATGATATCTCACATAAGATCGTTTTTGCAATCAAAAAAGCTTGGATTTTATCACTTGTGAATTGGAAATCCATTAAGGTCCTGATACACTATCATACAAAGTCGTGCGATCTATGAAAATATACAACCCTGGTGTGATGAATTGTTATTGTCTTTTGAAAATTTTCATAAACTCCATCACACCAGCGTTGTAATTTTTCGTAGATCGCACGACTTTGTATAATAGTGTATCATGGCCTTTGGCAAATACATACGGTATGAAAATTTATATGCGTACCCTCAACGTTGAACAAAAATCATACTTGTATGATTTTATACATTGTGGATCAAATAATCATCTAGGCGCACGGTAGTGCGCCAGGCCAAGTTCTGGCCAATGCACGCAGTGTGTATATTTACACGAAGCCATTCCAGCTGTTTTTACCCCCCTCATAACTTTGTTCCCCGCATTCGCAAAATTATGATATTTAAACCATAATTAGAATAAATTCATATAACCTCATATGAAAGTTTTACAATGAAAGGTTCCGGAGATATAGGGGTACAAAAAGTGCATATTTTAAGACATACTCACTGACCACTGACACACTCATCAAATTAATGAAGCACTTCCGCTATCGCTAGAGAGCTAAAATTTAGTACACGAGTAGATCTAGGTGAGAAATGAACCAGAAAAATCTGAAAACCCAAAAATTTTAACCAGGAGGGCGGGGCTACGCCCATAAGAATTAAAGTTTGTGCTATTGAGCTGAAATTCGATAGAGCTGGGTCTAGGTGAGAAATAAAAGAAAATCTGAAAACTCGGAAATTTTGACCAGGAGGGAGGGGCTACGCCCATAAAAGTCAGAATTAAAAAAGCTAATATAAGGCACTTAATGGAAGCTTTTTTTATTGAAATTCGGCATATATACTGCGATGATGCAAGGCTATAAATTTTTTATTAAAAAAGTGGGCGTTGACACGCCCATAGAATTTAAACCTCATTTTAATGCCCTGCGGCTCAGCATATTTAGATATACTATTTATCTAGCTATTATTATCCGTTTGTAACGAAACTAGGCACGAATAATTAGGACTGACCCAAAAAAAATTTGACTGGAAAAGTGGGCCCATAAAAATTAAAAGTTAAAAGTTGCGCTAAGGAGCTGAAATTTGATATACAAGTAGAATTAGGTGAGAAACCAACTAGAACAATCTAAAAACCCGGAAATTTTAGTTAGAGGGGCGGGGCTTCGCCCATAAAAATTAAAATTAAAAGTTGCGCTTATGAGCTGAAATTTGATATACAAGTAGGTCTAAGTGAGGAACCAACTAGAAAATTCTGAAAACCCAAAAAATTTTACCAGAATGGGCAGGGCCACGCTAGTATTATTTGAATTAAAAACTTAATACACAGCTTTTAATTCAAGCCAATTTAGTGAAATCTTGCATACGCGTTGCACGTACACAATACTGTAAACTATCACCTTAATAATTTGGCGTGATCACTCCCATAAAATGTTAGCCTTGTGTTTAATCTACATCGGTCTACCATATTTTAGAAGAAAATTGGCATGAATTATAAGCGCTGCTCACAACAAAATTTTGAGTTAGGAATAGTGGGAGAGATAATGCTGATAAAATCTAAAGATATAATTCGCGCTAGAGAGCTGACATTTTATACACCATTTTATAAACCAAAAAGTTTTACCCGGTATTCGAGGCCACAACGTTAAAACTCCAATTCGAACTAGCGAGCTTAAATTTGATACACAAATAAATCTAGATAAGAGATCACTAAGAAAAATTTGAAAGCCCAAAAGTTGCTATCAGAGGGCAGAAACAAGCACTTCAAATTCAAAATTAACATACATTTTATTAAAACTTTTCATATACATTGCACTTCTCCAAAATAAAAATTCCCTATTTTGAAAAGTAGCCATGACTTCACCCATAAATCGTAGCTTTTTCGTTCAGGCGCTTCGGCATAGCAGTTTTTAATTTATTACTCATATATTTCTCATTAACTTTTTAATACCAAACTTTGCATGAACCATAAGGGGCTGTCCATATATTACGTAACGCTGTTTTCCCCGATGTTTGACCCCCCCTCACCCCTAGTAACAGATCGTAACAAAACTGTGAACCCCCATCCCTGCAGGGATAACGTAACAATGAGATAAAAAATAAATTAAATAGTTAAAAGTTTTTATTAAAAAAAAATTCAATTTAATTTATTGCTGTATTAAATTCATTTGTTAGACTAGCACAGTGCGTAGACAAAAATTAAATAAGCTTACATATGAACGTACTCCATATATTGGCGAAACTATTTTTAAATTTCTTCCCAAGTGTCCTCAAACTCCAAAAATTATGGTTTTATAGAGAGCTTATTCCTAAACTGTATGTATGCATTAGTGATGTGTATTGGAATTCCAAAACATTCGGCCGTTTCTAGATATTCGTATTCGTTTAAAATAATATATAAAGAAATTCATAAATCCAAAACGAAATTTAAATAAATGGCACACAAATATTAGTTTGTAATAACTAAAAAGGAAATTCTTTTTTATTTTTTTGCTATGCGTTGTTTGCCAAATAATCTGCTATAGTTTTCCGTATTGATGACTGAGCAGTATTTGAAACACCAAGAAGAGAATTTGCATTAGCCTTGCGGCCACTTTCACTAGTTTCTATAAGTGAAGTCGTCGTGTATTTTAGAGCTTAAAGATGACTCCGTTTGGCCATCTTTAAAGCAATGTAAAATGTGCGTGAAACAAAAAAAAAATTATATTTTGGATCAATAAAGGTTGCCATGGTGAATTATATTTCATTTTCTAAAAGAGAACATTTTTAACAAGCTTTAAGCATACAGATTGTTGGGATATCAAATGATTCAAAATGATGTCAATTACGAAAGATGTGCAATTTTTCTTTTCTTGATTTTTGTTCCTTCTACAACATTACATTTTCAATAGATATTTGCCCATTAAAAAAAATATACCTTAAAAATACTTTAAAATTAGAGGGCACACAATCTAGTTCCTAAACGCATTTTAATGTTGTTTTCAAAATATTTTTTTTAGTTCTGTTGCATAAGAAACTAAAATAATATCCTTCTGAAAATACGTCTATGTATGCAAGTTTGCATTCATACATCTCTCAAAACTTAAACATTGTGACCAACACAAATGTTAAAACTTAATAATTAAATATTGTCATGTACATATATGGAAGAATATATTTTTTGAAAGGACACTTTTTTGTCCATGAGAATTGCAAGAAACCTTTTCTTAACGTCTGCAAACACCATTTCCTTCTATGTATTTGGTGGATTTAATGTTACTATATGTTGCAGTTTAATATGGAAAGAAGTTTTTATGTAATGGTTGTTTTTTTTATTGAGGTATAGAACTTTAAGTTGGCATCACTTTTTTAACTGGCGGCCATTTTGTCAGCTGTCAAGTGATTAATATTTAGTTTGGTTTGCCATTTCATCATGAACAGGTTGACAAAAGAACAACGCTTGCAAATCGTGCAAATTTTTTTCTAAAATAATGGTTCAGTTCGCGAAGTTTACCGCAAGCTCCGTCCATTTTATGGTCGACATAATCGTCCATCAGAGCAATTAATTCGGTTAACCATGGATCGTTTTCGCACTACGTTTACTCTATGTGATAATACGCATCCGCAGAGACGTCGAACAGTGCGCACCGAAGAAACAATTGCCGCTGTAGAGCAAAGTGTTGAAGAGGACCCGAATGAATCGATTCGCCACCGTGCACAGCAATTGGAGCTTTGTCCATCAACTTTATGGAAGATTTTGCGCAAAGATCTTGGCTTGCGACCTTACAAGATCCAGCTTGTGCAAGAATTAAAGCCGCGAGACCATGCAATGTGTCGTGATTTTGGTGTATGGGCCGAAAATGAGATTGATTTCGATGCTGATTTTCATCGCAAAATTTCGTTCAGTGATGAGGCTCATTTTTGGTTGAATGGCTACGTCAACAAGCAAAATTGCCGCATTTGGAGTGAAGAGAATCCACATGAGACCCTTGAGACGCCATTACATCCACAAAAACTGACTGTTTGGTGTGCTCTATGGGCTGGTGGAGTCATTGGGCCATACTTCTTCCAGAAAATCTGTTGAGGTATTGGAACCATAAACTGAATTCGACAACTTTAAACCTATTTTGGAAACTTATGTCTGTTTATTTAAAATGTTTAAACATTTTCACCCACCGCTCTTCTGCAGATTTTTTATTCGCATTCTATTCCTTTAATTTTTCCAAATAGGTACATACATACTATATCTTTTAACAAGATCTAATTCATCAAATGATTCGGTGTCATTTATGCTTAACTTTTTTTTTTCTATAATGAAAACAAAACTGGATTTAACATCTTTCCACGTAGGAGTTCAACTTCTTGGTAGGCAGTATGATTCAAGTATACAATAAAATTGCATAAAATCAACTGGCATTAGCTTTAAACTAATCCATATCAATAACATTTTTCTGGCTTAGCTCAATTACGATTTCTTTTAACAGCAATAGGCAAAAATATTTCCTCTCTAATTTGTGGGATATTAAACTGAAGTTCATTAATAATGAGAGAGACCTGTCATCAGGTATGATAAAGTTGGTACAATTGTACTTTTTTTGACAGAAAAGTGGCGAAATGGATTTGTTGTTGAGAGCGACTACCTTGTTAGATATGCATTACTCTTGTTTGATTTTTTATAAAGAACTGCATCTAACTTCACCGGTGTTTCGTTTTCAATATAATAGCGTGTCATTTATTTTATTTTTTGTATTAATTTAAAATGTATAAGAAATAAAAAACTTGCTACATTAATAACATATCATTCGTTTAAGTGATTGAATTAAATGAACCTAGGTATGCTATATAAGTACATACATATGAAACAACTAAAATTTACTTTGAAATGAAAAACTTTATATATGTACATATGTATCTAGAAATAAAATTTAACGTTATATAGTAGAGATGTGCACGTGAGGGTTTTCTGACTCACGACACGCACGCTCACGCAGAACAATATTTTACTCACACACTTTCACGCACGCTTGATTTTGAACTTTTTCACGATCACGCATGCTCACGAATAAAATATTTTTAAGCACGCACGAGTGGTTTACAACTTATCACGATCACGCACGCTCCCGAAAAAGTATATTTGTAATATAATTTGCATGTTTTTTGGGTTGAAAAATAGGTTCTTACATATACATATATAAATACATACATTCATACATTTATACATTTAGCTTATATTGCATTTAATAACTATACATTGTACCAGGCACACGTTTGAAGTTCAGTGCCATTTCGCTTTACTCATAGTAACAATTTATTTAAGTCAGCATAATTCAAACTATTTAGCAATAGCGAGCATTGACCGATAATTGTAAGAATATTATGATACCGAAATTCCAGCGTTTATGGCTAAGTGTGTTTGCAATTAAAAATCGTCACTGACCTATCATAACAAGACGTTGACTTTAAGTTATTTCAATTTGTTTACATATTTTTTTTTTTAGAATATTATTGTTTTTTGTGAATATCAGATTGCTGTGACTGTTTGTTAAGGTTCATGCATATGTCGTACAATATATACACTACCCCCCTACTCTTTCAGTTAAAATTACACAATTTTGTGATTATTTTTTTAAATTTTGTAATTTTATAAAACTTTTTGTTAATGTGCTGCCTGCGTGGTACAATGTTTACATTATCTTATATTATTATTACATTTTTTTATATATAGGTAAATATTAAATTCTTATTGTATTTATTTATTTAGAAAAAAAGTAGTGTGTTGTTTAAGTGGTACAATATTGGTTGACTAAAAATATTTTATTCTTACACTTAATAATTTTTATTTCTTACATTTCTTTAATAAATTTTTATGTACAGTTTTGATTTCTCCATTAATTTTTAATTCTACATTTACATTATCCATATTTATTATTTCGTAGGGACCATAATATGGTGATTCATAGTTTCTTCTATTTTCATTTTTCATTAAAACTAAGTCTCCTATTCTAAGATCTATTCTGTTAGTTTTATTATATGATTCTAATTGTCTCTTTTTCTTTACTGCTTCTATAAACTTTCTAGCATTTTCTAGTGAATTTTTAATTCTAACTCTTAATTCACATGCGTAATTGTCTAAATTATAAGTTCTATTTTCATTATTCATTATTTCTTCACCTGGTAAGGTAGGTATTTTGCCAAATATTAATTCAAATGGTGTGTAATTTGTGTCCACGTAAGGCGTTATATTTTATGCGAAAGAATAATAAGTTATCCAGTCATGCCAGTAGTCATCATTCACGAATGACAAAAAGTATTCATTTAGAACTCTATGATTTCTTTCTACAGTACCGAGTGTTTGATGATGGTACGGTGTGGATATTTTATGTTCTATTTTTAGTAAAGTACATATTTCTTTCATTAATTCATTTACAAACTCTGTACCTCTGTCCGATTTTAGTGTTTTAAATATGCCATACTTCAATATTAAATTTTCTGTTAAACATTTTGCGATTGACTTGGCTTCCTTTGTTTCCATTGGTGCAGCTATTATGTATTTAGTTAATTCACATTGCATTGTTAATATATATCGATAGTTTCCAGAAGGTCGTAAAGGGCCAACTGTATCTATGACAATAGTGGAAAAACTATTTTTTGGTGTGTCTGTAATGCATAACGGTTCTTTGGTGTGTCTTATTTGTTTGTATCTCTGACACAGATCACATTCTAAAACGTATATACTTCTTTATCATTTTGTACATATTTTTCCATATGTATTTTTGTTTCAATTTAATTAAAGTTTTTCTTACTCCGAAATGTCCTCCGCATGGTGTGCTGTGATACAATTTAATTAATTCATTTTTTCTGTTTTCATTTGTTATTCTTTGAGGGTTGTTATATAACATTATTTTTACATCATTTTCTTTGCGCGTGTCTAACTTTTCTTTAGACTTTTCCATACTTATTTTCTTGAATATTTCGTCACCTTTTTCTAGTGCGAATCTTACATAATTTGTTCTGCCTAAAACAGAAGGTAGTTTCTCCAGTATATTATCTAGATAATAAGGATTATCGCTACATCTGATGCGCATTTCATTTAGGACAGAATCGTTTTCGATTTTCATTTCATTTTCTGGTTTTTTTAATATAAATTTCAATTTTCTTGCAAGCTTTATATCATTTATGGATGTACAATCCCAAACTTTGAGTTGATCAGGCTCATTAGGATCTGTATTACCATTCTTTTTATTTTTCTTGTATTTACCTAGGTTTTTGGTTTCCTCAATTTGTATCCTCTTTTTATTCATATTTCTTGTTATCACCAGCGATTTTTTTACATTTTCATCAATTTTATTAGGAATCATTTCTTTTAACATTCCTGAATCCAATTCTATTCTTGACAATGCGTCTGCGTTAGTGTTATTACTTCCTTTTTTGTATATTATTTCAAAATCATAGTCTGACAATTCCATACGAATTCTAGTTAGCTTTGAATTTGGATTTTTATGTGAGAATAGTGAAATTAGTGGACGGTGGTCTGTGACTACAATAAATTTTCTGCCGTATAGGTAGGGTCTAAAAAATTGTATTCCGTAATGTATACCAAGTAGTTCTTTTTCTATTACTGACTTATTTCTTTCATGTTTGTTAAGTGATCGACTGGCAAAGGATATCGGTCTATCCGTTCCAATTTCTCCTTGTGACAGAACAGCTCCTAGTGCAAGATTAGATGCGTCTGTCGTCAGTATGAATGGTTTGTCGAAATTCGGGTATTGTAGAATTGGTGGGCTTATCAGTTTTTTCTTTAATGTTTCAAAGGCAGTTTGACATTGTTCTGTCCAGTTGAATTTGATTCCCTTTTTTAATAGAGCATTTAAGCAATTCGTAATATCTGCAAAATTTTTGACAAATCGTCTATAATAATTACAAAAGGCCACGAATCTTCTAACCTCGTCTGCATTCTTTGGTATTGGATATCTTGTTATTGCTTCAAATTTTTCTGGATCTGGTTTTATTCCGTCTGCTGTTATTAAGTGTCCAAGGTATACTACTTCTGATTTCAAAAAGCAGCATTTATTAGCATTGAGTTTTAAGTTATATTGTTGTAGTCTGTTGAATACCTTAATGAGATTTTTATTATGATGTTTAAGACTACTTCCAAAGACTATTATATCGTCTACATACAAGAAAGCTTCACATTCTAGACCTGATAGAGCTATCGTCAACATACGTTGAAAACTGTTCGATGATATCTTCAAACCAAAAGGCAACCGTGTATATTGGTAATGTCCGTCAGATGTTGAAAATGCTGTGTATGGTCGAGATTCTTGTTCAAGTTCGATTTGGTGGAAAGAGCTTGTCATGTCTAGTGTCGAGAAATATTTTGCTCTACCCAATCTGTCAAGTATATCTTCCAAGCGAGTTAAAGGAAATTTATCATTGACAATTTTGTCGTTTAATTTTCTAAAATCTATAACTAATCTCCATTTTTGCAATTCTGTTTGACCCTTTTTTGGTACTAATAACAGTGGTGCATTGTATGGGCTTATGGATGGTTCTATAATGTTATTTTCCAACAGTTTATTTACTTGATGGTTTATTTCTGTGGTTTGTGCATGTGGCAGACGGTAGTTTTTTATATATACGGGGTTATTGTCGTTTAATTCTATAGTTTGTTTATAAAAGTTATTAGTTGTTAGATATTCATCTTCTAGGTGGAATATATTTTGATATTTTTTTAGTATTGTAATAATGTTTTCCTTGTCTTTACCACTCAAGTTTTTTAGGTCGAAGTTGCTTAGTAGTTTTTCAAATCTTTCTGATATATGATGATTTTCGTGTTTATGGTTATTAATTGAAAGAATTTTGTACTTTTGTAGTGGAACTGTTTCTATTTTTAAATTTTTAATGTTTGCTATCTTGTCCGTAACGTTTATTATTCTAATATGTTGATATCCATTTTTTGGTACTATCGCGTTTGCTAGGTATACCGCTCTAACAATTTCTCTGTTTAATACTACTGCATCTTGTTCTAACTCAATACTAAATGGTAAAATTATTTCGCTTCTCTGAGGAACTATTATTTGATTAATTCTGAAAGTGTTATCATATATTGGAATAGTGACTTTTTCATTATTGTAGTTAAAAGTGAGTATATGTGACTCGTAGTCTATATTACATCTGTGTTTTGTCAAAAAGTCTCGCCCAAGAATTCCGTCGGTGTTGATTGGAAAATTATTTTCTACCAATTGTATTTTATGTCTAATTATTTCGTTATTTATGCAAATCTTAATAACTGTGGAGCCCAAAGATTTAATAATATTATCCGATATACCAGTCAAATTGCATTAATCATTTACATTCTCTTCATATCTATTAAGGAATTTTGTTTTACAGAGTGAAACATCTGCTCCTGTGTCTATTAAAAATGTCAGTTTGTTTTCTACATCCACTATTTTTAATTTTACATAATTTCTGAGGTTGGATGATATGCAATATATGTTTTTTGCTTCTAATATGTTCCCGTTGGAGACTCCATCTGTGTGGTCTCCGGGATAGTCGAGTTTCCCTGATCTTGTATTTGGTTAATGTTTAATAACTTAATAACTGTTATTAAGTATTTCAATTAATGTTTGAGTTTAATATTTGTTTTTATGCATTAAATAATTCATGTTTTTTGCGAAAGTGTGATTATTTGCGCTGACTTTCGTAGAATAGAACTTGTGTTGTTAACAATTGTCAAAGGATCAACTTGTACGTAGTTTTTTGTGAATCTTCTGTGTTTTAAGTAGTGCTAACTAAAATTGTGTTCAAAAAATTGCAAACTAATTTTGATTTTCTAGAAAATGTCAAGTTCAAAAATGCTGAAATTTTCGATTTATGGGTGAAAAATAATAAAAAAAAGTGTCTATTATTTTGGATTTTTTTATAGACAAAATTAAGTGTGAAGTTGATGATGAATTAAAGATAAAATTGAGAGATAAAGTTCGAAACCTTTGTAACTACATAAGCCAAAAAGGGGTGAAACACTCCAGGAGTATCAAAATCTTTAAAAGATATGAGATGGAATGGTTAGAGCGCGATACTATTTTTATAGTACCTCGAAAAATCAGTGTGACCGGCCGACCTAAATTAACCCATGGTGAGAGTAGTTCGAGAAGCAAACGCAAAGTAGCCTCCGAATTATCATCACAGCAAAAAGACGATACAAAGTTGTTGGTCCATGCTGCATCTATATCAACGAGAAAATTGCATGACATTAATTTGAAATTTGTTTTAAATAAGTTAGCCGTTTCATCGACTCCAACATCAGAAATTAGAAAACGGTTCGGCACAAAAGATTCGGATGTCGTGCTAATATCAGCAGAAAAAGCTTTAATGTTTTTATTAGAAAATGACTTAACAAAAATACAGTACATCAACATGAGTCAACTCAACAAATGCCACAACAGCAACATTTACCCATCTTACAAACGAGTTTACCAGTGCAGGTTTAAATGTAGGCCACCTGATATCAAATCTACCGAACGTTTTATTGAAGTCTCGCTGCAAAATTTAGTCGATCACACTGCTGGAAGAATTTTGTCGTACCAAGAGGATGTGCTCTACTCAATAGATGCAGAGAAATTGGTGTTGATCATGAGCTATGGATTTGATGGTTCTACTGGACAAAGATTATAAGCAAAAATTTGAGCAAGACACTTCAGATAGCCTAGATCAATCTCTATTTGTGACATCAGTCATACCTTTGAAAATGATGTCGACAGCAGGTACAGTCGTTTGGATGAATAGAACACCCCAGTCAGTCCGCTTTTGCAGACCATTGAAATTGGAACTCATAAAAGAAACAAAAGATCATATACTAAAAGAAAAACAGAGTATAGATCTGCAAATTAAAAATATAAAACCTTTTAAATACTTACTAAAAAATGGAAAATGCGTTACAGTAAAATATAATTTATGTATGACTTTAATTGATGGAAAAGTCTTAAATGTTTTAACCGAAACAAAAAGTATGCAGCAACGCCCCATCTGCAATTCGGGACCCAAGCAATTTAAAAATGAAAAAGACTTAAATTCTTATGTTTTTCAACCAAAGCCAAATGTTTTAAACTATGGAACTATGGAGTTCGTCCTGCATCTTGCGTACAAACTTGATTTGAAAAAATGGCAAGTTCGTGGCAGTACAGACAAAGAAATTGTAGCAGAAAAAAATAAAATCATACAAGATAAGTTTTGGCTTTAAATGGGTCTGCACGTAGATAAACCCAAAGCAAATGGCAGTGACACGACTAATGATGGCAACACAGCCAGAAGAGCATTTACTCAAACAGACCTCTTGGCATCGATCACAGGAATAAATGTCAATTTTTTTGAGCATCTGCATACCATTTTAATAGCACTTTCGTCTGAGTTCGAGATTGTTGCTGAATATGATGCTCAAATATTTTTTAGTAACTATGAATGGTATTGTATGTCAGCGACCTAACATAAAATATTAGTCCATTCTCATCAAATAGTAGAATCTTTACTTGTTCCGCTTGGGTGTCTAGGAGAAAATGCTTCCAAAGCACGAAATAAATTCTATAAAAAGGATAGAATTGGACATGCAAGGAGAGATACCAAAACACATAATTTGTTAGATATATATCATAGAGCAATGGACACTTCTGATCCATACATATCAAGTATATGTTTAAGTGTGCGTGCAAATTTTCAAATTTTTTTTTAAAGTATTTATTTATTGTATCTTCATATTTGAACTAACAATAAGTATTCAAATCTTAAATCTAAAAAAAAATTATTAGGCCCGACCAGTGTCGGACATAAACTTAGTGATAGTTATAAATAATACATTAGTAGTTATAATCAAGTAGTCCCATCTGGAGTGTTAGGTATAAGAGCCCGTGTGCCCCTCTTTTTTAGGCGGATGTGTCCAGTAAAGTTCAAAATATTACGAGCAAGCGGATTAGGATGTAATTCGAGTTTTGTTAAATATTTGCATGCGTATTTTGCAATTTCTTCAGTCACTAGTGGCATATTTAAATCACGATGTATAATAGAATTTTTGATGTACCATGGAGCCGATGTTATTAACCGTAAAATTTTGTTTTGCCTTCGTTGGATTCCCTCGACATTGGAAGCTAAAGCAGTGCCCTATAACTGAATTCCGTAGCACCATATTGGCTTCAAAAGCGACTTGTATAGTAAAAGTTTGCAGTCTAGGCTGAGTGTTGAGTTTCTGCCAATCAACCAATATATTTGAGTTAACTTAACTTTCATCTGAGTTAACTTAGAGTCAGTATGATGTTTCCATGTAAGCCTTCGATCAAGGTGTATTCCAAGGTATTTCACTTGGGAATGTTGAGGAATATTTTGATTGTTGATTCGAATGGGGGAGCAAGTATCTCTTCTTAGGGTGAACGTTATATGGACACACTTTTGTTCATTGACTTCAATTCTCCATAAGTTCAACAATATTTCCAGCTGGGTAATATGTTCCTGGAGATTGCGGGATGCCTCATAAGGGTTTTCGTGCACACTCATACAGGCTGTATCTTCGGCAAATGTAGAAATATGGATATTATTGCTCACAGGCATATCACAAGTATATATTAAATACAAGACAGGACCCAGAATACTACCAGAAGATATAGATTCGGGCACACTTGTGAACTCTCCTTCCACACCAGTGAACTTCCTATCAATAATATAACTTTCCAAAAGCTTTTGAAGGTTTATTGGCAGATATGTCTTCAATTTTAAAACTAGGCCTTCGTGCCATATGCGTTTGTTCAATCGTACTGTGCTGACTTCTAAAGCCAAATTGATGGTCCGGGATGCACCCATTATCAGTTAAAATTTTGGACAATTTAGTCATGAGCAGCCTTTCGAAAAGCTTTGAGATTGTAGATAGTAAGCTTATAGGCCTATATGACTCAGTCTTGATAAGATCTTTGCCCGCCTTTGGAATCATTTTGATCTTGGCAAGTTTCCAGTTATGTGTAAAATACTGCATTCTTAAAATAGCATTAAAAATAAATAGCAGGATTCTTATTGCAATATGAGGCAAGTTCATGAGCATTTTGTTACTAATGCCTTCAATACCTGGAGCTTTCTTCGGGTTGAGTTCAGCAATTGCTTTTTGTACTTCACGCATCTTAAACCTTACGAGGGGGTAGAGAAACTACACTCAGTAAATCAGCAGCACTCGTACATGAATTGGGAGTGCTCAGAAAATAAGTTACGTTTCTCACTATCGCGTCTTGCCCAGCCTCCGGTCGCAGTACGCAGTGGTGATTTAAGATCAACGGGTCTTTTAAGATTTCTAGTAGCGCGCCATAAAGAGTAATTAGATGCGGACGTTACATCAAGACCTTCTAAATACTTTTCCAGTAGTGCAGTTTTTTCCGACGATAGGAGCTCTTTGAGTCGTTTAGTACATTCTTTAAGTCTGATTTTATTTAGGAGTGATCTGTGTTGTTGCTATTCTCTTCTAGCTCTCCTTTTTTCACATACAAGACGTTCAATTTCCGTAGAATAAATTCTGTTGAAGCCGGTCTGCGGATAGGAGGTAGTGGCGTGTTCAGCAGCCTGTTTAATATTTTCGTTAAGATTGGCAATGTTAAATTCAATATGAACGCATGATCTAAGCTGAACGTTTTCTACGCAGTGACTACTAAGATATTTTTTGAATGCCAGCCAGTTGATTCCATTAATCATCTTCACATATGAGTTATTTAAATCACTCCTTAGTGGATTGAAAATTGTAACTATTGTTGGAGAGTGATCGGAGAACAGATATAGAGAGGCCTCTACGTGAATTAAGTCCCTGTGAATATTTTTCGTGACGGCAAAATCTATAACAACTGGAATTTTTCTTACATATGTAGGCCAGTAAGTAGGCTCCCCACTCGAAATGACATCTAAGCCCATTTTTGAAATTGTATTGAACAAGGCTCGACCTCTAGGTGTAACAAGACGCGATCCCCAGTACGTATGTTTTGCATTGTAGTCACCAGCTGCCACGAAACAAGATCCAAGCGATTTGTAGAACTTCTCATACTGATCTTCGGTAACTGAAAATCTGGGAGGTGAGTAAATTGATGATATCACGAAATTCGCACAAAAATTTTCTACGAAAATATTCGTAGCTTGCAAATATTCTTCACTAAGGTTGTCAAGGACATAGTGCTTGAGTCTTGACTTATCAAAATTGCTGATCCACCGCATGCTCTCCCTCTCGGGTTCTTTGTATCATAAAAAGTGTAACCATTTATTTTATATAAGCCTCTTGAGGTCAAATGAGTCTCAGAAACCAACATTATATCAATATTTTTTTCCATGAGGAAGTGCTCAAGTTCATTTTTATGTTGGCGAATGCCGTTTGCGTTCCAGAAACATATTTTTAACGTGTTCATGGTTTATTAACTAATGCTTGAAGCAGTGTATTCTGCATTCGCAGCATTTCTTGCATCATACTTGTCATATTTGTAGTAAAGTTGTTTATAGTTAGCCCCAGATTCTCAATAGTAACTTCAAGGCGACTAAAGTTAAAGCTTGAGTTTGAATTCGTTGAATTATTTGGCGGTGGAACATTTTGCGTGGGAATTGAACTAGTCTTAGCAGCATCAGCATACGATACACGTGAAGTAACTGGTTAGCTCATTTGAGCAAAAGTGGCGGAGTTCGCGTTGACTGGTTGAGCTGGAGTTAATTTGGGTTTTTGACCCATAGCCTGTTTAACGAAAGAATATACAGGGCACCCTCTATAGTTAGCTGTGTGATTACCTCCACAATTACTACATTTTTTTTTTTTGCTTGATGTTTTGGGTTAGTGCAGCAAGCAGGACCATGCAATTCACCGCAGATAACACACACTGTAGGTAACTTGCAGTAAGTTTTCGTATGGCCATATTCTTGGCAATTATGGCACTGTACGGGACATGAAAGCTTACGTGGCTCTTCAATTGTGATTTTTCGATGTAAGAGATACTTTACGCTATAAATTGGATGGGTTTAATTTTTTTTAATTGTATGTCATTCGGCTCCAGTTCAACCCGAAATAGGGGTTGGGGGACCTTTTCTCTATTAATTATGTTGGTAACATTTTTTACATTAAATCCTTGGTCGACAAGTGCACATTTTACTTCTTCGGGTTCAACACATGAATCTATGCCCTTTACTACTATCTGTAGGCCTTTAGCACTCTTAAGTTGGTATGTGTAAAAATTTGTTTTATTTTTTTCGAATTCACTAACAATTTTTCGGCAATCTTTTTCATTATATATTTGGCTTTTAGTTTCATCAATATTACCTCGTTTAATTGGAATGATGTGAAAAGTATTTTCACCAATGGTCGATAGCAGTTTTTTGATAAGCGCGTTAGAATTTTTTTCTCCCAGATAAATAGGTGGTGGCTTAAAAGACTTTTGCGATGATATGGAGGGCTTGTCGTCGGTGTTTTGCAAGAATGAAAAATGATTTTGACGATTGGTAGATGATGCGCTGTTATCCCTAGACATCTTTGGAGCAGATGAAATTTTTGAAGAATTAGGGCTTCGCCCACGCTTTACCACGGTTATATATCTGTCCATTCCCACTTGTACCTTGGGTTTTGAGCTACTGTTATCTGTAGTGATAACTTGGTTTAGTGATGAACGCGAGCCCGATGCGGATGATATCGCAGACTTAAATGAAGAAGTACTAGGCAATGGTAATGTTAACGATTCACTAGTTGGCATTGGACAAAGCGAAGTTGATCGATGACGAAAAAGTGGCTTTTCCGTTAGAAAAAGACTTTCATTAGGTTTATTATTTATATTGTTTTCATTAAGAGTTTCAGAACTCACAGTAAAATAAGCATTTCTGCCGTTAGAACTCACTTCAAAATTTTTTTCCTTTGAGGTACTCGTATATTTATAGTATTCCTCAAGGGCACTTTATTTGTGTTTTTTTTTTTGCTTGCAGTTTTTGGTTTGTTTTTGTTATTTCTACTATGTAAAAAATATTAGCAAAGCATAAAGCTTATTTATTAAAGTCAGTATGTACCTATTACGAATAATATGTACTACGAATATTTTTTTGTATAATATTTTGTTTGTTTAGTAAGTATGTAAAAAAGATTCCGCAATCGGCTGTTCGCTATTAAGGTACAACGAGGAACATGTTATAATAACACAATGTTACAAAAAACACTTTTTGTCAGAACTAGAAAAGCGACCTAGTGGGAGTTGTAGACCTAAATGAGGACATACAAAAACCGTTTTCAAAGATTTTGAAACACCCTCAAAAATTTGAGCTACTTTGAAGAAATTATTTTAGGATGGGTCGTAGTACTTTAGTACCATTAACTCATGAATTTTTTAACCAATTTAAAAACTTTAAACAGTTTTGAAAAAGCAAAGAACTTTTATAAAATGCATGCATTAATTGTATTGGGTAAGTTTTTATCAAACATTTTGAATTTTTTTATTTTTTGCGAAATTTTTCAATCTCAAAATTTGTTATTTTAATTTTCTTCTATAGAAAAAAAGGAGATATTATTTGTTACAACCGATTTATATTTGCAATAGTTATTAAACTTTTTCTAAAGTAAAAATATTGCGATTGCAGACTTTTTTTTTTGGTAAGCCACTTCACACAAATAATAGTCCTCTCCTTTATGGAACAGTTGATAGTGCCAAATCATTGAAGAAGATAATAGTAATGGGTGGTTTATAAACTCTTCAGACTTAATTTTCTTGAGTACACGGGAACAGCATCTACAAGTACTTTCCGGTTCATACTATTCGCTAGAACTATATGTGCACTCAAAAGCTGTTTTTAAGGCATCGTTTGCGTGGCTGCCCGTTTCGCGCAGGTATTCCAGTAGAATTCTAGTCAGCGAGTAAACCGCAAACATAAAAATTATTATGCTTATCACACATTGCATGATGATTACAAAATCTACAATTTTCCTTATTTTAAATAAAATAACAAAAATTAGAAATTTTAAAAACCCCCGACTTTTTTTTTTTAGAAAAGATGTTATATCTTCTAAACGGCTGGACCGATTTTCTTCAAACATAGCTAAGAACCCTCTCGATCAAGTCATCTTTCAAACAGAAAAAACTAAATGAAAATCGGTCCAGTCGTTTGGCCTGTACATGGACACGGACAGACACACAGATACACAGACACACAGACACACACTACAAACTTATAACACCTCTTTTTTAGTCGGGGGTTAATAAATATTTATAGGACTTCACGTGTCAATCTAGTTAATTTTTTTTACTTTTTTCTAAATGTTATTCACCAAATTATTATATTATTATTATTTTTATACATATATAACTGAAAATTGCATACAAAAACATTGTAATCTTTTTTAATGATTAAAAAATAGGACAAAATAACTCCCATTCATCTCTATCTTCCAGTATAATTCTTTAAAATTAAGACTAATTGACAATAAAGAAGAGTGTTTCTATTTTTGCATTACCGAATGTAATATCTTTACTTATTAGCAGCCTTATACATAACGAGAAACTGGCATAAGCGACAAAACTGAATATGGACCTAACAAGTTTTGCATTAAAATTCAGGCTAGGATTTAATAGTGGGTTAAAACTACATTATGCACCGATTTCTAATGTCAAATAGTTTGGAACTCGTTAAGACCATATTCAATTTTGCCACTTATGGTAAATGGCATGAAGGTTTTTGTTATCAATAAGTCGCTGAAGAGAGAAGAGAAGAAGAGAAAATTCATAAAAGCAGAACATAACTAATACATGTTTAGTGCTGTTCCACTGAAAAAATCGCTCTTGTAAATGTTTGATTGGTTATATAAAAAATATTTTTATGGGTAAATTTTATATGAATGAACGTTTGCATGTAGTGGTGCCTAAGACTGTATGTACTAGTTTTTTTCAATTTCTGGATACATACTCGGTACTCAACATCTACAAAAATATTTAAGCCAAATAAAAACTTATTTTTGATGTGTAAACATCTATACGCTAGGGGGTAAAATTCTTTTTCGCAATTAAATCACAAATTTTGCTGAGATTCACACCGCGTTGTCAAATCGGTGTGATCTACATATGTATGAGTGTATTAGTGTTTGAAAGAAGCAATACAAACTTATTTAAAATATTGTAAATATATATATAGGAATTTTCTGGTTTTTGTTTGTTTTATTTAACTTGATAATTGCTTTATTAGGGTTCCGTACACCAAAGGTGAATATGAACCGTAAGAGCTACGGACCTGAAATTTGGACACAGTGTGTAGACATTTGGCCACTGCAACAACAAATACATGAGAGTTAAAAATTAAAGGGTGTTCCAAAACGAGCAACGAAAAATTTTAAAATCGCATGTAATATACATGGGTGTTCAATCAGTGAATGCAATTTTGACTTTGTAATTTTGACAACTTGCTGTATCTTGGAAACCGTAAGAGCAAAACTCTTGAAATTTTCAAAAACGGTAAAACTAAAAAATCAAATAAATTTAAAATCGCCAAATCTAAAAAAATCGCCAAAATCAAAAACAAATCGCCAAAACGAAAAAAAGCACCAAATTAAAAAAATTTCTAGGACTAAAATAAATAGCGAAAAAACGGAAAAATCGCCAAAATAAAAAAAAAATTCTTAAACAAAAAAATCGCAAAAATGAAAAAAATCGCCTTAATAAAATAAACCAAAAATCAGAAAAAATCGCCAAAATGAAAAAAATCGCCAAAATGAAAAAACCCCAAAAACAGAAAAAATCGCCAAAATGAAAAAAATTGCGAAAATTAAAAAAAACCCAAAAAGAGAAAAAAACGCCAAAACGAGAAAAAAGCGATAAAACCGAAAAAATCGTTTAAACTGAAAAAACTTAAAAAAAGGAAGAAAGCTAAATCAAAAAAATGCTCAAAACCGAATGTGCGCGAGCCAAAGTCGCACTTTACTGAATTTATTTTAATTGCAATGCGTGCACAACAACAAGAACAGCGACAACTAAACGATGAACAACAGGAATTAAATATTAAAAGTAAAGGCATTTACCATAGGTGAGCACTGCAGTACCACGAAAGTTTCAGTAAAAATAATTAAAAAATTTTAACGAGTAAATTTTTACTGATTACTAAAATTTTTTTCTACAATTTTCAATTTCATATTATATGATGAAGTTCATTGAATTTTCAGTAATCAGTAATGCCCGTATTCATAATGAAATTCCACCAAGTGGCTAAATGTTTTTCATACAAAAGTTTCAAAATTTTAATGAAAAAACTTTGACACTTGCTACAATTTTATTGTGAATGCGGCCCTACGATTTTACTGGTAATGCAAATTAAATTTCATTAGCAGTAAAAATTTACTGAATATTTTCAGTAATCAGTAAATTTACTGCTTACTGCAATTTTTAATGCAATACATATATATTTACTAACCAAATAAGTTTAATAAAACAAACAAAAACCAAAAAATTGCTATGTATTTACAATATTTAAATTTTTGATACTTTTAATTAATTAATTTAAAAAAATACACTAAAAGCATAAGTACTTCAACATAAGTACTACAACTTAAAAAAAAATTTCATTACTAGATGTTTACACATCTCCTCTGTGATCGGACTCACATTGCTTTTTTTCTTAGAATTTTAAATTTTATAAACAGCATAAAAGTAACGTATTTATTAGAGATGTGCACGTGAGAGTTTTTTGACTCACGACACGCACGCTCACGCAGAAAAATATTTTACTCACACACTTTCACGCACAAATGATATTTAAAATTTTCACGATCACGCACTCTCACGAACAAAATATTCTTAATCACGCACGAGTGGTTTACAACTTATCATGATCACGCACGCTTACGAAAAAGTATGTAATCCAATTTGTATATTTTTTTTGGTTGAAAAATAGGTTTTTACACATACATATGTATGTGTGTACATTTAATACATATATTATGTAAAATTTACATTGCACAGTGGGGACTTTTAAAAAGTAAATGGCAATTAATCTGGAATTTCTAAACTACTGATTGGATTTATATGAAACACCTAACTTAGGCTTTATAAACATGTCAAGACAGCCTTCTGGCTTGAGCTGGATATGAGTTCCAGTGGGCCAGAGTTGACTACCTGATACTCAAAAAAAACTTCTGAGGCTTGTAACTTTATTAAAAATTATCCGATTTTTACCGGAAAAAGCATTTTGACATACACTTGAAATTCTTAAGAAATAATTTCCCAAGATGTGTTTCCGTATCTCTCGTAAGATATTTTACTCAAGACAAAAAAATTTTTTTTTTGCCTTGACCTTTTTTAGTATTTTGCCTATTACTTTTTAGTTTATTGTTGGATTTTAAATTAAAAGACATTAAATTTTTGAAAAAATTTCAAATAAAAGTAGGAAAAAAATTTATTAATATTAATATTAATTATTATTTAAATAATAATATAAATATTATGAAATCGCAAAAAGGCTAATAAATCAAAATTTTAAAATTTCCCTGAAAAAGGAATGTTTTTTTACGTATCTTCATTATTTTCAGTTTTTAAAAACTTTGTTTAATACATTTAATACATTTTTAATTGCATAGCGCTTAACACAATCGGCTTGGCCCACGATGTCGACAAGAATCTATCTGTCGCTTAGTTATATTGAAAAAAAAACAAAATAAGAAAATTTGTTTTTGTTTTCAATATAAGTAAGCGACAGATAATTTTTTGTCGACATCGTGGGCCAGGCCGAATGTATTAAGAATGTGCTTAGAGCCAATTATTTTGTATTTTGGACATGTACCCTACATTCAGCAATACCCTAAAATAGTAAATTTTAAAAACATTTTTTGTGTTTAAGCGCTTATAAAAAGTTGTGACGGTAGAATTTGAAAGTTTCAACTATAACATTTTATTATGTAGATAGATTTACACATTATTAACTAAAATTTAAGAGTGTTATTTGATAAATGGGGATATACGCGTAGACTTTCTGAAAAAGTCAAAATTTAGGGGAAAATATAGTTGTGCACCATAAAAAATATTTTAACATAATTTTATTTTTTTACATTGGTATGTTTGAATTTCATATGGGCCAGTTTACTACGCCTAAAAAAATTATAACAATAGCCCAATAGGAATGATATGTCGTGAGAGCGTGAGAATTCGTGCGTGATTATTAAAAATAGCTCACGCACGAGTAATTTTTTTAAGTCACGCACTCACGCGTGATTAATTATAAATTTGATCACGATCATGCGTGAATTCACGCGTGACACGATAAAATTACGACATTTGCACATCTCTAATATTTATAGCCTGGGCATACTATTTATGATGGCTGTGGACTCTGTACACAGCACTATTGAGACATTTACTCGAGATAAAACTATTTGGGCCCCTAGTGAATGGTGTACTATGATTTCAAATGCAAGAACTAATCCCGAAAATTATAAATGAATTTTAATGAATAATTTTAATTTACAAGATTGGAAAACATTTTCTCAAGCTATGTTTTCAACTTCAATAAAAATGTATTTTCCAATACTACGTTCTGCTTCTTTAGAAAAAAAATCCTATCATGAAATAAAAATTTATGTGCACTAGAGATGGGCGCAAAAAATTAAATCGGTCAGTGTTGTCAGTAGAGTTTTTAGAAAAATGCCTACGTAAAAACTTTTCCCTACGAAAATCCCTATGCAATTAATCATTTTAAATTAAAGAAACAGAAACTAGAAACACTAGTTTACACTTTACATACTTATATATTTTGACATATCAGGCGATTTTCTTCTCTTTTTATTTCCCAATGCAACGAGAAAAATGTACTAAAACTGTTTAAATTAATTAGAAATATTGTATAATATTCGAAAATAAAATATTTTACAGATTTCATATGTGTTTGCTAATCTTATTTTATTGAAACTAAAAATAGAAGAGTTCAGTATGTGGCATAAGTATTTTGACATTTTTTTTTTCATATCATATATCAAGGACGTGAGGACATTAAACTAAAGACAAATTTATAGGGAAGTACAAACAAAACGAATGGTTTCGAGTAAATGTATACACTATGTGCATAGGTTAGAAGTTTGCTTAGCGCCCTACCGTGTATCTAGATTTTCATCAATTTATACACAGATATAATATAGCCAGACGACGCAAGATTTTTATCAAAGTCATGATGTTACCCCGAAGAAAACTGGAATCATTACTATTTATATGGTATAATACGATATTGTACATTATTATATATTACAAAGATCCTAATTAATATTTGTTTTATTCAGTTATATTTCTACTCACCTTTTTGGTCATTTAGTTCCAATAGTTGTTTTATTTGTTTGGCAAATTCATTACTGAAAATAAAATAAGAGTTTTGTTGTATAAATTTTTTTATTAAGTATTTTGCATAAAAAATGATTATATGGAAGTTGGACCTTGTCTGTGGTGAGAGTCAGACTTATAACGAACAACAAAAGCAATTGCGTACTTTTAGGGCCATTATTGGGTTAAAATTTTTATAACCGACGAACGGATTTTCCCGACCGCCTTTGAATCTTATGAAACTTAGTTGTCTTTTTGCACGTTACTTAACTAAGATAAATATAAAATTTTGGACTTACATCTTCTGTTTTTCCTGAGATATGACTCTTAAAAGAATGAAAAAATCATTAAAAATACATACAAATAGTCTGCCAATATTGCTCATATCTTTAAAAGTTTTTAAGATACAGGGTCGATATTGGTCCCATTTAATAGGTATTGAGAATAGCTTCAAAACTGCATTTAGTTTAACTTTTTTTCTGAAAGGCCAAAGATCACTGTCACATGATTTAAAGTTTGGGGAACTATATCTCAAAAAATGAAATTTTTAAAATTCTAAAAAAAATATATGTTAATCCTGACAGTCTCTTCTGCATTTTGTGTCAAAAAATTTGAGTGAGCTCTTATTAGTTCCTGAGATATAGACAATAACTTGAAATTACTTGGGAAATTTGTATACTATTTTTTTTAATTTTTTATTAGAAAAAATATTCAAAATTTGTCTAATGTTTGTTTAATGAATAAAGTTTTCTATTAAACCGAAAGCAGCAATTTCACATCGTTATGGCAGTGATGCCAGAAGTAGGGAATTTTCCCTTTTTGTAGGAATTTTTCTGTAAAATTTTGAGCGTAGGGAAAAAATGACAGATTTTTAATTTTGAGAAAAATGTAGGGCATTTTGAAAAACTACCGCCTTTTCAATTTGTTACGACATAAAATGCAAAAATATTTCGACGATTTTTATTTGGGAGTTGAAATTTTTCACATATCTTAAAATTTGTTTGCAGAAACCGTGTATTATGAATCCCAACAATCTGGAAATTACTTACAATATCTATAGTTAAATGTGACAAATCGCAAAAATAATATAAATGTATATACATACGGGGTACATGTACATACATAAGAACCTTATTTTTAAACCTGCTATATCAAATGTGAAATGAAAACGGACAATGCATGTTAATCTTTGTATATATGTACAACATATTGAGTTTGTTTGACAGACAGTCACAATAGAAAAAGAAATGGACTTTCATTGTGTAAACTGACTTGTATATGAAACGTACAAAACTGTGTTGCCAATGCTCCACACAATGATCTTTTTTATACTTGAACATTCTACGAAAATATTTATTTAAAGAAAAGCAATGTGACTCCGATCACAGAGGAGATGTGTAAACATCTAGTAATGAAAAATTTTTTTAAGTTGGAAGTACTTATGCTTTTAGTATATTTTTTTAAATTAATTACAAAGGAATTTGTTGGTTTTTGTTTGTTTTATTAAACTTATTTGGTTAGTAAATGGGCACACTGCAGTATATATGTACCGCATTAAAAGTTGCAGTAAGCAGTAAATTTACTGGTTACTGAAAAAATTCAGTAAATTTTTACTGCTAATGAAATTTAATTTGCATTACCTGTAAAATCGTACGGCCTTACGATTCATAATAAAATTGTAGCAAGTGGCAAAGTTTTTTTCATTCAAATTTTGGAACTTTTGTATGACAAAAATTCAATGCACCTCATCATATAATAAATCATTTAGGCACTTTATGGAAATTGTAGAAAAAATTTTAGTAATCAGTAAAAATTTAGTGGTTAAAAATTTTTTATTATTTTTACTGAAATTTTAGTGGTATTGCAAAGTGCTCATCTATGGTAAATGCCTTTACTTTTACTTTTTTATTTTTAATTCCTGTTGTTCATCGTTTAGTTGTTGCTGTTCTTGTTGTTGTGTACGCATTGCAATTAAAATAAATTCAGTAAAGTGCGACTTTGACTAGCGCATGAAAGGTTCCGTACATTCGGTTTTGAACATTTTTTGATGTGGCTTTTTTCTTTTTTTAAGTTTTTCCAGCTTAAACGATTTTTTCAGTTTCGTCGCTTTTTTCTCTTTTTAACGTTTTTTTTCTCTATTTGGCTTTTTTTTAATTTTCGCAATTTTTTTCATTTTGGAGATTTTTTCCATTTTGGCGACTTTTTTCTGTTTTTGGGGTTTGTTTCATTTTGGCTATTTTTTTCATTTTGGCGATTTTTTCTGTTTTTGGGGGTTTTTTTAATTTTGGCGATTTTTTATTTTGGCGATTTTTTTCATTTTGGCGATTATTTTTCTGTTTTTGGGTTTTTTCACTGTGGCGATTTTTTCACTCTGGCGATTTTCCGGTTTTATGCGATTTATCTTAGTCCTAGAAATTTTTTTTAATTTGGTGCTTTTTTCGTTTTGGCAATTTTTTTTTTGTTTTTGGCGATTTTTTTAGATTTGGCGATTTTATAATTTTTTGATTTTTTAGTTTTACCGTTATTGAAATTTTCAAGAGTTTTGATCTTACGGTTTCCAAGATATAGCAAGTTGTCAAAATTATAAAGTCAAAATTGCATTAACTGATGGAACACCCTTGACTTTAAATTTTTTAAATTAACTGTTAATTCTTGTAGTCTGTATAAAAATACACTAACTTTACAAATTTCAAGTGTATATATGTACATACAATTGTATGCATATTACATGGGATTTTAACATTTTTCGTTGCTCGTTTTGGAACACCCTTTAATTTTTAACCCTCATGTATTTGTTGTTGTAGCGGCCAAATGTCTACACACTGTGTCCAAATTTCAGGTCCGTAGCTCTTACGGTTCTCGAGAAAATACCCTGTGACAGAGGGACGGACAGCGTAGCGAAAACAATAGGGTTCATTTTCACCTTTGGTGTACGGAACCCTAATAAAGCAATTATCATTTTCACCTTTGGTGTACGGAACCCTAATAAAGCAATTATCAAGTTAAATAAAACAAAAAAAAACCAGCAAATTCCTATGTATTTACAATATTTTAAATAAGTTCCCTATCGGAAATTTGGATAACTTTAAACTAACTTTAAGCTAACCATTTCGCAACTAGTACTGACTGACACTTGGATTACTTTGCAATGTAATCAACTGACTATTTTAACATTGCGATGTCCTAGGCGGAAGTCAATTCTCTCACTCTGCACTACTTTAAGCTAATTTAAAGTTTACTTTTTTGAATCATCTGGTAGTCAGTAAATTTAAAAAAAAAAAAATTCTAGGGCTCGAACATGTAATATCACACGTTGCAGTGTTGGTATCTCGACGAAGAGCAAAAGCACATTAAGCTGTTGTAAAAAGGGTAAAAAGCGTAAAAGAGGGTAAAAAAGCACGAAGATATTTTTTTAAATTTAAAAAAAAACCAGGAGTCAAATAATATAGAAGCATATACACACATACATACATACATACAATAGCAGGTGAAGCTTAGGCTTAGATTAAGATATGAATGTTACTGAAAACTCATTTACACATAAAGAATGCATTAAAAGCACACCACTCTTTTCTTAAGTACTCTTAACTTAAAAGTTTTGGTTTTTGCGATATTCACCCTTATTCCAGTTGTCAACATTGACAGCATGTCAATACTATATGAAAAAATTGGGGGTTGACTACCCGTTGTCTAAAACAACTGACTGCTATTGATAACCTCATGCTTTCAATCGAAATCGTCTCTTAAAATTTAAACACTCTTGTGCGTTGAATGCAAATTTACCTACATTTTGTTGTAAACGTAAACATTTTGATTTACTTTGCACTTACAAATTAACAGCCTTATGAAAAGTCCGAAATCGGCCCTTAAAATTTAACCACCATATAGTATGATTAATTATTTGTGTAAGCTTTAAAAAATGCTTATTGCATACTATTTTCAAACAATTATTATGCAGAAAATTATGTGGTATTTTCCAGTTAATTCCGTTTTTTATTTTGGAAAAAATTCAATTTTTTAATCCCAATTATGAAAATTTTTCTACATTGTTTTTAACATATGTAGTTTCCGTTATTGTCATTAAAAATAATTTAAGAAGCCTCAGTTAAAAGATGCTGATATTAGCGCTTAAAAGTATTTTAGTTTTGTAAATTAAAAATATTTTTATTTAACAAAAAAGCACCAAAAGCACTGTAAGAAATTGTTAAAAGCACTGTAAATACCCGCTTTTTAAAAAAGGGTATTAGCCCAAATTTCGCGTTTATGAAAAGGTAGAAAGCACCAAAAAATACCCGAAACGCACCAAAATACCATCACTGACACGTTGTGTACTCAACGCGCTACCACTCGGCTAAGCTGCCATCTAAAATAACAACAGCAAAATGTTTATATAAAACTGAAATGAGTTTTAAAGTAGCTGAGAATAAATTTGTTGGCTCTCACCAAATGCGATTAAGTACTAAAATTAAGAATTAATTTTGGGTTTGTTCTGGATGACTTTGTAGCTAGCTATTAGTCAGTCCAAGAAAAGTTAACTATAAGTTAACTATTTTTGTAGTCAACCACACTTTTTTCTCCGACAGGGTTTGTATTGCTTCTTTCAAATACTAATACACTCATACATAGCTCACACCGATTTGACAACGCTATGTGCATCTCACTCAAAATTTGTGATTGTATTGTAAAACTGATTTTTACCTCCCAGCGTACAATTTCTACACATCAAAAATAAATAAAATAGTTATGTAAATGAGACATTTTTAGATTTAGTTGAACTGTAGTGAATTTCAATCAGAAATAATTTCTAATTCGGGGTTAAGTTTAGTAATTTCAATTCTTATTGAATGAAATATTTTTTTATTAATTAATGTGAGTTTCTAAAGAAGAGAAGAAAAATTAAACTAGACTTTTAAGCTGGGGGAAATACCGATATTTTTCTGTGCAGCAACGCACTTCATCAACACCCTAGTATATCTACTTGGGTAGAGATTGTTATTAACATCAGCTATTTAACGTAAATTCTAATAAAACGGAATGTGAGAAATAATTGTTGTGTACAATTATTGATTTACCTTTGGTAAATACATATCGTTAGCTTAATACGAAAAGGCCCTAACTCATGTTTTTCATAATTTACAGGAGAAGGAAAAAAATAAATAAAAAAAGATGCAATATTGATACAAAATTGTTTTAAACGCAATATTATGTGCTTATGTAAAGCGTTTTTAATAAAAATTTCGTTGAACAATATTTTGTAACAATATTGCATCTTTTTTTATTTAGTTTTTTCCTCCTCCTGTAAACTATGAAAAACATGAGTTAGGGTCTTTTCGTATTAAGCTAACGATATGTATTTACCAAAGGTAAATCAATAATTGTACACAACAATCATTTCTCACATTCCGTTTCATTAGAATTTACGTTAAATAGCTTATGTTAATAACAATCTCTACCCAAATAGATAGACTAGGGTGTTGATGAAGTGCGTTGCTGCACAGAAAAATATCGGTATTTCCCCCAGCTTAAAAGTCTAGTTTAATTTTTCTTCTGTTCTTTAGAAACTCACATTAATTAATAAAAAAATATTTCATTCAATAAGAATTGAAATTACTGAACTTAACCCCGAATTAGAAATTATTTCTGATTGAAATTCACTACAGTTCAACTAAATCTAAAAATGTCTCATTTACATAACTATTTTATTTATTTTTGATGTGTAAAAATTGTACGCTGGGGAGGTAAAAATCATTTTTACAATACAATCACAAATTTTGAGTGAGATGCACATAGCGTTGTCAAATCGGTGTGAGCTATGTATGAGTGTATTAGTATTTGAAAGAAGCAATACAAACCCTGTCGGAGAAAGTGTGGTTGACTACAAAAATAGTTAACTTATAGTTAACTTTTCTTAGACTGACTAATAGCTAGCTTCAAAGTCATCCAGAACAAACCCAAAATTAATTCTTAATTTTAGTACGTAATCGCATTTGGTGAGAGCCAACAAATTTATTCTCAGCTACTTTAAAACTCATTTCAGTTTTATATTAACATTTTGCTGTTGTTATTTTAGATGGCAGCTTAGCCGAGTGGTAGCGCGTTGAGTACACAACGTGTCAGTGATGGTATTTTGGTGCGTTTCGGGTATTTTTTGGTGCTTTCTACCTTTTCATAAACGCGAAATTTGGGCTAATACCCTTTTTTAAAAAGCGGGTATTTACAGTGCTTTTAACAATTTCTTACAGTGCTTTTGGTGCTTTTTTGTTAAATAAAAATATTTTTAATTTACAAAACTAAAATACTTTTAAGCGCTAATATCAGCATCTTTTAACTGAGGCTTCTTAAATTATTTTTAATGACAATAACGGAAACTACATATGTTAAAAACAATGTAGAAAAATTTTCATAATTGGGATTAAAAAATTGAATTTTTTCCAAAATAAAAAACGGAATTAACTGGAAAATACCACATAATTTTCTGCATAATAATTGTTTGAAAATAGTATGCAATAAGCATTTTTTAAAGCTTACACAAATAATTAATCATACTATATGGTGGTTAAATTTTAAGGGCCGATTTCGGACTTTTCATAAGGCTGTTAATTTGTAAGTGCAAAGTAAATCAAAATGTTTACGTTTACAACAAAATGTAGGTAAATTTGCATTCAACGCACAAGAGTGGTTAAATTTTAAGAGACGATTTCGATTGAAAGCATGAGGTTATCAATAGCAGTCAGTTGTTTTAGACAACGGGTAGTCAACCCCCAATTTTTTCATATAGTATTGACATGCTGTCAATGTTGACAACTGGAATAAGGGTGAATATCGCAAAAACCAAAACTTTTAAGTTAAGAGTACTTAAGAAAAGAGTGGTGCTTTTAATGCATTCTTTATGTGTAAATGAGTTTTCAGTAACATTCATATCTTAATCTAAGCCTAAGCTTCACCTGCTATTGTATGTATGTATGTATGTGTGTATATGCTTCTATATTATTTGACTCCTGGTTTTTTTTTAAATTTAAAAAAATATCTTCGTGCTTTTTTACCCTCTTTTACGCTTTTTACCCTTTTTACAACAGCTTAATGTGCTTTTGCTCTTCGTCGAGATACCAACACTGCAGCGAGTGATATTACATGTTCGAGCCATTTTTTTTTAATTTACTGACTACCAGGTGATTCAAAAAAGTAAACTTTAAATTAGCTTAAAGTAGTGCAAAGTGAGAGAATTGACTACCGCCTAGGACATCGCAATGTTAAAATAGTCAGTTGATTACATTGCAAAGTAATCCAAGTGTCAGTCAGTACTAGTTGCGAAATAGTTAGCTTAAAGTTAGTTTAAAGTTATCCAAATTTGCGATAGGGAACTTATTTAAAATATTGTAAATACATAGGAATTTGCTGGTTTTTTTTGTTTTATTTAACTTGATAATTGCTTTATTAGGGTTCCGTACACCAAAGGTGAAAATGATAATTGCTTTATTAGGGTTCCGTACACCAAAGGTGAAAATGAACCCTATTGTTTTCGCTACGCTGTCCGTCCCTCTGTCACAGGGTATTTTCTCGAGAACCGTAAGAGCTACGGACCTGAAATTTGGACACAGTGTGTAGACATTTGGCCGCTACAACAACAAATACATGAGGGTTAAAAATTAAAGGGTGTTCCAAAACGAGCAACGAAAAATGTTAAAATCCCATGTAATATGCATACAATTGTATGTACATATATACACTTGAAATTTGTAAAGTTAGTGTATTTTTATACAGACTACAAGAATTAACAGTTAATTTAAAAAATTTAAAGTCAAGGGTGTTCCATCAGTTAATGCAATTTTGACTTTGTAATTTTGACAACTTGCTATATCTTGGAAACCGTAAGATCAAAACTCTTGAAAATTTCAATAACGGTAAAACTAAAAAATCAAAAAATTATAAAATCGCCAAATCTAAAAAAATCGCCAAAAACAAAAAAAAATTGCCAAAACGAAAAAAGCACCAAATTAAAAAAAATTTCTAGGACTAAGATAAATCGCATAAAACCGGAAAATCGCCACAGTGAAAAAATCGCCACAGTGAAAAAACCCAAAAACAGAAAAATAATCGCCAAAATGAAAAAAATCGCCAAAATAAAAAATCGCCAAAATTAAAAAAACCCCCAAAAACAGAAAAAATCGCCAAAATGAAAAAAATAGCCAAAATGAAACAAACCCCAAAAACAGAAAAAAGTCGCCAAAATGGAAAAAATCTCCAAAATGAAAAAAATTGCGAAAATTAAAAAAAAGCCAAATAGAGAAAAAAAACGTTAAAAAGAGAAAAAAGCGACGAAACTGAAAAAATCGTTTAAGCTGGAAAAACTTAAAAAAAGAAAAAAGCCACATCAAAAAATGTTCAAAACCGAATGTACGGAACCTTTCATGCGCTAGTCAAAGTCGCACTTTACTGAATTTATTTTAATTGCAATGCGTACACAACAACAAGAACAGCAACAACTAAACGATGAACAACAGGAATTAAAAATAAAAAAGTAAAAGTAAAGGCATTTACCATAGATGAGCACTTTGCAATACCACTAAAATTTCAGTAAAAATAATAAAAAATTTTTAACCACTAAATTTTTACTGATTACTAAAATTTTTTCTACAATTTCCATAAAGTGCCTAAATGATTTATTATATGATGAGGTGCATTGAATTTTTGTCATACAAAAGTTCCAAAATTTGAATGAAAAAAACTTTGCCACTTGCTACAATTTTATTATGAATCGTAAGGCCGTACGATTTTACAGGTAATGCAAATTAAATTTCATTAGCAGTAAAAATTTACTGAATTTTTTCAGTAACCAGTAAATTTACTGCTTACTGCAACTTTTAATGCGGTACATATATACTGCAGTGTGCCCATTTACTAACCAAATAAGTTTAATAAAACAAACAAAAACCAACAAATTCCTTTGTATTTACAATATTGAAAGTTTTGATACTTTTAATTAATTAATTTAAAAAAATATACTAAAAGCATAAGTACTTCCAACTTAAAAAAAATTTCATTACTAGATGTTTACACATCTCCCCTGTGATCGGACTCACATTGCTTTTTTTAACTCTATATTCCACATATTTTGTATATTTTTGGAATAAAAAGTGCTGCTATAAAAAAATTTAAATTAGATAATTTATTTATGTATATAAATAATATAGAAAAAAGAAATTAAATCATTTTGGTGGTATTTGAATATTCTCGGTGTATTTTTTTCATAAAAAATGCGACAGAAATCTGCTCGTTTTGTGTGTTTTATGCTCTTGCTTTAGATTTTTGTTAGTAGTTGTGCTGTGTACGTATGCAAAGCAGAATGCTAGCAGAGCCTGCAGGGCAATGGGATGGTGGACACTGCTTTAAGTACATAAAAAAACTAATAATTTGCATAATTAAGGTGATGGATTTATTTCTTTCGTTAATTGTGTTTTTATTCATTTGTTGCGATGGGGGAGAAAATGCTAAAAAAGGGTGTTAATGAAAAATTGAATAACTTTTACAGTTTTTATCCGATTTGAAAAAATAAAGCCATATTTTGTTAAGAACTAAAGTTGCTTTATAAAGGGTGTCCCAACAAGAACGCAAGATTTAAATTTGGCGCCATTTGAAGTGTAATTGTTTGACATTTGAACAATTGTTATTGTTTGCTAGTAGAAGGTACGAGGTTAGTAAAAATGGAGCGCTACACGAATGAACAACGCATTCTCATTGTGAAATTGTTTTACCAAAATGGTGAAATTTGGGGTCACAATAATGCTCCAAAAGAGTCAACTGTAAAGAGATGAATGGATAAATTTGCCGAAACTGGGTCTGTTAGTGATGTAAAGACAACAACGCGCCTTCGACCAGGTCGATCGACCGAAAATGTCGCAGCTATATGTGATGATGTAGCTCAAACGCAGGTCAAGCGCAAACAGTCAATGGTGTTCGGTATCGTGAAATGATAACCAGTTTTTTTGTGCCTAGAATTGAAGAAATGAATGCGGAGGGCATGTGGTTTCAACAAGACGGCGCCACATGTCATACAGCCAGTGAAACAATTCAATTGCTACATCAGTCATTTCCCGGTCGTGTTATTTCGCGTTTTGGAGACCAGAATTGCCCGCCTAGATCGTGCGATTTAACACCATTAGACTTTTTTCTTTGGGGTTTTTTGAAGTCGATGGTTTACGCGAATAAGCCGACGACGACTCAAGCCTTAAAAGAGGAAATTGGACGCTGCATTAATAAAATTCCGCAGCATTTATGCAAAACGGCCATTGAAAATTTCATTAAAAGATCGCGTGTGTGCCTGCAAAGCCGCGGCGGCCATCTGCCCGATTTGTTGTTCCACACATAACCTCATTTTGTCTACTTTACGATATAATAAAGTTTCACGATTTTTTTTTTTTTTTTAATATCTGTGTTTTATTTAAAATTTAAATCTTGCGTTCTTGTTGGGACAACCTTTACATTAGTATAAAGTTTTATAAGCTTTCATATCAAAATAAGCAATGAAAAGCTACTAAAATGAAAAAATTTCATAAATTTTATTATTTCTTTTGGATATTCTTAACAAAAACAATACTCAAAACTTTCAAATGTATCAAGATGTGTACATCTTTTTGAAGCGTAATCAGTTTTCTTTCTTAAAGCATTAAAAAAATATAGATTTAAAAAAACTGACTTAGTTATAGTTCGATAAGTTGTCGAACATCACCGAAAACGGTATTTTCAGAATAACTTCGGAATTTTAGGGTGTTTCTGAAATTTTTTGACACAATTTGCAACGTACTCAACATGACCTACAACTCACGCTGGTCCTTTTCCATGTTATTTTTTTTATTTTAACACCGTGTAATAGATAATAATAGAGCAAATATTATATGAATCTAACATTCGACTTTCGTTAGCTAACGAAGATCGAAAATCGAATGCAACTATAATAAGGGCCGTAGTTGAACCTAAGCACAGTTTCATGAAGCTGATTAAAACCAATATTGTTTAATGTTCCGATAAAAGTCAAAACTGACTTAGATTCTACGGCGGTCTGAATATAAACAAAAATATATATTAAAAAAAAGCCGGGATACACTATCCATACATACACAATCGTGCGAGTTTTTATAAAATACAAGCCTGGTATGATAGAGTCTATGAAAATTTTTAAAAGACAATAACAATTCATAAGATCAGCGTTATATTTTTTCGTAGATCGGGCGATTGTGTGGGATGGTAAGTCGTGGCCTTAAATAATATCAAAATTTAAATAAAGACAAATTTTAGGGTAACAGAAATGGCAGAAGCATGTTATTGGTCAAGATTAAGCTCTAAACGGCAAAAAAAAGTTGTAAATAAGACCATATCCAATTTTTTTATTTTTGATGGGATGTTTTAATGTGAAATTTTACTATCCATGCACCTTTTATTTTGATTCATTATTTAGTAAATATCTTTATTTTTATAAATTTCTCACATGTTAAGAAGACAACAGCAGAATTAATACAATTAAAGGACGAAGTCGATATTTTAAGAGAATCCAATGAAAAACTTAAACTGTGTGAAGCACAGGTGAATTTGTTTAAAAAAAAAATGGAGGACTACAACGATTTAAAAAAACAGATAAAATTGTTAGATGAGCGCAGTGCTGAGTATTTGCAACAAAATGTGCAGTTTGAAGAAGATGTCAAGAAGTGCGCAGCCCTTAAAGGACAAGTTGAACTTTACAAGAAAGAAGTAATATTATAACGATAACAGAATTATTTTATAATGTTGTGATAATTTATTTAAGGTGCAAGAGTTACACATAAAATTAGACAACGAAATGGAGAAAAATATAAAACTCCAGTTTGAACACAAAAACATGGAAAGCACTATAACTGCGCTTAATCGCTCAAAAGATAACTTGTTAAAGGAACGAGATAGCTTGAAAGAAGCAATAGACGAACTAAAATGTGGGCAATTATCTAAAAGTTTGGAAGGTAAGTAAAAATCGCTATTAATATCTTATATATATATATATTTACGGCACAATAGGAAAATTTAACAAGAAACCGTCTGAGTGTAAACAAACGAGCAGTTTTAAATAAGAATTGAATATAATTGCTTCAAGAAAAACTGCCAAGTCTAAAACAAGCCTAAGCTCAGGTTAAAATAAAACTTCTATCTACTAATTTACAATTTTTTTTGAAAAACATTTTTCTGTTCCAAAACGAGCAACGAAAAATTTTAAAATCCCATGTAATTTACATACAATTGTACAGGATGGGCCAAAAGAAACCAAGGGGTGTAAAAGTTTAATAACTTTTTTGTTTATTAACTTTTTTTTATTTTTTCTTTCAGATTATATAAGTAGATTAGTAATGGGGACGATAGTCCTGTTTTGGGAATTCAAAACCGGGAAAAAATTAAAACGATGGCAACCCTGTTACAAATGGGGGGATTTTGGGGATTTTCATGCTGAGAGTTTCTTGGCTATGTGTGTGTGTGTGTGAGTTTGATTCTTTGTTTATGTGTATGTATACTTGTGTGCCCAGCTTTTGTTGTTATTGTAGAGAAATGTTGTGCTTATAGTGCATGGATGTATGTATATGTGGGTGTTGTATGTGTGTATGTGTGTGAGTTTGATTCTTTCTGTGTATGGGAATGTATGTACACTTCTGTGTACAGGTTTTGTTGTTATTGTAGAGAAACGTTGTCCTTACAGTGGATGTATACATACAGTGTATGTATGTGTGGGATGTTTGTGTGTGTGTATGTATGTGTGCGTGTATATGTGTGCGTTTTTGTATTTAATTGTGTGTTTGTCGGTCTCAGATACTTTTGTCGTAGTGGCAGACAATCATTATACCCAGTAGGAAATGTCGATGGTGAAAATGTACTGAGTCGCTTTTGACTTTGTCACCAGTACTACTATATAATTCAATAATTTTCACTATAGACATTTAGCATATGCTTGTCATTTAAAAGATACTAGTAACACTAAAACAATTGAATAGGTATGACTACGTGGTTCTTATTGGAACGTAGAGATATACCAACCAGACAGTTAGTTACTGGTATATTTCTATAATTTATGTACATACAAAAAGGTATGTATATTGACAAGTTGTTGCAAAATCTTTCCTTTTTACTGACAGATAGAATAAAACGTATTATACTATAATGGTCACTAGAATTTTAGTGTTGACACAAAGACACTTGATCCCTGTCTGACTGCAGGGTAGTGACAACGAATTCGTGTGTATGTAGAATCATTATTTTTGTTGTTGTGAGTTGTCGTTGCTATGCATATGTATGGTTATTGTGCTCGTATGTATGCATGCATTTTTTTATTTCTGGGGAAATATTCTAGTAGCTGCATATAGTGGCAACCCTGATATCTGCTGAAAATGGAAGTGGAGAGGGAATGTATTTGATAATGAATGTTTTTGGAGTAATGTACGTGATCGTATGGTGGGGGACGAAGGTGATGTTATGAAATCTTCGTTTATTTATTTAAGAAATATTGTTTCGTATTTCATGACAGAGGAGTTTGAATTTCATAATATTATAAAATTTTATTATGTATGTATGTTTGTGTATTACGTGATCACTTCTTTGTGTATGTGTGTGTGCCAGTATGTAAATGATTTTCTCGCGCTGGTATTTATATGTAGATACAAATAAATTGTTTTCAGTATCGACATTTGGTACTATAAAATACTATCATATGTCTGGACTTCCCTAATCTTATTATGTTTTTATACTTACGCTTGTTTTATATTTTCTCATACTTAAATTTGTCTCGCGTTAAAGTCTGCCTGTGTGATATTTGTTTATATTACAGATTTTGTTTATTTCAATCTTTGAATACATTTTTTTTTTGTCATTGATGTCTTTTGTTCTTCTTGTTGTTGGTGTTGTTGTTGTAAATATTCGTCTGTGTATAGATGCGATATATTCAGTTTTTTTTTTATTTGAAAATAAAAACGTTTTAATTTTTATCTGCGTTTACTTAAAAGTTTGTGAGGATTTTCTGTTTTTAAGTAAAACTGAATTCCTGAAGATACATACTCTATAGTAATAGCAACTATAATAGAAATATTTCTTATACTTAATTTAAATTTTTTTAAAGTTGATGCAACGTTAGTAAGTTAACGTTAGAAATTTTTGGGGTGCATAATTTTTTCTAACTATAGACTTTTTTCTTCACTTTCTACATTTGTTTTCGAAATCTTGCTTTGCTTTATGAAAATGTATAAACATTTTTAAATGAAACTGATCCGGCACTCCAGCTTATATACTGATAGTTTTTTTTTTTCTTTGGTAGTCAACTTACTTCTTTTTTTATTTTTATTGATAAACATTTAAAATCAAAAGGGAGCTTTATATTGAAACTATTATTTTCATAATTGTTGAAAACAATCACTAGTTTTTTTTTTTTTTTTTTTTTTTTCTTTTTTTTTTTTTTGTGATGAAATCATTTGAAGTTGAAGCTGATATCTTTGCTTACTGTTTTAAATTAAAATTTTATTCAATAGAATAAAAGGAGCTTTTTTCTTAAATTCTGATGCAGGTAAGATCGGATATGAGACTGAATTTAAATGTACTTTTAAATTAGTCACAATGAACAAACTTATTTTCTTGTTGAAAAGCGATCATCAGAAAACGAAGTGGTTTTCAGAGACTTTAGGTATACCCTTTCGACGGTTCCTCTAGGATACAAGATGACTTTGTTTGACGAAATTTCTGTTGCTTTATACTGATAATATGTTTACATTAATAAGGTACATATGTATATGTTTATTTTATGAAGGGCTATTACCTATGGCTTTCATTGACGTTCTATATGATTTTTTTTTTCTCATTTTATTAAAGTTCAGCGTGTTGTGTGTATATTTCTGAAATGTTTAAGTGTGCTTTGTGTGTCCATCGGACAGAGTGTACGTATTAGTTGGTCAGTCAGTCTATATATTTATTTATTTTTTTCTTCTAATGTGCCACTCCTTTTTTCAGATTTTACTACTTGGAATAGAGTATTTTTGTCTAATTTTTTTCTGGGTATCTACATACATTAGTTAAATATGTCTATGAATTTTTAAGAAAAAATTTTAAATAAAATATTGGAAAAAGAATTAATTATGTGAATGGTTTTTATTTCTTTATTAGCTTTACTTCACTAGATCAAAAAAAATTCTTGTTTTTGCTTATTTGCAAATTCTTGTTTTCATGTCGCTTAAACATGTACAGTCTTGTTTTCATATCGCTTAGACATGCACAGTCTTGTTTTCATGATGCTTAGACATGCATAGTCTTGTTTTCATGATGCTTAAACATGTACAGTCTTGTTTTCTTTGAGAGGTTATGCACAAGACAAATTGAATTTCACAATATTATGAAATTCCATTAAAAGAGAAACAGTTTAGACAATCGGATAAGTCCTTATATTTTTCACTACATACAAGTTTCTTTTATTTTATATTCGAATAGATGAATCCTAACTTTCCTTTAAAAAATAACACAAAACAAGGATAAATTTAGTTTAATTTTATTTATATTAATAATACATTTTAATTTAATTTTATTTATTATTATTATAATGATGGAAACATTTCATAATATCCAACTATTAAATTTTCTAATATACTTTTACGCAAAAAATATATTGTACATCTGCAAGTATCTGGTCCTTCCTCACACTCAGGATTATACCAAGGACAGCTTCTGAAGTGGCCTTCTGTGTTGTCTTCATCTTCCATGATACCATATTCTTCGTTCTCATCCAGCATATTTTGAAAAAATTTGATCATCTCCCAATGATCGAAAAGCCTGAAGCTTTCAAAATCTCTTATAAATTGGTTTAGAGTACGTCTGATTTGACTCATTTTATTTGCTTATAAGTTAATGAATGATGATTGTTTGAAGGTTCCTTTAAGACTAATTTCCTCTTTTAAATTTTTAAAGTAGTATCTCTTGATCTTTAAAATATCTATACCATCATCTATATTCCATACCTCTTTTTTAGCACTCTATCTCTCTCTACCCCTTTTCTCTCTATAACTGTCTCTTTCTGTCTATCACTACCCCTCCACTTATTCACTATTTCACCATATTTTCGATTAGCCTTCTTGAAGTCGTCATCGCTACTTTCAAGATCATTTTCAGTTAAACATTCAAAATGCGGAGAAGTAAATGAAAAAAAAAAAAATAAATAAATAAAACAAAAATGGAGTCTACAACAAATCTGACATCAAAATTTAATTCACTAAAAAATAAAACCTTAATCCACATAAAGGAGCTTGAGACATCAACTAAATACACCATTCGAAAAGTGTGAAGAGTAACAACAAAATATGGACCAACACTAAAAGTTGAAATGGAAAACCACATAATGTTCCTCCCAAAGCGATATAATGCTTTAACCGATGCTGAAATTAAAGAACTCTCGAGCGGATCATATTGCTTAAGTAGAGAAGGTGAACAAAGCTTAATTGTTGAAAGCGAGCTGAGTGAATTTCTAATTCAAAATTCCCAATTTCCAATTTGGCAATAATATATAATAATTTTGTATTTTAAATTATAAATAAAAATACATGAAAGAGTTTTGTAAAATATAAATGTTTGTGCTTTTTTATTTAATATTTTCAGTTATTTCATAAAGAAATTTAAGACATAAATGACCACAGGTAAATGTATTGAAGTTCTGATGTTGATTATAGTTGTATTTTATATTTCTACCAAGATATTTGACTACTTCCGAAGGAGGTTGTAAGTTTCCAAAGCTGTCGAAATATTCTTTTTCATTGTTGTTTTTATAATATGCTACCCAATGTGTACCAGGTCCTGTTGATACGTCTAAATTGATTATTCCACATTCTATTTTCTTTGTTCGTTTTGGTAGAGTATTCAACATGAAAACTCCTCTAAAATATGGAATATTTATAGAGAAACGGTTTATGTCCACATCAGATAGTGGTCTGTTCGTAGCATCTCTAAGAGTTTTTTGATTCCTCTTTGTAAACTAAACCATAACCCTTTTTATATGGTTTTAAGTAAAGTCCCTTTCCAACTGCTATAGATTCCATCGCTCTATTATGTCTAATTGCTTCATCAAGTTGATTTTTTGCATTATTTGTTGCATTAACAGCTTTAGCTATAGCAGCACCTCCAGTTGTTAGACTACCAATTGCACCCAGAGCAGTTAAAATCGGTATTAGAGGCAAAAACCCACCAATTTTTGGTACACGTATTACATGTGGTACTATAATTTGAGATTTTCTTCCTTTTAATGATTTGTTGATAGTTTTTCGGGCAATTTTAATTGCTGAGTTAATATTTAATGGTTTTTCCTTCTTTAGTATTTTTGTTGCAGCTCTAATTGATGTTCTAAACAGTTTTTTATCATTTATCTTGTTCTTTTTAACATTTTTCTTTTTCTCCACACCCATACCAAATTTTGTTTTGGCTTTCATTGCGTTAGTAACCATATAGGCAAATGATTTTTCAGCAATACTACTATCTTTTGATAAAACTCGATCCCAAGCTGAATTTTCAAGTATTTTATCAGCTTTATGTCTAATGCTTAAATCCTTACAAGCAGAGTCCAATAAATTAATTCCTTTGTCACCTCAATTTAAACGTTTTTGTAGTTTTGTTTCAGGTCCACAATACTAATATCCGGGAAGATAAAGTTCACCAGTTAGAGAGTTTATTCTTTTTATCTACTATACCTCCTCCAACGAAGGTGTTTTTATGACTAAACGTTTTCTGATATTGTATAACTATATCATCTAATTTTGTCGATAATAACAGGTAACATTTATAAGATCTATTTAGTTCGTAATATTGTTCCTTCTACTATTTTTTTTTTTTTTTTTTTTTTTTGTTTACTTGCCTCTATCTTGACTGATCGTTTCTCAGTCCTTAAACTTGTATATTCTGAACTTCTGTCTTGATATTACTTTCTTCTTTCATGCGAATTCTTGTTTTTTCTTTTCATATCACTTAAACATGCACAGTCTTGTTATCGTTGAAAGGTTCTGTACAAAACAAATCGAATTTCACAATATTATGAAATTCCATTATATTTCATTAGGTATTTTCTTATCGACACCAACTGCTTTAACACCATCTCATTTACGTCTGCTAACAGCAAATAGTACAATAGGTGTCAGCTATTAGATCAGCTTATCAGCTATTAGATCAGCTTATTAGCACCTGGTCTGTTTTTCAGATCAGCTTTTCAGGAGCTGGTCTGGTTTTCAGATCAGCTTATCAGGACCTGGTCTGGTTTTCAGATCAGCTTATCAGGACCTGGTCTGGTTTTCAGATCAGCTTTTCAGGACCTGGTCTGGTTTTCAGATCAGCTTTTCAGGACCTGGTCTGGTTTTCAGATCAGCTTATCAGGACCTGGTCTGGTTTTCAGATCAGCTTTTCAGGACCTGGTCTGGTTTTCAGATCAGCTTTTCAGGACCTGGTCTGGTTTTCAGATCAGCTTATCAGGACCTGGTCTGGTTTTCAGATCAGGCTATCAGGACCTGGTCTGGTTTTCAGATCAGCTTATTAGGAGCTGGTCTGATTTTCAGGTCAGCTTATTAGGAGCTGGTCTGGTTTTCAGGTCAGATGAAATAACTAAAGTCTATCTTTTATTAGCAGTATTTTTTTTTCTATAACGAAAATCGTTTAATTCAATATATTTGCTTATAATCAAAAATCCATATTTATCCTTCCAACACTCTACAAATTTTTTAAAACTTGTCAAAATTCATATTACTGCCAACATGAACCTTGTAAACATGCTTCATATTTTCCTCATCTTACGTAAACATTATAATTACATTTGCATTGTCTCTTATTAAATGCTTATAACCATATTCATAAAAATTTTAAACAGCATTTCAAATGTTGTTTGAGCAAAATTCGCTAAAATTGTATTCATAATAGAATATTAGCGTAAAAACGTTTTTTAACTTGCGTAAATCACCAAATCTTAAAAATTAAATGCACCCATATTTAAAATAATTTTGAATTGACGTCGTTGTAGTTTTGCTTCTTGCTTATTTATATTTTTAACTTTGTCTGTATGTATGTATGTATGCATGTATTAAGAATTATGCTTATGTTTGGCACAAGTAGAATGAGTCATCATTATTCTCTCGCCCCGTAAAAAAAAAAAATATACACGTACACGTACATATGTATGTATATTATTCTGCTTTCCACATGCAACATCAGCAAATATCATAATTGAAATGTATTAAGCTTCATTACCAGAAAAAAATAAATGTATAATAACCCATTCTTTTAATTATGAAATTATGTAATTTCTTTAACTATTCATATTTGTAGTAGTATATAGATAATTTTAGTATAAATATATGTTTTTAAACCTCAGATAGTAGTAGGGAACTGGGCATCTGGCTTATATTAAAATTTTTAAGTTTAATTACCCATAACCCCGACAAAGGACACCCAGAAATTATTACACAACCCAAATCACTGAAAGACTCAAATTTCCACGGTCATGCAGACAGACAGAGAGAGAGAGACAGACATACACTTAATGTAAACAAAAACTCCTTATGTTAAAAAAATAAGAGTGACTTATTGAACCACCCTCGAAAAATATTTAAAGGACTTATCGAACCACCCTCGTAGGTATCAAATTTCAAGAATTTTAAAATTTTCAAATTTTAATTACCCAAATTTAACAATTTCAGCAACAATTTCACAATTTTAATTGGGGCCGGAGTGGGAGTTCCCTACTACTATATCACGTTTAAAAACATATATTTATACTAAAATTATCTATATACTACTACAAATATGAATAGTTAAAGAAATTACACAATTTCATAATTAAAAGAATGGGTTATTATACATTTATTTTTTTCTGGTAATGAAGCTTAATACATTTCAATTATGATATTTGCTGATGTTGCATGTGGAAAGCAGAATAATATACATACATATGTACGTGTACGTGTATATTTTTGTATGGGGCGACAGAATAATGATGACTCATTCTACTTGTGCCAAACATAAGCATAATTCTTAATACATGCATACATACATACATACAGACAAAGTTAAAAATATAAATAAGCAAGAAGCAAAACTACAACGACGTCAATTCAAAATTATTTTAAATATGGGTGCATTTAATTTTTAAGATTTGGTGATTTACGCAAGTTAAAAAACGTTTTTACGCTAATATTCTATTATGAATACAATTTTAGCGAATTTTGCTCAAACAACATTTGAAATGCTGTTTAAAATTTTTATGAATATGGTTATAAGCATTTAATAAGAGACAATGCAAATGTAATTATAATGTTTACGTAAGATGAGGAAAATATGAAGCATGTTTACAAGGTTCATGTTGGCAGTAATATGAATTTTGACAAGTTTTAAAAAATTTGTAGAGTGTTGGAAGGATAAATATGGATTTTTGATTATAAGCAAATATATTGAATTGAACGATTTTCGTTATAGAAAAAAAAAAATACTGCTAATAAAAGATAGACTTTAGTTATTTCATCTGACCTGAAAACCAGACCAGCTCCTAATAAGCTGACCTGAAAATCAGACCAGCTCCTAATAAGCTGATCTGAAAACCAGACCAGGTCCTGATAGCCTGATCTGAAAACCAGACCAGGTCCTGATAAGCTGATCTGAAAACCAGACCAGGTCCTGAAAAGCTGATCTGAAAACCAGACCAGGTCCTGAAAAGCTGATCTGAAAACCAGACCAGGTCCTGATAAGCTGATCTGAAAACCAGACCAGGTCCTGAAAAGCTGATCTGAAAACCAGACCAGGTCCTGAAAAGCTGATCTGAAAACCAGACCAGGTCCTGATAAGCTGATCTGAAAACCAGACCAGGTCCTGATAAGCTGATCTGAAAACCAGACCAGCTCCTGAAAAGCTGATCTGAAAAACAGACCAGGTGCTAATAAGCTGATCTAATAGCTGATAAGCTGATCTAATAGCTGACACCTATTGTACTATTTGCTGTTAGCAGACGTAAATGAGATGGTGTTAAAGCAGTTGGTGTCGATAAGAAAATACCTAATGAAATATAATGGAATTTCATAATATTGTGAAATTCGATTTGTTTTGTACAGAACCTTTCAACGATAACAAGACTGTGCATGTTTAAGTGATATGAAAAGAAAAAACAAGAATTCGCATGAAAGAAGAAAGTAATATCAAGACAGAAGTTCAGAATATACAAGTTTAAGGACTGAGAAACGATCAGTCAAGATAGAGGCAAGTAAACAAAAAAAAAAAAAAAAAAAAAAAATAGTAGAAGGAACAATATTACGAACTAAATAGATCTTATAAATGTTACCTGTTATTATCGACAAAATTAGATGATATAGTTATACAATATCAGAAAACGTTTAGTCATAAAAACACCTTCGTTGGAGGAGGTATAGTAGATAAAAAGAATAAACTCTCTAACTGGTGAACTTTATCTTCCCGGATATTAGTATTGTGGACCTGAAACAAAACTACAAAAACGTTTAAATTGAGGTGACAAAGGAATTAATTTATTGGACTCTGCTTGTAAGGATTTAAGCATTAGACATAAAGCTGATAAAATACTTGAAAATTCAGCTTGGGATCGAGTTTTATCAAAAGATAGTAGTATTGCTGAAAAATCATTTGCCTATATGGTTACTAACGCAATGAAAGCCAAAACAAAATTTGGTATGGGTGTGGAGAAAAAGAAAAATGTTAAAAAGAACAAGATAAATGATAAAAAACTGTTTAGAACATCAATTAGAGCTGCAACAAAAATACTAAAGAAGGAAAAACCATTAAATATTAACTCAGCAATTAAAATTGCCCGAAAAACTATCAACAAATCATTAAAAGGAAGAAAATCTCAAATTATAGTACCACATGTAATACGTGTACCAAAAATTGGTGGGTTTTTGCCTCTAATACCGATTTTAACTGCTCTGGGTGCAATTGGTAGTCTAACAACTGGAGGTGCTGCTATAGCTAAAGCTGTTAATGCAACAAATAATGCAAAAAATCAACTTGATGAAGCAATTAGACATAATAGAGCGATGGAATCTATAGCAGTTGGAAAGGGACTTTACTTAAAACCATATAAAAAGGGTTATGGTTTAGTTTACAAAGAGGAATCAAAAAACTCTTAGAGATGCTACGAACAGACCACTATCTGATGTGGACATAAACCGTTTCTCTATAAATATTCCATATTTTAGAGGAGTTTTCATGTTGAATACTCTACCAAAACGAACAAAGAAAATAGAATGTGGAATAATCAATTTAGACGTATCAACAGGACCTGGTACACATTGGGTAGCATATTATAAAAACAACAATGAAAAAGAATATTTCGACAGCTTTGGAAACTTACAACCTCCTTCGGAAGTAGTCAAATATCTTGGTAGAAATATAAAATACAACTATAATCAACATCAGAACTTCAATACATTTACCTGTGGTCATTTATGTCTTAAATTTCTTTATGAAATAACTGAAAATATTAAATAAAAAAGCACAAACATTTATATTTTACAAAACTCTTTCATGTATTTTTATTTATAATTTAAAATACAAAATTATTATATATTATTGCCAAATTGGAAATTGGGAATTTTGAATTAGAAATTCACTCAGCTCGCTTTCAACAATTAAGCTTTGTTCACCTTCTCTACTTAAACAATATGATCCGCTCGAGAGTTCTTTAATTTCAGCATCGGTTAAAGCATTATATCGCTTTGGGAGGAACATTATGTGGTTTTCCATTTCAACTTTTAGTGTTGGTCCATATTTTGTTGTTACTCTTCACACTTTTCGAATGGTGTATTTAGTTGATGTCTCAAGCTCCTTTATGTGGATTAAGGTTTTATTTTTTAGTGAATTAAATTTTGATGTCAGATTTGTTGTAGACTCCATTTTTGTTTTATTTATTTATTTTTTTTTTCATTTACTTCTCCGCATTTTGAATGTTTAACTGAAAATGATCTTGAAAGTAGCGATGACGACTTCAAGAAGGCTAATCGAAAATATGGTGAAATAGTGAATAAGTGGAGGGGTAGTGATAGACAGAAAGAGACAGTTATAGAGAGAAAAGGGGTAGAGAGAGATAGAGTGCTAAAAAAGAGGTATGGAATATAGATGATGGTATAGATATTTTAAAGATCAAGAGATACTACTTTAAAAATTTAAAAGAGGAAATTAGTCTTAAAGGAACCTTCAAACAATCATCATTCATTAACTTATAAGCAAATAAAATGAGTCAAATCAGACGTACTCTAAACCAATTTATAAGAGATTTTGAAAGCTTCAGGCTTTTCGATCATTGGGAGATGATCAAATTTTTTCAAAATATGCTGGATGAGAACGAAGAATATGGTATCATGGAAGATGAAGACAACACAGAAGGCCACTTCAGAAGCTGTCCTTGGTATAATCCTGAGTGTGAGGAAGGACCAGATACTTGCAGATGTACAATATATTTTTTGCGTAAAAGTATATTAGAAAATTTAATAGTTGGATATTATGAAATGTTTCCATCATTATAATAATAATAAATAAAATTAAATTAAAATGTATTATTAATATAAATAAAATTAAACTAAATTTATCCTTGTTTTGTGTTATTTTTTAAAGGAAAGTTAGGATTCATCTATTCGAATATAAAATAAAAGAAACTTGTATGTAGTGAAAAATATAAGGACTTATCCGATTGTCTAAACTGTTTCTCTTTTAATGGAATTTCATAATATTGTGAAATTCAATTTGTCTTGTGCATAACCTCTCAAAGAAAACAAGACTGTACATGTTTAAGCATCATGAAAACAAGACTATGCATGTCTAAGCATCATGAAAACAAGACTGTGCATGTCTAAGCGATATGAAAACAAGACTGTACATGTTTAAGCGACATGAAAACAAGAATTTGCAAATAAGCAAAAACAAGAATTTTTTTTGATCTAGCGAAGTAAAGCTAATAAAGAAATAAAAACCATTCACATAATTAATTCTTTTTCCAATATTTTATTTAAAATTTTTTCTTAAAAATTCATAGACATATTTAACTAATGTATGTAGATACCCAGAAAAAAATTAGACAAAAATACTCTATTCCAAGTAGTAAAATCTGAAAAAAGGAGTGGCACATTAGAAGAAAAAAATAAATAAATATATAGACTGACTGACCAACTAATACGTACACTCTGTCCGATGGACACACAAAGCACACTTAAACATTTCAGAAATATACACACAACACGCTGAACTTTAATAAAATGAGAAAAAAAAATCATATAGAACGTCAATGAAAGCCATAGGTAATAGCCCTTCATAAAATAAACATATACATATGTACCTTATTAATGCAAACATATTATCAGTATAAAGCAACAGAAATTTTGTCAAACAAAGTCATCTTGTATCCTATAGGAACCGTCGAAAGGGTATACCTAAAGTCTCTGAAAACCACTTCGTTTTCTGATGATCGCTTTTCAACAAGAAAATAAGTTTGTTCATTGTGACTAATTTAAAAGTACATTTAAATTCAGTCTCATATCCGATCTTACCTGCATCAGAATTTAAGAAAAAAGCTCCTTTTATTCTATTGAATAAAATTTTAATTTAAAACAGTAAGCAAAGATATCAGCTTCAACTTCAAATGATTTCATCACAAAAAAAAAAAAAAAAAGAAAAAAAAAAAAAAAAAACTAGTGATTGTTTTCAACAATTATGAAAATAATAGTTTCAATATAAAGCTCCCTTTTGATTTTAAATGTTTATCAATAAAAATAAAAAAAGAAGTAAGTTGACTACCAAAGAAAAAAAAAACTATCAGTATATAAGCTGGAGTGCCGGATCAGTTTCATTTAAAAATGTTTATACATTTTCATAAAGCAAAGCAAGATTTCGAAAACAAATGTAGAAAGTGAAGAAAAAAGTCTATAGTTAGAAAAAATTATGCACCCCAAAAATTTCTAACGTTAACTTACTAACGTTGCATCAACTTTAAAAAAATTTAAATTAAGTATAAGAAATATTTCTATTATAGTTGCTATTACTATAGAGTATGTATCTTCAGGAATTCAGTTTTACTTAAAAACAGAAAATCCTCACAAACTTTTAAGTAAACGCAGATAAAAATTAAAACGTTTTTATTTTCAAATAAAAAAAAAACTGAATATATCGCATCTATACACAGACGAATATTTACAACAACAACACCAACAACAAGAAGAACAAAAGACATCAATGACAAAAAAAAAATGTATTCAAAGATTGAAATAAACAAAATCTGTAATATAAACAAATATCACACAGGCAGACTTTAACGCGAGACAAATTTAAGTATGAGAAAATATAAAACAAGCGTAAGTATAAAAACATAATAAGATTAGGGAAGTCCAGACATATGATAGTATTTTATAGTACCAAATGTCGATACTGAAAACAATTTATTTGTATCTACATATAAATACCAGCGCGAGAAAATCATTTACATACTGGCACACACACATACACAAAGAAGTGATCACGTAATACACAAACATACATACATAATAAAATTTTATAATATTATGAAATTCAAACTCCTCTGTCATGAAATACGAAACAATATTTCTTAAATAAATAAACGAAGATTTCATAACATCACCTTCGTCCCCCACCATACGATCACGTACATTACTCCAAAAACATTCATTATCAAATACATTCCCTCTCCACTTCCATTTTCAGCAGATATCAGGGTTGCCACTATATGCAGCTACTAGAATATTTCCCCAGAAATAAAAAAATGCATGCATACATACGAGCACAATAACCATACATATGCATAGCAACGACAACTCACAACAACAAAAATAATGATTCTACATACACACGAATTCGTTGTCACTACCCTGCAGTCAGACAGGGATCAAGTGTCTTTGTGTCAACACTAAAATTCTAGTGACCATTATAGTATAATACGTTTTATTCTATCTGTCAGTAAAAAGGAAAGATTTTGCAACAACTTGTCAATATACATACCTTTTTGTATGTACATAAATTATAGAAATATACCAGTAACTAACTGTCTGGTTGGTATGTCTCTACGTTCCAATAAGAACCACGTAGTCATACCTATTCAATTGTTTTAGTGTTACTAGTATCTTTTAAATGACAAGCATATGCTAAATGTCTATAGTGAAAATTATTGAATTATATAGTAGTACTGGTGACAAAGTCAAAAGCGACTCAGTACATTTTCACCATCGACATTTCCTACTGGGTATAATGATTGTCTGCCACTACGACAAAAGTATCTGAGACCGACAAACACACAATTAAATACAAAAACGCACACATATACACGCACACATACATACACACACACAAACATCCCACACATACATACACTGTATGTATACATCCACTGTAAGGACAACGTTTCTCTACAATAACAACAAAACCTGTACACAGAAGTGTACATACATTCCCATACACAGAAAGAATCAAACTCACACACATACACACATACAACACCCACATATACATACATCCATGCACTATAAGCACAACATTTCTCTACAATAACAACAAAAGCTGGGCACACAAGTATACATACACATAAACAAAGAATCAAACTCACACACACACACACATAGCCAAGAAACTCTCAGCATGAAAATCCCCAAAATCCCCCCATTTGTAACAGGGTTGCCATCGTTTTAATTTTTTCCCGGTTTTGAATTCCCAAAACAGGACTATCGTCCCCATTACTAATCTACTTATATAATATACAAAATGGAAATTTTTTTACACTAAGTATGAAAAATGATGTCTCTTAAATGACCACCGTTTTCAGCTTCGCACTGATGGGCTCTTTTTAGAGCATTTTCCATAACATCTTTCAAAACTTGTGGCTGTAGCGTTCGAATTTCTGCAACAATGTTTGCCTTGAGTTCAAGGATTGTCTCTGGCTTGTTCACATACACTCGCTCCTTCAAAAAACCCCAAAGAAAATAGTCGGGTGCTGTCAAATCTGGCGATCGCGCTGGCCAAATAATTTCCGAATTTCGAGAAATTATTCGCTCTCCAAAAATTTGACTTAAAAGTGCCATTGTGTCTCGGGCAGTATGGGCAGTGGCTCCGTCCTGCTGAAACCACATACCAGGTCTGTTTTCAAGAGCAGGACGTAAAAAATTTTCTATCATAAACCGATACCGCTCTCCATTTACGGTTACAGCACTTCCATCTTCATTCTCGAAGAAGTAGGGCCCAATGACATTTTCAGATGTGATCCCACACCATACTGTACACCTGATGGGGTGCAATTGGCGTTGATGAATGGCTCTTGGATTTTGAGAACCCCAGAACCTACAGTTCTGCTTATTAACAAAGCCATTCAAATGAAAATGAGCTTCATCACTCATAATCAAATTTTCAATAAAGCTGATTTCATTTCTGGCCAACTCTTGAAATTTAACTGCAAAATTTAGACGTTGCCGATGATCTGCGGGTTTTAATTATTGGACCAATTGCACCTTATATGGGTATAACTGTAAATCTTTTTTTTAAATGCGCCGTAGTGACGTACGAGACATTTCTAGCTGAGCAGAACGCCTTCTGCCAGATGTTTCTGGTGCTTCGTTAACACTTTGCTGTACTCGTTCAATATTTTCCGCAGTGCGACTTAAACGTGGTCTACCGGTTCGAGGCAAATCTCTTACGCTGCCATGTTGGTGATGACGATTAACTAAGCAACGAATCATCGCTTCAGAGGGCGAAATTCTGACGTTAAAATGTCGACGATATGCTCTTTGCGTTAAAATAATTGATCTCTGGTTTAAATAATAAAATTCTATTGTTCTGGTTCTCTGTTCAGTTGTGAACCTCTCCATTATAAATTCTCCAAGTGTTGTCTATATAATCTGAAAGAAAAAATAAAAAAAAATTAATAAACAAAAAAGTTATTAAACTTTTACACCCCTTGGTTTCTTTTGGCCCACCCTGTATGTACATATGTATATACACTTGAAATTTTTAAAGTTAGTGTATTTTTATACACTCTACAACAATTAGCAGTGAATTTAAATTAAAGGGTTTTCTATCAGTTAATGTAATTTTGACTTTGTAATTTTGACAACTTGTTGTATCTTGGAAACCGTAAGAGCAAAACTCTTGAAATTTTCAAAAACGATAGAACTAAAAAAACAAGAAATTATAAAATCGCCAAAACGAAAAAATCGCTAAAATTAAAAAAATTTGTAGCACTAAAATAAATCGCCAAAACCGAAAAAATCGCCGAAATGAAAAAAATCGCCAAAATGAAAAAAACGCCGAAAACCGAAAAAATCGCCAAAACGCGAAAAAGGCGCCAAAACGAAAAAAATTTCGTATATAAAAAAATCTCAAAAATTAAAAAAAATCGTCAAAATGAAAAAAATCGTCAAAATGATAAACAACGTCAAAAACTAAAAAAAAATCCCCAAAACGAAAAAAAAGTTCCAAAACTAAAAAAGCGCCAAAACCGAAAAAAAGCAACAAAAAAAACGCCAAAACTAAGTAATCGCTCAAAACCTAAAAACGAAAAAAAAATTCCAAAAATATATTTCATATAGGCTAAAGTTCTTATTGAATTACATATCTAGTGTCTGTACGGAACCATTCGTGCGCAGGTCAAAGTCGCACTTCACTGAATTTATTTCAAATTACTTAGCTACCTTAAAAATTTTGATAGAGGGAGTTTAATTATTCATTCCGTTCCGCGATTGCGGAAAGCATTTTTTGCGGAAGCAAAATTTGCAATTATTCATTCCGTTGCTGCGGTATGTTTCTCTATTTTGCTTACGATCAAATTTTATGCCGGAAAGCATACGGAAAGAACCAAATTGTAAGGAAAGTATACAAACAGGGCTGTCAGATATGGTGATTTCTCGCCAAACGTGGCGATATTTCAACTTGTTTAGCATCCAAATTTTTGGTTTGGTGACAAGGCAATTTTTCTGGCGATACATAAATTTGTTGGCGATTATTATGGCTATTTTTTAACCAAATTTAACTTCAAAAGTTTTCTAATTCAGGAAAATTAGTTTGTTGAAGGAGTAGTTTCAAAAATAAATCCTACCAAAACTCATCTGCAAGAAATTAAAACAATTTGATTTTGATGATTTTTCTTATCTAGGCGCACAGTAGTGCACCAGGCCAAGTTCTGACCAATGCGCGCAGTGTGTATATTTACACGAAGCCATTCGAGCTGTTTTTACCCCCCTCATAACTTTGTTCCCCGCAATCGCAAAATTATGATATTTAAACCATAATTAGAATAAATTCATATAACCTCATATGCGAAGTTTGAAAGTTTTACAATGAAATGCTCTGGAGATATAGAGGTGCAAAAAGTGCATATTTTAAGACATACTCACTGACCACTGACACACTCATCAAATTGATGAAGCACTTCCGCTATAGCTAGAGAGCTAAAATTTGGTACACGAGAAGATGTAGGTGAGCAATGAACCAGAAAAATCTGAAAACCAGAAAATTTTAACCAGGAGGGTGGGGCTGCGCCCATAAAAATTTAATTTGTGCTATTGAGCTGAAATGCGATACAGAGCTAGGTCTAGGTGAAAAATAAAATAAACAAATCTGAAAACCCGGAAATTTTAGCCAGGAGGGCGGGGCTACGCCCATAAAGGTCAGAATTAAAAAAGCTAATATAAGGCGCTTAATGGAAGCTTTTTATTGAAATTCGGCATATATACTGCGATGATGCAAGGCTATAAATTTTTTATTAAAAAAGTGGGCGTTGACACGCCCATAGAATATAAACCTCATTTTAATGCGCTGCGGCTCAGCATATTTAGATATACTATTTATCTAGCTATTATTATCCGTTTGTAACGAAACTAGACACGAATAATTAGGACTGACCCAAAAAAAATTGACTGGAAAAGTGGGCCCATAAAAATTAAAAGTTGCGCTAAGGAGCTGAAATTTGATATACAAGTGGAATTAGGTGAGAAACCAACTAGAAAAATCTAAAAACCCGGAAATTTTAGTTAGAGGGGCGGGTGTGCGCCCATAAAAATTAAAATTAAAAGTTGCGCTTATGAGCTGAAATTTGATATACAAGTAGGTCTAAGTGAGGAACCAACTAGAATATTCTGAAAACCCAAAAAATTTTACCAGAATGGGCAGGGCCACGCTAGTATTATTTGAATTAAAAACTTAATACACAGCTTTTAATTCAAGCCAATTTAGTGAAATCTTGCATACGCGTTGCACGTACACAATACTGTGAACTATCACCTTAATAATTTGGCGTGATCACTCCCATAAAATGTTAGCCTTGTGTTTAATCTACATCGGTCTAGCATATTTTAGAAGAAAATTGGCATGAATTATAAGCGCTGCTCACTACAAAATTTTGAGTTAGGAATAGTGGAAGAGATAATGCTGATAAAATCTAAAGATATAATTCGCGCTAGAGAGCTGACATTTTATACACCATTTTATAAACCAAAAAGTTTTACCCGGTATGCGAGGCCACGACGTTAAAACTCCAATTCGAACTAGCGAGCTTAAATTTGATACACAAATAAATCTAGATAAGAGATCACTAAGAAAAATTTGAAAGCCCAAAAGTTGCTATCAGAGGGCTGAAACAAGCACTTCAAATTCAAAATTAACATACATTTTATTAAAACTTTTCATACAAATTGCACTTCTCCAAAATAAAAATTCCCTATTTTGAAAAGTAGCCGTGACTTCACCCATAAATCTTAGCTTTTTCGTTCAGGTACTTCGGCTTAGCAGTTTTTAATTTATTACTCATATATTTCTCATTAACTTTTTAATACCAAACTTTGCATGAACCATAAGGGGTTGTCCATATATTACGTAACGCTGTTTTCCCCGATGTTTGACCCCCCCTCACCCCTAGTAACAGATCGTAACAAAACTGTGAACCCCCATCCCTGCAGGGATAACGTAACAATGAGATAAAAAATAAATTAAATAGTTAAAAGTTTTTATTAAAAAAAATTCAATTTAATTTATTGCTGTATTAAATTCATTTGTTAGACTAGCACAGTGCGTAGACAAAAATTAAATAAGCTTACATATGAACGTACTCCATATATTGGCGAAACTATTTTTAAATTTCTTCCCAAGTGTCCTCAAACTCCAAAAATTATGGTTTTATAGAGAGCTTATTCCTAAACTGTATGTATGCATTAGTGATGTGTATTGGAATTCCAAAACATTCGGCCGTTTCTAGATATTCGTATTCGTTTAAAAAAATATATAAAGAAATTCATAAATCCAAAACGAAATTTAAATAAATGGCACACAAATATTAGTTTGTAATAACTAAAAAGGAAATTCTTTTTTATTTTTTGCTATGCGTTGTTTGCCAAATAATCTGCTATAGTTTTCCGTATTGATGACTGAGCAGTATTTGAAACACCAAGAAGAGAATTTGCATTAGCCTTGCGGCCACTTTCACTAGTTTCTATAAGTGAAGTCGTCGTGTATTTTAGAGCTTAAAGATGACTCCGTTTGGCCATCTTTAAAGCAATGTAAAATGTGCGTGAAACAAAAAAAAATTATATTTTGGATCAATAAAGGTTGCCATGGTGAATTATATTTCATTTTCTAAAAGAGAACATTTTTAACAAGCTTTAAGCATACAGATTGTTGGGATATCAAATGATTCAAAATGATGTCAATTACGAAAGATGTGCAATTTTTCTTTTCTTGATTTTTGTCCCTTCTACAACATTACATTTTCAATAGATATTTGCCCATTAAAAAAATATACCTTAAAAATACTTTAAAATTAGGGGGCACACAATCTAGTTCCTAAACGCATTTTAATGTTGTTTTCAAAATATTTTTTTTAAGGTCTGTTGCATAAAAAACTAAAATAATATCCTTATGAAAATACGTCTATGTATGCAAGTTTCCATTCATACATCTCTCAAGAATGTTAAAACTTAATAATTTGATATTGTCATGTACATATATGGAAGAATATATTTTTTGAAAGGACACTTTTTTGTCCATGAGAATTGCAAGAAACCTCTCCTTAACGTCTGCAAACACCATTTCCTTCTATGTATTTGGTGGATTTAATGTTAATATATGTTGCAGTTTAATATGGAAAGAAGTTTTCATGTACATACATTTATTAAGAATATTTAAAAATGTAAATGGATAAAGAAAGATGAGGAATTCAGAACCATGTATGTTCAGTTTGACTACAATTTATTTAATTTATTATAAAAACTTTGTATAATTTTCAAATATTATTTAAATTTTTGGACAGTTTTCAAAAGCTTTAATATACGCGGACAGAATTATGAAGTTCTTTTCCATACACATTTTTTGTATTTAATTTTGCAGAATAATATAGACCCCCAATTAAATGTCTATAAATTTCACATACAATAGATATTCGTATTCCCGAATATCGTTTTAAATATTCGTATTCGCGGATATCGTTTTAAATATTCGAATTCGAATTCGCGAATATCAAAAGTTGGCATTCGGCAGATGTATGTAGTATACATACTCATAATATATGCAGGCAACACGTATGATCAATTAAATAAATAAATGAGAAAAACATACGTATTTTTGTACAAAATTAGTAATTTTTTCTGTTACGTAACATTTTCAAAGACCGCCTCCCCCCTCCCCACCATAACAAATCGTAACAAAACTCGAACCCCCCTCCCCCCTAGAGCTTTACGTAATATATGGACAGTCCCTAAGCACTAGCAGATATAACAGTCGGCGGGGCCATGCCCATAAAAATTTTGCGTAATATTATACTATAGAGAGCTGACATTTTGTACACAAATAGTAATTGATTTACTCAATCGGAAATTCCAAAAATTAGAAGCACCAGCTACCCTATTGAAACTTTGCATACACATTGGGCATATCATTTTGATTTATGTACTTCGGCTAAGCAGACTTTAATATGTAAATATATTGAGAAAATAGGCGGGATCATGCCCAGTAAAATTTACGCTGTATTTTACATGTTTCTTCCAGTCGGCTCTTACCAAATTGCATACACACTGGCGACCCATTGTAATGGCACAATAGTGCATTTTTAAGGTCAACAATGCAACACCCATCATACTCTTACCCATTGTTTTATATACCTCTGTCATTTTCATTTCCCCCCAGGGGAGTCTATTTTTGACTACGGGTGTGGCAACCCCGTGGCCCCAGCTGGGGTGATGTGGCTTTTTCCATTGACGTACCTTTGGTACATTATCCATAGGACTTATGTGTTACTACCCGATCTCTGGAAACAGAGCAAAGGATGTGCACATATTTATAAAAGGAAAAGAAATATTGTACGCCCGTTGTTGTCAGTTAGGTGCAGCGTCACCTAGAACTGCCCCTGAGTTCAAAAGACGATAGAGGTGAAGCCCTTGTGGTGGAACTTTGAGGTCTCACCAAAGGCTACTTTTGGTGCCACGGGTGCCGGTTGCCCGACAGCTGAGCTGCTTAGAGATAAATGCATTGCGGTTGTCAAAATTTCTGTGCTAAAATGGTTTTTCGTCCTGGATATGACCCCAGGGCACTCACTTTTGTGTCGGATCGTAGTAGGCACAGGATTTTGGTGGCGAGCTTGCGTTCTTCTCGCGTGGGTGGTTCTCGCTGCTCTGAAGTTTTGAGTGCATGTAGCGGTCGTCAGTTTCCTTTGCTAAAATGCCGAATTCGTCCTACCCCACGGGGTTAAAGGGATGATTTTGGTATGTGTGGACTACGCACTGGTTATTTGGCGACACAGGCATGCGTTCATTTCGGATGAGAGGTTAGCTGTGCCGGAAATGGTTGAGGAATTCTCTTGGGGACCTCGCTGTTGGTGTATACACAACACCATAGCGTGGAAGCCGGAGAATTATCGTGGTGGCTGCTGTGGTTGCTACCAAAATCGTTGGGAGAATAGTCTTGGCTTCCCAGTGTGAAATCAATGCTAGTGGTTGGTCTGACGCGGTCAGTCAGACACTATTCTAGGTGCTGTTGCCATTCAACAGAAGCTGCTATGGGCACGGACATAGCAGCAGAGTTTAGATAGCTCAAATTACCTCAGCAAGGTACTTGAATATAGAACAGGGATAACTATATTCAAAGATTGCAACCTATGTGCCTTATGGAGTGGGCCATAGGTTCATTCTAAAAGGGTGCATGGGGGCGTTGGTCTGGCATCTAACCCACACCCGGTGCTTTGGCACACGTGAGATTAGGCCGTAATGGCAGGTACTTACGTAAAGCTATTGCACATCTGTCATTTTCAACTGGCACAGTGATCATGAATAGAAATAAAATACACTAGAAATTTTAAGTTTAAAAAGTGTTATTATCGAAATCTTTTCAAAAAGTAATCAGATCCTCACTGTTAAGAATGTTCGCCTTGGGCTTTCTTCCAAGCACTTGTAGCTCAAAGAAATGGGAAGATTACTTCAATGTTTTGAGAATAATAATTTTCTTACAGGTGCATAAACCTGAAGAGTTTTGGTTTATTGTATGACCTTCCAAGCACTTTAACTTGGAGGTAAATTGATTTAGTTGGCGCAACAACAGCACTTGAACCGTGTTGCTTATCTTAATTGAAAAAGACCGTTTCTTTCAGTTTCAAATTAAGAATTATTTTATTCAGCATTTTCTTAGTCTTATATAATAATTTTATCAAAGAAATATGATTAATTTACATAATTTTTGCAGTAATAAAAAACAAATTAAATTGCAATTATAACTTGTATTAAATTGTGCGGTATTGAATTACAGTGTAGGAAAAAGTAAAATAAATTGTAATAAAAAAAAATGTATTAATTTAGGCCAAGTGTGCAAAATTAATTGAACTTAAATAAAATAATAAATGCTTCTTGTGTATTATTATGTTTTAATTTAGTAAAAGTGTGCCATATTAAATTACAATTGTAGGCAAGAATAAAGTAAAGGTAAATAAATGTATTTGCCAAGTGTGTTAAGGTTTATTGAACTTAAATTAAATAATGCTCGTGCATTAACATTCTCCCCCGTTGATTGCAGCTCAAAATATTTCTTGCTGTAGGGCTATTGTTGAATGTTGTGTTGGTTATTATATGTGAACAGTGAAGTCTGAGTCTAGTTGTTTAATGCGAGGTGCTGGAATTGGAGTTGACCGTTGTTTGCACTTTTGTTTTACTAGTAGATATATGACAATGCTAAAGGCAATCACTAATGATGTATACCCAACCGTCATGTGATGATAGTTGTGAGCTTCAAGTTTGTTTGGGAGTCTTAATAACTCTTGTGTTGCTAATGATTGTTGTAGAGTTGTTGAATTTTTTACTTGGGAAATATATTGATTCACATCTTCTTGTGGTAACAATGGTTTAATGCGTTCTTCGTGTCGTTGTTGCGTGAGTTCCCAGAAGCTAGTATATGATTTTTTAATCTTGCTGGATATCAGTTTTTGTGCACGCAACGTCGTCAATTTGTATTTAAAAGTGCACTCTGGTTCCAATGCAAGCAAGCAAGATCCTTCAAGTGTGAATTGTGTGATTTCCGTTTTGCATAGTGCTGTTGCCTGAGACGGACTTGAAACTGAATATATCCATTTGTTTTGTTGATGAAGGGGAATCCAGACTTCTTTATCTTTCATTTGCTGTACTGAGCAGTCTGATTGGGTGTTGTTGTGAAATAAATTCAGCTCGCAGGCACATGTTGATGAGCCATTTTGATGCCTTATTTGGCCTTTAGAGCACAGATACATATCTTCTGTGATGAGTGAACATAAGCTGAGTTCAGATTTGCTAATGCTAAAGTATTGGTTGAGAGCAGTGTTGATGATTAAAAAAGGTGCACAGGGTTGTATTGCTACTAATGTGTCATTGATCCACGTTGGCACTGGAATAATATTAAATATTTCATATCGTTCACGTTGAACTAGTGGTAATGTTATACTGAAAACTACTATATTGTCAGTGAGCCCTCCTTTGACCTTCATGAGCTTGTATAGTTGTAACGTATTTTCTTGGCTTACCGGCAGTTCCAGTGATTCCCTGAGATGCATTTTAATTTTCCTTACTTCTTGCTGTAATTGATGAGGAGTCAAGAGTAGTGGGCTTATAATACCATGGTGAGTGTTTGTTAAAATATCAAGTATTGATAACTGTGTCTTTTGGAGCTTCGCTGCTGTAATTGTTAATTGGATGCACAACGAAAGAAAAATACGATAAATATTTTCTTGCTGCCATTCGTCGCTTACCATATTGCGTATTTGTTCAATTTGGAAATCAATTTGATCGAATTTTTTCTTTACTGCTTCTTGATCTAATCTCATTATGTTTATTGTAGCGTCAATGATTGAGGTTTGATTTTTTAAGAAATCGAGAAGATGTTCTTCGTTTTCTTTAACTTGAGAAATTGTACCAGCCATATCCTTGGCATATTCGGAGTCTAATACACCAAAAAGTGAATGGGCGATATTTCCAACTAGATCGATTGCTGCTCTCTTTTTTATCCGCCCAGGCAACAGAGTGCTGTCTAATTTTAATTCAGCTTCTGTGTGTTCAAAATGCTTGACCAGGCTTGTGCATGTAGTTTTGTCCTGCATTTGCTTGCATAGATCGTTTAAGGTTTGTGTTCCTTGCGAATAAGTTGCCGCTTCAGTCCAAAATTCTTTTAAGTCATAGTACACTAATAATTGCCAGTCTGTAGTTGAAATTGTGGCGGATCCAATTCCTTCAAAATGTATGCCCAGACGATTTTCGAACCCTTTATTATGTATTTGGGCCCCTAATGCTAGCGGTATTAATATGATCGCCATCATAATAGTGAAGATGTTTTGGCTTATCGATATTCTTTTCCGTTTTTTATCACCTTGAGGCCTTTCGTTCCGATGAATGCTTGTGCTAGTCGAGTCATCTTGTTGAGGGATTTCGTTGTCTTCAGAATTATTAATTGGTAATAGTGCCAGCCTAGAAATTGGTCTTCTGCAAACTCCTTTTGATGTTTTGACATCAACTACTCGAATGAAGCCATCATCGCCCTTATGTGTTTTTACAATTCTTCCTAGAGGCCACTGTAAAGGAGTTGTGTTGTCCTCTTTTATTATTACCATGTCTCCAGACTTAATGTTATCCTGTTGTTTATTCCATTTGTGTCTGTGTTGGAGTTCTGACAAATACTCTCTTGACCAACGCCTCCAAAATTCTGATTTTAAATGTGTAACTAACTTCCATCTGGTGAGAAGATTCTTTCGGTTTTCGGTGGCTGCTACGTCAATTTGGGAGTTGAGTGGTGCTCCTATAAGAAAATGTCCAGGGGTTAATGCCGCCAAATCGTTCGGATTATCTGACATCGGACTTATGGGTCGGGAGTTAAGAATTCCTTCAATCTCTATGACCACTGTGTCAAGTTCCTCATATGTTAGTGATGCTGTTGATACACTTCGTACAAGGAGATGTTTAGCCGATTTTACTGCTGCTTCCCATAAGCCTCCGAAATGAGGTGCTCTTGGTGGTTTAAAATGAAACATGATGACCCGAGCTGTACATTCTTTATCTATTTTTTCGGTAGCTGACTCTCCGTAAACTGCTTCTGACAACTCTGTCAGTTGATTTTTGGCACCAACAAAGTTGGTGGCATTATCACAGTATAAGTTTTTGCAATGGCCTCGTCTGCTTATGAATCTTTTTAATGCCCCTATGAATGCATCTGTTGTTAAACTGCTAACTACTTCTAGGTGCACTGCTTTGGTAGCAAAACAGCAAAATATCGCGATGTAAGCCTTCTGAGGCCTTTTTCCTCTGCTCTTATAGTGGACCCAAAATGGACCACAAAAGTCAACTCCAGAGTTAATGAAGGGTCGAGCTAGACTGATTCTTGTAGACGGCAGATTTCCCATAATTTAAGTAAGGAGTTTTGGTTTAGCTCTAGCGCATTTTATGCAATGTTGGACAATTGATCGGGCCATTGACTTTCCCTTGATTGGCCAGTATTTTTGTCTTGTGTGTGATAAGAGTGCCTGAGGACCACAATGACGGTTTTCCTCGTGCACCATCTGCATCAGCAATTTTGATATCGGGTCATTATAAGGGATAAGCATTGGGTGTTTGGTGTCATGCGGAAGCTCTGATGCTTCTAATCTTCCTCCCACTCTGATGATGCAGTTGGTGTCCAAAACTGGGGCAAGGTTATTATATGGGCTATTCTTGCTTACTTGCTTGTACCTTATTAGGTGTTTTAGTTCTTCGTCAAAATCTGAGTGTTGCATTGCCCGTACAATCAAAGTAAGAGCTTGTTCCAGTTCCGAAACTGATAATAATAGCTTGGATTGTTGATTGCCCCTTCTTGTATTGTTGATGAATCTCACAATGTAGCCAACTACTCGTTGTAAAGTTCTGAATGAGCCATTATGTTTAATGTTGTAGATCACACTATCTGTAGGATCACTTGTTTTGGTTGCTGCTGCTACCCTTTTTCGCTCTATATCAGAATTCTGATCGATGATATTTGCTTTGGAGACTTCTTTTGGCCATATCTCCTGTTGTCCATGTAGAAATATGGGTCCTGTGTACATTATGTCGTTCAGTGAAGCTCCGTTAGTAGTTTTAGTGGAGGCATCAAAAACTACTCGTAATTTTGTTGTTAGACTTTCAGGTCTAAGTACACAGTGGTGAGGAATGAAGTAATTTGGTGTTTGCATAGAGTTTATGTCTATTTGGGCCATGTTCCCTAATGCTTCTTATTCTTTCATGAAATTTATATATTGAGCCTTGATTTCTGGAGTCTTTGATAATCGCCTTTCTAATGATAGAAATCTGTTGAAAGCTACTCCATGGCATACGCCGAAAGTGTTTGAGCTAGTGCAGAATGGAATTTTGACCACGAATCTTCCATTTTTATCAATGGAGTGAGTTTGCGAAAAATGGTTTTCACATTGTCTTTCAGCCATCGAAAGACATCTGTCAGATGTGCTGATAGTTTCCAGTTCCCCAAGCCGAGCAATAGCTTCTTCCAAATTAACTTCGTCTTCAGTACACATTCCGCATGCTGCAATTGATGATTCATGTCCTCTAATTCTCCCAGAAATTACCCAGCCAAGTAAAGTGTTATTCAAAATGGGCAAATCGTTACCTAGTTGAATCTGCCCACCTGACAGTAGTTGGTGATGAAATTCTGCCCCAAGTAGAACATCTATTTTGTCAGGACGATTGAATTGTTGGTCTGCTAGCATAATAATCTTTGCAATTGGCCAATGATCTATATTGATAACTTGTGATGGTTGAGGTGAAATTATGTGCGGGAGGACCGCTGCTTCAAGCCGTGCGGTATAATTATTGATTCTTGAATGTAATGCTACGTTTACTCGGCGTGTTACCCTAGTGTCACTAGAAGCGATGCCACTAATGGACATTGATGTTGGTTTGGTTGAAATTCCGTGACGTTTTACTAGATGTTCGCTGACGAAATTCAGTTGGGATCCTGAATCGAGAAGTGCTCTGCACTGTATCTCCTTTTCATTAGCTCGTATTTTTATCATGGCTGTGCTCAGAAGGACGTAGCTGGGACTTTTGGATTGGTTGTACGTTGTAAGTGATATGGCGTCTTGATTTCCAGATGATAAATGATTGTCTTGCAGATCTTTGTTGTTTAAAATGTTTGTTGCTGGTGTTGATGATGTTGCTTGGTTATTGCCTTGATTTGAGCTCTCCAAGTGCAGCAATGTATTATGCTTTTTGCTGCATTCCTTGCAACCCCTTGATATACAGGTTTTAGAATTGTGACCGGGCTTCAAACAGTTCACACAGTATTTTTGCTTTTGAATGAATTGTAGTCTTGCTGATGTCGATAACTGACGAAACTTGGTACATGCGAATAACGGATGATTTCCGTTTTTGTACATAATGGTTTACTTGCTTTGTGGTGATGGAGGTACACACCCTTGATTTTGAATGCGGCATTTTTTCAGAAAACACTTCCATTGATTGGAAATTTCTTTTCAAGAATTCCAGTAAGTATGTGATTGTCGGAACCTCCCGAGGATTCTTCAGTGCTTGCTCGTATCGGAGACGCGTTGCTTGGTCCAATTTCTTTAGTAGTAAGTAGCATAATATTGGATCCCATGATTTCGTATCCAGCTGAAGATTTTGAAGCGCTAAAAGACACTCCTTAGTTCTGTCATGGAGCGACTTGTAGTTGTCAGTATAGCCTTTAATCGGGGTATCTACTAGCTCTTGCACAAGCTTGTTGACCAGTAATCTTTTGTTGTTATACCGCTCCACCACCATGGTCCATGCAGCGTCAAAATTTTCTTCAGTGGCAGCGAAGTGTTTTATTAAATTTGCTGCTTCTCCTACTAACTGTGTTTTTAAATACCACATCTTTTGAATTTTAAGCATTGATCGCTTTATCACCAGAGATAAGAATATATCATAGAATTCTTGCCACTTGAGGTGATTTCCATCGAATTTTGGTAGCGCGACCTTTGGCATAGGCAAGGATTCTGGATCACTGATGTTCTGCTGAGATTGTTCAATCGTGCTTACTGTATTGATTACCTTTCGCAATTTAGTCTCGATTTGTATAAAGCGCACGGAGTCGTAGCCTAGTTGCTCTGGGTTGTCATAGAGCTCAAATATTTGGAAATGTATGGCTTCAATGCCTTGCCATATGTTTAATGCGATGTTTCGGTTCTGATGGGTATATTCGTCATTAAGCAACCGTTCTAAAGAAGACATCATTACCGCTTGTCGACGTTTGAGCTTTATGAACTCATTCGTCTCAGCTGCTAACACATCACAGCCCTCTTCTGATGGAATTTTGTCTGAAGTTGACTTTACCTTCATCATAGATTTTTCAAATATGGTTTTATATTGTTCGACAACCTTCTGTATTGCAGAATAATAATCTTCCGTGAAATAGCGGTGATAATGAGGTTTGTCGTCAAGTAGCCGAATCTGGTTGTCATTTGTCTCGAATGTCATCCATTCTTCGTCGACTCCTTTCTGGTTTGGGAATCCTTCTTGTAGTTTCTGATGATCGTTTCGATGTTATCCCCAAGAACCTTTTGCCTTTGAATTAATTCTTCAAATGATACCATTGTGGATTAGATTTAGCTGGCTATCACTGCTGCTAGTATTTCCACTCGAATAATGTGTTGCTGAACTGGTGATATGTTGAGTAATGAATTTAGACGTCCTGCTCTTGTAACAGGATCACGTCAGGGTCACCAAAATATTAAGAATCTTCGCCTTGGGCTTTCTTCCAAGCACTTGTAGCTCAAAGAAATGGGAAGATTACTTCAATGTTTTGAGAATAATAATTTTCTTACAGGCGCATAAACCTGAAGAGTTTTGGTTTATTGTATGACCTTTCAAGCACTTTAACTTAGAGGTAAATTGATTTAGTTGGCGCAACAACAGCACTTGAACCGTGTTGCTTATCTTAATTGAAAAAGACCGTTTCTTTCAGTTTCAAATTAAGAATTATTTTATTCAGAATTTTCTTAGTCTTATACACTAATTTTATCAAAGAAATATGATTAATTTACATAATTTTTGCAGCAATAAAAAACAAATTAAATTGCAATAATAACTTGTATTAAATTGTGCGGTATTGAATTGCAGTGTAGGAAAAAGTAAAATAAATTTTAATAAAAAAAATGTATTAATTTAGGCCAAGTGTGCAAAAGTTAATTGAACTTAAATAAAATAATAAATGCTTCTTGTGTATTATTATGTATTAATTTAGTAAAAGTGTGCCATATTAAATTACAGTTGTAGGCAAGAATAAAGTAAAGGTAAATAAATGTATTGGCCAAGTGTGTTAAGGTTTATTGAACTTAAATTAAATAATGCTCGTGCATTAACACTCACAAAAACATAAATTTGAAAAACGGCCACGTTCTTATCCAAAATTTCGGCCATTAAAAGTTGTGAGATATAAATTTTGACCAAGTTCTTCTTTGCCACAATACCTAACACAGAAATATATTATGTATGATATAAATTTGTAATCGTAAGGGTGTCATATAATTTCTAGATCATCTGTTAACTTGGCAATATTTTTACCTTTCCAAAAAAGGAGAGAATGTATAAATGTTCATTTCTTTATATTTATAAAAATGTTGTCAAGTTGGCAGATGATCTAGAAATTATATGACACCCTTACGATTACAAAATTTTATCACACATAATATATTTCTGTGTTAGGTATTGTGGCAAAGAAGAACTTGGTCAAAATTTATGTCTCACAACTTTTAATGGCCGAAATTTTGGATAAGAACTTGGCCGTTTTTCACATTTATGTTTTGTGAGGATATTAATTATATACATTAATGTGTTTTGAATTTGGAGGAGAAAAATTTACAAGAAATAATTTTTATCGATTTTATTTCCAGTTTTTGGCGATTTTCTGATAAATTTTGATACAATCATTTTATAAAAATTTATACTAAAAAAGTGTTACATAACAACAGATATATTACCAAATTTATACTAAAAAAAAAACTAAATAAAACTGATTCTTTGCGGTTTTTAAAATCAATTTGGCGAAATAGGTCGAACAAATCTGACAACCCTGTATACAAATTAACAAAATTAAAGCATATTTTAATTCAATTTGTTCACAACAGAATAGAGATTTTTAATGATGTTTAAATAAAAACGGCCGTTCCTTATCTATTTTCATTGCCTGATTACGATGGCATCATTAGTTGTTCCCTATCAGCTCTAGCTTTAAATATATATTGACATTTAGCATTTGCATAATTTACACAACTTTTTGTATTAGTCCGTTAATATTTCCCGAATGGTCCTCCAAACTTAAAAATACTTTCTGGATTATTAATCTACACAAAAATTTCTTTCATTTAGATAAAGTCACATTGATTAATATATCAGGATATCTTACTGTTATTGTAATGATGTTAAAAATCGTGTGTTTTTAATTTAGTCCTTAATTTTTTTTGGATTATGTAATTTTGTTTCCTGATTACGAAAATAGGCTTATTGCTTTTCTAGCCTAGATTAATCAGAGAGAGATTAATCTGCAACTGTTCTTTCTCAATTTTGTTGTTTTTACGTTTCAAAAATACTGACATGTTCATACATACCCAGGCAGAAAAAGACAATCAGCACGACGTTGCTACGATTCTCTACGTATAAAACTAACATCAGTACAACATTCGTTTACCAATATTTTGGTGTACTCATAACATTAAAATGATAACGCCGATTGACCATCCTCCGACTCTTGTTTTCAATGTTGTCACAATACTCTAAATACAAATTTATAAGGTCTTCACAATGAAAATTTTAGGTATAAGAGCCCGTGTGACCCTCTTTTTTGGCGGATGTGTTCAGTAAAGTTCAGAATATTACGAGCAAGCGGATTAGAATGTGATTCGAGTTTTGTTAAATATTTGCTTGCGTATTTTGCAATTTCTTCAGTCACTAGTAGCATATTTAAATCACGATGTGTAATAGAATTTTGCATGTACCATGGAGCCTATGTTATTAACTGTAAAATTTTATTTTGCCTTCGTTGGATTCTCTCGACATTGAAAGCTGATGCAGTGCCCCATAACTGAATTCCGCAGCACCATATTGGCTTCAAAAGCGACTTGTATAGCAAAAGTTTGCAGTCTGGGCTGAGTGTTGAATTTCTACCAATCAACCAATATATTTGAGTTAACTTAAGTTTCATCTGAGTTAATTTAGAGTCAATATGATGTTTCCATGTAAGTCTTCGATCAAGGTGTATACCAAGGTATTTCACTTGGGAATGTTGAGGAATATTTTGATTGTTGATTCGAATGGGGGAGCAAGTATCTCTTCTTAGGGTGAACGTTATATGGACACACTTTTGTTCATTGACTTTAATTCTCCATAAGTTCAACCATATTTCCAGCTGGGTAATATCGTCGCTGTTTTAACTAACTGACCTAACTAACAACTTGAAAATTTAATAGGAGAGTAGTTTTTATGGTTGTTTTATACATTCATTCTTATGGCTGCGTCTGAAATCTTCTTAATTATATAGGAACAAAAGTAATGCTCACAGTCATGAAAATTGTATACAATGCGTATTATGACTTATAAAGTCTAGTAGAGGACTTAACTCATTTTTCAAAAAAATGTCAGTTAGGTCAGTTAGTTAAAACAGCGACGATATGTTCCTGGAGATTGCGGGATGCCTCATAAGGGTTTTCGTGCACACTCATACAGGCTGTATCATCGGCAAATGTGGAAATACGGATATTATTGCTCACAGGCATATCACAAGTATATATTAAATACAAGACAGGACCCAGAATACTACCCTGTTGCACACCAGAAGATATAGATTCGGGCACACTCGTGAACTCTCCTTCCACAACAGTGAACTTCCTATCAATAATATAACTTTCCAAAAGCTTTTGAATGTTTATTGGCAGATATGTCTTCAATTTTAAAACTAGGTCTTCGTGCCATACTTTATCAAACGCCTGAGAAACATCAATAAAGAGAGCAGAACAAACTTCTTTTCTTCAAATGTTCTTCTTACAACTTGGACCAGTCTATGCGTTTGTTCAATCGTGCTGTGCTGACTTCTAAAGCCAAATTGATGGTCCGGGATGCACCCATTATCAGTTAAAATTTTGGACAATTTAGTCATGAGCAGCTTTTCGAAAAGCTTTGAGATTGTAGATAGTAAGCTTATAGGCCTATATGACTCAGTCTTGGTAAGATCTTTGCCCGCCTTTGGAATCATTTTGATCTTGGCAAGTTTCCAGTTATGTGTAAAATACTGTATTCTTAAAATAGCATTAAAAATAAATAGCAGGATTCTTATTGCAATATGAGGCAAGTTCATGAGCATTTTGTTACTAATGCCATCAATACCTGGAGCTTTCTTCGGGTTCAGTTCAGCAATTACTTTTTGTACTTCACGCATCTTAAACCTTAAGGAACGAGGGGGTAGAGAAACTACACTCGGTAAATCAGCAGCACCCGTACATGAATTGGGAGTGAATACAGATTTTAAATGCTCAGAAAATAAGTTACCTTTCTCACTATCGCTTCTTGCCCAGCCTCCGGTCGCAGTACGCAGTGATGATTTAAGATCAACGGGTCTTTTAAGATTTCTAGTAGCGCGTCATAAAGAGTAATTAGATGCGGACGTTACATCAATACCTTCTAAATACTTTTCCAGTAGTGCAGTTTTTTCCGACGATAGGAGCTCTTTGAGTCGTTTAGTACATTCTTTAAGTCTGATTTTATTTAGGGGTGATCTGTGTTGTTGCCATTCTCTTCTAGTTCTCCTTTTTTCACATACAAGACGTTCAATTTCCGTAGAATAAGTTCTGTTGAAGCCGGTCTGCGGATAGGAGGTAGTGGCGTGTTCAGCAGCCTGTTTAATATTTTCGTTAAGATTGGCAATGTTAAATTTAATATGATCGCATGATCTAAGCTGAATGTTTTCTACGCAGTGACTACTAAGATATCCGGGTACGAATTTGGAGAGAGACTAGAAAGACTACTAACAGATGCCGCAGAACTAGTTGCAGAATGGCAAGAAGTTTCCTATAAAAAAAATGGTACATCATTGCAACCAATCCGCAGGAAGGAGTTACATAAATGACTTACGAGATCCTAGGTTAATATCAAAATTCATCGGACCCGAATGCAACAAGTTATCTGTTCTGCTGAATATCACCAAGGAGGCTCAAGATCTCTTGGGTTTTACTATGAAACCTTCAAGTGTTATGACAGTGCATATCGAGGAATCTTTATATGAGAAGTCCAACAATTATCCATGCATCGAAAAATTTTTAACTATTCAATGCCAAACAGCAATACACATGGAAAAACTGGCAACAGCAGATATACATATGGGGTCAGTGGTAGTTGCGTTGAGATCTAGGAAAGAAAGGAAAAAAGTTAAAGAAACAACACAAGACTATAATTAACCACAGTATGAAGAAGAAGCAGAAATTAAAACAGCTAAAGAAGACGAAAATCACGAAAAAGATGTCATGAAAGTATATAGAAAAGCAAAACGCCTGAAAATTATTAAAAAAAACCGGAAGCAAAACAAGACAAAGTTAGATGCAAAAAAGGATCAGATAACCAAATGGATACGAAAAATAGATACGTGACGGCAATTTAAAAGAACTAGATATACCAAACGGATGACACACTCGTCCGTATTCTAGAATCAAAATGTAAATAATTTAAGATTCAAAGAAAGTGTATCTAAACGTCATAAAAAAATTCACTAAAACACAGCCACACATAAACTTACATACATATGCAAGCATAATTAAATAATATATGAAATTAAAAAAGCATAAACAAAATACCTTCAACCAACCTAATTCAATTTATTCAACTCTCTTCCTTTAAGTATTATGGCTTTGATACAACAACAAATAAGAGAAAAACAATTGTAAGGTCAAGAGAAATACTACAAACACAAACACACACTCATGTTTTGTTTCTTTTTTTACTTGTATGCTAATAAATGCGTGTGTAATCTGTGTGCATATAGTAGTAGCAACTTTAATGTAATAACATCGACGGTAGTAACTTCAAATGCTCTCTAATTTTTGTTTTATTTTGTTTTGTGCTTATTTTTCTTTGTAGTTTTGTTTACAAAATGTATGAAATTTATTGAAAGTATGGTAACATTTTTGTGAGAATGAACATTGATATGTGAGAGTATAAGAAAAAACGCTCTCAAAATAAAATAGATTCTATCTCACGACCGGTTTCTGCGGCTGTTTTTTTGTGTCAATTTGTATGGAAAATGTGTTGAAGCCAGTATTCTGTTTAATCATTTAAACGCTTATAGCAAAGACTATAGGCTCAGTTAGCCGACTGTAATGTAAAGTAACTGCAACAGTAAGAAACAGCTGATCGATTTTGTTATGTGAAAAGTAATGAAAATGGTTATAGAGATGTAATGTAACGTAACCTACTTTTCATATAAAAATATCAATCAGCTGTTTTCTACGTTACAGTTACATTACATTACAGTCGGCTAACTGAGCCTTATAAATGTTCTACGTCCATACATTGTACTGCCAGTGCTTAATTTGCTGGTGGATTTTCTACTAAATCCATTTGTTTCAAAGAGAGTAATTTATTTTCTCAGAGCACTTATTATTCTCATGTCTTCGCTATTCATCTCCATACGCATGCATGTGTGTGTGCCTTTGCATGCGTACGTATGAATAGATGTGTGTATTTAACTTAAAGCAAAGAAAAAATTTACACAAACAAAAAGAACTTGTGTTTTCGCACATATGCATATGTGTATGGACATAAGCTACATAAAATTTAATGTTACCGATTGTCTATTTGTATGGCAGAAATATGTATTTTATTGTTGTACTTTTGCAAGTACATGGATTCGCACCGAATATAAATGTACTGTTATTTGAATTTAATATATTTAGCGTTTACGTTGGAAACTATTTATTTAACTTTATTTCAGTATCGCTTTCGTTGTGAGTTACAAGTGCTTGAAAATATAATCTAGTGTGAAATTAAAAAAGTTTGAATAATAATATAAATAAATAATGTCATAATGAGTGAACTAATTGAAATTACTTCCGTAGTAAAACAAAAGAAGTTATCGCTTAAAGCAGGCAATAAGTGTTGTTTGCCTCATTGTGGCAGATCCAAAAGAAGTTTTCCAAACTTAAAAATCTTTCGTTTCCCATATTGCAAGGACATATTACTTAAAGCGTGGATAGAAAAGTGCAACTTTGACGAAAGCTTTTTGGAAAAATCGCGGACATTATATACATATATGTGAAAGACACTTTTCGTCGGAAAATATAGGAAAGAAATACTTGAAGCGCGACGCAGTACCAACCTTAAATTTGACTGATGACTCGGGTATAGAAAAGTGTTTATTAAGTGAGGATGTTGCCTTATCCTTGTTTAGATGTCCGCCTCTTAAGCGCAAAAGATCGGAATCACTATCGTTTTGCACAAATTGTTATAAAAGTTGTAGAAATGAAGAGTTTTATAGAAAGAAATATTTTACAATGTTTAAAAAACTTAATACTGTTTCGCAAGATAAACTTAAATTAACGAAAAAATCCGAACGTTTAAAAAGAAGGATAAAAACGTTAGAAAGCAAAATAATGATGAAGAAATCTATTGAAGCCGAAGTTGATAATTTAAATATAAATCCAAATGAAAAAACTTTTTGCAAAATGCTCCTAAGACAAATGCGCGTTGGGAAGAGCATGAGATAAGCTTTTCTCAAAGTATATTTTATAGATCAACCTCCACATACTTGTTCTTAAGAAATATATTGAAATTGAACCTTCCGAGTCCTTCATCCCTTAGTAGATGGAGTAGCATTAAAAATTTGCAGCCAGGTAACAATTCATGTATATACAATGCGCTCACAGAAACTGTTAAAAAGATGCAACCTTTTGAAAAAGAATGCATTTTCATTTTTGATGAAGTATCTCTAAGAAAAAATTTTACTTATAATAAATGTGCAGATGTTATAGATGGAGTTGTCGATTTAGGATATGAACGAGTGAATCAAATGGGGTCCCAAGTTTGCGTTTTTATGATAAGAGGAGTTGTAAAAAATTGGAAGTTCGTTTTAAATTATTTTGTTACTTCCAGTTCAATAAAAGGTGATGTACTAAAAAAACTTGTAGAGTCAAACTTGGACATTTTAAGAGAAATGGGACTAAATGTGCGTGGGCTTACGTGTGATCAAGGACCCAATAATAGAAAATGCTATGATATGCTAGTACTGGATTTACACTATGACTTTTTCCCCTGCATTTTTCTTGAATTATCTTTTATGTTGCTACCCCTTTGATCACCTTTGTACCCCTTTTGTCAATAAACTCTAGGAAAGTCACGGTAAAAAGTCGTAGTGTAAATCCCGTTTAGGCGGATCTTGTGAAAACCCTTATTTTATTTATAAAAATGCAAAAATTTACTTGATGTACGACGTACCCCATATTTTCAAATCCATAAGAAATGCTTTCATCAAAGCCGATTTTAAAACACCGCATGGCGTAGCGCGATTCGACGTTGTTAGAAAAATATTCGAGTTGGAGTATGGAAAAGTAACCAAAATGACAAAATTAACAACGGTGCACATAAACCCAAATAATTTTCAGAAGATGCGTGTTGGCCTAGCTGTCCAAACTTTAAGCAATTCAGTTGCTGCTGCAATCCAATCTGTAAATGAAAATCGCCAGTTTACACGAAGTTCCCCAGCAATAGCCACTTCAACGTGATCTTTTTAAAAAAAAAATCGATAGCTATTTTGATTGCTTAAACAGCATGTATTTTAACGATGCAAAGCCCCTGAAGCGTGGCCTGAAGCCGAAAAGCACAACTTGGCAATTACTCGAAGAGCTAATTACCTATATGAAACAGGTTGAATACGCGGGAAATAAAATATTTTCAATCGATGGCCTAATTCAAACTACGAGAACTATTTTATCGTTATCGTCAGAATTGTTTGCGGAAAACTCAAATTTGATATGCATTTTAACGAGCCATTTTAATCAAGATCGATTGGAAAACTTGTTTTCATATATACGTGCCAAGGGCGGACACTGCAAAAATCCTTCGGTCTATGAATTAAATGTCGCAGTAGCTAAACTGCTATCTCTTAAAATAACTCAATTTAGTACCTCTTCAAATTGTGCAAACGACGATGCGATATTTTTACCTATTGAGTTCCAAACAATTTTAGAAGATACTCAAAGAAGTAGAAGTACAGCAGAAAGTAGTCGCACACCTGACGTTAATGTAAAAAACATATTCGATGAAAATGAAGATTATTTTAATGAAGATGCAGATTGTTTTAACTCTAATAATGTTCCAATAGAGTTAACATCAAGCCGATATTTTGTTGGTTATATAGCTCAACGAATTACTTGCGCTAAATGTCGTGTGGATATAATTAAACCAGCACAAGTTTTGTAATATCCTTCAGAAATGTTTGTTCACGCTAAAAACTATGATAAAGAAACAGATTTTGGAAGTTTGTGTGCTCCATCAGACTTATTTTTTGCAGTGTGTAAGATTCACATAAAAGTTTTCGAAAATGTTTTTACTAATTCTAAAGAAATAAAAAACATAAAAAACTATTGTTGAACAATGCGTAAATTGTACCAAAAATACAATATATTCCTTTTGGTTTGACGAGAGCTACGTATGCTTTAAGCACAGGATGGAGATGCTTAATTTATTAGTTCTTACACTGCTACGAAAACATTCGTCGTGGGAAACATATAAATTCAAATCAACAAGCACTGAAAAACTCAAAATTTTAAAGCAATAAATAAAACCTATTCTTTTGTAAACAAAAATAAATAATCATGGTTTGCAAACTTATGTAAGTAATTTTTTATTTTATTTATTTTATACATGTATATATATATATATATATATATATATATATATATAATAATCATGGTTTGCAAACTTATGTAAGTAAGCTCACGTTTTATTTATTTTATACATATATATATATATATATGATTGAAATATCTAAATAAAATAATAGTTCGGTGCGAATCAACTTATTTTTAATTTTACAACAACAAAACACGTATTTTTACCCTACAATAACACAATCGGTCGCATTCGATTTTCGTGATTTATTTGCACATGAATATATCAAAACAAGAAACTTCTTTTAGTTATTTCATATTTTTGCTCCTACTTGACTGCGCTTTAAACAAGAAATATAACATACACACAAATAAATTTCTCTATAAGTAGACTTGGGTCGAACTCGTTCACTAGTTCATTTTTGCCACAAACCACTGATCAAACCCATTTAAATTACATGGGTTTGATCATTGGTTTGTGGCAAAAATGAACTAGTGAACGAGTTCGACCCAAGTCTATCTATAAGCTTCAATTATGTGTGTGCACCTGTGTTCGAAAATAAACATTATTTAATGTACTTTAATGTTCTGTAAGGTACAACCTCACAAACACAAGCGCTAATAATGTAGGCATACCGAATACATTAAAATTATAAGTACTTATAATTTTAGTTAACTTGTGCACAACAAGAATAATTATGTTAACCTACTCAAAATGATGATGATCAACACTTTGTTTCGTAAGGTTAAATACATTAATATTAAAGTATATTTAATGCATATATGTACACTCAAAAAAGTTTTACAATAACTGAATGTACGAGAAATTTCTCTTAACTAAAATTAAAGTAAATTTTATAGTTAGGTATAGTTTTACCAAGGTATTGGTATGTGAATGAAGTCTTTGTGTTTATTGTTTAATAAACTGAAACAATTTCATCTGAAATTATTTTTCGTACAATTTTTACTTAAGCGATTAGTACACTACATGTAAAATGACACATACGAATGTGGCTGTGCCATGACGACAATTTTCAGATTGTTGTTTTAATTTTTTTTAAATAAGTAGTAGTGGCTACATGACGTTAAATTTTTATAGTATTTTTGTTCCAAAATCTAAATGTAAAACATTTAGACTAGTCGGGCACATTTTCAGAAGCAGTACGTGTGTAAAGATGTGAATTTCTACATTAAAATGTGCTACTAGTACACGGCATGTAGCCAATTTAGCTTCATGGTGACGTCAAAATTATATCGGAACCATGAGCGAATGTGAAATTCTCATGCTTTATATTATTTTCTTTCATTGTAAAATTCAAAAGTATTTTAATAACAACTAATCAATATGTTAAAAAATTAGATTTAAACTTAAGTGTATACGAGTAGTTTAAAAAATTAAAATAGTTTTGCGTAAATTTAAACATAGATATGTAATTACATATGTGCATATATATTTACATACATATGTATATGGATGTAAAAAATTCATTACTGTCGAACATAAAAGTATTAAAGTGGTAAGCTACATATGTACATGAAATTGGTATGTATCATGTTGTGGCATATGCATGTAAGTATGTATGTATTTAAGTATGAACATATGTGCATGTATACATATGCGTGTGCATATGTACGTAAGTTTCGTAGAAAACGAGTAATGGGAAATACGCATTTTTTCGATTAAATCGTAAACGACAAAAACGAAAGTTTTTAGGAGAATTTTTTTTAATCGGGCCTTATTTTCGGTTTTATCGTAAGCGACAAAAATTAAAGTTTTCAGGAGAAGGATAGGCACATTTTCGATAACATGTCGCTTGCGGTAGAATCGCAAATATGGCTCGATAGTCAAATATGTTTCACATGCCTGAATTGTCCCTTACAATACAATTTTACAGCATGAATGTTAAAAGTTATCAGGAGTTTTGGCAATTTGATAACTCTGAACAATGGATTGGCCCCTAAAATCTCAATTTCAATAAAAATGTTAATTTTTTACTACATGTCGTTTATTATTAAATCGAAAATAGAGCTCGATATGTACGTGCATAAAAACTTAAAACGTTAAATTTGATAAGGCAAAAAACATGGAAATAGATGGTTGAAGTTTTGTTACATGATATTTAACATCTAAGTGCTCTGTTTTGACGAAGATGAGGAAAGAGCATCTGTTTTCCTATTATTTTGTACGAATATAAAAAAAATATGTTATTAGATTACTTACAGATATTTTTTTCCATATTACCTAATTATCTCAGCAATATGTACTTTACATATTTATAAACAATAAAAATGATTTATAAAAAACATTCTTTAAAATTATATTTATTTATTTACAAGCCTTGTTGTATTGTATTTGAAAAGAAAGTTTAATTAAAATACTTCTAAATGAAATCAAGTTATTTCTATTTTATTGGAAGTCGATTTTTCAAATTCGAATCAAGCAATTGTAATTGTACTAACTTGTGTTTAAATTGGTCAGGTAGGTAATTTGTTGTCCGTTAAAATAAATTTAACACAATTTTTATAGTTTTATATACGATATGTGATAGCTTCTGAGTCGTTTCACGTGTTGTCTTGATGTGAATTCTGCTGTTAAAAGATATGTCACACCTGCTTAAGTTGAAATTTTTTAATACACAAATTAATAGTATGTGTTCCAAATTAGAAGAAAAATATTTTGAAACAAACGATTTAAAATCAGTAGTTTTAAATATGTGTGTGTTGGTGTTGAAAATAAAATAACTAATATTCAAAAATAACTAAAAAATCATTCGCTTCACATGAAAAATAAGGCCTGTGCGCATGTGGCTTGGGCGTACTATTGACGTCACTATGAAGCTGCATATGGTACATACCACGTAGTAGGGCCGATTTCAGCCCTTAAAATTTAACCAATTTACATAAGGCTGTTAATTTGTAAGTGCAAAGTAAATCAAAATGTTCACATCTAGGTACAACAAAACGTAGGTAAATTTGTATTCAACTCACAAGGGTAGTTAAATTTTAAGGGCCCATGTATATATACATTTTAAGTGCTGCTTATAAAAATATGTGTTACATTTGTAGCCGCTACTGCTTACTTAACAAAATGCAAGCAACATCCTGGAAATTCTCCTAACGTCATTATGTGTCTTTCTACATGTCATGTACCATATTGTTTGAAATGATGTTTCATTTGAATTTACTAACAGCATATTTTGAGTGTAACATGTATCACGAACTGTTTTGTGCACACATATATAGGGTGTTTTTTTTAGAGGTATAGAACTTCGAATTGAAATGAAACACAAGAAAATCGTTTTAATGTCCATCAATTTGGCTTTATTGGAAGGATAATTTTATGCCATTAATGTTTAATTATGATTTCGGGCATGTGGCCGCCGCGGCTGGCTCGAATAAAGCCAATTCTACAGGTCCAATTTTCAACCACTTTTTCGAGCATATGGGGCCGTATGTTGGCAATAACGCCACGAATGTTGGCTTCCAAGTCCCCTAACGTTTCTGGTTTGTTGGCGTAGACGAGCGACTTCACATATCCCCAAAGAAAATAATCCAATGGTGTCAAATCACACGATCTTGGTGGCCAATTGACAGGTCCATTCCGCGAAATTATGCGCTCATCGAATGTTTCCTTCAATAAATCGATTGTGACGTGCGCTGTGTGGCATGTAGCGCCGTCTTGTTGGAACCACAACTCATCCACATTCATGCCATCCAATTCGGGAACAAAATAGTCGGTTAGTCGGCTCCAATTGCTGTGCACGGTGGCGAATCGATTCATTTCGGGTCCTCTTCAACACTTTGCTCTACAGCGGCAATTTTTTCTTCGGTGCGCACTGTTCGACGTCTCTGCGGATGCGTATTATCACATAGAGTAAACGTAGTGCGAAAACGATCCATGGTTAACCGAATTAATTGCTCTGATGGACGATTATGTCGACCATAAAATGGACGGAGCTTGCGGTAAACTTCGCGAACTGAACCATTATTTTCGAAATAAATTTGCACGATTTGCAAGCGTTGTTCTTTTGTCAACCTGTTCATGATGAAATGGCAAACCAAACTAAATATTAATCACTTGACAGCCGACAAAATGGCCGGCAGTTAAAAAAGTGATGCCAACTTAAAGTTATATACCTCAATAAAAAACACCCTTTATATGAACACATATATTGAAATTTATTTATGAATCTCTTCATATATGTGGATCCATATATAGAAATAAGTTTTAATATATGGAGCCATATAACAATTGTTGCCTACATGATATCTCACATAAGATCGTTTTTGCAATAAAAAAGCTTGGATTTTATCACTGGTGAATTGGAAATTAGAAAATACATGCGTTATGCTAAGTTTATATGCGTACGCTCAAAAACTTTTGTTACAAAAAAAATTTATGATTTTATACATTGTGGCCCATTCAATATATCAAATAATCAAAAGGATAATCCAGTCATTAATTTTATAGAAAATAACAGAATTCTCTATTCATATTACTGCAAAAAATTATATTGAAAACTATTGTTAGACAGATTATTTTGTCTTTTATAATAAATTGCATTCGTTTTTAATCAGATTTCTTAAATTAAATTTTATGTACGAAGATGAGTTTTATGTTTTTTAAATAATTGACTTCTGACTTAATGCTAGGGACACAATTGAGACGAACGACGAATTTCTCCACGTCGACGAATTCGTCGATATGAATTCGCTGCGTAAATTCGTCGTGTGAAACACAATAACGATGAATTTACTCAGCGAATTTCTCTCTAATATTTTATAAAGTTGATTATTGTCAGTGTGACCATATTAGCTAATTTTGGGGTAAATTTAGCCCATTTCTTCTGGATTTACCTTTAAAATTTTTATTAAGCTCTTAGCTTCTTTTTTTTAGCTTTTTTAAAAACGGATTTAGCTTTTTAGCCTTTTTTAATCCAAATTGCGTATTCTCTAAAAATATATTAAAGACATACGTGATTTAGCTTAATTTTATTTTAAAATCTGGTCACACTGTTTATTGTGTATGTAAAGAGAGTGAAAGAAAATTGGGTTTTTCGTCGTTCGTCGGCGTACAAAATAGAAATAAATCTATCTCAGAGTTCGTCACGCACGACGAATTTCGTTCTACGGCGATGAACAAATGTCCCAGCTAAAAAAAATATATATGGTCCATATATTTTTAATATATGAATGTATATGACTATATATGAATATGCATGAATTCATGTATGGAAATGTATAGGATTGTACATGGCAAGAGTATTATATATGAATTCATATATGGACTAATATATGAAATATATTATAACATATGAGCTCATATATGGAAATTTAATTATGAAGCTCTTCATATATGGATCCATATATAGAAATAAGATTTAATATATGGAGCCATATAAACAATGGTTGCATACATGATATCTCACATAAAATCGTTTTTGCAATCAAAAAAGCTTGCATTTTATTAATTCGATCTTTTTCTCTCTTTTTTTATCACTGGTGGATTGGAAATCTATTAGAAAATACTTATATGCGGTATGCAAAGTTTATATGCGTTTAAAAAATAAAAACTTTTGTTACAAAAAAAAAACAATTGTATGATTTTATACATTGTGGCCCTATTTAATAAATCAAATAATCAAATTGATAATTCTGTCACTAATTTTGTAGAAAATAACGGATACTCTAGAAATTTTTACGAACCAAAGTTCATATTACTGCAAAAAATTATATTGAAAACTAGTGTTAGTATAAAATCGGATTATTTTATATTTTATAATTAATTGCATTAGTTTTTAATCTGCTTTCTTTAATTAAATTTTGTGTATGAATATGAGTTTTGTGTTATTTTAATAATCGATTCAATTTTTTCTTAAAATGATTAATATAATATCTTTTAGGGCAATTTTCACAACTTCCCTTTAGCTAAAGGTAGGATTTTGTCTGCTAGATAAATGGCTTTGCATTACAATACCTTCACTTATTATTATTTTATCCATTAAATATCATTATTATTGATAATAGTACCATTTAAAAATTTAAGTTGTAACAATGCAAAAATATTTATTGGGAAGACAAAATCCTACCTTTAGCTAAAGGTAAGTTGTGAAAATGGCTCTTAGTTCGTTTTTAATTATTTTGTCCAAAGAAATGTTTCATTAAATAAATACAACGCCCCTTTTCAACTTCTTAAAGTAATTTTAGTAATACATATTATTTATTGCAAGCAATGCTTTTTTTGAATCAAGGAAGTATGAATATGAACTTTGCTCATACTGTATAGCGAATATTTACACATAATTAAATGTATGAAAATGCAAATGCAAAAATGTATGAAAATGAAAATTATCATATATGTCCATATACCCTCATTTTTCGGATCCGAACCATATATGGGATGTCATATATGATCCATGCATATTTTTTTAGCTGGGGTGTTTTATTTTTATGGCGAAAGTTCGCACCGAAAAATTCGTCGTTCGTCCCAGTTGTGTTCGTAGCATAAAATGATGAATGTAATGACTTTTAGTTCGTTTTTCATTATTTGTCCAAACAAATGTTTCATTAAATACAACCTCCCTGTTCAAAATCTAAAAAAGTAATTTTAGTAATATAATTTATTGCACAGCAGTGCGCTTTTATGAATCAAGAGAGTATGAATATGAACTTTGCATACTGTAGAGGAAATATTTACACATATATGTATGAAAATTTATGAAAATATATAATCATATATGCCCATATACCCTCATTTTTCGGATCCATTTTTCGGATCCGAACCATATATGGGATATCATATATGCTCCATGCATATTTTTTTAGCTGGGATATGAATGCAATCAAAAAAGCTTGACCCAGCTAAAAAAAATTATATATGGTCCATATATTTTTAGTAAATGAATGTATATAACTGTATATGAATATGTATGAATTCATGTATGGAAATGTATGGGATTATACATCGCAAAACTATTATATATGAACTAATATATGGGCAAGTCCCAGAAACAGTCTATCAGCCAAAAATTTTTGAAATTAATCCAAATTAATTTTTTTGCGGAACATTAGACTCGATATCTAATTTTATAAATATGTAAAAAAAATATATTTCGATGATCATTAATATAAAAATTATTACCAAATCCTACCTCACCTCAGGTCTCTTAATGTTATACAAAAATTTAACATTTTTTTACATGTTCATATCATTACTTTAGTGTTAACGTAGGTGGTCAACTCGAAAGCCATATTGTTATTCATTCAATTTTCTTAGATATTGGCAAAAAAAATTTCTTTTGCTATTTTGGAAACAGTAAAATTAGGTATAAAATGCCAGGTCCATGCGTTGTAGCGTGCGTCACGGAAAATTAGGTTTTTTTATATTGTGGACAGAAAAAAAATTATTTTTACAATTGTTCTATAAATTTAACTATATTATTAACCTGCTTTTAAGTAAATAAAATTATAAAATTCTACGATTAAAAACAAAAAAAAAAAAAAAATACATCTTATTAATTTTTGTAGCGTGTGTCACGATTTGAGTTCTCCCAAAAATTACAATAAAAATCTTTGCAATTTTTATTCTGCTTTCTTATCACTTCGCTTTTTAAATATATTCTTCGCCTATTATAATGAGCAGAGCAACAACAATTTCGTTTACTTTGTTGGTATCATAGTCGTAGCTAGGGGAATGCTGGGGGGCTGACGAACTTTTTAGTCCCTCCGCCCCCAAACCTATAGATTTTTTGTAATACATTGATGAATATCAATAATTTTGTCTGGGTTATTGTGGGGGAGGTGTATTGCCCCCATCACTTCCCGAGGAAATCTAATGGTTCGAGGGCCGTAACTCAATGAATTTTTATCCGATCAATACATTAAAAATATGGGCTAATAAAAAAACACATATCTTTGCAATGGTGTTAAATTTGCTAAATTTTAATAAACAGTTCTCAAAATTTTTGGAAATATCTTTGTAAACTACAAAAAACACGTTTTTCGCGAATATCTCGAAAACGCTTCTTAAGAAATATAAATAAATGCCATATTCGTGTTTAGCGACCCTAAATTAACTAACGGCAGATTCATCAAAATATAAATTTTATTTATAAACATATGTACATTAATAAATTAATTTATAAACATTAAATATGAATTAAATAATGTTATTAAAAAAGAATGTAAATTGTTACATTAAAATAAATACAATGGTTTTTATATACTATATACTACTGAAAAAAATTTAGCGTGCGTCACGTAGCGTGCGTCACATAGGGTCCACGGCTTTTGAGAAAAAACTACAAAATTTTTTGCTGAAAATAACTTATATTAGAATTCTCTTATATTCATCTTTTTTAAGAATTTCATTTTGTGTGCTTTATTATGCAAAATTTGCTAAAAATTACGAAAACATAGCACAACGAAGCTACTTCCATTTTTTGTAGCGTGGTCACAATAATTTGTGATCAATTTTTTCGAAACTTATGCCGAGTTTACATTGGGCATTTTTTTTTTGTGTCATTTGCCCATAAAAGCGTAACCAACTAATTACTAATGAAAAACTGTTTGATTCAGATATGTATTTATTGATTTAAACAGTTTGCAATCATGCTGAATTCTATAAAATTGTCTATTAGTTATGTATGAAACTATTTAACTTCATAAATACATGTCTGAATCTAAAAGTTTTTCATTAGTAATTAGTGGTTACGCTTTTTTTACGCTTGTGTGGCACATGGCATACAGATGGAAACCCGGCCTTATACCTGTTAAAAAATTTTTTTTATGACATTCTAAAGTACACTCAAATCTCCACTAAACACCATGTATAAGTTAAAGGTATCTCTCTGGAAAGACCAAAACATTTTTATATTTTAATCCGAAAACGCGTACGAATGTAGCGTTCGTCACGCAGGATTTGCCCATATGGACAAATATATGAAATGTATTATAACATATGAGCTCATATATGGAAATTTAATTATGAAGCTCTTCATATGTGGATCCATATAAAGATATAAGATTTAATATATGGAGCCATATAAGAATGTACCCAGCAAAAAATTTCAAATAAGGTAATCGAGTTTGGAATTAAGCATTTGTGGTGGAAGCTGTTCCTTACTGGATTACCAACTTAATGATTTTAACAAGGCGTGAGACTAAAATAATCGATTCTTGAGAAGTAGTTATGTTGTTTATTGTAGGAATGAATTATATTTTCCATTGTGGGAAATAGTTATTTTTTTCTTGATTGAAAAAACTACCTTTTTTAAATTTGCCGTTGTTTGAGTAAATGGAAGGTCTTGGTTAAAAACTCAGTTTGTTTAAATATACATATAATATCTTTTAATAAAATTTTAAATAATTTAAAAAAACTTATTGTTTTACTACGAAATACACCATTTTGTAAAATTTCTTTTATAAACTCAATTCAAGTGGGTTATATTTTATTAGTATCAGTGCCTCTATTGTTACTTATAAATACTATATTTAGAAAAATTTCAATTGCTTTCATTGATGAACTTTTATTAAAACCGTAAATGAAAAAAAAATATTTAGAACTACCCAGCTAAAAAAATTATATATGGTCCATATATTTTTAATATATGAATGAATATAACTATATATGAGTATGTATGAATTCATGTATGGACATGTATGGGATTATACATGGCAAACTATTATATATGAACTAATATATGGACTAATATATGAAATGTATTATAATATATGAGCCCATATATGGAAATTTAATTATGAAGCTCTTCATATGTGGATCCATATATAGAAATAAGATTTAATATATGGAGCCATATAAGAATGTATGCATACATGGTATCTCACATAAAATCGTTTTTGCAATCAAAAAAAGCTTGGATTTTATCACTGGTGAATTGAAAATCCATTAGAAAATAGATGCGGTATGTAAAGTTTATATGCGTATTCTCAACGTTTAAAAAAGAAAAACTTTTGTTACAAAAAAAAAAAAAACATTCTTGTATGATTTTATACATTGTGGCCCCATTTAATATATCAAATAATCAAACGGATAATCAAGTCATTAATTTTATAGAAAATAACAAAATTCTGTAGATAAGAAGCCAAAGTTCATAATACTGCAAAAAAAATATATTGAAATTATATTTTTAGAACGATTATTTTTCCTTTTATAATTAATTGCATTACTTTTTAATATGATTTCTTAAATTAAATTTTATGTACGAATATGAGTTTTGTGTTTTTTAAATAATTGATTCACCTTTTGACTTAACATGATGAATGAAATGTTTTTTAGTTCGTTTTTCATTATTTGTCCAAACAAATGTTTCATTAAATACAACCTTCCTGTTCAAAATCTAAAAAAAAGTAATTTTAGTAATTTAATTTATTGCACAGCAGTGCGCTTTTGTAAATCAAGAGAGTATGAATATGAAATTTTCATTCTGTAGAGGGAGAATTTACACATACATGTATGAAAATGTATGAATATATATAATCATATATGGTCATATACCCTCATTTTTCGGATCCGAACCATATATGGGATAGCATATATGCTCCATACATATTTTTTTAGCTGGGTACTTATATTTAAATAATTATTTTCCAAAATATAAGTACTTATTTTTTAGATTAAAATAAATAAGTAAGCAATTTAGAAATATTTATAATTTACTTAAAACAACTACTTATTTTGGCAATATTTTAACGTCTTTTAAAACCCAAAGAATATGTTCAACTTCTGCTTCCTATTTTCACAAATTTGCGTAATGTGTTTTGTAAGCGAGTACTTCAATTTGGCAATCTAAAAAGTAAGTCATTATATGGCAAGTAGTTCAGATGGTAATGTCTAATTTTTTGCTGTGTATGCATACATGATATCTCACATCGTTTTTGCAACCAAAAAAGCTTGGAATTTTATCACTGGTGAATTGGCAATCCATTAGAAAATACATACGGTATGCAAATTTATATGCCTACCGTCAACGTTTAACAGAAAAACTTTTGTTTCAAAAAATCCATTCTTGTATGATTTTATACATTGTGGCCCCATTTAATATATCAAATAATCAAAAGGATAATCCACTCATTAATTTTATAGAAAATAACAAAATTCTCTAGATAAGAAACAAACTTCATATTACTGCATTGAAAACTATTGTTACAGGGATTATTTTTTCTTTTATAATTAATTGCATTAGATTTTAATCTGATTTCTTAAGCTAAATGTTATGTACGAATATGATTTATGTGTTTTTTAAATAATTGATTCACCTTTTGATGAATGAAATGACTTTTAGTTCGTTTTGAATTATTTGTCCAAACAAATGTTTCATTAAATACAACCTCTCTCTCAAGTCTAAAAAAAAATTCATTTTAGTAATTTAATTTATTGCACAGCAGTGCGCTTTTGTGAATCAAGAGAGTATTAATATGAACTTTGCATACAGTGGAGGGAATTTACACATATGTACATACATGTATGAAAATGTATGAATATATACATATAATCATATATGCCCACATACCCTCATTTTTCGGATCCGAACCATATATGGGATATCATATATGCTCCATACATATTTTTTTTAGCTGGGAATTTAAATTTTTACAAAATTTTTATCAGAATTTACAAAATTATTTGTAGGACCGCATTCAAATAACAAATTTCCTGATTCAACGAATTTGGTTACTGAAAATGAAATTTAACGTATAAAATGTTAATATTATATACATATACCCT